>OX638298.1:19162561-19762561 GCA_951812265.1 Taphrorychus bicolor
ATTCGAAAATCTATTTGCTTCCATAAAAAAACTCCAACACAAAGAAATTCAACAATAACCTATTAAAACAACATAACATCAAAACGGCCAATTCCCCCTACAACTAATTGAGACCAAAAATCTCAGCAACACCACCATACCAACCAATGTTTCTCAAACCCTCAGTTTAGGCCCCAATTTCGCCCTACCTATAAAAAACAAAAAAGAAATTCCAGTAACTGACATCATAGCTAATATCGAATCTGCCATATCCCGCTTACCAGCGCAAACAAAAGACAATATCAGATCCGCCTGCAGCTTGTCACATACACACCCACAAAACAAAGCCTCACAAAACACTGGACAACAAAACAATATTAACCTCCAACGCAACATAAATGAAACTAGACAGTTCCTGAAAAACAACCCTCAAGTAATAGTCCTCAAACCAGACAAATCAAATAAGACTGTTGTCATGAACAGAACTGACTACGACAAAAAAATTTACGAGCTACTGACAGACAAAACTACATACAAAGAAATGAAAAATGACCCAACAAATAAATTTCAAAAAAGCAACAACGACTTAATAAAAAAATGGGAAAATATGGCCTACATATCCCCCAACACCGCCAAAGATCTAAAAATTTACAACGCCTTGCCTCCAAAAATTTACGGCCTCCCAAAATTGCACAAGACCGACATACCACTCCGACCCATCGTCTCATGTGTTCAATCCCCTTTCGAAAAACTTTCAAAATTTCTAAAAAATATAATACAAAAAATAGTACATCAAAATGAATTCTATATCAAGGACTCTTGGCAATTTAAAGACAAAATTTCTAACGTATCCTACCCCACAAATTACTCCCTAATGTCCTTAGACGTAATATCCATGTACACAAATATCCCTATCGAACTTGCCCTTGACCTCCTAAAAAAACACTGGGACAAAATTAAACAACACACTGACATACCTATGAAGGACTTCTTAGAAGCAGTGGAACTAACCTTAAGCTCTACTTATTTCGTCTTCAATGACACTTATTACAAACAGATCAATGGCTGTGCGATGGGCGCCTCCATCTCAAGCGTCATTGCACAATTAGTCCTCGAAGATCTCGAAACCACTGTAATTGACAACCTACCAGTAAAACTCCCCTTCTTCTTCCGCTATGTAGATGACTGCTTGCTCGCTGCTCCACAAAAATACGGCCAACACATATTGAACGAGTTCAACAAATACCACCCAAAAATTCAATTCACCATAGAAATCGAACAAAATCAGCAAATCAATTTTCTAGACCTCACCCTCCATAACAGCAATGGCAAAGTAAGAACCTCATGGTACACGAAACCCACCTGGTCTGGCAGATACTTAAATTTCAATTCAAATCACCCTATATCTCAAAAAAAGTCCGTCATAACCAGCCTTGCCGACCGCGCGGTAGGCCTTTCCGATCCTGAATACCGAACCGATGCAATAAAAAAGGCAAAGTCCGCCCTAATAACAAACAACTACCCCTACGGCCTAATTAACACTATATTTAAAAAAAGAATACATAAATTTTATAACAATTCAACCAGGCATACCAAAAAAAATACCGAAACAAACTATCTAACTATACCATACATCCCTGGTCTTTCCGAAAAAATCCGCAATACAGTCTCCAAAGAAAATATCCAAACCAGTTTTAAAGGACATAATTTACTCAACCAACATTTTACCAAACTGAAACCCAAAACCCCCACACACAAAAAAAGCAACATCGTCTACGAAATACCCTGCCAAACAGGATGCCCTGGCGTCTATATCGGGCAGACTAGCCAGTTCTTAAAAAACCGCATCAATGGACACAAACACAACAAAAATAACCCTACAGCCCTAACCAACCACCGCAAATGAACATCAACATAATTTTGATTTTAAAAGAGCTAAAGTCCTAAAAACAGAAAAAAACAAGAAAAAAAGGGAATTTCATGAAATGGTATACATAAAAAAAAACAGTAATTGCGTCAATGCAAAAACGGACACTGATGGCCTAAGTAAAATTTACTCCTACATACTGTAACTACCCCCTGCATAAAATCAGTAAATATTTCAATATCCATAAATTTACCTAAAATACATAGTTAAATTCCAAAACAATATAAACCAAAACACCCAAAACCACCAGTCAGCAGACCTACTTAATTAAAAACAATTAACCTTGCGATGTATGTGTATATTAAACACCACCTTGACCAATTTTACTAGCCTTTGCATCTTCTTTCATTATAGGCTTCCTTATCCAAAACTTACAAAAAATTTCTTTAATTCCCCATAGTACATGCTGCGTGCCGTACGATATCTCTGACGGTTAGCCGCAGAGTTTCGACACGGCGAGCAGCATGTACAAAGCAATAATGCAACTTTCATTTACTTTTCTTCAAGTAACAATACATAAAGAAAAAAACTGCAACAAACTTCGAACCAAAACTGTACATCGTTTTGTGGTAAGTCATTGTCACCCTCAGATTCCCTCCTTTTCTTACGTTTCTTACCCTATTGGCCCCTCTTCTTAACCTAACACCATATTGCATCGTAGGTTTCACTTTTGACGCTCTTTTGCTTTGAGTTGCCGACTTTATTCTTTAATTTAATCATCCCTCAATACGTTTATGTTTCAACAATTTATTTCGTACTTGTAGTAATCTTTATAAATTTTTTTTTTTTCCATGTATTCCTTTACACCATTCCTTCCTGCTATTGTAAAAATTTTATCTTTAAACTAAGTATTCCATATGTTGTAGTAATCTGATGAAGGCACCAATTTGTGTCGAAACGTCATTAAACAGAGAAGTTAGAAGCACCCGCTGTAACTTATTTTAATCAGACAAAAGGACCAGAACCCAAGATAACAACCAACCATACAATCACAAGGGTCCAAGAATCCAGAAGCCTACGCGCCAACCAATAAAGATATTGTAAGTAAAAATATGTCTCAATTGCTTTAGCTGAAGTGAGAAACGATCGCCTGTTACTAAGCATTCTAACAAACAAACATGCATGGACCATAGTGCATAAAATGAGCAGTTTAAACATGGAAAATGATTTAAATGGATGCACTAATTGCAGCCAGTAGGACTACTTACTTAAGTAGTGGGATAATACCAGACATGGTTAAAGTCAACAATTATTGCTTTACCTAAGAAAATGAGCTCTGTGTCTTGTGACGATTTCCGTACGGTCCGCTTGATGAGCCATCTTCTGAAGCTGTTCCTAAAAATTATACATCAGAGAATTTTTAGGCTGTGTGAAGATCAAATCAGCCGTACCTACACAATTTGGATTTTAAACTAACCTAGGAACAAGAGAAGCCCTCTTCAGTATACAAGTGCTCAATCAGAGATGCAGAGATGTAAATTGCGATGTCTATGCCTGTTTTATTGACTATCAAAAGGCATTCGACGCAGTAAAATATGACAAGCTTATGGAAGTATTAGCAGATATTGGGCTACATACCTGCGATCTGAGGATTATTGGCAACCTGTACTGGAATCAAATGACTTCTATACATAACCAGGCAGGAGATTCGGATGAAATCTAAATTAAAAGTGGGGTCAGACAGGGATTGTCGCCTCTGCTGTTCAACATGTATTCAGAGAGAATTTTTAAGGATGTTCTGGAAGATATTGATACCGGAATCAGTAAATGGAGAATGTGTCTAACATAAAATATGCAGACGATATGGTGGTTTTTGTAGACAGTTTGAAGGAACTTCGGGAAATATTGATCAGAGTTGCCGAGACCAGTCAGAGATATGGGTTGCCAGTTGTCACTGAACACTAAGAAAACAAAATACATGATAATTTCCAAAAATAAGAACCAAACGGAAGGACTGTTTGTAAACAATCAACGAATAGAGAAGACATATACCTATCTTGGAACAACTGTTAATGAAGACTGGGACCGCACGCTGGAAGTTAGATGCAGGATGAAGACAGCAAGAGCTGCATTTCAGAGGATGGCTAACCTCTTTAGATGTCATGATTTATCTATGCTGTATTGCTGTATGGAATGGAATCCTGGACTCTCACGGACGCTGCATGTGAAAAAATCGATGTTTTTGAGATGTGGCTGTATCGACGAATCTTGAGGATACCGCTCATGTAACTAATCAACACCTATTGACAAAGATGGGGAAGGATAAAGGGCTGCTATTGAAAATAAAAACATCCAAAATTGCATACTTTGGACACATAATGAGGAATAGCCAAAGGTAAGGAATTGTTGATTCTACAGGGAAAAATAATTGGTAAACGAGGTCCTGGAAGAGGAAGAATTTTGTGGCTAAGAAATCTACGCACATGGTTCAACACAACAACTGTGGGCCTGTTCAGAGCAGCTGCGAATAAGGTGCAGATTGCCATGATCGTCGCCAACGTCCGAAACGGAAAGGCACTGTAAGAAGAAGAAGGACTTACAGTTTGCAAATAATTCATTTTCTATGGCTCTTTTAATATAAAGGAAAATCTTCTGCACATTAGCAATGAAGATAAGTTCAGGCTCAGATACTGTGTAGAAAAAATTAAAACTTGCAAGTTTGAGTTTTTTTAATAGAGGATGTGACAAAAATCTGACAACTAATAGCCAATTGGGAATTATGGGCATAGGTTTCAGCAAAACAATTCTTAAAATTAAAATTATGAACCAGTGAATCAAAATTTAGAATCCCTGTAAATCTGGAACTTAAACCTGATGGGAGGTTAAGAATTGGTTGTAAATAGTGGTAGGTTCCAGAAAAAGCAGGACCAGGCTTGCTGCACAGGTGATTCCTGGTCAAAAATCATTTCTTGTGTCGTGAATGTGAGATGTCTGACATCTTGTCAGACAATTAATAAGCGTTAAACTTCCAACTTTGCTTTTTTTGCTTTCATTGCAACGCCTCAAATTTGGTTTCATGTTAATGATAAATATTTTGATAGGTCATGTTACTTCAGCTTTGATTTGCCATTTCTGGACTCACTAGTTAAAGCTGCATGTGCCTGTATCAAATATAATAAATGTCAGCAAATGTAATTCAAATTTGTCAAATCTTAAGCATGTGTTCAGTATTGGCAAATGTATGAGCATGTGTTCAGTATTGGCAAATATATGAATTGTTAACCGAATGTGGTCACATAATGGCCTCGATAATGGCCAGATGTCTAACAAATACAATAACGTAAAACATATAAAATATTACAGTATAAAACGTAAAAAATATTCTAAATTTGTGAATAAATAACATTAGTACATAATTTACTTTTCTATAATCTGAGAAATATGAATAAACTTAATTTTTTTGTTTCAGGAAAAAGTTTACAGTGACAATGGTGCTAGTTCTCAATGGAGTTCTCCAAGCAAAGTGTCCCCAAAACACCCAGAGCCTCTTTCACTCACACCCTATATATAGAGATTCAGCAGGTCAGCTAATGTCTAATCCAACAAAGGTAAATAACATATAATTCAGGATATAGTATGCTTTTTAAAATACCGCTGATACGTTAGAATAGTTAGATGTTAAGAGTCCAAGTAGTTTGTCGTGATGCTTAAACTAAAACTGATATATCAAGAAACTTATTCAATTTGAAGTTGTGGCTTTGATTTGTGTAATGCAAATTAAATTTTAGAGCAGGTATTCATATTGCCTTTTGTGAAAATACTGAAAGAGCTTCATATTTATGAGCATTGTTACAGTTTTAGGTTAGTTCAGGTTAGCTGAAACAAACTATACAATGGAAGTTGACTAGGAGGTTATGTTAAAACACTGTCATGGGGATAGAAATTGAAACGAAATTTGTCACAAATGCCAACAAGTTAGTGAGGTAACCTCACTAATTTACCTAACAAACAGTTGGGTAACTCAACTTATGTAGATTATCTTGGAAAATATTAAGTATATATATTGGTAAAAGTTATATTTTTCTTTTGATCAGGTCAGTTAAAGACAAAGCGGTCCTGGCCATACAGGTTTACGCAGCTATAAGAGGCCAAGCGGCCCGCAAAAGTTGAGTTCGGTAATTACATCCCGAGCGCTCGGGATATCAGTTTATCTCACTCTAGCTTATTAAGATTTTGGGAGATGGTCTGTGTCCGGAGCACTCGGATGGAATTACCGAACTCGGCTTACGTTAGTCAAGTCAACTTCCATTGTATAGTTTGTTTCAGGTAAGCGAAATTTATTATTATATTTATTCTAAAAATTGATATTATTATAAATGTTTTTAAGTTCTACCACCACCTATAATTTTCAATTTTGTCCATTCTATTAATTCCTAAAGAAAATTTTCGAAAAAATTGAGTAAAAACGACTTCCCTCAACTGTACCAGACCCTAGATTTTTACTCTACCATAATGAAATTATACCAGATTTTTCAAAAATATTCACAGCGCCTAAAACTAATCTATAACTTCTCAAGTATTCATTAATTTTTCTTGTTTTTAAGAACTATGAAATAAAATGTTGCATATCGTACGTCCCGTAAGGTTTTACAGTATTCGTTTCGAAACATCCTACACTACTCTAATAGTTATTTACAGGACTTATAACGTAAATAGCTATTTATCAACAGGTCATCGGTCCTGTTGGTCTGTTATATGTTAGACAAAGGGAATTTGCTTCCACAGTACCTCAAGACAAATACGTAAGCATTTTGGGATCGGACGATGCAACCACCTGCATTATTGTCGTTGTCAGGCACACAGGTTAGTAGCCAAATCGCATGTGTAATCAATAAAACAAAGAAAGATTTATGTACAATGAAATGCTTATTACCAAGCGTTTAATTTTCATTGTAACTTGACAACCACCATATAACAAGTTTGAGGAATACATAAGTAATTCTCTAAAAAATGTCAGTGACAGTAAAAACAATATAAATTATCCTTTAATCAAATTTAACAAGAAAATTGTTTAGGTTCAGGAGCTGTAGCTCTTAGCCATTTAGACGGTACTGGTACCGAGGAGGCCATTTCCACAATGGTCCAGCGCGTCCAAGATTTAGCCCTAGGATTTCCTGAAGGCCGAATTGAGGTTCAGCTTGTAGGGGGCTACAGTGACCAGAATAACTATTCCGAGGAACTTTTTTTTAATATTATGAACTCTTTTCACAAACAACCGGTAGAGATCGACCTAACCTTAGCTTGTGTCGGTGAACTGAACACCATAATCAGAGGTGGCATACCCTGGCCTTTAATTTATGGTATTGGTGTGAATGTCAAGACAGGTATTAATAAATGCGCTAAAGAAGAAACTGAGAGGATTGAGAAGAATAACGATTTTAGGAGAGATTTTCCCGGCAACATTCCCGGATAAAGGTCCAGAACCCTCGCTGAGAAATGCAAGGAACTTTTCCGGACCTTCGGAAGTTGTCGATATTTACGATTGTAGCATGGGGTTGTTGAGAATAGGGCCGTTTAACTACCGACCAGTTAGGGGCGTCGATTTGTGGCTGGAGCAAGACGACGAATTTATTTTAAGGTAAGTGTTTCAAGAGTGTAACGTGAGGGGATAAACGAGAAAAAATTGTTAGACACCTTTCGAGTTCTCCTGATGTGGAGCCGGCACATTTTGTGGAGGAAATGCGGGAAACCCTTAAATATATACGGGAACATCCCTTCCCAGCTGTGACCGTTTTCGGCGATAATCGGCCGCATTTTTTTCGAAGGGATGAACACACGGGGCTTTGGACTCCCGCGACTGTGTTCTAGCCTGGATGATTGACGATAATACTGTTGCCATTTATGGATATATTTTTTATACATATACATATAGTTTTAGTTGTTTCAGTTACTTTTATACATAGTATATCTTCCTAGGAAAGAAAAATCTTCCCTGAAAACACAATATATTAGAGTTATAAAAAGTTAATACCTTATAAGACTTCACACTTGTTTGTGTGAGGCAGGGTTGTGATATATTTTTGTTGAAACTTGAAATTCTGAAGTGATTCTATTCGGGAGTAAAGGGTGGAAATATTTGTATATTTTGATTTATGATGTTTTATTGGTATATTTGCCAAGGTTGATTTGGTGTTAGAAGGAAAAGGAGACATATAAATTAGTTGAAAAATAGGTTAATTTTTGAGAGGATATTGAAATGTTATTTTCCACACCAATTTCGGCCTCTATTAGATTTATTGGAATTGTTTGGTTTAGGTGCATTAGATGGAAATTTTAGAAGCGCACTACACGAAACTTGTCCGTCTCTTGCGCATTTTCAGTCAATTGTTGAAAGCTGGTCTTGCTGCAGGAAATATCAGCAAAATTTCCACCGCAATTCATATGTGCCCGGCCACTACAAAGACCAAATCCAGTCATTCATTTTGCCTGGGCACCCAAACGTCAATTTCTGTTACTGCTGCAAGGTTAATTTGCAGTTGTTAATTTTAAAACCTTTTTTGTCAAAAAATTCATAGCAGCCTTTTAGGTGGCGTTTTCTAATGAACACGGGGCATATACAATAAGCATTTAATGGAGGCCATCGTTCCCGAGGGTGTCGTTTGAGAGAAATTGGATACTAGACTTTGTCCACGGCCTAAATTATAAGTTTTACATATAAACGTTTTCATTAAGTTTTTCCAAACAACTGGCCGTGGAGATCTGAGAGATTGTCTCATTTATAAAATTTGAATGGTGTCAGTGTTTTTGATTATATTTCCAAAATTGTGTCATTATAAAATAAAACTGCATAGAAAATAAATTAAACACTGTTATATCGGTATACATCAAAGTTCGCGATATCTGGAAGGGTTTTAAACACGATGAAATAAAAAAAATTGCTGGGTGGTTCATGTACAGGATACGCTTCTGCTTGATGCGGATGGATGGTTGCCGTGTACCGGCTATATTTCTACTAGTTATACAGTGTTTCATAATATACGCGCAGGACTTCAGGGTCGTCCAAGAATACGAAAAGATAGTTTTTATTAACCGACCCTCTAAAATTGAGAGGTAATTTTTTAATTTCTTTAATTTCTTTTACCATATGATGGGCGTTACTGCCCTTTTGTTTTCTCTTTGCGTTTAAATAGAAGATCGATATTGAATTTATAAAAACTGATTTATTCTGAATAATAATTTTTGACAACGTTCGACCGACAGTGTTCTACGACTCCTAATTGCTCTTTGTAAATGATGTTGACCGTAGCGCAATATCAAGCGTAGCTTTAGGTTTTGGAATAAAACGAAGACTGGCTTAAACGTACCTGCTTTATTACTCAAGAGAACGTGTGTATGTATTCAACAGTAAAGAAACTACATGCTATTCTAGGAAAACGTGTGAAAGTACTACCGCCACAAACTCGGTTATTATCTTTTTTTTATGTATAAAAAGAACAATCAACACAGAATGTCATTGTCAATTCATTGATGTTTTACGAACATAACAAAGTAGGCGTTTTCAAAACATTCACTCCATATGTGCAATTGCTCGACAACATCCATATCAACACACCCTCCCAATTGCACATACTAAAACTTACATGAACTAATAACATGAACAAACAGTAAGACTTCCTACAAACAAAACTCTATCTACCTACATACTAACAACGAGAACTAATATTGAGTTACTTAACTTCCAACAAGTTTAACATTTCTCTAAAATACTTAAATATAGTATATGGTAATGCCTTGGTAAACATATCATCCACTCGATCCTCGGTGTTAATATAATTCAAAATTATATGGCCTTTTTATACACACTCACGCAAAAAATGATGCTTCACATCAATGTGCTTTGTGCATCTTGTCTCAAGACTGCTTGCCATTCTGATACTTGATTGATTATCTTCAAATACTTCCACAGGATAAATATCAGAAAGCAATAAATCCTTCAACAATTGTGACACAAACAAACACTCGGACGCACAGTGAGACAAGGCCACATATTCAGCTTCAGCACTGGACAAGGAAACAGTTGACTGTTTTTTTGATTTCCATTTCCAGTACATTATTGTCTGCTAAGCACTGGACAACTGTAAGTTACAAGGTCACCTTGCACCGTTGGCACCTCGCCTTCCAGCACATCCAACACCTTATTAGATTCCAAAAGTAATTTCATGCGGAATTCCCAATTTGAATAGTTATTTCCATCAAATGGTTTGATGCCTAAGCCCACTGGTGTTTGCCAGTGGTACTACTTCTGCCTGACTTCAACGACCTCACTTATCTCAGCCAAAGCCACCACGTTTTTCACTGTTCACCAATCTTCAAACAGGTTTTCCAAAGCCTATTACCTGGGCCCATAACCTGTTGACTTTCCAGTAGCGCAATGTCAAGCGTAGCTTTAGGTTTTAGAATAAAACGATTAGGGCTTAAACGTGCCTGCTTTATTACTGAAGAGAACGTGTGTATTCACCAGTAAAGAAACTACATGCTATTCTAGGAGAACGTGTGAAAGTAGTACCGCCACACACGAAAAATCAACCCAGAATGTCAATTCATTGTCGTTTTACGCACACAACAAAGTAGGCCCTTCAAAACAGTAACTTCACTCCATATGTGCAATTGCTCGACAACATCCATATCAACAAATGGTTGGGATCTGTGCTATAGTTTGTAGCGGCTTTTCCTGTTGTTAAGTAGGTCTTAAAGATTTTATTGTACTTTCTTTTCCTCATTCCGTTAAAACTCGGTCTTGTAGTTCCGCAAGGCTCCATGTTTCCCATGTTTTTGCCTCTCATGCCATTTTGGAGAACCTTGTAAATACTATGGGTCAAACTATTATTTTTTTAGCTTCGTCTCTTTTAGTAAAGACTGCACTAAGCTCTTTTCTACTCCATGATTGGTAATATTAGCCAGGATACCTAAATCGTCTAAGTATGTCCCAAACATACCATGAAATATCAGCTCTGCTATTCCTGGTGCAGTGCCGCCAGTTGTTATTCTGAATTTGATTCCATCAGTACTCACGATTATAGAGTAAGTAGCTAGCATTTCTGCACTTCCAAAGTTCCACTTATAATCAACACAGACCCTTCGATACAAATATGATCTTAGCACAATTGGAAAGTATATCTTCTGAGTAGACCTTGCCATAGTGATAAGCAACAAATCACCAAGGTCCTTCATCAGCCCTACTCCTCTTCCTGGGGAGTCAGTGTCCTTTAAAGCCATTGCAATTTTTACGTGCATAGGGTGCATTTTTAATGAATTTTTAACAGCTTTATTGGGTAATGAGTCTCATTAATTAGCATGATGCACTGAGTTAAAGCACCCATACTCTTGAGAAGTCCTGTTTTTCTTTCAGGAGGTAAAGTGATTCCTTGTAAAAGAGAAATATGTTGGTTATTTAGCCCATAGATAGTGATACTAGCCATTTTGTCTTGTAGAGTAAGAGTTACTCTTTGTCCCGTGTTTGTTCGTCTACGTTTTATCTTCTGAGCAAGATCTTCGCGAATTTGAAACTTTGTAACCCCCATACGAGCCTCATCAAAAAAAGATTTGTAAGCAGTCAGCAAATTAACTATTGGTGTTGCAACCATGAAGTCGATCTGCATCCCTGTTGCTTTGAAGTCAGTAGTTAAATCTTTGATAGATAGTTATGTTGATCCTATCTTCGCTCTGGACTCTCTGAATATTTTTCACCATCTAACGATTCTGAATTTTGCGTTCGCCTCAAAAGTTCGAATACAGTGAACACTATTCCAGCAATGTTGTCCTATATATCAAGATCAATATGAACCCCCCCCCCCCCCCTGCACTTGTATTATTGCTTTCTCTTGAGCTGGTAGCTTACTCTCAACTAAATTGGCTAATGCAAACACTAATCTAATGTGCCCATTTTTCTTGGTTATCTCTGGTGAGATCTCTACATCCATGTGTGTTTCTGTCATTTTTTTATTTTATGATTTAGAATCAACGATTTTTGTTGAGTAAAGTAATTTACGTTTAAAAAAGTTTACCATCTGTTTTTGCTGCCCAAGAAATTACTACACCATTTTCGCGATAAAGAGTGTTGAAATTGAAAAAAAAAAATCGTTTTTGCGATTATCTCCGGAACCGTTTATCGTACAGAAAACTGCTTTTCTAAGCATTTCCAATTGTTTCCTGTTCTCGTGCCGCGAAGGATCACCCTGAATTCGTGGGTTTAAGGCAACCGCTACTAAAATCAAAACACTGGTTTCTCGCGATGAAAGTTAACCAGCATATTTTAGTAATTACAAGCAAAGTTGCATTAATATTACTGTGATCGAAAGTATTTTAGCTTTAAAAGCTTCTTCGATTATATATATATAAAAAAACAACAAAAATTAATTTTACGTGACGACAGTTTTTTTATTTTACCTCGTATAGGTAAGTATTACAAATTTCTTTCCATAGAGCTTGCTTTTTTAAATTGGTCCTTTCACTTAAATTGACAGATATATCATACAAAACAGGTCTTTCAAAGACTAAAGGTATTAGTTTTTCATAGTGAACATCAGAATCCTCTAGAATGGTAGTTTCAGACTGTTTCTGTTTAACTTGATCAGTAGAATCTATATTATTTTCTGCAGTATCTTCTAAAACACAGTATTTTTAATCCATTCAGTTATTTCTGTCGTCAAGTAGGCGTTGGAAATCTGACATATTTCACCCAGTATAACATGATTGACAGTGACAGTGATTAATAATCAGTTTGAGGTTAAGGTTATTGTTTACTGTTTTGCTCACATAGTTGCCAGATGGCTTCATTGGTTCAAACTTTTAATAATGTTGATTAATGATCACTAACCTAGAATATAGTAAAAAATGGGCCGGGGTTCTACGTTAGCAAAAATGTTATGTTTTATTAATGCATTTAAAAATGAATCTTTCACAACGACTATAGTTGAGGTTAATAAGTTTATAGTGTGGATGTGGTTTTGATGATATCTATAAGAAGTTTGCTCTTTGAACTAAAAGAAATGTGGAATACAGTTAGGGATGAACAGGAAAAATAATATGTTTCTGTCAGCGGCAATTGAAAATAAGCAGAATTAATGCTTACCCCAAAAATATTGGAAACTTTAGCCAAGGTCATAGTGGGCGTTTCTTGGGGGAGGTCTCTTTCAAATTCGAGGTAGAATTTTTTAATGCAAATTTGCACTTTCGCGTTAATTATCTTGGGCATATTTTCTTAAGAAATAGTTTTTAATTGTTATTATATTTTAAATAGCTTTCAAAATGCACGCTTAAGTGTACAAAAAGTCGGCAACAGCGAAATTTTAATGCCGCATCTTGACAAATTTGTTTTGGCAACAAGTAAACAAACAATCGCTGTCGATGTTATACTGGTGAAATTCCATGGCACGGGTTCATACCAAAAATAACTGAATGGATTATACAAAACCCATGGCATGGAAGTCAATAGAAAAAGGTAAATGGGCACAACCAATTAATTTTTTTGTTTAACCAGTGGCAAAGAGGAAGAGGAGATGATTAAATTCAGAAATGGAGGAATGAAGAAAACGTGTTAAAAGAAAAGTTTGAAGGAATGACAAAGTACATGAAGCAAAAGTAGATCAAAACCTATATGGGCATAAATGGTATATTGTGTTATGATGCAGACAAATTACATCCTAAATTAAGGGTTCCTAAACACAAAATGTGAATAGAGGACTAAAAAATTCGCCTCTTGAGGAGTTATTATCCACTGTACTTAACAAAATTTTATAGTGAGTTATTTATCCACTGTACCGCAATATACAGGATGAGTCAGGATTAAACGGTCCTAAACCACGCATAGAGAAACGGATTTTAAGCAGAAAGTTGTATCAGAAAGTGCTTTGTTACCACGATATAGGGTGATAAAATTTTTGAGTTTTTCTTTCATTTTATCATGTGTATCACTGGATTTGAATTATTAAAAATAATATTTGTAAATGCAAATTATTTGTACTTAATTGTAATTTTTTTATACAACTTGTTTTCAATAAAATATACAACCTGTTTCATATAAATCGGTGACAGATACGGAAAATATCGATAGACAAAAAAATGTCTAATTTGAAGAAACAGTTCAAATTTTTAGAAATAAATAACCATAGGCGCACCGCAAAACACTATGGGAAGGTAAAGAGGCGTGATCCCTGAAAAAGTATTACCCTGTAGATTTTCACTCCAATATATTATTGTCCTTGTGGAAATTCTAAAGAGTTGTGTCTGAATAAAATTTAATCTTGTTATGTTGTATTTCCCATATATTCTAGAATACAGGGAAGGTATTCGAGTAGAATGCTAAACCTGCCTAATGTTAAAAAAATAATACAAACTAATTAAACAACCGAATTCTCACTAAATATAAAAATTTGAATTAAGATGGTTGCTATCCCTTTACTAGAAAACCTCTGAGATTAACACGGATTGTTTTTCATACATTTTGAAATGCAGGGATGGTGTTGCAGTGTGATACAAAGCACAACCTTACTACAACTTTCTGCTTAAAATCCATTTCCCTATGCATGGTTTACGTATGAGCGTTTAATCCTGATTTAACTCAGTAGAAAGCTGTATACAGGATGTATCACAAAGGTGCTGACACTTTAGGGGTAACAGAAGACGTGAAAAGCATATAACCTTTGCTTATAGATCCCTATCAGCACGGTTTTTGAGACTCAAGGTGTCAAAGAAATATTTTTTATAAGATTTTTTTTGTTATATTTCAGGAACTAATTGAGATAGGCAAATACATTTTTGTACACGTTTTATCATTACTTGGACGTACTTTATGAGTGTTAGAACGCTCTTTTTCAGGTGCCAGTATTGTAGATTTTGGGGTCGTCTAGAACTGTTTTGTCTCTAAGGCACTAAAAAAAATGCAATTTAGAAGCACATTGTGAAAGATCAAGATTTTCTAGACAAAAAAGGTATTCTAATTTAAAACTAATGTTCACCATTTTTTGAGTTAAGCGCTACCTAATAATGGAAAACATGGAAAATTCAACAAAAATTATTTCTTATTATTTTCGAAATATTTATTATACATCGAAAAAGATTCACCCCGTTTTCTTTCCGACTGACTGTATACATCGAAAATCGCTCGAGCAAGTCAACTTTGGTGCGTAGTGGAAATTAAGGGCCTTTAATTATACAGCAGAAAATAACATTAATAATCTTTATTTTAATGAAGATAAGATGAAAAACTTTTTACTAACATTCTACATTACTACATTTTACCTTTATTTTAATAGAAGTAATAATCTTCTAAAAAAACTGACAACTACTTAATTGACATATATCACTTCCCATTTTGAAGCTTCTTGACATTGACATTTTTATTAAATTAAGCGTTTTCGATTCTACTACAACTCAGTGCAGCACAGTGCACAAACAAATAGAATAATTTCATTGTCATTTCAATAAATACATTTTTTAGCAGTTTCAACCCCTCAACTTAACAAGAGAATGAAAACCATTTTGCTGCAAATCAAACAGGTTAAATTAAAGCCTGTTAAACCTTGGTGGGACTTACAAAACGAGGTATCACTCGACCCCTCTTAACATTTAAAATTTAAAAGCCAATCCTTATCCCCCCTTGAGAGTTCAGGTTAAGGGGTTGAAACTACTCAAAAATGTATTTCCTAAAAACTAAAATTGACGCGTCCGAACGATTTTCAACATATATACATAATTGGAAGACAAACGAGATGGATTCCTTTTTGATGGGCTACTTTATATAATAGAAAAATGGCTCTCAAGCACGTCCAATAAAGAAAAGGAGGCTCTCAAATTCTGCTCAGGTTCCTAATACAGAATTATTGAACATTTAGCGTTCATTACTTATTGTCTAAAATAAGGCAATTTATTTATGGTTATTATAATTCATTTTATTTCCAATCACAGCAAATGTCACACTGAGAAACCTTTTACAAAAACAGTTGAATGAAGAAATATAAATAGCTACAAAGTCTACATGCTTTAGCTGAATAAACAGTTTTAGATTCACTAATTATTAAAATACTGGTACAATTTATTAAATATAACACCATTTAATCATTTTTTATCAAAAACAATTCTATTTGACTTAAAAAAAATACATTTAAAAAAAATGATTATCCTACCACTTTAAAAACTGGTTCATTCTTCAGCTTCCACGTGACCAGTCCACTTGTCCATCACCTTGCTAGCTAAATCCATGGACACTCGACGCTTCCACATCTTCTTCACCAAATCCACTTTTAAGTTTTTCGACTTGCGAAAACGAGGGTTGCGTTTGGTGTCGAGAATCCCAAACGATTTTTTTTTCTCAAAAAAGTTGCGAAGACGTTTGCTCCTCTTACATGCGGTCAACACCTCTCTCACTGAAAGATGCTTATGCAGGCACATAACACATGTCTCTTCTCCATCCATTGAAGTCACTATAGTCGAATCACACTGCTTGCTATCCATGTAGCACTTCCAATGGATCCCGTCGGCTTCTACCGTAGAAAACTCATACAGGTAGTCCTCAATGAAGATGAGTTGCTCCCTCTCCTCAATGCTTGCGAGTTGACATATGTCGAAAGACATAATGAACCACTTAGAACTGATTGCTCTCTTGAGATAATATTAGAACTTGACACGAAAGTTTTGCACCTTTCTACTGCAGCATTCGAACAGAAATAAGTGAAAAGGTTTAACATGATACCAAGGGTAGAAGGGTGCAATAACAACGTAGGTACTTTCATAAACAAACATTTAACCTGTCGGGGCGCAATAATTAGTTACCGCAATCGGCTCCTTCTGCAAATCGTGTTATCTGAGTAATGGAGCGCCTTGTACTGGTATTATTTTTATGGTACCCGCAAGGGCGGGTACCATAAAAACCTACTTAAGGAAGTAGGTACAAGAAGGGGCTAAATAGATGCTTTTAAATGATTTTCGTGCTGAAATCAGAATTTTGTTTGTTTCTACTTTGCAATGCCTGTCTTCATAGTGCTTAACTTAACCAAGGCCAAGGAGGATACAATATTACTAAGTAGGTGCGTAAGTACAGAATTATACCCTCATTGGTGCTTAACATACAGTTCCAATCATATTATTTTTGCTCTTTTTTTGTAATTGTTTAACTGGAGTAATGTTTTTAATATGTTAATAGCTTTATTGTTGTTGTAGAGTATGGAAATGACAAATAAGTAGCCAAGTAAGGAAACAGAAGCCATTCCATATAAGTAGTAGGTAATGCAACGAAAGGACAAAGATATATTAAAAAGAAGGTAGAAAAAGGGCTTCGTGGCATATACTCTTAAACATATTTACTTCAGTAACGAATTTATTTATATAACTTAAAAATATATATTTATATTCTAGCAGTATCAGTGAGATTGTATTGAAGAAAATCTTTGAATAAGTGTTTGTTACAATAAAATGTGTTCCATTAAGAGACAGGTTTTGTTTTAAATTGTTCGATAAACAATTATAACTGCAAAAGTAACAATGTTTTTATATTAAATTGTGAAGGAATATTTACAATTTATTCTAAATACCACATCTTAAAAATTATTTTGCCTTAATTTATCACTGCACAGTTCAAGTGTTATCTATTTCTGACCACAGTAATAACCAAATTTTTTCAATAATTATTTCTTCATAGATATAAAAGTGCTTGATTTATATCGATTTGGTGCAAGACTTCCAAGTCTAGGGCATATATGACTCAAAATTCACACCTACGAGTGTCTAAATATCTTATTTCACCTTCCAGCCAAGTAAACACATTATACCTTTTCACAATCCACTCCTTTCTAGTTTTTATGGCACTAAAATCAATTGGGAACACCAAACCTGTATTTCCATGCTCCTTTGTCTAAACTTGAAGTAGTTTTCAGGCATAAAAAGGTTTTGAGTATTTCAAACTGTTATAGTTCGTGTTATCTATTCTGACCACACCCATGAAAATTTTGTTATAATTATTTCCTTGTAGACACAAAAGTGCTCAACTTATTTGGATTTGGTGCACAATTTTCAAGTCCAGGGCGTATATTATGACTTAGAATTCACACCTACAAATGTTCAAATATCTTATTCCAGCTTCTAGCCAAGTAATCATGCCTTTTAACCTTTTAACAATCCATATCTTTCTAGTTTTTATGGCAATAGAATCTACTGGGAACGCCAAACCTCTATTTCCATGCTCCGTCACTCACTTTGTCTGAATTTTGAAGCATAAAAAGGTTGGTGGTACTTGGTGGTAGATTTAGTCCACAAAATATTGCTCTCCTTACCACTTATTTCGCCATAAAGGTAATTATTTTTTGCTTCATTGTCAAGAATGATGTTTCTAGAAGGCCTCCAGCAAAATTTAAGTTTTATTCGATTTAAGATAATTGAAAAAAATGTAATTAAATCCAAAGATGTCATTAATTTACATGTATTTTAAATGGGTGAGGTTATGTTGTCATACCCCCAGGTTCAAATTGTGACGTCACGTGCACGAAACCTATGCTAGTAAATATAACCTCACTTTAATAATTAATTATATAATGTTTGCAATAAAATTGGTCTTTTTGCATTAATTTTAAATCCTACTAAGGCCTTTTTGGGAAACCCTTTACAAAAACAGTTGAATGGAGAAATATAAATAGCTACAAAGTCAACATGCTTTAGCTGAATAAACAGTTTTAGATTCACTAATTATTAAAATACAGGTACAATTTATTAAATATAACACCATTTGATCATTTTTATCAAAAACAATTCTATTTGACTTAAAAAAAATACATTTAAAAAAAATTATTAGCCTACCACTTTAAAAACTGGTTGATGCTTCAGCTTCCACGTGAGCAATCCACTTGTCCATCACCTTGCTAGTTAAATCCATGGACACTCGACGCTTCCACATCTTCTTCACCAAATCCACTTTTAAATTTTTCGACTTGCGAAAACGAGGGTCGCGTTTGGTGTCGAGAATCCCAAACGATTTTTTTTTCTCAAAAAAGTTGCGGAGACGTTTGCTCCTCTTACATGCGGCCAACACCTCTCTCACTGAAGGATGCTTATGCAGGCACATAACAGATGTCACTTCTCCATCCAGTGAAGTCACTATAGTCGAATCACACTGCTTGCTATCCATGTAGCACTTCCAATGGATCCCGTCGGCTTCTACCGTAGAAAACTCATACAGGTAGGCCTCAATGAAGATGAGTTGCTCCCTCTTCTCAATGCTTAAGAGTTGAGATATGTCGAAAGACATAATGAACCTCTTAGAACTGATTGCTCTCTTGAGATAATATTAGAACTTGACACGAAAGTTTTGCACCTTTCTGCTTCAGCACTCGAACAGAAATAAGTGAAAAGGTTTAACATGATACCAAGGGTAGAAGGGTGCAATAACAACTTAGGTACTTTCATAAACATTTAACCTGTCGGGGCGCAATAATTAGTTACTGCAATCGGTTCCGTTTGCAAATCGTGTTATCTGAATAATAGAGCGCCTTTGTAGTGGTAATATTTTTGTGGTACCCGCCCTTAAGTAGATACAAGAAGGGGCTAAATAGACACTTTTAAATGATTTTCGTGTCTGGAGTCCAAATTTGAAAAGGAAGTAATCTCTAAACCGAGTTTCGTGTCTTCTGATGAAATGGCATAAAAATAATTTTAAGACACTTCTTTGAGACATATGAAGTGGTGTTGAAAATGTTATAAAACTAGACTTTCGTGCTTGTAGCCTACCAAACCATCTCGTATAACTCATTCACTTATTTTTGACATCTCGTTACCTTTGAAATCTTCATTTTTTTCATCCCAATCCCGTTTCAGCACATTTTACATCGCCTACTTGATGTCTATAATAAGTGAAAAGTTCATATGTAACAAACGAAGATTTATCTGAAAGTTTAACATCAAGTTCAAAGTTAGAACATCACATGTTGAGAAGATAGTTTAAAATTGTCAAAGTCAGATTACCAACGCCCACTTGATGTCAATAATAAATAAATGGTGTATGGTAAATATAATCCATTCAGTTATTTCTGTCGTCAAGTAGGCGTTGGAAATCTAACATATTTCACCCGGTATAACATGACTGACAGTGACAATGATTAATAATCAGTTTGAGGTTAAGATTATTATTTATGGGTTTCGTGCACATGACGTCATTTTGCCAGAATGTTAGTAAATATAACCTCACTTTAATAATTAATTATATAATGTTTGCAATAAAAATGGTCTGTTTGCATTAATTTTAAATCCTACTAAGGCCTTTTTGGGGAACCCTTTACAAAAACAGTTGAATGGAGAAATATAGATAGCTACAAAGTCAACATGCTTTAGCTGAATAAACAGTTTTAGATTCACTAATTATTAAAATACAGGTACAATTTATTAAATATAACACCATTTAATCATTTTTATCAAAAACAATTATATTTGACTTAAAAAAAATACATTTAAAAAAATGATTAGCCTACCACTTTAAAAACTGGTTGATTCTTCAGCTTCCACGTGAGCAATCCACTTGTCCATCACCTTGCTAGTTAAATCCATGGACACTCGACGCTTCCACATCTTCTTCACCAAATCCACTTTTAAGTTTTTCGACTTGCGAAAACGAGGGTCGCGTTTGGTGCCGAGAATCCCAAACGATTTTTTTTCTCAAAAAAGTTGCGGAGACGTTTGCTCCTCTTACATGCGGCCAGCACCTCTCTCACTGAAGGATGCTTATGCAGGCACATAACAGATGTCACTTCTCCATCCAGTGAAGTCACTATAGTCGAATCACACTGCTTGCTATCCATGTAGCACTTCCAATGGATCCCGTCGGCTTCTACCGTAGAAAACTCATACAGGTAGTCCCCAATGAAGATGAGTTGCTCCCTCTCCTCAATGCTTAAGAGTTGAGATATGTCGAAAGACATAATGAACCACTTAGAACTGATTGCTCTCTTGAGATAATATTAGAACTTGACACGAAAGTTTTGCACCTTTCTGCTTCAGCACTCGAACAGAAATAAGTGAAAAGGTTTAACTTGATACCAAGGGTAGAAGGGTGCAATAACAACTTAGGTACTTTCATAAACATTTAACCTGTCGGGGCGCAATAATTAGTTACCGCAATCGGTTCCGTTTGCAAATCGTGTTATCTGAATAATAGAGCGCCTTTGTACTGGTAATATTTTTGTGGTACCCGCCCTTAAGTAGATACAAGAAGAGGCTAAATAGACACTTTTAAACGATTTTCGTGTCTGGAGTCCAAATTTGAAAAGGAAGTAATCCCTAAACCGAGTTTCGTGTCTGCTGATGAAATGGCATAAAAATAACTTTAAGACACTTTTTTGAGACATATGAAGTGGTGTTGAAAATGTTATAAAACTGGACTTTCGTGCTTGTAGCCTACCAAACCATCTCGTATAATTCATTCACTTATTTTTGACATCTCGTTACCTTTGAAATCTTAATTTTTTTTCATCCCAATCCCCTTTCAGCACATTTTACATCGCCTACTTGATGTCTATAATAAGTGAAAAGTTCATATGTAACAAACGAAAATTTATCTGAAAGTTTAACATCAAGTTCAAAGTTAGAACATCGCAACATGTTGAGAAGATAGTTTAAAAATGTCAAAATCAGATTTCCAACGCCCACTTGATGTCAATAATAAATAAATGGTGTATGGTAAATATAATCCATTCAGTTATTTCTGTCGTCAAGTAGGCGTTGGAAATCTAACATATTTCACCCGGTATAACATGACTGACAGTGACAATGATTAATAATCAGTTTGAGGTTAAGGTTATTGTTTATGGGTTTCGTGCACATGACGTCATTTGCCCAGAATGTTATTAAATATAACCTCACTTTAATAATTAATTATATAATGTTTGTAATAAAAATGATCTGTTTGCATTAATTTTAAATCCTACTAAGGCCTTTTTGGGGAACCCTTTACAAAAACAGTTGAATGGAGAAATATAGATAGCTACAAAGTCAACATGCTTTAGCTGAATAAACAGTTTTAGATTCACTAATTATTAAAATACAGGTACAATTTATTAAATATAACACCATTTAATCATTTTTATCAAAAACAATTATATTTGACTTAAAAAAAATACATTTAAAAAAATGATTAGCCTACCACTTTAAAAACTGGTTGATTCTTCAGCTTCCACGTGAGCAATCCACTTGTCCATCACCTTGCTAGTTAAATCCATGGACACTCGACGCTTCCACATCTTCTTCACCAAATCCACTTTTAAGTTTTTCGACTTGCGAAAACGAGGGTCGCGTTTGGTGTCGAGAATCCCAAACGATTTTTTTTCTCAAAAAAGTTGCGGAGACGTTTGCTCCTCTTACATGCGGCCAACACCTCTCTCACTGAAGGATGCTTATGCAGGCACATAACAGATGTCACTTCTCCATCCAGTGAAGTCACTATAGTCGAATCACACTGCTTGCTATCCATGTAGCACTTCCAATGGATCCCGTCGGCTTCTACCGTAGAAAACTCATACAGGTAGTCCCCAATGAAGATGAGTTGCTCCCTCTCCTCAATGCTTAAGAGTTGAGATATGTCGAAAGACATAATGAACCACTTAGAACTGATTGCTCTCTTGAGATAATATTAGAACTTGACACGAAAGTTTTGCACCTTTCTGCTTCAGCACTCGAACAGAAATAAGTGAAAAGGTTTAACTTGATACCAAGGGTAGAAGGGTGCAATAACAACTTAGGTACTTTCATAAACATTTAACCTGTCGGGGCTCAATAATTAGTTACCGCAATCGGTTCCGTTTGCAAATCGTGTTATCTGAATAATAGAGCGCCTTTGTACTGGTAATATTTTTGTGGTACCCGCCCTTAAGTAGATACAAGAAGAGGCTAAATAGACACTTTTAAATGATTTTCGTGTCTGGAGTCCAAATTTGGAAAGGAAGTAATCTCTAAACCGAGTTTCGTGTCTGCTGATGAAATGGCATAAAAATAACTTTAAGACACTTTTTTGAGACATATGAAGTGGTGTTGAAAATGTTATAAAACTAGACTTTCGTGCTTGTAGCCTACCAAACCATCTCGTATAATTCATTCACTTATTTTTGACATCTCGTTACCTTTGAAATCTTAATTTTTTTCATCCCAATCCCCTTTCAGCACATTTTACATCGCCTACTTGATGTCTATAATAAGTGAAAAGTTCATATGTAACAAACGAAAATTTATCTGAAAGTTTAACATCAAGTTCAAAGCATCGCAACATGTTGAGAAGATAGTTTAAAAATGTCAAAATCAGATTTCCAACGCCCACTTGATGTCAATAATAAATAAATGGTGTATGGTAAATATAATCCATTCAGTTATTTCTGTCGTCAAGTAGGCGTTGGAAATCTAACATATTTCACCCGGTATAACATGACTGACAGTGACAATGATTAATAATCAGTTTGAGGTTAAGGTTATTGTTTATGGGTTTCGTGCACATGACGTCATTTGCCCAGAATGTTATTAAATATAACCTCACTTTAATAATTAATTATATAATGTTTGCAATAAAAATGATCTGTTTGCATTAATTTTAAATCCTACTAAGGCCTTTTTGGGGAACCCTTTACAAAAACAGTTGAATGGAGAAATATAGATAGCTACAAAGTCAACATGCTTTAGCTGAATAAACAGTTTTAGATTCACTAATTATTAAAATACAGGTACAATTTATTAAATATAACACCATTTAATCGTTTTTATCAAAAACAATTATATTTGACTTAAAAAAAATACATTTAAAAAAAATGATTAGCCTACCACTTTAAAAACTGGTTGATTCTTCAGCTTCCACGTGAGCAATCCACTTGTCCATCACCTTGCTAACTAAATCCATAGACACTCGACGCTTCCACATCTTCTTCACCAAATCCACTTTTAAGTTTTTCGACTTGCGAAAACGAGGGTCGCGTTTGGTGTCGAGAATCCCAAACGATTTTTTTTTTCTCAAAAAGATTGCGGAGACGTTTGCTCCTCTTACATGCGGCCAACACCTCTCTAACTGAAGGATGCTTATGCAGGCCCATAAAAGATGTCACTTCTCCGCCCAGTGAAGTCACCATAGTTGAATCATACTGCTTGCTATCCGTGTAGCACTTCCAATGGATCCCGTCGGCTTCTACCGTAGAAAACTCATACAGGTAGTCCTCAATGAAGATGAGTTGCTCCCTCTCCTCAATGCTTAAGAGTTGAGATATGTCGAAAGACATAATGAACCACTTAGAACTGATTGCTCTCTTGAGATAATATTAGAACTTGACACGAAAGTTTTGCACCTTTCTGCTTCAGCACTCCCAACAGAAATAAGTGAAAAGGTTTAACATGATACCAAGGGTAGAAGGGTGCAATAACAACTTAGTTACTTTCATAAACATTTAACCTGTCGGGACGCAATAATTAGTTACCGCAATCGGTTCCGTTTGCAAATCGTGTTATATGAATAATACAGCGCCTTTGTACTGGTAATATTTTTATGGTACCCGCCCTTAAGTAGGTACAAGAAGGGGCTAAATAGACACTTTTAAATGATTTTCGTGTCTGGAGTCCAAATTTGAAAAGGAAGTCATCTCTAAACCGAGTTTCGTGTCTGCTGATGAAATGGCATAAAAATAACTTTAAGACACTTTTTTGAGACATATGAAGTGGTGTTGAAAATGTTATAAAACTAGGATTTCGTGCTTGTAGCCTACCAAACCATCTCGTATAACTCATTCACTTATTTTTGACATCTCGTTACCTTCTTAATTTTAAAGAGGGGGGAGCAGATATGTTAGAAGAACATAATAAAAATCATCATAAAGATAATCTAGGAATAATATTTAAAAACCCCTTATTTAAATATAAACTACGACTATGAGTGCGCTCATATAATAAGTTAGCAATACAAAAAAGGCCAGAAGATCTTAAACCATGAGCTATTATCAGCCCCAGGGCTCCTCAAGCCCCTCATAAATTATATGTTAAGATTCCGGCTAATACCATTCCTATATGAGAAACTGATGAATAAGCAATTAATATCTTTATATCACTTTGACGTAAACACACTATTGAAATTAAAACCGCTCCAATTACAGAAGTAATAATGATATTAAAATTTAAATTTATCCCAGCCTGTCCTAAAACCTTTTTTACACGTAAAAGTCCATACCCCCCTAATTTAAGTATAATACCAGCTAAAATTATAGACCCAGAAACAGGGGCTTCTACATGAGCCTTAGGAAGTCATAAATGAACTATAAATATAGGAATTTTTACAAAAAAAACTAATCTTATACAAAAATATAAAAAATTTCTATCCAAAAATCTAAAAAAATAGAAATCTATTCTAAAGCCCTCCTTATTCAAGTAATCTTAATTTTTTTCATCCCAATCCCCTTTCAGCACATTTAACATCGCCTACTTGATGTCTATAATAAGTGAAAAGTTTATATGTAACAAACGAAAATTTATCTGAAAGTTTAACATCAAGTTCAAAGTTAGAACATCGCAACATGTTGAGAAGATAGTTTAAAAATGTCAAAATCAGATTTCCAACGCCCACTTGATGTCAATAATAAATAAATGGTGTATGGTAAATATAATCCATTCAGTTATTTCTGTCGTCAAGTAGGCGTTGGAAATCTAATATATTTCACCCGGTATAACATGACTGACAGTGACAATGATTAATAATCAGTTTGAGGTTAAGGTTATTGTTTATGGGTTTCGTGCACATGACGTCATTTGCCCAGAATGTTATTAAATATAACCTCACTTTAATAATTAATTATATAATGTTTGCAATAAAATTGGTCTTTTTGCATTAATTTTAAATCCTACTAAGGCCTTTTTGGGGGATCCAAACTTTAAATTTAGTTCTGTTGATGCAGAAGCACACAAATACAATATATTTTTTGTTTTCAACCAATGCAGTCACGTGCCGCATAAAACCCATTGTTTTGCTCACATAGTTGCCAGATGGCTTCCTTAGTTCAAACTTTTAATAATATCGATAATGATCACTAAACTAGAATCTAGTAAAAAAAATGGGCTGGGGCTTTACAGTAGCAAAAATAATATATTTTATTAGTGCATTTAAAAATTAATCATTTACAACGATAATAGTTGAGGTTAATAAGTTTATAATGTGAATGTTGTTGTGATAATATGTATAAGAAGTTTGCTCTTTGAACTAAAAGAAATGTGGAATACAGTTAGGGAAGAACAGGAAAAATGATATGTTTCTGTCAGCGGCAATTGAAAGTAAGCAGAGTTAATACTTACCCCAAAAATATTGGAAACTTTAGTCAAGGTCATAGTGGGCGATTCTTGGGGGAAGTCTCTTTTAAATTCGAGGTAGCATTTTTTAATGCAAATTCGCACTTTCGCGTTAATTATCTTGGGCATATTTTCTTAAGAAATAGTTTTTAATTATTATTATATTTTAATTAGCTTACAAACTGCACGCTTAAGTGTACAAACAGCGAAATTTTAATGACGCATCTTGACAAATTTGTTTTGGCAACAAGTAAACAAACAATCGCTGTCGATGTTATACTGGTGAAATTCCATGGCACGGGTTGATGCCAAAAATAACTGAATGGATTATACTTGTAAATATAAAGAAACTGTAAATTGTGAGATAAATCATGTCATCCTGTTTATCAAGAAACCTATGATTGCCCTTGTGATTAATTATAATTAAACAATACATACATTCACCTTCAGGGGTGGAACATTAGCGTGGTTCAGGTCCTATCTGGAGAATCGTGTGCAGAGTGTGTCGTTTGGGGGGAGCGTGTATTGTGGCAATGCAGGGACGCTGACAGGTTGGCAAGCGTGGTTAATGCTGATCTGGGTACTCTTAAATTGTGGTGTGACTCAAAAAAATTAAGCTTGAATATTCCAAAAGCTAATGTAATGTCTTTTGGTTGTCAACTCGGCCAGATTGCCATTGATCACAGCTTATTGCATAATCATCTGTAGTACAGAAAACTGATTACTACCTAGTTTGAAGCCTTAGCATTTCACATGCATACTTTTGGTAATTATCGGTAATAACCAGTAGTCCTCTTGAATGCGGCAATGGCAAAATTTAAACTATATTAAAGTAGGTTACATTTTATTTAATAGAGGATTATGAGAATTCAAATGTTGTCCTGAAGATAATACATATCGAGGGCTAAAGACAGCAACTCAAAACTCATACATTTTTCCAAATTGAGATTTTGTTATTGTTCCATTCATTACACATACTGCTATCTGTTGGCAATCAAAATAAAAAAAAAGATAATCATTGAACTTAATATATTGCCAATAGACGTAATTCATTTCTCAACTTATTGTTCCACATCTGGAAATTAGACTACTCTCTTTTCTGTAAAATTTTACTTTTTCCGCGTAACCACAAACCACCTCAAAAAATAGATAATTATTGAACTTAGTATATTGCCAATAGGCATAATTCATTTCTAAACTTATTGTTCCATATCAGTAAAATTAGTTTATTCTCTTTCCTGTAAAATTTTATTTTTCCACATATGAGGTATTGTACTTTAGCCCTCGATATCTCCTCATTTTGTCAACACTTGTCATCACATGCCACTACCATTTAAGCCAGTTGTTATTTTTAATTTAAAAGATGATTGACATTAATGATAATCTACGCATAAGAATGACAAGTTAGTGCGAAGCATTAAGGTGGATTTCTAATCAATTTGCCATTGAAGTAAAACTTCTACCCGCTTGCTCGCTCATTAATTGTCAAATGTTTCCATTTTCAATTCAATTCATGCTCAGCACGGGCACACACGCGTGCCGAAGCTGTCAAAGTTGTTTGCAATCTTTTGAGATCCGTGCCAGCACGAGTTCTTAGTAGTTATTAAAACTATTGGAAGAAAGTGTACCATATAAACTAGCTATGAATCAAAAAAAGTTTGTGCAGTTAATGCTTCCGCAAAGTCGTTTGCTGCAGAAAGAGAAATGTGTGATAGCATGTAACACAAAAAAAAAGCAAACCCAAAAACTATGGACCTATACTATTACTACGAAAAAAAAAAGGATATTCTGATAATCTGTTGAAAGAAGCTCGCATAGGTGAACCTCGTAATGCGTATGGCCCACAAAAACAATTTGAGTGTGACATGGCATTGAAAATGCATAAATTCCAATCCAGCCCGCGTGGCGAGGTTACACTGTGAGTGCAAATTGATTAGAAATGCGCCTTTAGATGTACACAGGCAAGGGCAGGCACTAGCAATCAAAATCAGTCAGGCAATGAAACATGTAATTTTTTATTTTCTTAAAAAAGCCGCTGTCTGGACAGCCTGACCGTTAAATCATTATGTACTATACTTAGCTGACCTAAAGACATCATTATTAAATGTTAAAATGTAGTAATATCATTTTGTTTGTCCTTTAGTCTGACATTTGAACAGGTCATATGTTTCGTCAGCTAAATAGATATTTATTTTATTAGGAGTATAAGTTATACTTTATGTGACGGAGTGTGAAAGTTTAAACGCCGAGCGTAGCGAGGCGAATTAAATTCACACGAGTCACATAGAGTAGCTTATACTCCGAATAGAGTACAATATTTTATTTTCAAACAATTAATGCATATAATACAGGAAACGTAACTGCGAATTCCACTCAATCCCATTAAAAAACAACACCTCCTAATTTTAGTTTGCTTTGTATCCATAACTACCGTATAACACCAGCTGGCAATGATGTCTCTAAAGTTAATTTGGTAAAAAGATATGTTTGTCAGGTTTTCTTTTTTGTAAAGGTGTTTAAATTAAGTTCGAGGCCGATTAAATAGCAATAAGTCAGATGTAGACGAAACAAGCTTACCAACTACGCCACCGAGAGTAACTGCAGTGGCGAAATTAGCAGTTTATTTTTCATATTTTCCCTTGAGCGGCGTATAAGTGTTATACGCCGCCGGATTATAACACTTATACGCCGCTCAAAACAGGCGTCAAAAATGTGACACTTATACCTTCATACAACAGTCACTAAAGTTGTGGATATATGACGTTTGAAAATAAAGAATTTTACCTATACGTACAGAGCAGACAGTGTTCTTGACTGACTAGTATCATCTGGTGAGAGGGTTCTTGGTATTCGGTCTGGGCAGTGTAGAATAAAACTATTCAGTTACCAAGCTTTCAATATTATTTAATATTTTCCTCAAGGTGTTAACCATTTAAAAAAATGAAGGCAAGAAACTGTGAGAAAAACATTCAGAACGTTGTTAAAACTGGAAAAAATTACATAAATGTCACATGGTACAGCATGATATACAAAGACATTAAAATAAAATCAAAGTGGATTAGCGATTGCCCCATTTAAATCAAATTTGGCCCAGAGGGCCAATAAACATCTGAATTGTTTTATTCTGCACTGCCCAGACTGAATACCCAAGAACACTGTGTATAACACAGTGTGTAACAACCAGTGTATACATTCAGATTCCACATGTCTTTGTTAGTAGCTTGCCATATCAAATTTAAGCTAAAATTAAAATTTATTAGAAATTTAGTAGCATGATGCCCTGATACCAATATTTAGGTTCCAATGATTCTCTATTTTCATTTATGTGGATATTATAGATAGTTTAAAGTTATGT
Organism: Taphrorychus bicolor; assembly: GCA_951812265.1. NCBI lineage: Eukaryota > Metazoa > Arthropoda > Insecta > Coleoptera > Curculionidae > Taphrorychus > Taphrorychus bicolor. The sequence goes on from OX638298.1 coordinate 19,192,096, forward strand.
GTTGTTTTGACTGCGACAGGTCATAAGAAATTATCATAAAATTATAAGAATAAAAACAACATGTAAGAGAGTAATGTAAGAGACACCAACAGGTCCAAAGGTGCCCCTCATGGGCTGCCGGACAGGTTTAACTGAATTAACTAAACCAAAGGAAAAACAGAACTAAACTAATCTAACCTAACCAAAGGCAAAATAAAACTGAACTAACCTAACTAATCAGGACCTAACCAGGAAAAACCTAACCAAAGGAAAAACATAACTGAACTAACCTGGACCGACTTAACTAAAAGCAACGTAAAACTGAACTAGAGTTTTACTTTGCCTTTGGACCGCGCCGGCTGAACGTAGGGGCCATTGCGGAATCCGATGCATAACTACCTTCTTCCGAAAAGGCCTAGTTTCTGGATATTGATAGAGGACCTGACAAAGCTCTAATAGGTGAGAGCGACAGCTAACGCAAAGTAAATAAATTGAACTTCATTATGAATGCGCCGTGGGGCATTACAATGTAAATAAACCGTTCAATTTTTTTAGTATTTTTTATTATTTTTTTTAGTACAAATATGAATATTCCGCAAATTTGTTTTCTTTAAACTACTTGATTTGATGCCCTCTTTATTGTGAATTTCAAAAAACCTCGAAATTCCGTAATACTTAATACTGACCAGCACCAAGTTCACAAATCACGACGTTTTCTGCTACCATCGTTCCGCGAAAGTTGAAGTTAAACGAACGTTTTGCCTTGAAAATGCCTACCTTGAAAATAGCGGAATTCTAATAGCTTTTATCTGATTGGTTTAGATTCAACTGTCAAATTACGCTCCGTTCCGCTTTTAAACAAATTCTGCTGCATGAGGCCGCCGTCACATACAGTGGAACGGAACGGAGCGGAATGGAGCCGATGTCAATAACCTCATTACACATGTCAATTGTCAAGAAATACCCTAATTAAATCAGTTTCACTTTACTAAGTTGACTTCACTCGGTGCCAACTATTTTTAAGTTCAAATTCGTCATTGTTACTGGTTATTCCTTCAAATAACTCTTAATCTGTTTGGAAAAAGTATTGTTTATTCAAAATTTAAATACACTTTAAGAGGATGGAAAAATACACAGGGTGATTCAAGACTACTTTGACAAACTTTAAGGGGATGTTCTAGAATAGCCCTAGTTTGCTATATAAACGGTAGTCGAAAAATGTTTCGTTATGGATATCCAGGGTGTTTAAGTTATATTTTTTCTTCAAATTATTCTTTATAGCTCTTAGAGTTTTTGAGATACTTAACCCAAATTTGAAATATAGGTAACTATTGATAATCTACATCGTTGCATATATTAAGCGATAGTGAAAATCTACAGGGTCTTATTTTTTTCTGGGGTTGTATCCCCTTGTACCCTTCCAAACTTTTTAGTAGCACGCCACTGATGGTTTTTTCTTAAAAATCTGGATTCTCCATTCATGTTAGAAACTTTTTTGCCTCTTGCATTTTTTTGTTATCTCTCGCTGTTCTCGAGAAATTTGCAAAAATGTCAAGAGAATCATAAGCCGCGTTCAAGCGGACAATCGGTTATTACCGATGATTACGATTACGAAATGGTTATAACGGGTTAGACAAACATGACGTCATGACTGGGCCCTTTGTCATGTGATATTTACGTCATCGTTTGACGTTTTGAACCGCAAATTCAAGCTACCTTTAAAGCAAGGTTGTAACTGCGGTTATAAATGCATGTGACAGAAACTTAAAAAGACAAAGAAAAAGCAACAGATTACCTTAAAATTTTACTTTTTGATGGTGCTGTGAGTGATGTAAGTAATAAATATTTCTTGCATTTGTCAAGCAATATCACAAACAACCAAAGCACAGTATAAGGAATAATACATTATATCAGTATCGTCAGTTCGTGTCGGCACTTTTGATATTTCCAAAACTAAAGCGTGCCCCGCCCGCCAATTTTCTGGAGTAGTTACGAGGGGACAAACACATGCGATGCACTGCCAAAACCGGCCAAAACCGGTTTGGTGGTGCACCGGCCGGCGGACGGGGCAAGGGGAGGGGAGTTTCAATTTTTCGACCGACTGACGTTACTGATATAATGTATTATTCCTTATACTTCAACCGAAACAATTACCGGTTCAGCGCTTGAACAGGGTGTTAGTTTAACTTTCGAGGTTTTTGCATTAATAGTGTAATGTTTTTGCTGACAAACATCCATAAATATTCTTCGCCTGATTCTCAGCGTGTTTTTTTGTATGTGTTGTTTAATACACTTTCTTTAATTGTTCCATCACTAATATGTGAAAAACGACTCATTTTTAAGTTTAATTTAAAGAAATATACCAATTGAACATTACAGAACGGCGTCATTTGATATGTGTGCTTTTTCAAAGAGTCCATTTCAAATAGATGTTCATCTAGTAACCTGAGAAATTGACATATAAATGACACATTTACATGGACGGAATAGGACGAATCTGTCAATTCCTGAGCCTGCTAGATGAATATCTAGTTGAAATGGACCATATTAAAGCGCGTTCACACAGATACTTAAAGACAGCATGCGTCGCGTATCGTCAGTTGAGATTGCACGCTAGTAACCCTGGTTTGCACCAAGCAACTTTAGGTAAAGTTAAAGTTAAGGAACATGAATAACCATGGCAATAATGGAAGCCTTAACTAGTTGTACTTGAAATATTGCTTGGTAAGTACACCTAGTTAAGACTTCCATTATTACCATGGTTACTTATGCTAATAGCTATGGTTTCGGGGTTCTTGACTGTTGGTATACCTAAAGTTGTTTGGTGCAAACATAGGTTACCCCATTTGCACCAAGCAGTTTTCAAGTATATCTATTACCCATTCAGTTCTTTTTGTCATCTAGTTACCTTTGAAACCTTCATTTTTTTTTTATACCCATCTCTTTTTGCACATGTTGAGAAGATACGATAAAAATGTCAAAGTCAAATTTCCAGTGAATGGCTAATAGTTAAAGCTTCCCTTATTACCATGGTTACTCATGCTGATAACTATGGTTTAGGGGTCCTTAACTTCAGGTTTACCTAAATTTGCTTGGTGCAAATGGGGGTAAGCAGTGCGGACAAGATTCCGAGCCGCAAAATCATCCTCAAAAGTCAAAACGTTGACTGTTTGCTTAAAATTGTGACCCTCAAAATCGGGTTCAGCTAAACTCGACTGGTACTTGAACTCGCCCATAGGAAAAGCATTGCTATCAGCAAGTGTCACAAATGTAATTAATTTGACAGCAATGCGATTCTTATGGGCGGGTTCAAGTACCAGTCGAGTTTAGCTGAACCCGACTTTGAGGGTGACTTGTACAATCTGGGCTAAATGTAGCCGGTTTCACTTTTCTGTTTGATAGACCCGTTGCTGTAGCAGCGTGGTGGTCTTTTCGTTTTGGTCTTTTCAATTTCGTCTTTTCAGAAAAGACCACGTTACCTAGGACGGTTGCTAGAATTCGAGAGTTGTGATTGGTCGGTTAGAAGTGAGTGAAATGGTCTTACACATACTTTAATCTCAAACACATAATAAGCTAAGTTTTGAGCTGATGTTATTTTAAGTCATAATTGGTGAAAGTTTTGAAGGCTTAGTGGGTGTTTTCTCCGCAACTTTTACGCCACTGAAAAAAGTACGATTTTGAGACGAGTCTCTCTTGATACAACCGCCTTGCTTCAGCGGAATTACCGCTCGCCATTCCGTAAAGGTTGCAGCGTTTGTTAATGCATTTTTAATTTTGTAATACAAATGTACCTTTTGCAGGTACAAAACTAGTTGTTATTTTGACAGAAGGTAGTTTTTATTTGAAAATTTAAAGCCTACTTGATCAAATTTAGAAAGAAAAAAGAATTATTTCAAAATATTGAGTTTTTTCGAAAACGGTCGACTTTAGAGTTTATGACCAAGAGTACCTTTTTTGTGCAAAAAACATTATATTTTTGGACGAGCTATCACATCCTGAAGTCCTGCGCATATATGACGAAACACCCTGTATATTACGAGGGTCAATCTTTTGGCATGGATTGAAAGTGCAGCATCGAGTGACCTATAGGAAAACCAAAGCCAGGTCGAATTTTTGCTAATACGCACATGTTTATGCGCAAGGACACGCCCAGCAAACGAACAGCGTTTTCGAATGGCGACTCTGTAGTGCACTGAGACTATTCCTTTTCTTTGTTTTCTCAATAAGAATATGAAGATGGCAATCTCACTTCCTGTTTGTCCACTGAAGGTTAACTCTGGCTGGGGAGAAGTTCCAACAACAGACAACTGGATGTGCACGAGAATAAGTCAGAGTTTTACCTCTACCAAAACCTTTTTAAGTATCTAAAATTTTTAAAAAAATTCGGGAGGTCGGGAATGGCACATGCCAGACTTGTCCTTTAATCCCACTGAGATTGAGCTGGCAAATTGCACATCAGGAGCAGAGCCATCAAGAAAAAGGAAAGGAAGATGGCAATTACTCTCAGAGTTTCTCAAAATTGAGGGCTGGAGCTTAGAAGCCTGCGCATGCGTATCTGTTGGTTTTCAAACTGGTTTTTCGATTTGCATTTTTTAATGTTCCGTTTAGTAATCAATTAAGTAATTGACGTCTTGTTTTGATTGTCAAAGTCTAAATGACGTTAAAACCAATATGGCTGCCATCAGGGCGTTTATAATCTATTCAGTTATTTTTGGCCTCAACCCATGCCATGGAATTTCCCCAGTATAACATTGCGTTTGTTTGTTTACTTGGTTTTAACATTTTTGACTCAAAAAGTGTCATTGAAATGTACTTTTCGCCGATTTTTACATATTCTCAAGTGCATTTTCTATATTATAAAACATTAGTTTGCAACTAAAATGCCAGAAATAGTTAATGCGAAGATCCAAACTTGCTCAGCATCACCTTAGCTGAACAGGTTTCCAATATTTTTGGGTTAAGTATGCTTACATCTAGACATTTTTAGGTATTTGGTTGTGGGGTCTTTTTGAAGACTGGAAATACTACTTAATGCCTTCCTGCTTACTTTATTAATAATAATTCTTCCTACTCGCGTGCGCGATAGTTTACTTTTCTGCACGCATTTTAGTGCGGAAAGTTGTACTTTTCCGCACTACTGCATCTTTAATTTAAGTTTTGCAAAAAAGGCAGGATATCGACCTCAACATTTTTTAATTGAAAAGGTTGATTTCTTTAATTATTGCTATGTGCGATAAAAGTAAGCAAACATCATTCATCGCGCAGCTGAGACAATAAATACCAATATATTGACAGAGTTTTCGGATGACTTTTCCAGCTATCAGTAAAACTTCAGTTTACCTGACAGATAAACAACGCCATGTCTGGTGTTTTAACTTCAAACTGAAGGTTTACTGATAGTTGTAAAAGTCGTTCTTATTCGTAGAAAAAATATTGTTCCTAACGCTTGCGGAAAGTATCTTTTCCGCACTCAACTGCAGTCGCGAGCGGAAAAGTATCACTTTCCGCACTTGTTAGAAAAATAGCTGTAAAAGAATTATGAACCATATCTATTGGTTTTTTGACCATATAGTGAAATAATAATAATTTCATTAACGCAGGCGGGCAAAGCAAAATAATATATGCAAGTACCAGCAGCCCTAACACGTAACGTCTACTTGACATTACTGAGGTAAATATTATGTCCGTTCAAAAAAACCGTTTTTTTTGTTAAAAAAAAGTAAAGTAGGTGATAGATTATACTTACCTCTTTCAAATTAAGTGCGGATAAAATTTTTTTTATAATTTAAAAAAATTTTACTTATTTTGATAAGTTCGATTACGTTGAAAATAACTTTGATTACGTTAAAAAAAACGCTTGTGTCTTGAAAAAGGTTACTCGGTTTTTGGAACGGAGTTTAACACCGTGGTCAAAGTTTGTATGTTTCTTATTACGAACCTAAAGTGCGTATATCTACTGTTATACGTGGTGTTCATTAGATGACCTCATCTAGCAGGCTATGAATTTTTGACGGGAAAGGATGAAATGAAAGTAAATGGGCTTTTGTTAATTCATGACATTTCCAGTCATCTAGATCACCTTTCCATATGAACACCCCCTATATAGGTATAATTATTGATACATTTTAATTATGAAATTGCAATTGCCTCTAAACTTTGAAAAGTTTTATTTAATTGCGTTTTAGTGGCAACGAAATGCAATGTTCAACCGAAACTTTAAATTAAATTTCCAGATTAAACGTTGGTTATCGTGAGGTGGGCGAATCGGTGGACAATCGAAAAGTCGCATAACGCAACTGCTAGCGAATGGACTTTTTGGTAAAAACCAGAAACACGTGGCCTTTACTTAAATATGTACCTTTTAATTGAAGCCTACGCTGCAAGTAGTCGATGAAGAGTTCATCAGTTTCGGAACAACTTGACATGTTTCTGGCTTTTTCCCAAAAGTGTATTCCCCGACTCATTTTCAGGTATGTTATCGATATATTTTTTCCTAAATGGTTGCCATCTACTGCGGAAATCTTTGTTTAAGTGATATGTTGTATATTTCTTCAGTAATAATATTAATAGTTACATTTAGTAAATTTTACTCGTAAATCAATAATTGTGTTGACTTGTTAAATTTTACCATAAGACGATAAATATATGATATTTTTATACATCCGTATAGGGCTTTTGCTGCTTTTCCCGAAATAAAACAACGACAGTCCTCAAACTTATCAGTTATATTACTCAACATATTATTTATTTTTGTAGTCATTTTTTTTACATCCTATATACAAATCAGATTTTTTTACAAAAAAGGACGTTACTATAGTATTCAAAATTAAATAATCGTAATTACCATAAATTACTAATTAAGAAGAATAAATATTAACCAACAATGTTCAGGGGTATTTTTCAAGGGGGTATTTTTAGTCTAATTTACTTTTGATTAAATTTAATAGAGAATACTTTATTTAAAACGTGTGCAATATATGCTTCATAAAACTGGGCTTGTGCGCTGAAATTATGTTAATAAATCCCTGAAGTTAGAACAGACAAAAAAAACAATGATAACTAGTTTAAAAATATCACTCACCTATACAGAAACCTATTTCTAATATTTTGACTAAATCGTTATCAATTATACCTAAAATTTTCACTAATTATTTTATGACAAAAATACACTTTGGTTCAAGTAGTTGAATTAATACCATATAAAATACGGCCGTCCGCCTCAACTCATTTTTATTGTAGTCGCTCAGACGGATCCAGGAAATATCACAAACAGAAACGATTAGAATTATTATTATTATATGGGAATTCGCCTAAAAATGGGTATTTGCAAGGACAAATGAGAAAAAATATCCCTGTTGTCCGAATATAATATAGAGAAAACATCATCTAGTTGGCTAGAAAATGTCAAAAGAAAAGCATCAAGCAAAAAACAGGATTTTGTCATCTTTTTCTATCAAAATTTGTTAAGCCTTCTAGATGACATTTTCTAATAAACACGCCCAGTTCTAAACAAAAACATTTCTGATCACAGGCCATCTCACAATATCTTAAACAAGCTGGAGTAAGACAGACTGAGCTCCGGAGCACTGGGGATGTAATAAGGAATAAAATTCAGAAATACCCACTATTAAAAAAAAAAAACTGAAAACATTAAACAAAAAACACCATAAATCTGATATCCTTGCAAATAGTAATGTCATAACCTATCGAGCAGAGAGCTAGTTTATATTTTAACTATTTATTATTAACTAAGTGACTCGGTGATTGAGATTTTTGCGAAATAAATATTACACATCACTAATAGCCTACGATTGGTTCCATTTTTGGGTTTTCAGATTGTGTTGATTGCAATAAAGTCTTATCGTTATAAGACAAAAAAAGTACTATTTAAAGCGGTTTTACGATCTGTTACAAAATTATACCTAAGTAAAGTCTTTTTTTTGTAATATGAATCCTAAAAAAACATCAAATAAATAATAATAAAAATAATTGTAGAATAGAATCAATAGCAATAATTTAGATCTGTTTTATATACAAAAATAATACAATGTAATTTTAAAACCGCTCAGTCGGAAACTGCCGAGCAACTATTGCAGTTGGTCTCCGGAGGACTGAGATTGCCGTTCTTCGAGTCTGGAGATGCAGGCTTCGAAACGTTGTCATTACTGTCTTTCGCCTCCATGCTCTCCGAAGCCTCGACTAAGCTGTTGGCCGAAGCGATTTCCATCCACTTCACACGGTTTTGGCGCACGCCCTCTACTAGCGGTTCTAGTTTGTCTGACAACATCGCAAACCCCTAAAAGTAAGAAAGGAAACCGTTAGCAGAATAGTTATTTTTAGCTACCTCCCAGTATTTAGTGTCCCAGTATCGACGTAGATCGTGTGGGTTAGTGGGCTGCAGAGGAAATAACAACTTCAGTTTGTTTTCAAGTTGCCAACGTTTCGGCCATATAGTTTTTGGTCTTTATCAAGGCTGCAAGAGACAACAAACCAGATTTCAAATATAAATGACAGTTATTGTTTTGGCGGCTCAAAATAAAACCATTATAGACCAGACTTCCTTACAGGCCACTTGTAGCACCCTTTCCTAACAAGAAGTGGGTACAATTAACTGATAGGTAAACTGAATTTTTCCATTTACGATTAAGTCATCTGCTAGGCCAAGCGAATCCCATTGCAGGCAATCACTTTTCACCGAGGCTTTGCTACACTCTGGCGATTTTCCTTTCTCAACCAGTCTCTGTTTACTGCAGATTGACATCTGGCTGCTGGCGGCCCAGTATTATACAGGGTGCCCAGTAAACCTTCTTATCCAAAAATGTCTCGTAAAGGAGCTAGAAGCGCTCTGAATATGGCCCGTTGACATTAGTTTTTTTTTTGTTTCTTAGATTGTTTTTTATCTAGAAAAATCAAACTTAGATTATGTGTAAATTCTTACATCAGCGAACTTATGATGTAAAAATGATCTTTCAGTTGATACCATAGGCGCCACTTTTGGGGGAGTCAACTGATATTTTTTATAAAGCTTTTTATGTCTTTGACTTTTTGGTATTTTTCATTTCAAAATGGAAAACTTCAGAGTACTTTAGGTTACAAAAGTACTATTGTCTCAAGTGGCTAAAATGTAGCATAAGCGAGAAAAATCAAATGATTATTTGTTTGCTTTATTTTTGCTTAATCACAAAATTACGCAGTTTTTGCTAAATTTACGACTAGGCTTCAAAAAAACACTTAGTTGAAATTTGGTGTTACAAAATGGCAAAAGTTATAAGAAAAAAATGATTGACCAAAACAAATAAAATTATAATTTACAAAAGATGTTCTACATGACGATCAATAGTTTGAGTGCATAAAGTTATTCGTTTTCTTAATGACTGGCGAATCCATTTTTTGCCATTTTATGATATTACTCGACACCAAATTTCAACTAATTGGTTTTTTTTAAACCTACTGGTAAATGTAGCAGAGACTCTGTAATTTTGTAAATCTGCAAAGAAAAAAAGAAAAAATTATAGTTTGATTGTTCTCGCTTATGGTAGAGTTTAGCAATGTAGGACCAGTATTTTTTTAACCTAAAATACTCCAAAGTTTTCGATTCTTTGATCAAAGCGAATTTGAATAGACCCGTCCTTGTACTAATTTCCGTGTGGTATGTTCAAAGAAGTTAAGTTACTCGGGTTACTCGGTTGAAAATAAGGCGATGTAATTTTGCTTACACTTTTCGTTCGCTCAGCTTTCAGAAAAAAAAATATTTTTTTTTGATACAGGATTATCAGGTATGATGTAACACCTCGGGACATGTTTGAGCTTTTTTCGATTTGCTGCCTATTTCGATAAATATAACATGTTTTCAAAAAAGTCCACTTTTTCGAAGATTTTAGCACGAATTGCATTCCCTTTGATGTTTCTATTGAATGCTCCATGCGTGATTGATGTAGTAAGATTACAGGAATTTGTTAGATATGCCAAGGGTAAGAAAAAAATCGTTATTGTTTTATGTTAATTTACTGGGGTTTTTTTGTCATCGTGAGAACCTCTGCCCATGACGTGGACAATGGACACGTTTTTGAATAGAATGTACAGAACTTCGGCATATCAAGAGCCTTGATAAAGACCACAATATATGGTCGAAACGTTGGCAATTGATAAAAGCTGAATTGTCGTTATTTGTCTCCATCCCGCTAATCCACCTACTAGTAAGAAAATAACTTAATATGATGAAATACACACACGTTGACTGAGGTCAGCGTTCAGTCAACGTCAGGAAGCACGGTAGATCACTTCGCCCACGGCCTCATCGCCTTTGATAATGTCTGTCGCAGCTGTGGACGAAACGTCAGGAAGAAATTCCATTGGACCACGGCTTCAAAGCCCGAAAAACATTTTAGATTGTATCTTATCATATTATCGTATTACCACTCAGCGACATACCATGTGGTCATTAGAATCCGTCATCTAGGCGCCTATGATATTTATTTGTAACTTTGAAGCATGTGAATTACTTCCTTAGATATTTTCTTAAATTGTCCCTTTTGTGTCAAGTCCAATGTCCGGGGATGACACTTAGCTCCAAAGCGCTTTGAAAGTATACCCATCCTTTGTTTTCTTGATAAGAATGTAAGGATGGGAATACGCCCAGATCTTTCTAATGCCACCCGAAATGACAGCTATATAATTACAGCGATATAAGTAAGTGGCAAGTTACGACGTGCTTTTATAACTCTTCTTTTCTATCAAAAAATCATGGACAACTAGATGACGTTTTACCTTGTACGTTGTCGCGTTGATAACGTCTCGAGGCCGGTTTTTTGACAATATGGTGGAGAAAGCGTTTCGGTTTTCATCATTCATACGGCCTGTTTTGTAATTTCGAAAAACTTCCTGAGTTTGAAAAGCTCACTTGCGTTAATTACGTTTCTATAAATTGTCTTACAACCCTCGTCCACGTTTGTCCTGCTCAACGTTTCTTACAATTATGTTTCTTCTATGCATGCTTTTTGGTTATGTGGCCAAAGACCATATTCTCAGTCTGAGGCCGATGGTTTGCTTTGAAGTTTCTTCTTTTTTTCTCTTTTTCTATCCTTTTTTCTCTTGTGGTTTTCTTATGATTTTCAGTTCTTTTTTTTCACACTTTAAAAATCGCGCATCTCGTGCAAACTAGAAGTTATTACTCAAAATGTTCGAACATGCATTTTTTTCTAAAAATAATGTAAATCTTGCAACTCTTAATAGAAAAAACATGTTTTACTTTTAACCAATACAGACTGCTCACATAGCAATTTATATTTCTGGAATGTTCTATAAATAAACAAATATGATTGTATGATCTAAGAATATTCCAGATGAATATTCTAGTGACAAAACAAAAGAATACCCCTTTCCCTTTTGGTCAATTTCGAAAAAAATGATGGTAGTTTTTTAACAAAAAGATTGAAATTAGTCCCATAAGAAGACCTTTTTCTAAATGCCTTCAAAGCACGTTCTAAAAGTACCAAAAAAAAACGACCATTGAAGGGGCTAATCTTCAAAACTATGACTTTTTTTGGTTGCAGTTTGTTTTCATTTTATACTTATTGTTTATTCATGTATTCATCATCATTAATCGACCAATCGCGTCCTTTGCTGGACATAGGTCTCCCGTAGCTTCCTGCATACTTGCCGATCTTTTGCTGCCTCTATCCAGTTGATGGTTATCCTTTTGATGTCGTCTGTCCATCTGGTTGGTGGACGGCCTCTACCTCTGTATGCGTCCTGGCGCGGTCTCCACTCAAGTATCCTCTTTGTCCAACGATTGTCCGAAAGTCGCGCCACATGTCCGGCCCAGTTCCATTTTAAGGTTGTTACACGGGTACTCCGTCCGTCACTCCGGACCTCTTAATGTTATATTTGGGATCCTGTCTCTTAGCGATATATCTAACATCGACCTCTCCATTTTCCTCTGCGCGATACTTATTCTATTTGTAGTGTTCTTTGTAAGGGTAAGTGTTTCAACTCCGCTAAGCACCGGCAGCACGCACTGGTCGAATACTTTGATACTTTACATTGGAATCTCTGATTTAAAGACATTGCGCAGCTTTCCAAAGCCCGCCCATGTGAGGCTATTCTTCTTGATATTTCACGAGTTTGGTTGCCTCTATCAATAGAGATATCGTGACCAAGGTATTTATAACAGCTTACTTGTTCTATGCTTACTCCATCTTGATTAATCAAAGATCTTGAGTGCCTCAGTCATAACAAGATTTGTCATGTATTGAGTGTGGTTAGTGTTGATTTTGAGTCCAACAGAGTTCGATGCCTCCCTGAGCCTCTGTAGCACTTGGTTTGCTTCGTCCATACTACCTGCGATAATTAAGATGTCGTCGGCGAACATCAGATGGTTTAGCTTTTCGGCATCTACCTTCAAGTCCATGTCAACAAAGTTGGCCTGTTTGAACATATATTCCAGGAGGGTTGTGAATAACTTTGGCGATATGACATCTCCCTGTCGTAAAACTCGCGCAATATCAAAGTCCTGGGAATCATCTTGCAGCCTGTCACAAGCTTTTGCTTCTTGGTACACGTTTTTGATGACCTCGGTGTATCTATGATCGAGGGCAACCAGCAAGAGCCTGCAGCAGTTTATGCTGATCTACTGGGTCGAACGCTTTTTCGTAGGCGACGAAAATTACGCAGAGGGGTTTATTATATTCGATGCATTTTTCGATAAGAGACTTGACCACTTGCAGATGGTCATTTGTGCCAAATCCAGCTTGAAACCCAGCTTGCTCGCGAGAAAAATGATTCTCACAGCTTATATACCGGGTGTTCCATCGTCGAGCGGGACATAGGAAATCCCATGTAAATTTTGATAGGGTCAATTATTGGCTTCCCTAATTACTTTGGTGAAAAAATGTTTTAAAACATTTTAAAGAGCGCTAAAATTAGCAACCAATAGGATAACTTCAAGCATTTTTGATCAACACGTTTACGAATTATTTGCCTGTAACATTTTGTCTTTTTTATTGCCCCGTATTCACCGACACCAGTCAAGGTAAGAGTTAGCTGTCAAATAAAGCTGTCATTCATGAATTTTTAGTGTTTTATTGTCAAGTCTTACTGGTGTCCGTAAATACAGGGCGATAAAAAGGACAAAATACTTAAAAAGTTATTGAAAATAACTCTTAAATGGGTTAATCAAAAATATCTGAAGGTGTCCATTTAGTTGTGGTTTTTAATGTTCTTCAAAAGATCTAAATAGAGTTTGTCTCTAAAATAATAAGGAAAGCCAATAATAGACCCTTTTAAAATTTACATGGAATTTCCTATGTCCCTCACGACGATGCAACACCCGGTATATGCGACAGTAAACTAATGGGTCTGTAAGTTTGCAGTTTGCTGATATCTCATTTCTTATGCAGCACTATAATTATTGCCCGATCCCACTGGGAAGGTGTTTTTGTAGGCAACAATTTTTTTCCCAATTTGTAGGCAACCATCAAATAACTTGCATAATGCATTTCATAACGGAGTTTCGCCGGCTTTTAGGGACTCGACTGGTACGCTGCTCGACCCTTGATTCTGCACCCTAATTATGCTGGTATTCAAGCTCACTGCATTTTTGCCGATTTATAGTGTCGCTTAGAAGTCTTCTACAACCTTTAATATTTCCATTTCATTTGTTGTTATTTGGCCACTCTGTTTTGCTAGCTTGCAGATGTTTTTCCTGCCTTCAGAGAATGGCTTCCGTAGTGATTTCATGCCCTTAATTTGCTCAATTACCTTTAAGATTTCATTTGTGTTGAATGTTCTTGTGTCCCTTCGCACTGCCTTTCGATATTTCTCGATTTAGGCGTCCACATTCTGTTGCGTTTGTTGTATGTATATTTGTCAGATTTCTTCTTTCCATTCGTTGTTTGGTGATTGTACTCAGTTTCCGTTTCGCTATATTATTCCTGTATTGTTCCAAGAGTATTCCGACTAGAATAATTTTATTTTCGCAAGTATATTCCGAATATGCAAAACATATTTTTTACACTATTTATGAAACATTACTTCTTATGTTTGTTGGTATTGTAATTGGTAAAAATATTACTAGAATATTCAGGATTATCTGGGAGTTTTGATCTGCATTATTCATTCATATTACAAAACACCACTTACCTCATAAATAGGAAGGCAAATCGAATCAATAAACCCTACTTGCATAAGCGGCAACTGATCTTGCTTCTCCCTGTTCATTATATCCTGGAAATTCCACAGACGATTAATAATTAGTTGCGACAACTTTCCAGTTGCTGCACTTACAATGGGCGTAATATTCAGCTTCTCCCTCTCAATGTCTCCCTGTTCGAAAAACTCCGAAGATACCAGTTCCGCCACTCTCTTCTCGATTTCCCAAGGTTTGGTAATGGCGGCTAAATCACAGACGGTCATCAGCATAGCTCGCAGCAGCTCTCTATGCTCTTCGACGGCCCAACGCGGTCCTTCCCTGATAATATTAAAAAATGCTCCTCTTTTCCTAAAAAAAAAGAAATATTTTAAAAAAGGTAAAATAGCAGTCCTACAAAACTAGAGCATATTGAAAAAACCCTGAGGGGGACTTCAATAAAGGTCGAAACGTTGACAATTTTGAAGTGTTTTCTCTTCCACACCCGCTGTTCAGATGTTTCAATGTGGTAAAAAAAGACGCAAAACATATACAAAAAAAGCAATTTTAAATACACAATGACGATGTGATACAAACAATTTTCTGCGATTGCTTAGCAGAATAGGCTTGAAAATTTAGTCCTAAGACTAAAAGACGTAAAAAAGTAGAAGTTTCTTTTCTTTCGAGTCCTGTCTCTACTAGATAGCTTGCCAATACACATTTTCCTTATAATATGGTCCCTACCTAAAATATACAGCTAAGTCCGTAGACAATATGGCTTCTTCCAGGACCCTGATTACCCGAGAGTACTCTTCCGGAGAGATATTGCCCAGCACTTGGTTCCCTGGAGAGTTTAGAATCATGATGCATTGGTCGAAGTGATGGTGTTCCATCGTGGAAGTAGAATATAGTCGTGCTAAAGGTGAAGAGGCTCTAAAACAGTATTGAGTTTAGCTTTTGGAGTTTTCAAAATTATTCAGACGGCCCTACTTGATCTGAAAGGAGTTGTTAGTACCTCGGTGATCCAAATCGTGGCACAGACAGCCGATTAGTAAAGCGAGACACTCTATTTCTCCAAAAATCTTCCACCATTGAGTGGCCTGAAAAAAGCGATAGAGAAATGATCTAACATTTAGGTGCAGATCGTAATAACATTTTGAAATTACTAAAATTTTAACTGCTTCTGAAGATAACATAAACATATGAATTTACGAAAATTGTTTTTGGTTTTTCCTGAAGTTTATGTAATTTTTAACGATTTATTTATTTTACACAGAGTATGCGGGTTATTCAAATTCGTCGAATTAGATTAAATTGAGACGAATATGTTCATCTTAATACTCAAAAAGACGTTGTTTTTAAGTTTACAAAAATCAAACCGGAAGTGGTTTGATTTAATAAATATTAATTAATTAAATTGGCTTTATTTTTTTCTGAACTTATTTAAAGAGATTTTGAAATATAAATCTCACATTATCGTTCTGTTTCGATGCGGTAAGATGGTGTGATAAGGTAAGAAAAAGCAAGAGTTCTAAAAATATAAAATGGTAAGGTCCCTATTAAAAAATGGTTGATGATGGTCATTAAAATTCAAAACATTATACTGCAAATCTAATCTGTAGATAAAAAGTGTCCAAAAATTCTTGATGTAAATTCAGAAAAAATAAAACCAATTATAACAAATTTCGATTTTATTCCATTATTTTCGGAAGAAGTCAGATTTTTTATTACAAATTTATCTCAATTTTTTTCTTCATACGGTATAATTTAGAACACTTTTACGTACTTGATTTTAATCCGGTAATAGTTATTTACGTTATAAGTCCGGTAAATATAGTTTTACAGTAGGAGTAAGATGTTTCCGCACGAGGCGTTAGCCGAGTCTGGAATTTCGAAACGACTACTGTAACACGTTACCGGACGTATGATGTACAACATTTTACTTCATACTTATTGAAAACAGGAAAAAAATCATTTTATGCGCGGCGAATATATTTTTGACAAATCCGCCAATTTGACAAATAGTTTCCTGTATACAGTATCCTGTACCGGTAGGTTTAGGTAGGTTACCATGAATACAATGGATTTATTGAAGATGTGCCAGTACTCAATACTGTAAAATTTCTTTACGATATCCAATCCTGTAAAAAGCTATTTACCGGATTAAAATCAAGTATGTACAACTGTTCTAAATGATACAGTATGAACTAAATAGCTTTTTACAGGATTGGACATCGTAAAGAAATTTTACAGTATTGAGTACCGGCACATCTTCAATAAATCCATTGTATCCATGATAATCTACCTTAACCTACCGGTACAGGATACCGTAATGAAATTATTTGTCAAACTGGCGGATTTGTCAAAAATATATTCGCCGCGAATAAAATGATTTTTTTCCTGTTTTTAATAAGTATGATGTAAAATGTTGCACGTCACACGTCCGGTAACGTGTTACAGTAGTCGTTTCGAAATTTTAGACTCGGCTAAAAAAACGGCGTCCGGAAACATCTTACTCCTGCTGTAAAACTATATTTACCGGACTTATAACGTAAATAACTATTACGGTCCTCAAGATTCTGCACGCAAAGGCGCAACTTTGCCCCAATTTGACCGGATTTGTATCTCGTATGGTTTACGAGATACCAATGATGAGCGGTGAATTTGAATAACCCTGTTTAGTAGGATAATAAGCAGTGTTACATTAAAACCCTTTTAGGTTCTGGTACGCTTCAAGTAGGTTTAAAATAACAGTGTCTTTTTTCTTTAAAAAATTACTGCATTTAACAGACTCAACTTACCTTTTTCATGTAAGTTGAGAACAATTTTGAAACTTTTGTTTTTTTTTGTTATAAAATAAATAAAAACAAAAAATATCAAATAAAAATCAAAAATATTTCACCAGTTTCCATTTGGCCAGAAATGTTGCCAGTTACTCTGTCAATATGCAGAAACAACAAATGTTTTCGCAAACAGTTTACACATAAGTTTGGGCCTCATAGGGGCCTCATGTCAAGTTAAGTTCATTTATTTCTTCATTTTCTTTTTTTACATAACATTTAACAATGTAGCGTATTCGCCTGCCCAAGAAGAAAAGTTTTTACATGTCGCTTTGCAAAATGGCGTAACCTCGGTAGTTTTCTTTAATTTTAATTTAAGGCTTTTCGGAAACAGTTTACACATAAGTTTGGACCCCATAGGTGAAGTCAGGTTCAGTTATTTCTTCACTTTCTTATTTTACATTATATTTGGAAATGTAGGGTACAACATTTAACAATGTAGCGTGTTCGCCTGCCCAAGAAAAATATTTAATATATCGCTTTGTAAAATAGCGTGTTCTGGGTAGTTATTTTCATTTTTTTTTATTTTTAAAAGAGAAACATTTCTCTTATCTGAATGTGAAAAAACTAAGTTGAATCTAACAGATGATTTAATTAAAAAAAACACTGCTTATTTCAAGCGTAGTCGAAACGTACCAGCTCCCACTTATCCGTGGTAATTAAGACGATGGACTTACCGTTAAAATAGCAAACATCATCTGGGCTACATTGAAGGCGTGCCTCCAATTGTGATAAGTCACGTTTCTATAATTTTTCTTTACCGAACACAGCCATCGACACAGGACCTCATAGTCCATGTGAAATCTTTCGACTAGATCTAGGTCAAGGAACATTCTAATACAAGCCTGAAAAAAAAAGTATTTTGGTACTAATTACATAGCAAAAGACGGTAAATCCTATAATTTATCTATAGTTCCTACATTATAACTTTAATTGCGCTGGAGGTCATGATGATATTTTTTCGTTAGATTCAGGCACTCCTGAATTATAGCTCTTGTTTGCCACCCTACTTCTTTAAGCCGAGTTCATATCCATGTCCATAACGAGGTGCGAAATCAAAATCTTCGGGGGTAATACCACGAATGGTATTTAGGGAGAATATTTCTCGAATGTCATAAACTAAAAAGTAAACTCAGTGAGCGTCATATTTGCAATTGAATCGAAAATCCAGCGTTGAATTCTTTAGGAACATCGAAGAATCTGGGTTAATTTTATCTTATTTATTCTATTGGATGTTCATCAATTTGGTCTTGCTCCACTTCACCAAATCGATTCATTTCGACTACTTTTATACTTTTATCAAATACTATATAAAAAACTGGAGTTACTGACTTGGCCTCTAAGCTAAAATCAACGTTGTCCAGACAACGTGAAATTTCCGCTGAAATTTTTTGGAAATTAAACTGCTCTTATGACAGATTTTATGCATGAGTGAAGTATTCTCATAAAAATGAATTTTGTCAAAATTAAACCATTCGTCTTCAAGGAATCTGTTTACCTATGAATTTAGCTTAACGTCAGTGTCAAATGGTCCTCCAGAAATAACTTGTAAAAAATTGGCGCGTTGTCTAATTTTTGGGTGTTTGCGGGTCAGTATGTTCCTATTTAATTCTTACTAATTTAAAAATCTACCGAAGAGTATTCTCTTCAGTTTGGATAGCCGGAAGAAAGATCTAAACCTCATCACTCCGGAATTACGTGCCATCGAGTGTATTATTCATATTGAATAAACAGCTTCAAACTGATAGCTAGACAAGGTATAATTTTTAAACCTTGTAAAGTTTATGCCATCTCGATTTTCAAGGAAAATTAAAGAAAAAGCGGGCCTTCAGGGTCTAATAATATACATGCGGCCTGTAATATACAGACATGGGGGCCCCTCAGGGCCTGCTATATTATTTTCTACCCTTAACATAAAGGGTGGAACTGAAGTAACCTGGGCTAACCTAACCTAAACGTAAAAAGTGTAACTGACCTGAACTTACCTTCAGGTCAGGGTTCAGGTTCAGGCTAGTTACACTGAAAGTGTAACTAACCTGAACTTACCTAACCAGGAAAACTAGAACTTTATCTTAATTAGAGAATCTGTTACTAGACATGTGGGCCTGGCTTTCAGCGATCTAGATTGCCCACAGAGTGTCGGGGGGAGAAGCACCGACCGACTAAACTAATTCCCTCTTTTCCCGGAACCGCCGATAGACATTACTTCGGGTCGCTATTTTTTCTAGCATCTCTCTTCCTGGTTTTGCCCCTTCTCATCTCTGCATTTTATCATCATAATGCCCTCCAGCATGTGCATCACCGCTTTGCAACTAGCTTCTCTCTCCAGTAAGATCTCAACAATATTTTGCCGGTTTACATCTTTCCCTACTCCCAGACTTGCGGTTCTACGGATGTATTCAAACCGTTCGCATTCGAAAACCGTATGCCTTGGAGGGTCCGGATTCTGACAGTACCACTGGTTGGCTCGACTCCGCCTTACCGATCCTGTGCAGGTAGGAGCCGAACAGTCCGTGCCCTATGACAGCTTGAGTCAGGAAGTAACTGGTATCTCCCCATTTTCTGGTTGTCCATTTGCTTATGTCTTTAATGAACACTTTTGCCCATCCATGATACTGATCCCACAATTCCTGTCACGCAGAGCGCAGCTCAGTTACTGCTCGGGGCTTAGCTCTCTCCCTCCTTTAGCACCGCCAATCTCTCGTGCACCAATAATAGGCGGGATCCCCGCGACAACCTGGACCACCCTCGTCGGTGCAGTGCGGTACGCAGTCGTCACCAAGTCTTCGAGTAATTCCTTCCATAAGAGTTTCATATTTTTTATATCTGAGTACTTCGCTCCGTGTTGAGATTCCATACAAGACTGTGGACAGTACCAGATTACTGATCAGCCTTCTCTTCACCGCCCTTGGTCCTCCCACTCTTGACATTATTCTGGCCAGTATGTTTTTCGCCTTTTTCACCGCCGCTGTGATATGGGTGGTCATGCTCAACCCTCTGTTCAGAGTCACTCCCAGATAATCCTCTATAGTCACATTTATTTCTTTAATACTTCTTTTGCTAAGAAGAAGCACAACTTCAATTGCTTGTGAAGCTATCGTCAGTCCCATTTGTTCCAGACCATATACCACCTGCGAAAACGCATAAGAACATTTCTCCTCTAGACCTCTTCCAGCTTTTTTCCTTAACCATAATAGCCAAGTCATCATTATAGGCAATCAGTTTGACGCCGCACTCCACTTTCAGATTTAGAATCTCCTTATAGAAAAGGTTCCATAGGGTGGGTCTAAGCACCAACCCTTGGGGGACCCGGCATTCTTCCCCATAGGGCGTATAGATATGGGTATATCTATCTGTATATATATGGTATCTGATAGGTAGCTCGTGATAATGTTGATCAGGTAAGTATTAGCTCGTTTCTTTTCTAGGGATTCAATGATTTTGTTCCATGGAGCAGAATTAAAAGCATTTCTCACATCCAGCAGAATCATTACGCAGTCCTCGCGGTTCGCTTTTTCCTGTATTTGTAGTACAAAGTCTTTTGCGCACTTTACACTTAAGGCCAAACTGGTAATCATTTATTGCCTTCAATTCGTCAATCTCTTCAAGCAATCTGTTCTTCAGCAGCCGTTCCAGGAGTTTTCCAGCTTCGTCGATCAAGCTATAAGACGTTAGGAGCGTAGTAAGTTTAGTAGTCCTTTACTCGGTTTTTCTATTAGAACCAACTTTGCTTTTTTTTCATATTGACGGGAAATGATTGTTTATCAGACATTCGTTCATCATCCCCAGAACGACATCCATGTTTGCCTCAACTGCAGCCGCCAGGACACCGGCAGTGATACCATCAGGCCTCGATGCTTTCCTTGGACTCAACTTGGTAAGTGCTATTTTTAGTTCTTGTATGCTAAATTTCGGTATGACCTCTCGGGGAAGTTCGCTTATTACCCATTCTGAGATGATCGTATTCGGGAATAATTTCACAATTTGCTCCTTCTCGGTCGTTTCATCCATCTGGGTACCTCCGTTCAGTTTAAATCGTTTTACAGCAATTTTATATGCATTTCCCCCTACATCGCTGTTTAGCCTAGTCACACAGGTTTCTCCATCCTTCCCGCTTAAGCTCGTGTTTTGCTTGTCTCTAGATTGACTTCAGGTTCAGTACTTCGCCCGCATAACCTCCGGCGCAAGCTCTGGTGAGTTTTCGTCTAGCTTGTGTACCTCTTTTCCTTAAATCCGCGATTTTCTGGCTCCACCCGTATACAGGCCGCTGCTTCGGAGTTTTATCCACTTTTCCACGATAGGCATCACATAAGTCGGTGATCGAGGATATGAAGACCGCTGGGCCAATTCCCTGATTCTCTCTAAACATGTCTTGGCACGCTCTCGAAAATCCAACCAACTGGGCCGGCGACGAATAATATTTCATATATACCTGAGGATCATAGGTATGGTTTCCATGCTTGCCAATGTTGAAGAAATTAGTCTGGGTGATCGCTAAGATTCTCCCGGTCTTGGAGCATTCGCCATTCGAGAATCTGCCTGCTTATCTTTGGGGTTGGACAAGTGGAATCAATAATAGATTGGCTACTTCCCCCAACAAATGTTGGGGTTTTCCCCCGATTCAAAACAACAAGGTCATTTGAGCTTTGAAATTCCTCGAGGGGGTTTTCCTTTAGATTCGGCGTGTTGGATCCGATAGTTGGGAGTTTTTGCATTCAAATCGCCGCCCAGAATCAGCTCTTTTTTTTTAAGTCTCAGAACTTGGAAAATTGGAAAAACCATGAATTTTATTAAAGTAATGTGTGTTGTGGCTACAAAAGAAGAGATTGAAACAACTTCCAAGTATGAGTAATGTATTTCCATACCTTCATTTTTCTATTTATGTCTTGCAAAACTCGACCATCCAAGACTTTTTTTACTTAAATCCGCTAATTCTTAACATAAGCTTTTTAATATCAAAGTTAAGGCAAAAATCGAGATGACGTTTTCTTTACAATCACCAAAATTTCTACATATTAACAAATTGAAACACTTTAGAGCAGTCAACGGAAATAACACGATAATATATGAGAAACTAGAGAGAGTAAATGTTAAGAAATTACAACCAGAATTAACTGTGACTACCCTCTCGTAGAATAATAGTCATCGATACTAAATTTATTATAAATTAATATTACTTTTTTAATAAAAATTAATTTTCTTAAAAATGCTTATTTAGTAAAATGAAATAAAAAATTTTTAATCAGAAGGTTTCATTCTCGGTTTCAATACTTTAAATCCTCCTTGCAACCATGGGACTAAAAATTATAACCGCTAAAATTATAAATATAACTTAAAATATATGACAATGCTTATCATAATACACAGGAGGCAAAATAAATGTTGAATTTCCATGACCTACTGCGCAAGTAAAGTTATAGTGTACCAACTATACAACACCGTTAAAAATCGAAACAGTAAGTCTCATTCGAGATCTCACAACCGTTGAGTTTAAACTTCAGTTTGAAGATAGATTTCATCAGATAAACAATACGTCGTCGAATCTGCAGTTTAAACTTCAGGTAGGGTTTGCACTGTGGATATAAAAGGGGCACTAAATAAGTTGTTGCGAAGGTAACAGAATGCCTTCAACGCAAACTAATTAGATGGTACCATATGCATTCAATACCTAACTAAACACTTTGGTTTCAATAATCAACTCACCGTAAGCGTCTCATCATCGTTCATGGCGATGTCGTCAAACGCAAAGTCATGCAACCTGAAGTGGGCTGCCGAAGGTACCCGTAGAGTCTGGAAAAAGAAATTTGTTAAAACCCCGTGTTCATTAGAAAACGTAATCTAGAAGGCTATGAATTCAAGACTATCAAATTAAATATTTTTTCCTTCATTCTTTTCTTTTGACGTTCTAACGCCAAGTTGATGATGTTTTCAAATGAACATCCCCTATAAATGACCTAGGAGATATGGACAAAGCTAAATAATGCCGATATTTTCCTAGAAAATTATCCCGTTTTTTGGCCGAAAATTCGCCATTTTTAAGGTACCAATTAAGTAATTTCGTCGTGAGACCACATCATTTGGCGAATCACAACTTCAATGATCTTCATACATGTGATTCAATGATTTGAGTCAAGTGACGTCACTTTAAGCGGATATCGCTGCCATTTTTAAGGAAGCCTGTGCTAAAAAGGGGACCAAAACTGCAAAACAGGAGATTCTACTAACTCGTTTTCATCTCAAAATGTTATCATCCATCAGGCTAAGGAGCCATAATCTCTGTAATTGCAGCTCATCAGTTTGGTGTACCCCAAACATATATAACTCATTCACTTATTTATGACGTCTCGTTACCTTTGAAATCTTCATTCTTTTACATCTTCTTTCAGCACATGTTGAGAATTTATGCTAAAAATGTAAAAATCAAATTTCGCCTACTTGATGTCAATATTAAATGTATGGTTTATAGATGATGAGTTTCGACTAATATTTGTTTCAAGGTCTTGCTAGGAGAGCGGTAGGTACAATTTAGGTGGCGCCATCTAATGATAGCAGGTGCTTTCCACAAAGAAGATAGGTGCAGTCGTTTAAGTGTGTAATGTGCAGCCTTCAGTTACTAATACTAATATGCAGGAGCCAGTCAATCTAATGTATCCAAATTTGAATAAATGCAAACTCGCAATTGGTTAAAATTTTGCCAAAATTATTTTCCGTACGTTTTTTATCGAAAATGACCGATTCATGAATATCCGCCCTTATTCTTAGTGAATAGTTAAAGCACCATTGTTACCAATGAGTCGAACTTAAAATATTACGACAAATAATGCACCTCTTCTTTATTCGAAAATGGCCGACGTTTCGACAGGGCTAAAACCCAATAAGTTAAATGGCAACAAATCCCTGGGCCCAACATAAAATTGTAACATTTTTATGTTGGGCCCAGTGATTTGTTGCCATTTAACTTATTGGGTTTTAGCCCTGTCGAAACGTCGGTCATTTTCGAATAAAGAAGAGGTGCATTATTTGTCCTAATCCCGCTAACTTCACCAACAACTTACAACTTAAGGACGCTAATTACAACAATTAAAATATTACAATTATTCATAAACACTAACGGCGTTTTCGGATGACAGCTCTATAGCGCTCTGAAAATATTCCCATCCTTACATTCTTGTTGAGAAAACCAAGGATAGGAATACTTTCAAGTAAGATACATACTACCCAATTGTTTTGTTAAAAACACACACATTCTTCAACTGAAACTTACTCTCAGCTTTTGTGCATCGTCCAAACTGGCAGTGGCGTGATAAGACAACACCTCCAAAGTGACGTTCTGCTTAGCGATCGCGACCATCGCTTTCTCGTACATGTGCGTGTTGTGAATGCCCATGCCGCAGAAAATGGCGAACGCTTCGACGAAATTTTCGTCGTTTTTGGTGAAGGGCAGGTCGTCGAATTTGTTGATCAGCTGGATCACGCCGATTATTTTCCCCGAGGAGTTCTTGATGGCCATGCAGAGGATGGTTTTGTGCTTGAAACCGGTGCCCTCGTCGACGCTGGGGTCGAAGCGGGGGTCTTCGTCCGCCTGGGCGACGTTCACAGTCTGAAGAAGAAAAAAGGGCTTAAGCGGGGCCGGTTGGGATACCCCCAGGTAAGTGAATCAAGAAAAAATAGTAATTACTTTCAAATTTGTACAAAATGTTTTGATAATCTCTCATAGAGATGAGAAAGCGCCTCCACCAGATTGTCAAAAAAAATCTGCCGTGAGGTGGTACCATATTCCTACTTGCCATACAGGGTGATGAGTCTTAATGAGTGGTTGAAAATGAAATCTCATATGCCTTGGTCGATTTTAAGTTACAGGGTGTTGAAGTTATTTCAGTTTAGCTTTCATTAGCCTCAATTCCGGGTAGTCTCAAGATTCTTTACGAATGTGATAAATCTACTAAATTTAATCTTTTGGAAACAATGGAAATAACAAAAGCAAAAAAGAGAACGAACTTTGATTCTTAACAACCTAAAAGGATCTTTGTCCGACGTCCTTACCCACTAGTGTTTTCGTATTTCGCTTGACGACCCACCCTCAATATTTGCAAAATTTGCACAAATTGCATAAAATTGCACAATTTGCAAAAATGTGATATATATGGGATATTTATAAATTGTGTACGATATTGTTAAAGGCAAATAAGTAGTCATAACAAAAAGTAATACGATTGTTAGATTAGTTAAACAAATAAAATCCTTAAATTTATAACAGAAAATGAAATAAAAAAATATTTAAAATAAACAAAAATGTGTACACTTAAATAACACTTTCAAGGTCTAGTGTTTACACAAACTTAGAACAACAGTAGTTAAGCAAGAGGCAAATCATAGGAAATGTACACCAATTTTCTCTTTCTTTACTCTTTCAGAACACTCAATTTATATGCATTTTAAAATACTAACTTCAACACCCTGTAACTTTTTAACGAAGCTCGATAGGTAACACAATTGTATGGCAGGCCCCCATTAAAATCGACTAAAGAATATGAGATTTATACACCCTGTATATTACAAGCGTTAATCTTTGCCATAGAACGAAAGTGCAGCGTAGAGTAAAACCAAGTCGAATGTTTGCTAATACGAATGTCATTATGCGCAAGGACATGCCTAGCAAGCACATGGCGTTTTCGGATGGCGGCTCTAGAGCACTAAGACTATTCTCGTCCTTTTTTTTTCTCAGTAAGAAAATAAAGATGGTAATTCCGGTAAGAGTTTCTGAAGATGTGTGGAGCTTGGCAACCAGCGCATGACCATCTGTTGCTTTTCGAGGCGGCTCTAGAGTACACTGACACTATTTCCGTTCCTTTTTTCCCTACAAGGAAATAAAGGGTTTCTCAAAACTAAAGAGTGTAGCTGGATGGAGCTAGTTGCGCATCTGTTGCTTTTCGAGCTGCACTTTCTAATGTTACGTGCATATTATACTTACGTGTTAATTATAAGGGCGTTACCCACGTGATGACGCAATCGCTTTCAAAGTTGTGTAAAATATTTTGATAATGTTGCACATATATAAGAGGCGCGTTCACCAGATTGCCAAGAAACTTACCGTGATGCGTTACCCGTGTGATGAGGTAATCGCTCCAGTGGTGGCTGAAAAATTCGGAGTGTTCTCGGAATGTTTAATAAACGTTCAGCAGCGTTCTAGAAAATTTAGCACGACCGAAAAAAGAAAGACAGCCTGCTCGATAAGAAAATGCTCAAGGAAATAAAAACCAAAAAAAGCGATTTCAACGTCAGTTCCCATGTCGAATCAGATAAAAACTTTGAGAGTAATGTAAAAAATTTGGAAATGGAAAAAGAAAGCGAACAAGTGGAAAGAAACCTACTAGACGATCAAATTTATATTGGGAAATTTTATACTAGTAAAATTGTGTTAAAAAAAAACGTGAAACACCGATGGGCCTTATAGGTATAAGGCGTGGCAGTTTAGTTACAATTTTAATTCGAATTTAAGTTTCGAAAGAAGTAAAGTAGAGCAAAATATTAAGTAAAAATTAGAGACATGCATAGTTGCTGTGGGCAAAACTCACCGGGTCATCTATCGGTTAAGCTGGTCATGTGATGGCCATCTAGCAATTCAAAGGATTAAGCAGGTGACTGACCTACCCGGTAGATGACCTGGTGAGTTTTGAAATTTGCCCTGTTTGGAGACTCTTCAGAGAACTAACGGATATTGAGTGTGCATGTCGTTGTTAGGGGTCCCTGAAGCTTAGAAATACAGAGTGCCGTGGGTTGCTAATACGTCTGGAACCGGCCCTTTGCCTTTTTATCCACAAATTGTTTTATCTTTTTAAAAAAGTGATGTAGGCGATCGAAATACCTTAATCTACTTGTACCTTAAGCATTGTTATTTCCTAACATTTTTCAGTTTTAATATTGACTCCCCTATAAGGCACATCGAAAAATTCAAATATTTACGAATGAAAACACATCTCTTACCTCGCCTGTCGTGGCGACGTATCCAGTTATCCCGATGTTTATTGGGAATCTGCTCTCAAACGGACTGAAAAAAAAATACGAATCAGTTCAGTTACATTGTAGTATGTATAGAAAACGAATTTCAATATTCGAGAGCAAAACCGGTGGTGGCGGAAGAATTGTATATTATCCAAGAAGCATATAATGTAGGCCATCATTACTGAAGGTGTCGTTTGAGCCCACGAGCGTAGCGAGTGGCGCAATTCTCTCGAGTTATATCCAACTTACATACTATTATATGCAAGTTGGATACTATACTTTGTCCATGGCTTAATTTACAATTTTTGCATAATCACCTAGATAACTCGGTCGTCAACACGCGTTTTATTTTGACTGTTAAAGTCAAAGTGACGTTACATCCATTATGGCGGGCCATCACGGCGGCCACAATAGTTGAAACCTTCATTTTTTTTTGTAATTTTCAACATGGCGTTGTCTGCATACAATTCTTATGGTGTGTATAATGAAAAAACAAAACACGCAGCGTGAACATGAACATTATTCACGCTTTCCCAGTCCAAAGGTTATAACACGTGATAGTAAGACGTTGAGGGATACGACTTTTTTCCTAAACCACCAGTATTTGGCAGTAGCCTATTGAACTATTTTATTATTCGTACCTAGTTCTAGATTCGCCATCTTCGCCACTGAGATCACTGGCCTCAAAATCAAACACCCTGGAAAAACTTATCTTCGATCCTTGGTGAACAAGTAGTATCTGAAATCAAAACAGTGTATAGATTAATAGTGTATACTTAATAGAAGATATGTAAATATGTATTCGAAAAGCGTTACACTAGAAATGTAACGTGTAGTAGTTTTTAGTATCCAACAAGCTGAGTATCCGGCGAAACGAGAGCCGGGTACCCGTCTCTTGCTATAGAGTACCTAGTTTTTGCTATCTGAAGTACTAGATTCCTAAAATATTTTACCTAAATTGGACATAACAACTTATTAAAATATAAGTTTTCAAAAATGTTTTACGGCAATTATTTCGTACAAGGGCGCACGGACGGCAATTATTTCGTAGAAGGGCACACGGTGTTCGTATTATAGAGGCGTCGGCCTACACCTTATGGTTTCGGTTAGCGTTGTCATTGGCCATGGTTTTTTTTAAAATATTATCAGTGAATAGTGAATTTTTGGGATTTATTGTAGTGTTGAGTATGTTAATGTTGTGATAATGACAATGAACATATTTAATTATAAATATATTTTCTTTGTCAACATTTATTAAAAAAAAAAAAGCAGCCAAAAATTTTTCCTTTAGTGCTTTATGTATACTTTAATGTAACACTTTGTAGAAACATATATGACTTGACGGTGTTTTCATTAAAAAGCTTCATCTGAAAGGCTGCCAGAAAAAAAATGACAATTAAAGTAAATGGACTTTTGTTCAACGTCCTTCTCTTTTGACATTTCACAGCTCACTAGATGACGTTTTCAAATAAACACGCCCTCTTTTATTTTTTTGTCTGGATAATAAAACCGTGTACACCAGACCCGTTAAATCTCTACTTGATGCTCTATCTGTGGATCAAATACAAAAAAGAAACTAGATGATAAATACGAATTTCGGGGTGTTTGAAGAATTTCAATAAAAAATTTTGTGAAAATGGCAAGCTCAAAGGACCAAAAATAATTTTTAGGAAAGACTCCTTTTCTGCCCTTTTAATGGTAATACTCTCAATATAAATAATAAAAATTTATCAATATAAATAATAAAAATTATTAAAAAATAATAAAAAAAAAATAATCTCAACTATATTTAACTTAAAAATTGTATACATTTTCTTGTATCTGATAGCTTTGAGTACTTAGTTTTTTAAATTTTTAGGTTTTTTTTTTATTTTTTTTTGCTAAAATTTGTCTGTTTGAAATTTATGCGCTTGCAAACCCATAAATGTAATTTTTGGAATAATTGATACTCGGAATCTGTGGATAAATTAAAAATAAATAAATAAATTGATAAATATAAATTTCAGAAGGCTTTATAAATTTCAGAATGACTTTCAGGCAGAACTTCAATAACTCTTCTGGAAAAAATGGCCAGTTTAAAGTTCCAAGAATTATCTGTGAAGAATTATATAAGATCTGTTTCAAGACACTTTTTGGATTTTTTCTTTTTTTTTTAGATCTCGAAGGACAAAAAATTGTAATTTTTAAGAATAGTTTATACTCTTTAATATTGTGTTGTGTGGATCAATTGCTGAGGAAAAGCACATTGATGAATATACATTTCAGAATGTTTCCAGAATTTCAATGCCTTTTGTGAAAATGAGAAGCTTGAAGGGCCAAAAATGATTTTTTTTATAGTATTTATTAGTATCTGTGAGTTACAAGAAAGTTTTTGAATTTTTTTCGGTATTTTTTTTATTGATTTTTGCCAAAATTTGTCAGCTTGAAGGATCATAAATGCAATTTTTGAAATGCTTGATACTTTATCTATGGATCATTAAAAAAACAAATAAATAAATTGTAAATATGAATTTCAGAGTGCTTCAATAACTTCAGGCAGAATTTTCATTTACTTTTGTGGAAAAAGTTCCACAAAAGTCATCCTGGCCAGTTTAAAGTTTCAAAACATGTCAAGAATGACTATTCTTGTATAAGATCTGTTTCAAGACGCCTTTTGGATTTTTTTTTTTAAATAGCTTGAAGGACCAAAAATGTAATTTTTAAGTATGTTGATACTCGCTTTACTTTTGTGTTGTGTGGATCAATTGTTAAGGAAAAGCAAATTAATGAATATAAATTTCAGAATGTTTCCAGAATTTCAATGACTTTTGTGGAAAAATCGACAAGCTCAAAGAACTATGAATTATATTTTAAAACAAACTATTATTCTTTACTTTTATTAGTATTTTTGTAGTTTATTGATATGATAATCAACTTTTCTTAGATCTGTTTAGAAAAGCAAATTAATGAATTTAAATTTCAGAATGTTTCCAGAACTTCTGTTGTGTTAACTTTAAAAATAATTTAAATACCGCGCTGTGCTTGAGGGTGGAGAGCGACATGGCAACACTGTTTTGTCCCACACCAACGACCTGTCGTCCCTCTACCTCTAACTGAGTCTAACTCTAGTTTTAGTAATAATCGAATAATACTAATAAGTAGAACGCACGGCTCGTAAATTGATCTCGTGTCGGCAAATAAGTGTCGTGTTAATGTTCTTTTAAGAGTGAAAATGAAGCAAGTTGGAAGTTAACTTAGTACTACGAACCACGATATTTTATTTAAATATACAGCCCCTAAATAACAATAATAGCTACGAAGGCAGTTCATCGACACCAGCGATCCTTAAATTGATAGATCCAAACTCCGATTTGAATATTCCTACAACTTCATTGACTTTTGTGGGAAAAGTGTTTAAGGAAGTAAACATTATATTTTAAAAATATTTATTCTCTTTTTTTATCAGTAATTTTGTTGTTTAGCAAAAATGAATTTTATTAGATCAGTTTCAATTGTCAGCTCGAAGGACCAAAAAAGCAATTTTTTAAAATCTTTGATATTTTTACTTTTGTGTTGTGTGAATCGACTTCGTTTCCGTTCGAATCTTCAGATTGTTTGTAGAATTTAATTGAATTTTTTGGAAAAATGGCAAGCTCAAACGGCCATAAATATATTTAAGGATAACTATGCCACTCTTTTCAATGTAATTTTGTCACTCATTTAAAGCAAAAATATTGAAATTGCGAGAGAAATTAGATTTGTTTCAGAAACTTTACCACAATGTGACGGGGAGTTAGCCTTTTTGGTCGTGGAATATTTTAGATACATGTTTTAGGTAAAATATTACTAAAGTATTACTGTGGCGACCATCTAAATATAATTTAGTTACACAGGGCAAAATATAGTCAAATAAGTAACTTGTTTGGCCTTATATTTCACTAATCGTTGTTTAAGATAAAATCTGGACAAGATTCTAACCAAATTCCTACCACGAGGTTGCCATTAGAACCTATTTTCTA
This sequence comes from Taphrorychus bicolor, assembly GCA_951812265.1. Classification (NCBI taxonomy): domain Eukaryota; kingdom Metazoa; phylum Arthropoda; class Insecta; order Coleoptera; family Curculionidae; genus Taphrorychus; species Taphrorychus bicolor. The sequence goes on from OX638298.1 coordinate 19,223,040, forward strand.
ATTATCAGGGCCTACTAGAAGAAAGGATCTGTGGGAAGTTGTAAATTACTTTTGAAATCAACTTCAAAGAATAACTGACCAACGGGCGTCTAAATTGTTATGAAATCACGTAAACCGTTCGTTATTAAAAATTCATTTAGTTACTTTCTTTAACATATGTATGCAATCGGGCTGGAGGTCAAGGGGCACATCGAGATAAATATGTTTTCAGGACCCACTCTTTCTATAGAGGAATCTGAGGAGAATATCCTGTTTGATGTGCAACCTGATAATAGTGGTATTTCTGCCCAATATAAAATCGAAGAGCTAATTTTCCTCTTAGAACAATTACGCTTTTTAAATAATAGTTATTTGTGTATTAAGAGCGAAAAGTGAAATTTTATTTATTTTTTTTTTATTTTTTATTTTTGTCTATGTCTATGTCTCAACAAGAAAAAGAAACACAAGGAAATTGGATTATACTTGTTACTTTTGTGTTGTATAGACCAATTGCTAAAGAAAAGCAAATTAATGAATATAAATTTCAGAAATGTTTCCAGAACTTCATTGACTTTTGTGGGAAAAGTGGCAAGCCCAAGGAACTAAAAATTATATTTTAAAAATAATTATTCTCTACTTTTATCAGTAATTTTGTTGTTCAACGAGATTTAACAAAATTTAGCAAAAAATAAATTTCATTAGATCAGTTTCAAGTTATTTTCTTTTCCTTTTTTTTACAAAAATTGTCAGCTCGAAGGACCAGAACGCAATTTTGAGAATTTATGTTATATTTTACTTTTGTGTTATTTGAATCAATTTCGTTATCGTTCAAATTTTCAGTGTCTGTAGAATTTCAATGAATATGGAAAAATAGCAAGCTCAAAAGGCCATAAATTATGTTTAGGGATAACTATTCTACTCTTTTGAAAGTAATTTTTGTCACTCATTTAAAGCAAAATCATTGAAATTGCAAGAGAAATTAGATTCGTTTCAGAAACTTTACCACAATTTGGCTTGGAGTTTGTTTTGTTTTGAGCCTTTTTGGTCGAGGAATATTTTAGATACACGTTTTAGTTGAAATATTACCAAATTATTACTGTGGCTTTGCTAAATATAATAAACAATTGCTAATAAAAATTGCTACATATAATTTAGCTAAACAAGGGAAAATATGGTCAAATAAATAACGTGTTTGGTCTTATATTTCATCGATCTTTGTTTATAATAAAATCTGGGCAAGATTGTAACCAATTTCCTACCACGAGGTTGCGATATGAACTTATTTTCTAATTATCAGTACCTAATAGAAAAAAGGATCTGTCGGAAGTTGTAAATTACTTTTGAAATCAACTTCAAAGAATAATTGACCAACGGGCGTCTAAATTGTCATGTCATCACGTAATCAGTTAATTATATATATTTTTTAGTTACTTTATCATTCGTATAGTGCACTTTTTGTCGGTTTTAATGCCAAAAGTTATAAAAAAAAACCAAACCATGTTGCCATATTACATAATACTACAGTGAAAAGCAGCAGCGTCATATTCCTGAAGAAAAAAATGAAAAATGCAATCGGACTCAAAAGGACATGGAGAGAAAAAATATCTTTTCAGGATCCTCCTCCTTCTATAGAGGAACCTGAGGAGAATATCCTGTTTGATGTGCAACCTGATATTAGTGATATTTCTGCCCACTATATAAAATAGAGGAGCAAATTTTCCTTTTAGAAAAATTACGCTTTTTAAATAAGAACTTTTATTTAAAAAGCTTAATCTCAACCACGTATATTTAATGATGATATTTCTGTCTTTTTTAAATCTTGGCAGTGTCTCATTAATGGTCTAGGACGTGAGGTAGTTACTTCCCGTCCTAGACCAGTAATGCACATGTTAATTACAGAAACCCTGATTGTTGGTTTGCTCTATAACATAGCAATCATCAAAATTCCACCTCCTGAGTGAAGATTTGAGCCAGAATATTCAATCAATCAATCAATCACATGTTTTATTGTCATAGTGCGATAACTTGAAGACAAAGCTCAGAAGAAATAAAATGAAGATAAAAAAAACTAAAATCACAGAAACAATAGATAGTTACAAGAGGAAAAGGATAACAAATAATTAAACTATACTAATTTTAAAAACACAGAACTTTTAAATTAAGCACCCACACAATCAGTCAGATCCTCGTTCATTAAACAACAACAATACGAGTCGTCAGCAGGCCCCCAATCAGAATTTCTGGCACAAAAACTCGTCTACATCATAATACGTTTTACTCAGCAAAAACTGCTTTAGTCTGCGCTTGAACGTCTGAAAGTTTCGGATGCCCCTGAAATTTACAGGTAAATTATTAAAGATTTTTTTTGACGTGTACAATATCGAGCCCTTGGTCAGACTACAAGTTGGAATAGGCAAGGGTATGTTGAAGCAGCTGCGTGTTACTGTCGCCGACGAATTATAAATGACGGAGTAATATTTTCTATGCATAACGTCTCCAGAATAAACAGAGCTGGCACAGTCAACACACTGCACAAACCGAAGTGCTCCCTGCACGACTCTCTGAAGCCCCGGTCACATAGGAATCTAATGGCACGCTTCTGCATCCCAAACACTGCGGCAAACAGGGTAGATGAACAGTTTCCCCAGAAACATATGTCACACTGCAAGTGCGATTCCACACGCGAGAAATACACAATTCGTGCCACTCCAAAACCCAGTCTCTCCTTAGCGCATTTTACCGCATAGCAAGCAGAAGCCAACCTTGATCTCAACCTCGAAATGTGGGCATCAAATCTAAGGGAATCATCCAAACCCAGCACGTGGTGGACTTCAGGTTCACGATCAAATCATTTCCAATGGGAATGCTGAGACTACACCTGAAATGTAATATTTTAGTTTTAGAAATATTAAAGCTGAGGGAATTAGAAAAACACCCTGATCTTAAAAAACCCAGGTCCTCATTCACCATTGTCTCAAGCACTGCCGTATCTCTATGTCTCCACACTATTGTCGTATCATCGGCAAATGATACGCACTTGCCATGTTTAATAGTCCCATGCAGGTCATTAATATAGACCAGGAACAGCGTCGGCCCAAGAACTGAGCCTTGCGGAACTCCGGCGTGAAGCACCCTCCTACCAGACGTATCGCGCTGAAAGCGGACAACCTGAGAACGACCCTCCAAGTACGACCTAAACCACTCCAACATTGGACCCCTAAAACCGTACACCTCAAGCTTTCCCAGCAAGACATCATGGGAAACACAATCAAAGGCCTTGGCCATGTCGCAAAAAAACAGCCGTTGCCGCCTCACCCTCATTCAGGCCAACATACAACTCCTCCAGCACTGTAAACATTGCATCATTTGTGCCCATGCCCTGTCGAAAGCCAAACTGTAATGGCGTCAAAATCCCATGTACTTCCAAGAAATCTGTAATCCTAGTCTTAACGAGTCTCTCAATACTTTTGCCCAGGGCTGGCAGCAAGGAAATGGGTCGGTAGTTAGAAGCACAGTCTCTATCGCCTTTCTTAAACAGGGGTAAAACCGTAGCTGACTTCAAGAAACGAAGGAATTGACGCTGAGTAATGGAGGAATTAATCGCACCCGACAAGGCAGCAAGCGCCACATCAGGGAGACGCTCAAACACTCCAATCGAAACCTCATCCCACCCGGCAGCCCCCTTGTTCTCCATCCCAGCAATGATTGCTTTCAGTTCGCCGGCATCCACAGGCCTAAAAAAGAACGACTCACCGAGCCTATAAGGGAATACATTTACCAGGGGATCAATGCGAACAACGTCTGCTGACGCCTCCGAAAGCTTCTCGGAGACAGAACAGAAAAATGCATTTATATCATCAGCCGACAGCGCTACATCCGCCGAACCAGCCCCCCCCCCACACACCACAACTCCCTCTGCCTATTTGGAGCACTATTAATCCTATTTTGGTAGTACTGGGCCTTCGCCACCCCGATCAACGTCATGTAGATTGACCTATACCTAGAGTAGTAGGCACTGAAAAATTTACAATCTGAAAAGAACTTCCTCAAGAGATGCACACACCTCATATTAGTTGAGGAAATCGCGAGGCCCACAGTAACCCATGGCTTCCTATTCTTCCTCTTTCTGGTTCTCAGGGGGAAAGACTTATGAAAAACAGTCAAAAGTTTAGTATGAAAGACAAGCAGAGAGTCATCACAGTCCTCCCATGTCATCCGGTCAGAGAGATGGGAAAACTTTTAATTTTTTTTAGAAAAACGCTTATACTTTTTTTGTTTCTGGATTTTTGGCCTGGAACAGGAAACACTAGAGAGAATTGCCTCATGATCGGAAAGACCAGCGGGGTGAACCACACAGTCCACCAATCGCTCGCCAAGGTTAGAGCATACATAGTCGATGATGGTGGAGGCCTGCTGACTCACTCTTGTATATTCCCCAACATGCATAACAAGTCCATGTGACTGCAAGATGTCCCTAAGAGTCTGAGTGGGTCCCGAGTTTTGTTCAGTGAAATTGATATTCCAATCTCCAGCCAATATCACAGAAGAGTTAAACTGCAATTGGCACAGAATGTTTTCAACGTTCATAAGGAAGACCCCACAGTCAGAGGCTGGAGATCTATACGCGCATAGTATATACAAATTTAAAATCTTAGAATAGACGATACAAAATTCAAAACTTTTTTCAGCACAGTAGAGAAGTACTTATCAATAGAGACAAATCCGTAATTGGCATCTTGATCTTCCCTAATAAAAATTATAACACCTCCCCCCCTACTATGAGTTCCACAAAATTTGGACAAAACAATGTAACCATCAACACAAATCGGCTCATCAACCCTAAGCCAGTGCTCAGTCATCAGTAAAACATGTGGTCTCCGCAGATTAGACAAGCACATCTCAAGTTCGTCAACCTTATTTCTAATAGACTGTATGTTCAAAAGCATTATAGTTAAGTCAGAAGTGTATCTATCCTAAAAAAGCTGAAGAGTCAAGGAGTGCAGCGTCGCGGCCAAGCATGTCCAAGCAGTTGGGACTCCCACTCAGCAGATTGTCCTGTAAGACGCTAATCGAGCTCACATTCCCAGTGCGCTGTCCCCGCTCCTCACCCTCAGTGACGCAGCAAACGTCGACACCAAGATCGTGGTCCTCAAGCGTCAGTACAGACCTTCGTTGTGTAGAAGTGAAGTCAGCAGTCGGCTCCCGAAGACCTAGCGTCAAGTTATTGAGGCGACGGCGAAACTCCGCATCAACATTCGAATCTTGTTCAACATTTTTCAAAGCACTGTCGTTTCCATTATGTGTTTGCATGCACATTGGCACTGTAGTCAACACAATCCTCGATGTAGCACAAGCTGGAGTCATGTCTACAAAGAATGACAGCAGCCGGGACAAAGATTTCAGCGTGTGTCATTGCTGAAGCCATGCTGTCCGCGGACATGGGTTATGAGTCTGATGGAAACGTTTTTATCTGATTTAGAAAACTGCGCGATGTTATTCAAGAATTCAATATATTTAAATCTGGGTACAATTCTGTAATCAGACCGAACCACCAAAATTACGTTAGTGAATTTTCCAATATTGAGCATTGGCCTGAGCAATTGCGATGTAGGAACTCCATTACAAATATCCACACACGGGATCACACTATCATCCTTGGAATATCTCATAGTTAGGTCAAACACTCTGCCAAAAACCCGAGAAGGCTGAGTACAGGTCTGGATTGGTGTTTCAACCACACACCTGTCTCTCAGTGATCTTTTTAAAAGCTGCGCCAAATTTGTCGCACTTACCTCTCCGTAAATCAGAACTCTAGGCATGGTCGAGTTCAACTGAGCGATCGACGAGTCAGTCAATTCAGTAATATCCTCGATGTCATTGATCTGGCTACCCTGAGTCTTCATCTCACTTTGTTTGTTTACCCTCAGATTACTTGAGACAGTCTGGGTATCATTATCCTTGGTAATAGAGAGGAGGGTACGAAGAAGCCTAGCTGTTTCCACGTCCATTTCCTAAGTATGATTGATATTGTCTAGCACTGTCTGAGTACCCTCACTATGTTTAGTTATGTCACTAGTAGTGATAGTCGCCTTCGTATTTAGGCGTTGTATTTGACTTTTCAAGTCCATAATATACAGGGTGAGTCATAATAGGAGGACGAAAATGAAATCTCATATTCGTTGTTCGATTTTAAAGGGGGCTTGTCATACATTTGTGTTACCTATCGAGCTTCGTTAAAAAGTTACAGGGTGATGAAGTTAGAATTTCAAAATGCATATATCTTGATTCTTCGAACGGGTTAGAGATATTTTATTAAAATTGTGTACGTTTTGACTGCCGTATAAGGCGCACATTTTGCAATAAAAAATTATTTTTATTTCCGCCAGTGGCGCGCTTACCAGCATGTCGACCCATATTACTTGAAAATACTTGATTTTCGAAAAATTAAATCAATTTTTTGACGACCAGCACTTCTCCATCCATCTCGGAATAAAAATTGCCTCTTTAAGTTTTTCAGTACGACGCATCGTTTCTGAGTAAATAAATAAAAACCGTTGTAATGTAGCCTAGTCTCGCCCAACGCATTTAAGATTGATGAAAAATCTAAAATATCAAAATTCCATTTCTTATTGCTTGAATATTAAGACCTATTGATATGCAACATAATTCAACCCATAAACTGCATGCCTCGCGACTATTGCCATACTGCTTAAAATGGCTATATCGCAATGCTTCTTATTTATTTACTCAAAAACAGTCCTACGAAAAAAAAGTTAAGTGAGCTTTTTGCTTCAGAATTGTAGTGGCGGCTAAGATAAGACAAACTAAGATAAGATTTTAATTCATGAGGAAAGAATCAATCAAATACATAGATCACACAAAATCAAATACAAAGATAAAAACATCAAAGAATCGGCTCAAAGTGTGCTCCCTCAACATTAATGCAAGCATGGCACCGTTTGATGAGGGAATGGTATATACTATTAAATTGAGCCATTTTTACAACAAAAAAAAAAGGCGCGATTGACAACTATTCAAAATTTTGAAAATGAACGTCTTGAAATGCTAACAATTTCCACCTCTTACGATAATAATAGCCACCTGCTTCCAATTTTTGACGCAACAATTTCAGAGACTTGCTTTATAATGGTTTGTATTTATTTTCTCGAAAACGGTGCGTGGTACTAAAAAATTTGAAGAGGGCATTTTTATTTAGAGATTAAGGGAAAAATTTATATACATAATAAAAGAAAACACGTCAAACTTTAATGCTGTTCTCAGACTACTTAAAATGGCGGTGTAGCAATGATTTTTTTTTTAATTTATTCATATACCGTGCGTCGAACTAAAAAATCTGAAGAGGTTTTGTTTCTTCAGACATGGATGGGGATTGAAAAATTAAATTTCATTTTTCGAAAAACCAGTGGCATATAATTTTTTCTTCAAATAAAATGCGTCAACGTGCTGGTACGCACGCCACTGGCGGAAACAAAAATAATTTTTTTATTGCAAAGTGTGCGCCTTTCATAGCAGTCAAAACATACCTAATTTCATTAAAATATCTCTTACCTTTTCGGATTAATCAAGACATATGCATTTTCAAATTCTAACTTCATCACCCTGTAACTTTTTAACGAAGCTCGATAGGTAACAGAAATGTATGACAAGCCCCCCTTAAAATCGACTAAAGAATATGAGATTTCATTTTCGTCCTCCCATTATGACTCACCCTGTATTTGGTTAGCGACTTATTTTCAGCATCAAGCGCTTCCATTGATGCCCTTATGAGATTATTATCATTGTCCTTTTTATCTATGTTCGAAGTTCGCTCTTGAAGTTGGAGCTGGAGAGACGCACTCTCCACTTCCAGTAGTGTGCATTTGTTGTTTGCAGCATTAATGTTCTTAGGCGCATCTGCCAGCTTTTCATTGAGTGCGCGGATCTGATTTTCGTAAGACTCCTGGGCTTGGCAGACGTCAGTTTCGAAGTCTTGTGATTGACGCCTCATTCTGTTTGTGAGAGATTCGTGGCTCTTTAGTTGGAGCTTTAAATGGTCAATTTCATTTTTTAGCGAGCTCAAAGCATATTTAGCATCATATGCCGCTTTTTCACAATCCTTTGAGCAGTACATCTTATTGCCCCCCAGTTTCAGAGCACCACACTTTCTTTCCATACAGCTGGGATGGTAAACTGCGAAGCACCGAACACAGATCAGATTGCTGAATTCCTTCCTGATGCAACATTTAAAATTCCTGTCCATTGTCACGACGTAAAGTTGACCTCTCAAGGGCTAAATTGTTTAAGTAGGTTTTATTCATAAAACATTCCAAAGCATTAAGTTGAAATCTTTGTTCTCATGGGTAACGTCGACAGCAACAAGCAGGAAAGTTCAATTTACTACGTGAGCCACGCGAAAACTCTCCAATATCGTCATGAATGATAGAATTCGCCCGATAGAATAGTACGAACAATATAGTATGAACCTTATACCCACACAGGAGTCACAAAAAAAGAAAAGTGGGCAAAAAAGGGACTTGAAAAGGTACACAGCCACATTCCATATCCGGCTTTATCTCGCCTTTAATGTAAATAACATCTAATTCTGCCTGTGTACTCACAATGAATTTTCCTGGTTTTTTCATGGAAATTGTGCCATTGTTCAAGTAACCAACGCTCGCGTCCGCAGAATATTTCCTCCCGATCCCGACGGTACAACTTCGGTGAAAATATCGTATGAAAATCCTCCAATTATCAACCATAAACATCCACTCCACACACTCACTCGCGCTATTTTCGTATATTATATGAATAAATAATATTCCAGAACATTTTTTGATGTTATGCAGAAAGTGTGGTTGAAAATAAAATAGTATACACATACTCGATGGGAAGCTTCATTACTGTCTCGAGATTTTTTTTATCTCGACGCTACGCGTCTCAATCAAACTGAGCAATCTAGTGAAACTGAGCATTAAGCTCGAGGCTACTTGCTTATGTACTAACACAGCTAACCACGCCCACCATTCCTATCGCGCGTCAAGCGACCAGCACTCGTCCGCCGTATCAACGGATGCCATACCGAAGAGACGTCGAAACTTGGTTTACCGGAAAATTCAAATCAGCAAAAAGATTGTATAGGTATATCAGATCCCGTCTGAGTGTGGTTTGTCGGATATGGGAGAAACCAAGCGTCCTTTCCGTGTGAGAGTTTAGGAACACAGAACTCATACGGTAAGAGGAGAAACATCAAAATCGGGAATTGCAGAGCACGCTTGTTTCGAACACCATAATATTAAATGGTCGGAAGCCAAAACTGTGCATAGAGAACAGCACTGGAAGAAACGAAAGTTTAAGTAGTCTTCATTGGAAGCAATGAGGGTGTCTTTAGTAAACCAAGATGCGACGTCTCTTCGTACGACATCCGTTGAGACGGCGGATGAGTGCTGGTCGCCTGAGGCGCGACCGTGGCGACGATCTCGCCAATCGGAATGGTGAGCGTGTTTAGCTGTGTTAGTACATAAGCAAGTAGCCTTGAGCTTAATGCTCAGTTTCACTTGAAAACGACCAGAGATTCCACTGCTCGAAACGTCGTGTAAAAAAACCCAATAAAGACAATGGAAGTCCAAGATGTTTCGCTTAATAAAACGCCCTTTATTAAAATTAGGTTTCAAATTTTAAAGCTTTTATAACTTAAATTTAATCTTGACCAATAGGTATTTTCAATTAAATTCATGGATACCACAATCATAAGAACGTGTTTACGACCACTTTTTACCTTGAATAAGTCCTTATTTTCTTATTGGACTATAAGCCTAAAAATAATTATGTCTTAATAACCTATTTTATACTTCTAAATTACTTTGTTTCCTTTCTCCACATTGGGAAAAAGGAGCGCAACTTGAAGTAATTTTTTCGTATTGAGATGTGGTCAGTAAAAGGTTTTCGAACTGTGACAGGTTAAATTGAGGTAATTTCAACTTTCTTTAGTGCTTGGGAAAGAACGTGGTTCGAACATGGGAAGTTAATTGCTAATTGCTAATTGAAGTTAATAATAAACTTTCGGATACCACAAACAGGGAATTAAATTACATCGAAATGATCAAAATAGTTTTTATCTGAAAAATATCCTACATCTTTAGAGGAGCATAAATTTATTTGATACAATTAGTGTTTTCTCTTTTCAAAGCTCAGAAACAAAAAATAAACGAGATATAATGGGCTCCTTATTAAGAAGAAACTGTCCACAAAAAAACCCGTGCAGCAAAAACCCTCCTCACCTCTCCGGTCAAATAAATATTCCCATATTTTATAGGCTTCACTTAACCTTCAAATTTATACGGTTCATCGCAAAATATAATTTGAAATTTCATCGTGTCGCAAAACACCGACGAGCCATTAATAATTCATGGGGAGGCCTCCTGCCTGTTGTGCTTACCTTAAACTTATTTAATACAACAAAACCGCCCTTTTTGGAAAACGAATAAATATCGAATTTATCGAGTTTTCGTGCCAAAGGCGCCCGACACGTGTCCCGTCCTAAGGGATGAAAGCCTTTATTCATAATGGAAAGTTTTTGAGTAATAACTGATGTTAGGCGACAATTTCTTCTTCGCGCTACTGACAGACAAAAAATATAATTGTCCCGAACTCAGTGCCACTCCATTGACCTAAATTTCGAATAATAGGTTTATAAATAAGTGCTAGGGGTTGTGAAATTTCGATTAAGTTGTCTTAGAAGCAAGCTAAATTTATCTCGGGTATTAATTAGCTTTCTTTGGAGGCAAACACGTCAAAGACAAAAACTGACTAAATTACCAACTGTTATTACATTTTGCGAACTGCGCTCCACGTTACCAGAGACTAATCTTCAAAGCGAACGGTATTACCAACTTTACAAGTTTACCCTAAGCAAAAGAGAACTTGCTCAAGAGTTTACCTTAATAAAGGTGAGACTCTCATCCATCCATATTAAATCAGCTTTTGTCGATGAGAGAACAATGTTTCGCTCGTGTACGCACTTGACAAAAACGCTTATTGCCAATAAAGATTTACGACCGTGCGGAAACGCCCCGTGCAGTAAATTTAGGAGATTGATGGGTGGTGTTAGGCGAATTAGTCAATCCGTTCGGAAGGGGCTGATCGAGAAAGTGGGTCTCCAAGGACATATTATCGCTCCTACTTGTGCCAAAATCTTCGAGATTAGGGGGCATGTTGTCGGTCGACGTTCGGTCTATTTTATGTCTTAAGACCTATACAGGGTTAAGAATGAACCCGAGTATAATAGATAGAATACAATAGATTTGTCTACAGCTGCGGCAGACCTTATCTAAGGCAATGGAGGCAAGGGGCGAAGTAAACTCCCGTGCTTCTCGAGGTTGACGGATTCGACTGTGGTGAGCTCCGTGGTATTTATTTATCCGCAACGCCATCGCGCTGCAATGGACGGACTGGGGTGGAGGTAGTGGGGGGTTTCGGCGCACTTCAATTATATCGTACAACTCGCATTCCGCTTCCAGTCTGCATTTATAAACGTAATTTCCTCCTTCGTGTTGAAATGGTTGTCGTGTTTAAAGATCTCAATGGCCTCTCTGGTTAGTCTCGGATAGAAACGCTGCGATTGATATATGATATCCACCTCGTTGAAAAGGATGTCGTGACCTTTGGTGAGAGCGTGCTCTGCTACTGCTGACTTTTGTGTTTGTTCCAGCCTGCAACTCCTTTTGTGTTCCGTAATCCTCGACACTGCATTTTGTGGTGCCAATGTATACAGAGCCAGAACCCCATGAAACTTGGTAAACTCCGAGTGCCTATCGGTGCGGTCTTTGGCCGATCTCAAGCTCTGTTGTATTGTACGAGTGGGTTTAAAGACAGTTTTAACATTGTGCTTTTCCAGTAGCCTGCCGATTATGTCCGTTACTTTGTGGATGTACGGTAGACTAGTCCATCCGCGCTTTTCTTGATCTTCTCCCGTTGTTCCTTCCTGAGGCTCTACATTTCATGGACGGACGGCCCTCTCGATCTAGTGCTTGCTATATCCTTTCCAACCAAAGGCTCCTTCCAGATGCTTCATTTCCCGTTCCACATCAGCAGACTCACAAACTCTCTGGGCTCTCACGAACAGAGTCTTTATGACCCCCTTTTCCTGCCTGGGATGAATATTTTATCAGTTATTGAGGTACCTGTCAGTTAATGGTGTGCGCAAGCTTCCCATTCGGCCTCCTTGATACTATAAAATGTCCAAAAACGGTAAGTGTCATTCCTTTTCTATCTCCCTGGTGGATTGAATTTTCGGGTTGGTAGAGTTGAGGTAAGAGGAAGTTTTGAAGTTCGCCCTCTCCATGGCTAAAAATAACAAAGGTATTGCCTACGTATCGGAACGAGCACTTTGGCCTCTTATTTGCCGTTGCCAACGTTTTGCCCTCAAAAATAGTTGGCTATTACTGGACTAAGGGGGCTGCCTTAGTAGTTACTGAATCATTGAAAATATGTAGTGGTTAGGCAGTGTTGGAACAACTTGGTAATATCTTGTGGAAATACCTGGTTAATATGCTCCATATCCATAACAACACCAAAGCTAATGAAAATTTCTCCTGGAGAAAGAGTCAAAGAATGCAGTTTTTCGACGGAGAGCGACAGTACGGAACAACTGGAGGAGATGAAACAAAGCGCGGATGGGCTAGTCTACTATATATCCACAAAGTAACGGACAGGACCGGCAGGCTACTGGAAAATCACAATGTTGAAACTGTCTTTAAACCCTCTCACAACAGAGCTTGAGATCGGCGAAAGACCGCAGAGATCCCCTATCGGCACCCGGAGTTTACTGAGTTCCATGCAGCTCTGGCTTTGTATACAATGGCACCACAAAACGCAGTGTCAACACGAGACTTACGAAACACAAGAGTTGCAGGCTGGAAGAAACACATAAGTCAGCAGTAGCAGAGCACGCTCTCTCCGAATGTCACGACATCCTTTTCCACGAGGTGGATATTTTATATCAATCGCAGCGTTTCTATCTGAGACTGACGAGAGAGGCCATTGAAATCTTTAGACTACAACAATTTCAACAGGAAAGAGGAATTTACGTTTCTAAATGCAGACTGTAAGCGAGTTCTACGACATAATTCCTTGATCCTTGATCTTTCTTAGATTTGTGTAAATTATCCTTATTCAATAGTAATGCTGTTCCTGGGATGGTACCTGCAAAGGATAAAGCCCACAGTCTAACCATGGAAAAGTTGGTTTTCGTAATTCTGTAACGTAGTATTTCTGCAGTTGTTGATGTTTTCGAGCCTTAGTGTTATCAGCTGATTTGGCTGGGTCATTGATTGATTTAGAATTCAAGTGTTGATGTTTTATTCAAGTGTTTCTGTAAGTAGGGGGCATGTTTTAGCAATTACTTGGACTGATGATAGCATAATTGCATAATAGATATTGGACTTATAAAATTACCTTGTGAAATGGTACTGCCTGTCTTGGCTGTGGCCTATTGCCGTTCTGATTTCTTTCTTGGATTTGTACTTGATATTTACTTTTACTGACTATCATCACATTTATTTTGTTATTGCGTAAATGTTTCTCTCTTTTTTGTTTATGAGGACTCTCAGTGTCAGTACGATTTTAACGGTCATCAAACAACGCCATTATTTCCAGATCAACGATTTTTATATAGTTGGACGAGCTTTCGTGTTTCACAATGTGGATCTTCTCTCCGGTGCCATGAACCCCGCAAACATGGCGGATTTGCGGCGAGCCGTTTGAGACGGTGTTAACCTACATTGTTACCTACAATGTTTTAAGTTCTATGATTTCAACGTCAGATGTCTGTTCTTTTATGGAAACCGTATCTCAATTCGGTGTTGCCACAGTGTATGTCACATGACGCATAGGGAAATTTCAAAACATGATCTCTCATTGGTCGAACCAAGTGTCGCAGCGACATGACAAAGCTCTGAGAACTAGGCTTTAGTCTTATGAATAAATATTTTCAAAATGTCTTGCCTTGTCTTACTTTTGCTGCTTGTCCTGTTTTCTCTTTTCCACAAATTGTGCCAATTATCGTGTACTTTCGGTATTGAACTTTCAAGTCTCGAATGTCTCTGACTACATTTAACAGTAGATTTCGTTTTTGTTGAATTTTCATTTTCTGGTTTTCGGTGGTCAAATGCTCAATTTCTCTTTTTTTACGACTACAGCCTAAAGCCATCATGTCCAAATTAGCCTTACATAACGTAATAAATATAGATAAAAAGCAGACATAGGGGGCTCTGAAGGTGAAAATTGACATTTCAAAAACAGCTGCCAAGCCCCCACCCTATCCAAAAGTGCCGGTGTTGGCCGATTTCTACGCGGAAACAGCCGAAATGGCGAACTCGATTTGTTTATATCGCAAAAATGGCGTCGGTTTTTGTGTTTAATGATAAACTTTAATTTATTTCTGGTTTTAAATATAAATTTATTATAAAATTTTCGGGTGTATCACGTTATTAAGTGGTTTGCTGTAATATGTGGGTAATGGGGCTGTTTCTACCTGGAAAATAAGAGGAGCAGAGGCAATGGTGTAGCAACCATACCACCAAGTCCCGCAACGGCGGGGGGCCCGCTGTACAAAGAGGCCCTAAGCGAAGCCCTTACTTGGTTGATTGAAACGTTGATTTTAACAAGGCACAAAAATCAAATTTGGCGGGGGATCCCTTTACTGGGCAGAGGCTCGCTCTTGGGTAATGCAAGTTATCAAATTATCAAGGAATTCCATTTTATTTCCACAGTAGCAATGTAGGTAGGTTTGAAGCAGTAACCACTAAAGCTGATATTATGCATAATATTATGCAGTTTACTCCAAACACTATTGTTTTGTGTAGGTATTGGTGATTGTGATTCAAAGAGCTATTTCTATGCAAATAACAAGGGACTACAAAGCTATAATTAACATGGATTGATAAGTCAATAGCAAACAGAATAGTCCACTTTAAAATTTGGTTGCCTCTGCCCTGCATCCTGTTCCTCAAGGGCAAAAATCCAGAGGCAGGATTAAAGTAAGTACCATAGATGATTTTTTTTTTACTTGATTAAGACAAATTGTTTCTTCTGTCATAGTTTTTTCCTCCCAAGATGCATTTTCAGTATTTCGTATATATTTATATTAGTTTTTTTTTAATGTTTGTATAAGTGACTCAAATAATATCTACTTATTGGTTTACAGGAACTAAAACCCATGGCATATATCTCAGTTCCACACTCTGCACCCCTGATATTCGAAATGATTCATTCCGCCTTCCACTTGCAGACATTGTTAAGAGGGTTAAATATTCTTGGAGTGACTACTTGAGTAAGCTTAGGCGGACTACAATCACAAAAAGACACATGGCTAAGGAGACTCAAGTAGGATTTTGAAAGAGCTGAAGCTGAAAATTCATTTTATTTTTCAGTATGAATTATTCACGGTGAAAAACCTTTAAATGGAGCTACTGAAGCCAGAATTGCGAGTTCTTGCATACGAAAATCTGGCCGCAGTCCTTGTGGGCGGCGTGACCGTCGGCACACCTACGGCGTTGCTGGTGGTTTCCTTATCCATGATTGGTGATATGTCAAGGCATGTTAAGGGGACAGCCACCAAAATTTGAATGATATAATAATTATTTTATAGTTTTTAAGCTTCTAATAGAATTTCTAGCTGCCAAAAAGCGCATAAGTTAAATCCTAAATGGGGAACCAGGCTTTGCAATCCGCAGCTGTAAACCGCCAAATCGTTCACGGAGGTTCAGATTTCCAAATCCCGACGCAAGTGCTTACCCTTTTGCTTTATGGAAGGCTGCAATTGCAAACTTCTTAGTAATTCGCTTCTGCAATGATAAGGAAATATACCAAAGGTATCAATCACATGTATAGCATTAGTCTTCATCATATTATAATTATGTTAGATAGAGGTTCGGAGCTTGGCTAAGCGCCGATGTTTTGTATAATTTACATAGAATCTACAATGGTCCTATATACCCTCTATCTTTTTTTTTTAGGTATTATTTATGTGAAAAACATTTTAATGAAAGTGATATGCTTTATATGAGTGAACGTCGGGTAATGTTGAAAAAAGAAATTATGCCCACAAAATTTCTGCCTGAAAAGGGTAAGTTGTAAGTAAATATGTAGATATAGTAAGTAGATATAACTAAGATAATAAACTATACTATATCTACATATGTGAATAAATATTTTTTCACACATCCAGTTTTTAATATTTACAATTTTAGACAATTGTAATGAAGAATCAACCCCTCTAATCAACGCGGATAAAACTGGCGAAGAACAATTTATAACAGAAGGGCCAGCCCGGCCAGTTGAAGAGAACGATGAAGGATCTAAAACTGACTAGCTAATTAATACATTTATATAAATCTAAACGTGTTAACGATTATATTGTTTGAATCAAAGAGTCTCAGTGGAAACATAAATTGTGGGCTAAGAAAAGAGTTATCCATCACCCTACGTTATTCTTGAAGGAAGAAAAAATGAATAGACGGTCAAAAAAAAAACAAATATGTCCAGAACTAGTCACAAAATGTCATAATTGATTTTTCTTTCTGGTTGTAATAGTTCAGAGGGGATGCGTTTTAGGACACACGTTCATAAGAAGAAAAAGTCCTATTTTGACACAAAAATACGCGGCTAAAATATTTGTATCAAATTTTTTATGACTCAATACATGGACTGATCAATAATTGAACAGTAATAGCCAATTATTTCCGTGGCTTAAAAATAGGTATTCGTGAGCATCAGAGCCTAACATACAAATGGCTTACATCACCGTGTTCTAGTTGACCCATTACAAAAAGGGCTTTGTTTTGGTGAATTCGTCTTGGATTTGAACGAGCTATAGGTGATTTTCCACTTAATGCTATTTCTGCAGGCCTTCTTATTTAGTATACACATTTACAAAATATATAAATGACAGATTTTGTGTTACGATTACAGAGGGTATGTGCAAGAGAAAGCGTTCTTTAATGAAGAAAAGTTAAACGCAAAGTAAGTCGTTTTGATAAAAACTTCTCATTTCAGGTTGTATTGGTGTATTTGCTATAAGTATTTCTTTAAAACATTTATTGCTATTTTTACTAAGATAGGTATATGAATATGTACGGGGTGTTCATTAGGAAACTTCATCTAGCTGGCTGTGAAATGTCAAAAGGAAAGGATGGAAAAACAAAAGTCCATTTACTTTGATTATGTCATCATTTTCTGTGAAATTTTCATAGCCTGCTAGATAAAGTTTTCTAATGAACACCCCGTACATCCTACATACACAGTGATTTACGGTGTATTCAACTCTTCTGAGTTTTTCCATAAAGCCTTGAAGATATTCAGGCAAACAATTCTGTATATATGTAACTATTCCTATGGCTCTAATTTTGTTCTCACAAGCAGTAATAATAAATAGTCATTGAACATGATGTTATTTAGATAATACCAATTACTATAGTATTTTCATTCTTATTAATGATTATAAGTACAAATTTAGAATCTCAGTGGTAAACTCTTTAGTTACATAAAAAAATTATAAAATGTAGTTATAATCTTACTGGTTCTCTTCCAATTTTTGGAGCTAAATCCAGAAAAATTAACATTGACACAAAAAAATACTAAGAATAAATGAGTAATTTATGGATTTAGTTGTTTTATTGAGCCCCAGGAAAGAAAGTGGATTGAATGTTAAAATACCTACATACTTAAACGGAATCGTAAGGAGTACATAAATGGTATGGTTTCAGTTGCATAAAACATTGTACCTACAAACTACGATTGAAAGGTGATTTCATAGACATCTTTAAAGTTCGACTATGATGTTTTAAAACTCCCTTAACTTTTTTCTGCTAATAAAGTCAATGTTTAATACGTTACAAACCAATTATTTAATTAAGCCCCGTTTCTGCCAACGAAACTAAGAGCAACTTTTTGTTTCTGCTGCTCGGTTCAGAAAATAAGTCACTTATTCCTGCTTGTCGTCATCAGGATTGGTTTGCGAAATGGACAAAAACAAAAAGTTGCTTGCAGCTTCTTTGGTGAAAACGGAGCTTTAGCCATAAGTGTAATAATAATATTTAACTGCCCCCTGTATATTCGGCAAAAAAAAGTTCTTGCAAAGAGGGCGCGACTAAACTTCATTTTCATGACACTGACGTTTTTATCTATTTGACTTGTTTGTCTATGGATTTATTTCATCCATATTTATACAGGGTGTTTCAAAAAAAAGGCAACTTTGTGAACCACAGATTCTTTGATGAAAAATAATGGACCTTTTATTACCCCATTTTTCTTTTGGTTGTATCCTCGGTTGTAACTTTTAAAGTAATTTTATTTAGTAAGTCAAATAATCACTTCTCAAAGGATTTATTTTATATTTGGTAGACCTATTAAGTCTAAAAAGCCACATATTAGAAAAATTTTTGACAGCCTATATAAATAACATCTTAATATGCTTTTTGCCCTCTTCGAACTTTTTTGGTTCTAGGCTGCTGGCTTCCAATCAAGATCTGTTTGAAATAACCATTTGTTGTTTTAAAAAATGTTGATAAAGTTTTTTTGAGACTATTTCACTAGAGTATTTTACACAGGAAAAATGTCATAGCAACAGACTGACAAAACTGCTACATGGTCCTACCTAGACAAAATCAACATGATGGTTTTTCAGTGACAAAATTTTGTTAGGGTCAAGTAAAAAGTATTGTCAGTTTGACGAGTGTCACCTGACGAGTTTTCTCGTGAAATAGTCTTGTCGAATACCATTCGGGATAAAGTTTGCTAAGGCAAAATATTTCTCTTGTTTTATTCAAGTTAGTTGCTCTTTGGCTATTTCGCTCATGACATTTTTTACAAAACCACTCTCCTGATGGCTGGTTTTCTCCTAAATGTCATTCACGAAATTGCCGAGCAACAAACTTTCATACCAATCAAAATATTTTGCCGGAAAAATTTTCATATGTAATATAACAAGTGCATTGCACGAGTGCACGCAGTGCACGAGTGCTCTTTCTGATCCAAATTGCACCAATTGCATATCGGTCTAAAATTATCTATAATTTTCAATGCACGAGTTATATTCCAAGGAGAATTTCATGAACAAAATAATTCAAAACCCTTGCGACATTTGCCACACCCCTGTAGGTATAGCTATTTTAATTGATTCTAATCAATGTCAGAAAACGTATTGCGGGGCCAGATGGTATGACTATGGATTGAATATAAATTAATTTGCATGCTTTATGCTATGACATTGAGCCAGTTACTTTTCATTTGACTGACAGAAAAATTGTCGGGATTAATACCACGAGAGCTTTAAAATTACTGATAATTTTTCACGATTGCATGTTTTCCATAATTTTACGAGTCCTTTAGGAGTGAAATTTGTAAGGAAAACATGCCAGAGTGAAAAATTGTGTGAAAAATTTTAAAGCTCGAGCGGTATTTAGTGAATACTGAAAAATTGATTAATAAAAGTCCCATTATTTTTCATCATGAAAGTCTGTGGTTAACAAATTGGCCTTCTGTTTTTAACTGTAACACCTTGTATATTGTTATCTCTAAAATGATATCTTTATTAGGTATTCACAATTTTTTTTCACCTAATCTATACAAAGTGAAAAAGTGCTTTACTACTATACACAATAAAGTTTTTATTTCTTTGAACATAAAAAGCTAATGTCTGTTGCTCTTTTGTTAAATTTTTAAAAGGCCACACTTCAATTTCAAGTTTGAAAATATTACATCGTGAATTCCTCATATTACTTTACTACGTTACTACGGCAATAGTGAGCAGTCATGATCACATATGATGTGCTACATGAACAGCTATACAATGCCCATTTTTCTGTTCATTCATCCAAGTTCCATTACGCACAAATACGTCCATGGTCCTTTCTGCAAGGAAGGACTTGATACAATTTTGTTTATTCCCCAGCAATTTGACGCTGGATGTGCAGAGCTTTCAAAGTGGAGCTCTTCACTGTTCACTCGCTACCCTGTTCGAGTCTGTGCCCTCGTACAGTTCTGGAGGTGCAGAATATAGTTAAACCATATCTCTTTATTTGTTATTACTTAGACTTAAAAAAAATGGACAGACTACTTGTAATCTCGAGAGACCAATTATTTCAAATCATTTTAGCTTTTCTTGATGAATCCATCATAACGAAAAGTCACGATTTTTTGACATAACTTTTTGTTAACTAAGGGCATAGACAGAATTAGAACAACTTGAGCAATAAGTTTTATGTGTTTTTCCTCATTTAGTTGGGTCAAGAGCAATATTTTGGTCAAACAGGTTAAGAAAACACTTAAAACATAAAACTTATTGCTAAAGTTTTTAATTGTGTCTGTGCCCTTTGTGTTACTTAATAGCGTTTTCTTTTGGTAAAACCGAGCAGCTCTAGTGATGCACTATTGCGAATGTTTGTTCTATTGGTAGAATGCGTGCATATTTGTGTGTTCTATTGGATAACTGGTTGGGCCAGTTTTGAACTGAGTGCCAACTTTTTGGCACGACTTCTTCGAGCTCGTGCCGCACTCGTTACGTTGACCCCCAATTCGTGTTCACTTGAGACGAGATTGCACCAGTTTTCCATGATGTTAGAACTCGTAGATAACTAGTGCAATCCTCATGTGAAACCATATTTACCAAAAGAAAAGGGTAAAAGGATAATGCTTTATGGGCCATTTGCACCAAGCAATTTTTAAGTGCATCTAGTAATCTAGTTAAGGCTTCCTTTATTATCATGGTTACTCATGCTTATAACTATGGTTTAGGGATCCCTAACTTCAGGTTAATCTAAATTTGCTTAGTATAAACGTAGAAAAATAAGTAAAAAGTTAAGGGCCGTTTGCACACCTTTTCTTAAACAATTTGGTAAGTGACAGATCGAATGACATCAATGCATTTTATATGGGGAATTTTAAGTTCCACCTTAGATCAACATTATGAGGAAGGTGTGCAAATGGCCCTAAATGGAACATTTTACTATGAAGTATAAGCATTTTGATAAAATCATTTCGCAAAATTTTAATCTGACGCACTCAATAGATTTTTCGATATGTCTGCAGCATATTTGGGAAAAGCGCGTTTTGGTGATTTTTGATGATGTAACGGAGCCCCAACCTTCGGGGATTAAAGGATTTCAGACACCACGTGTCTGATATGCGGGGTTAGCCTAGAACCCCGCTGAACACCCGGTAACTTTTAAGAGAGAAAAGTTAGTACATTTCAGTAACTATGTTTAATCTTTTTCAGGGGTCTTGTACAACATTGTTCTTGCGTCTACGCCACTGATTTGTGAATCATATGTAACTAAATTCCGACTTTAAACTCGGAATTTAACTAAATTCCGACTTTGAACTCGGAATTTAACTAAATTCCGACTTTAAACTCGGAATTTAACTAACTTCCGACTTTGAACTCGGAATTTAATTAAATTCCGACTTTAAACTCGGAATTTAACTACATTCCGGCTTTAAACTCGGAATTTAAGAAAAAAAATCTTGTTGGCCCTTCTACGCCTTCGTAGTTTTACGTTTTAAGTTTTAAGAGTGGATGTAGTTTTCCCTCTTGTTAGAATGATTTGCTTCAGGTCTCAATTACATATAGGTACTATATGTGCATCAAGGGTTCCAGTTGGATATAGTAGGTGTGCATTGAGCTTGCTGCTGGATTTGCAACGTCTCATCTTATGATCTTCAGTCCATTGTAGAGTGCAACTTATTGGAGACGAAAGAAAGCCAGGAGTGTTGCTGGTACCGTGAATCCTGCATGTTGAAAGTGTACAGGGTTGTTCAACGAAAAGTAGCCACTCACAATATCTTCCAAAAATACTTTTTGTTTGAAAATTGCCAATACACAATCAACAGTGGACATCTTTTCACAGAAAATCTGGGTTTCTGTCGTCATCCCCTTAGCCGTCAAAGCCACCCCCTATACACTTTTCAAACGTCAGCACGCCATATGTGGCACATCGTTGCAAAGGTTATTTCATAAGGAATGCATTCTACTATTAATATTGTGTATTAGTATGAAAGTCAACACAAAAAAAAATAAAAATTCAAAATGTTTATTCTAGTTATTAACTAGTTATAAGTTAGCAATTATCGTTAAAGTAATTGTTCAAAGTGACTTCCGTTAACATCCTTAAAAACATAAGGTGGAACAAACGTATCGGTACCTCTACCCGCAGTTTAACGAAAATAAACCATTTTTTAGAGTATTTAATTTTCTTATGTCTCAAGTTCATGCCTATACACAAAATGAATAGTAGAAAGCATTGCCGATGAAATAACCTTTGCAATGATGTGTCATACATGGTGTGGTAACTTGAAAATTTATAGAGGGTGGCTATGACGGCTAAGGGGTAGTTTTCTGTGAAAATATGTCCCCTTTGCTATCTTTGTTGACATGTATTGGCAATTTTCAAAGAAAAAACTAGTATTGAAACTCCTACTTAATTCAGTCGTATTGTCAGGTATCAATTTTGGCTTGCCAAAAAAAAATCTGTAAAATGTAACTGTAGTACTTTCAGAAAACTCAAGCGCTTTTAAAATAATTAAATTTAACAATATTTTGAAGGAATTTTGTGTAGACCAAAGCTAACCTTAAAAAATAGTCCGTTACTATTTTTGTTGCAAAGCTTATCTAATGAGATATTCATCTTAAAGGACATATTCTACGTGAAATAGTAATCGAATATTGCAAAATAATAAAAAAATGTTACATTTCTTAAAACAAAATAATAAAATAATCGATTAACAACATGGCTCCTTAAATACTTCAGATCCCAAAGTGAGGATGTCGTTACTAGGAACCTAAAAGTTAACATTCTTATGATTGTGGTCGTAGACAACTACAAATTTTAACCAATGGGTCGAGTTTCTATGAATTTAGTTAAAAATCCCTATTAGTCAAGGTTAAATTTAGGTCGAAAATAAAAAATTTTAAACTTAATCTTAATAAACAGCTGTGTTTATAACGCCGAGAACTGGAGGCATTTAGAGTTGCACTTTGTATAGAATAGAAGCACAGAATAGGATCAATTGTGATGCAAGATATACCGTGCGTTTATTTAAAGAAAACCTCAAGCATGCCGTGGAATTAGAGCAGTAGGTCTGAGATGACTTCATAAAACAACTGAAAATCAAGGAGAGTTCCGATTTTCAATTTTTTTAAGAATTTATGTCAGACAAGAGCTTAGTTTCCGGTCCATGGCTTGCTACGAGTTTTTTTATATACACCATACACCCTATAATTACTATTAATTGTTAATTCTCGCAGTCAACAGAGTCTTCCATAAAGATCAACTGAGTCTACTTAAATTAAAACTCACTAAATCCACTTTAACAAAATTTTGAAGAGAGCAAAAATCTAACCAAAACTATAATTTTGTTTTGAATTGTAACATTTTTTAACGATGATATGATCATAGAAATATAACAATGTCTGTAGTATTACCGCAAACAGTGTTATAGGTATAAACCTCTCAGTAGTATTGAGTAATATGGCGATATGATTTTTGTTTTTTATTTACAACTTTGGCATTGTTACCCACGAAAAATGCACTGTACGTATATTAAAAGAAGTAACTAAAAAAATTTATATAGTAATGAACGGCCTACGTGATGACCGTTTAGATGCCTGTGGGTCAATTGAAGTTGAATTCATAAGGAAGTAATTTACAACTTCCCACAGACCTTTTTTATTAGACACTGATAATTAGAAGATAATTTCTAATCACAACCTCATGATAAGAAATTGGTTAGAATCTTGTTCAAGTTTTAACATAAACGAAGATTGGCATAGTGCCAAACACGTTACTTATTTTACCATATTTTGCCCTGTGTAGTTAAATTATATTTAGATTGTCACCACGATAACATTTTGGTAATATTTTACCTAAACGTATACCTAAAATATACCACATTTTTGCCCAAAAAGGTTAAGTCCAAGTCAAATTTTGGTAAAGTTGTCATTTGTTTTAGTTGTCTTTCTTTCTGTTGGAATAAGTATTGTCAGGTTCAAATATTAGGCAAAATGCATGCAGATTTAGATTAGGTACTTTAATTTACTTCGAAGTAAAGTTTTCTTCAAAGTCATTAAGCTGTAAGACAAAAATTACTAACAAAAATTTCTAGATCAGTGGTTATTTTAGCCTCATTTGTTACTTGGGTTTGAAACGCCACATATTTGTTATTTATGTACTTTTGGATGCGTTGAGTTTGCTTTACAATTCGGAAGTAATGCTCTTTTTTATCTGTGTTTATTTTTCCATGAAACGTCACTACTAACTAATTTTTATCGTGATAAGACACACAGAGGTGGATTTGAAAATTTCCACTCGAAACGTGGCAATTCTCAAAGAAAAGTGAAGACGTCATATTTCTTTGTCTACCGCAGCTAATACCGAAAAAAATAAGAATGTCTGAGGGCACCCAATACTACAGAAATGCGTGAAAAAAAAACATGTATAGGATTTTTTGGAAAAACCCTTTTTTCCTCTCGTAACAATAATATTTAAATAAAATTAGATAATTAGAAAAGTTTTCTCAAATTTAAACAAGTTAAGTGATCCTTTTATTAGCTTGATCCTCTTGTTCATCCCCGGTCACCGGTCTTTAATACAATAAATTATCCCTCCGCGAAGATTCAAGGGCCGGCCCTCCGATTCCCCCAAGAATTACATTTACATTTTGCTTCGTCGGTTTGATGAATTAAGCTAAATGTACTAAAACCATCCAAAAACCACTTCACAAAGAAATTTAATTAAATGGATTCTTGGGGCTTCTCCGCCCCGGAGGCGTTATTGAAGTAATTTCGACAGTCTTCGCCTTTAATGTTTCGTTTAAGTGAAAAGGATTTTTTTTTTCTAAACCTACCTGAACTCTTTGGCACTGAATGAGGCTCTGCGTGTGCGTCAGTATCCGAAAGACCACGTGCTCGATGGTACTTTGCTCCTCGAAGATCATCCTGGCCAGGTCCAGCAGCACTTGGTTCCTTTTTATCTCCAACTTTGATTTCTCGTATAAGTGTGCGTTTCTTAGGCCGATGCCGCAGAACTGGAGGTAGCTGGAGAAGATTTCTTCGTCTTGCTTCGTGAACGGTTGTTCACCCATTTTGTTGATAACCTACAAATTTCGTAATTTATTAAATTGTTCCATACGTTATGTAGTTCTCATGGTGTTACTTAAAGATAATCCGTAATTTCAGGGGAGCATTCTTGAACTAAATTTAAATAGTACAATTTATATTAACTTGTATTATAGAAGGTCTGGTTTTCAAGATACAGGGTGTCAAAATTTAAAATAATATTGTGTGTTTTATTAATATCCCACAGACTTGATTCGATTTTGTTGAAATTTAGATCTTTTGTATTACTGCACATAAGGTGCTAGGTCCTTGTCGATATTAGGTGTTACGGAGTTTCGAATTTATTTTTAAATTTACAAAGAAAAGAGCATTGAACTGAAGAGAAAATTTAAAGCAAAAAAAAAGCCAGATAATCATATTTGTAACAAAAAATATAAAAAAATATTACAGTGTATATCCCGTTCCATTAGAATATGTTCCTATTCGTGTTCATAGAATTCTATGCATTTTTGACAGAAAAGACTTTTGTTTTTTTATCGTTTTCTTTTGACAATTTCACAGCCATTTAGATGACGTTTTCGAATGAACACCTGTAATAGGACCTTCTAACAAGTAAACACAAAAGTAGTTAGAGAACAGAATAAGAGTGATGGGGAGCTCAAAAAATCAAGTGAAATAAAATGGAAAGAAATGAAAAGAATGAAACAGTTGTCACTGTCATTATTTTTATTATTTCTTATTTCCAATCCAATCGAATATCAAACTTATATCCATCTCCTAGCTGGCGCGCTAGAGCTCCTAGCCCTTAGCCGACCTAGCTCGTTTTCTAAAACTTAAATTCCAACCTAACAAAAACCAAAATCAATCAATCAATATCCGGTCCGGCTTTAAGTTGCTATGACGACTGTATGACGTGCGCTGACGACAACATTAAGAACCTTAGAAATGCCGAATTTTCGGCCAAAAAAAGAGACCATTTTTAGGAAAATATCCGCATTTGTTGGCTCTGTCAAAGCATTAGAGTTTGATGAAAAATCTTATGAAAAACCTTAGATCCATCTCCTAGCTACAGCGCTAGGGCTCCCAGCTCTTAGCTGTCGTAGCTTCAAGGTTTTCTAAGAACCTAAAATAATCGACACAATCAATATTCGGTCCAGCTTTAAGTTGCTATGACGTGCGTTGACGACAACATTACGTCATAGAAATTTTAAGAGTGCCAGGCTTCCGGCCAAAAAACGGCTGTTTTTAGGGAGATATCCGTCTTTGTTGGCTCGGTTCATATCTTCTAAATCATTGGCTCCTGCCTCTATGCAACGTTGCCCAATTTAAAGAATAATTAGAAAATAGAGAAATAAGCAACCTCCACTAACCTAAACTAAATTAACCAAAAAAAAAGTAAAACTGAACTAACCTCAACTAACCAAACCAAAGAAGAAACATAACTAAACTTAACATTACCAAAGGAGTAACAGAACTGAAATAACCTGAAATATCCTAAATATCCTCCTAATAAAGAACCAGTAAAAGCATACAAGAAAACCGCCATAAAAGAGGAGAAAATCTTAACTAACCTAATCAACAGAGCTCCTAACTTAACCCAAAAAAAAACAGAAGTGAACTAATTTGAAATAACCTAACCAAAGGCAAGGTAAAGCTGAACTAACGCAACCAATATAGCCTACACTTATAAACAGGTTCCGTAGTAACCCTAAAGAACTCCTGCGACAAGGCTCGGAGGAGGTCTTAACGGGCCGCCCTAAAAGGATAAGTCAGAGTACTAGAAAACCGCCATAAAGGACAAGAAAACCTGAACTAACCTAACCAACAGAGTCCCTAACATAACTCAAGGAAAAACAGAACTGAACTAACGAGGAATAACCTAACCAAAGGCAAAGTAAAACTGATCTAACGTAACCAGCAGACCCCACACTTATGTCCAGCAATGTTGTTGCTGGATATAAGTGTTTGTTTTGGTGTGGACAGTTCGTTGTACACGTCCGTTAAGAAGGCCCGTCGGGGCCGCTTTTATACCTTGTCGCAGCGGCCTGTTCATTGCTGCTCACAAGTGTGAGCTCTGTTAGCCAGGTTAGTTCACTTTTATTTTGGCTTTGGTTAGGTTATTTCAGCTTCGATCATCTACCAGAAGAGTGCACTGGCCAAACCGCAGGAAAACGCGCTACCGATGTGGAAGTAAGTGACACCTAGCCGCCGATTGCCAAGAGCAAGTGGAGAGGTGCGTCCTGTGTGATAAAGAGGGTCACAGAATGGGCAGCGGACAATGCTCTAAATTCAGAGAGACACTGAAAACCGCCACGGCAGCAGCCCAAAGAGAGGCTAGAGGAAGGCTCTACAGCCGACAAATCACCATAAATTCGGAGGTTGAAAACATAAACAAAGTCGTGGACTCAGGTAGCCAAAAGAACCTGAATGGCTACGATAAGATGTATCAACTAAACCTGAATAGGTGCAAAGCTGCGCAATCGCTGTTTTTCCAAAACTTAAAGAAAGAAAACATAGATGTCGTTCTCGGGCCAGAACCAAATAAAAGGATGGTAAACACCAACATAATCTGTGATACCAACTGTGATAGCTTTATTTATAAAAACCGTAGCATACCTGTGATAAGTTCTTACGACGGCCACGGCTACGTGACAGTGGAGCTAGAGAAAGTGGTCTGTATCGCATCCTACCTGTCACCAAATGTCAACCTAGAAGCACTGCAAAGATAGTTGTTGGATCTAGATGCCAGAATTGGCACGTTTAATAAGGGCATCGTGCTGAGCGCAGACCTGAACGCAAAGGCAGATGGCATTGGATCAAGCTCATACAACGGGGTAATGCTGGAGGATTGGATAGCGGGAAAACAGTAAAATGTGAGGAACGATGGAAACACGCCCACGTTCTGCGGTGCTAGACAAAGCTCACTCATAGACTTCACCCTGTACTCTGATAACTTTAGAGGGAAATTGATCGGTTGGAACGTGAGAACGGAAGTAGAAAATCTGAGCGATCACAGGACAATTAGTTTCAGTATAAAGATATATCCGCAAGCGGGCTGTTCGAAGATTGTTAAACCTGGCATAGCTGGAGAGTCTCGGCCAAAAATCTAGACAACGTCAAAAACCGAATGCAAGACATGCCTCAAAATAGAACAAACGTCACGTCAGATTCAATGATGGCCGATAGAACTAAAATATGCATTGACAGCCTAACCAAGAGAAATAACGCGAAGTACCCACCTGTTTACTGGTGTATCGGAGACATTGCAAATAAAAGGACCGATTGTAACAAATGAAGAAAACTCACAAGAATAAGAAGAAAACGTCACAGCATCGAGGAGGAGGAAGAGATCAACAATGAAATCAGAACACACAGAAAGAGCTTAAGAGAGGCAATTGAGAGCAGCATCTGGGGTAAAGCCTACCATATTATTACTAAAAAGCTGCAATTGAGGAGCAAGTTCAGATCACCGAAAATATGCTGCACAGCCAAGAAGAAAAACTGTTCCCAAAAAGAGACCCAATACAGTGGCCGAGAATCCAAATACCACATGCACCTTGCTTTACCACAGAGGAATTGATGAATGCAGCCCTACCTTTGAAAACTAGGAAAGCACCTGGGCAAGATGGCATCCCACCTGAAATAATCATCCTGTTCGCCCGGACTAATCCAGAAACAGTTCTGCAGATTTTCAACAGCTGTTTGCAAATGGGAGTCTGGCCCGAAAAATGGAAATTGGCCAAACTAATTCTAATAAAAAACCTGCCAATGGTGCAATAACGGAAAATATCTCTACAGACCTATCTGCCTTATAGACTCTATGCGAAACTATTGGAGATGGTAAAGAACAGACTGCAAGGAAGTCTGGACCGAAGTATCGGAATAAGTGAAAACCAGTTCGGATTTCGGAAGGGGAAATCTACCCTGAGTGCAATAGCATATGCAAAAGCATCAAGGAGTTCAAGGATCGCCTCACAAGAGGGGCCCACTTCAGAAAACAGTTTGGAGTGATGGTAACAATAGATGTTGAAAATGCATTTAACTCAGCGTCCTAGGATGGTATCGTTACTGTCGTCGTCACAATCGTCGTCACAATCGTCACACACATAACCAAGATGATACAGGCGTACCTATTGGATAGGAAAATCGTAGATTGCATGGGTATGTGTCACAAAGTTATCTGCGGAGTGTCTCAGGGTCCGTATTGGATCCGTATTGGGTCCGCTACTTTGAAATCTCTTCTACGATCGTGTTCTAAGAACCGAAATGGAGGAAGGCGTGGAGTCTTGGTAAGCGCGAAAAACAAATGGCCTCTAGAGGAGAAAACAAATCGGGCGGTAAACAACATAATGCAAGTTATCGAGGAAATGAGGTCGAAGGTGGCAGTCACCAAGACCGAGGCGGTGATATTGGCAGCAAGACGGACAGTAAAAAGTTTGACGCTGGATATCCAAGACAGCATGGTGGAAGCAAAACCTTCGGTTAAGTACCTTGGAGTGATGATCGACCAAGATGTTCGTATGACATCACATATAAATTGGACTTCCGCAAAGGCGCATTCGATGATTAATACTGTCTCAAGAATAATTTCAAGGCTAAACGGCCCTCGGGCAAGTAAAAGGAGGATGCTTGTAAGAGCGCCCTGGCGTATGGAAGCTATAGGAAAAGCCTGGAGAGGGTGAATAGAAGACTGACGCTGATGACGACCTGCGCATACAGTACGGCGTCAACTGTGGCAATTCAGGCCTTTTCGGGCATACTGCCTATCGATCTGGCAGGAAAAGAGAGAAGTAGGGTATTTGAAATGGGCAAAGAATGGTGGAGCATGGCAAGCGAGGAAGTGTGGACGGAGTGGCAGCACAGATGGACGACGTACGAGGGTTGGGCGAGGACGTTTGTCATAGATGTTGATGGAAGGAGGTGGAAGGAAGGAGATGGAAGCAGCGTGGGCTAGAAGTGGACTCCTTCACGACACAGGCTAGACGAAGCATAGGGTATTTAACACATACTTGCACAGAATCGGAAAGGCTGACAGTAATCGGTGTTTGCTCTGCCAAGAGGAAGATACACCGGAACACACGCTGTTTAAGTGCGAAAAGTTTCGAAATGTCAGAGAGGAGGCAGGAGGGAAATATGGGGAGGAGATAACAAAGGACAACATCGGCGAACTTTTGATGTCCGCCACAGAATCTATCCTGCAGATGTTAGATGTTTAAAGTTGAGGAAGAGCGACGAAGAGAGATAGCAGGGCTCTGAGAAGCCAGGACTGCCCACCATCCCCTTAAAGAAATGCCAACTGGTGATTCCGAGGGGAAAATTTTTGAAGATGAAGAGAGAGAAGGGGTTTTAGTGCGTATTGCGCAAGTCGCCGCTGAGCCCCATCCTCCTAGATCGATCAATATCCAACCAACAACGGCCTGGGGTGCGTAAACGCATATCCCAATCCTCTTTAAAAAAAAAGGTTATTTCAGTTCAGTTCAGTTCTGTTTTTCCTTGGGTTTAGTCAGATCAGTTGTAGGGCCGCCTTTAGACATTGTCGCAGCGACCCTTTAGGGCCTGTACGATACCTGTTGATTGCTGCACATAAGTGTGAGCTCTGCTGGTCAGGTTAGTTCAGTTTTACTTTGCTTTTGTTCAGGTTAGTTCAGTTCTGTTTTTCCTTGAATTAGGTTAGGTTTAGTTACGCTTTTCTTTGGTTTATTTAGTTGAGGTTAGTTCAGTTTTACTTTTCTTTAGTTCAGGTTAATTTCGGTAAGTTGCTTAATTCTTTATTTTCTCATTTCTCTTTAAATTTGGCAATATTGCATAGCGTTAGGAGCACTAACACGATCTATCATTGTCATGAATGTCATCGCATATTTGGTTTAATGAAGATTAATTATTATTTAACAAAATCAAATTAAGAAAAAAGCTTTATCGTTATTTTTTTATGTTTCGACTATAAGAATTTCATTTCACTTCACTTTGAGCATCCCATAACGCTTAATTTCTACACCCAGCTATTGTTTTTTTTTATTTTTTTAATAATTTAAAAATTTTTTGTGCCAATATATGCTTTTTTGTGTGTCATACTATATATAACTAAAAATTTGACGCCCTCTTTATTGCAAATTACAAAAAAACCTCGAAATTTCATATTACTTAATATCGACCAGACCTAGATGCTAAATTGGCACTAACTACACCATTTTCACATGTAGTTTAGAAAATATCATTTGTATTTTAGAACAGTCACTTAGATTTCAGAATAGTCACTTGTATTTCAGAAAACTATACGTGAATTTCAGAACAATCATTTAGATTTTAGAATATATCACTTGTATTTCAGAAGACGTCACTTGTAGTTTAGAAGATATCACTTGAATTTCAGAAAATTGTTTTGGAAACAAAGTTTGTTATTTGCATTTGTGTGGAGTTCTTCAGAAGGTAAGAACATTGCAAAAGTGAAAGACTTAAAAACCACTTCAACAGAATATATTATTTATGTACAATAAATATTAATTAATAAGTAATTTATAATAAACATTAATATTTGGAACACAACATAAAACATAGATGTTGAGAGCTACTTTTCTTTGTAGTTTCGTAACGCATTATCGAATTTATATTTTTAGACATCATTGGATAAAAAATTTTATGCTTTTTCGAATGATATATCACTATGTAAATAGTGGTTGCCATTTGATATTTCAAAGTGAGGTTAGCTGGATGATATATACATTAAAAAAATGAACTTTATTCTCACAACATAGCATTTTTCTTAATGCTAACGTCTTAGTAATGGAAGATATACCAGTTGGACAAAATTTTATATTCTCTGTGTATATCAAGTATAATTTATACAATATAAAAAAAGGAATGTATCTGCATCGCAGCTTTTCCAATCCGATTCTGGAGTTAGTATGTAATTCATTCACTTTCTGAAATTGAAATGACGAATTCTGAAATACATCTGAACTTTTTTGAAATACAAATGACTAATCTAAATTCCAACTGATGGTTTCTGAAATATATGTGACGCTTCTAAATTTCAAATAATACTTTCTAAATTTCAACTGACTATTCTGAAATACAAGTGATGATTTCTGAAAAACAAGTGATCTATCTGAAATCCAAGTAACGTTTTCTAAAATACAAATGATACTTTCTAAACTACATGTGGAAAGGGTGTAGATGATAATTGTTAGTTCCAGTTGCGTTCCGGGAAGCACTCTTATGAAGAAAACTGACTTTTTTTTATTTGTTATTATTTCATCTCCCACTTGGTTTTCTAGAAAAAAAACATAAGAACCACTTTATTGGATACCAAAAAACTATTAAAACAAAAAATTGTTTTGACACCCTGTATCTTGAAAACCTACGACACATGTAATATATAAACATTTCTCCTTGAATTTAGTTCAGGAATACCTCTTTGGACTTACGGTCTATCAACACCCTGTGAATTTAAATGAAAATGACAAATCTAGGAGACTCTGTGTTTATGCACCCGGAATTTTATTAAAAACTTGGCAAAACGGATGATGAATATTCCATGGCATCCATTCCTCACCGTGTCAGGAAATACTTTTTATTATTCTCCCTCTGGAATACGAGCGGTTTGACGTCAAATCATTCATCACGTGCGGCATGACCAAAGTGAAATTCTACGTTTATTTAAAAACGTCCTAATTTTTCTTCGCCTCGGAAACTGTTTAATAACAATTTTTTTAGACGAACCATAGCGATACCTCAAACAACCATGCGACAGCCAAAAAATTTTTAGGCTAATGGAAACAGTGTGTAGACTTTGCCATTCATCTTCGCTCAAAGTGGACCATTCTATCTGACAAACTGAAAGTTTATTCGATTCTAGAGCGAAATTAAAGAAATTAAGTCTGCCTCTACAAAGACATGCCCCAATTCATTAAAAAGAAATCCAGTCGGGAGAGAGAAAAGACAATGCTTTTGAACCCCCGTTGTTTTATTTAGGGAGTGATTCGGGGCCGCCGAATTGAAATTTGCATTTTGCATGGGAATTGAAATTACTTAGGAATCTAGTTCGTTCGTTACTATTTTTCGTTGAATACGCAATGAAACTTTCGGTCTCAGGCTTTGGCTTCTCGGCTAAAGGTATGGAGTTTCCGGTTTTTGTCTGGGATGTGTATAGGTGGGGTTTGCGTCAAAAACAAGACAACTAGGATTAAGCAAATTTGGGTATAATGTTATTATCAAGAAAGGAATTACTCAAAACTTGGTTATGAAGTATTTAAGTTATCTCGGTATTATCTCTAAGAGCGGTTTTCATCATTAACAGCGTCTCTAAGAGACAAACGAAACGCAGTTTAATGAAACTAAGTTTGAGCAAAAATCAATGCTGACAACGCTGTTGTGACGTTGTATCACACGCCTACGCCTCGTGTCCAAACCGTCAGACTCGTATGAAAAGTGCAAATTTCGACACTGGTTGCACAATATACTATTTTGGTCCCCCCACACCACATACTTTGTCATCGGCCGTTAGTTTAGTCGAATTGGGTTGAACCTTCGTACAAAATTAAGGTCAAAATTTGTATAATAAGTAGGAAACAGAACAGAAATGAAAAATCAGAATTAAGAGGAACAAGGTTGAGATGGCAAGCAGGAAACGAACTGTATTGTATTGTATTGTATTCAATGTGAGTGCGGTCTATTGGAGCTCACTCGAAGTGTTGCCAGCAAAGTTTGGCCCTGTTAGCTCCACTAATTGTCACCCGTTATGCCCAGACCCTCAACGAATCTGATAAGTCTTTCGGGTGACACTACGTTTGCATCTTGAGGTTCAATGATCGTGTTTCCGAACAGTGAATATCTCGATCTAGCAATAGCCGGGCAGTCACATAGGGCGTGCTCAACTGTCTCGTCGTCCTCCAAGCACAGCCGACACTCTGCGGACAGTCCGAGTCTGTGCATGTAAGATCTTACTATGTCCTGTGGCCACTGATTTGTCTCCTATTTAGTCTGAAAAATATTTGGGCTTTTGCCCTCCCTGTTCCCGTGATAACTTTGGTGGAGTGTGATAGTCCGGGTAGGTTCTCCCACCAGTCCTGGGACTTGGCATAGCTCCATTTCTTGAGTTCAGCCTTGACCAGAGAGTATGTGACTCCCAGTGCCGGCTCCAGCCCAAGAATGCAGAGCCCGCCAACCTCCTAGCTAGAGAATCGGCCCTGTCATTGCCTTCGTGATCACGATGGTCCGGGATCCATACCAGTGTGACGCTGTTCCCCTGCGATAGGGTGGTCAGAGTCCAAACAGTTTTGGAATTGCAGCGCAAAGACATGAGCGCTTCTGCCCGACTATCCGAGCACATCCTTCGTGTACCAGGTACTTCCTGCCAGTTTTTGTATTTCTTCGCCTCGTTCGTTCCAGCCTGCCCGTGAGGAAACCCTGAAAACGTAGCCAGTGTATAATGTACGTTTTGATGCCATTAGGTCGGAGACCATGTTCAACACCGCAAGGCCTTTCAAGCCAGCTTGGTCCCACCATCGAATGGCTGCGGTTGGTCACTTGTTTCAGCCGGTATGTCGCCCGCATTGCCTCTCGTTTCAGGAGTATTAAAAGTGGAAGCAGGTCGAACATGCGCTCCATAGCTGTCGTGGGCCTTCTCATTGCCCCCGTGATGCAGAGACATGTTTGTCTTTGCAGAGAGGACAGTTTAGCTTTGATGAAGCTCTATCTGCTCTTTCGATACCAAACTATGGCCCTATACGTGATTATCGGTATTATTACCATCACGTATAGCTACATAGTTTGTTGGGGTCCCAACCCCCATGATTTGCTGCAGAGGTTCAGGGTGCACGACCACAGGGAGAGCTGTGCCCTCCTAACGGTACGAGTCATATATGGGGTACATGTGAGTGATTTGTCCAGGATGACTCTTAGAGATTTTACTTCGTTGGTAAACGGGCGCCTTTAAGAAGTCCAGCATCTTCCTTTGGGTAAATGGCACAATCACCGTTTTCCTAGGGCTTATTGCTAGGTCTTCCTTTGACCACCAGCTGTGGACAACATCCAGCACCTCTTGCAACGTGCTGGAGATTTGTTGGTATGGGTGGTTTCTTATAAGGATAACGATGTCGTCCGCGTATGCTTGAACATCGACTCCCCATAGTTCCAAAGTAGCCAGAAGGTCGTCCACTAGTAGGGACTACAGGAGTGGTAAAAGGACTCTGCCCTGTGGACAACCTCCCGCTTGTGTCTCGTTGTGAATCTGATAGTGCCATCGTTTAATCATGTATAGTGATCAGGTGGATTCTAACATGTTGCTGTATGCATGCATCCTTCTCGCTTTACTGATGCTGAAGAGAGCATCGGTAGGTGCATTATTAAAGGCTCCTTTGATGTCTATGAAAATACCAACTGCGACACCCTTTGAATCCAGGGTATTTTGAATTTTCACCACCAGGTTGTGGAGTGCTAGTTCTGTTGATTTGTTAGCTTGGTATGCATACTGTTCCGTATTAAGTGCTGCAAGCTTTTCAGCAGAAACGAGGTTAGACTGATTGGCCTGAGCGACTTAGGATCTTTTCCCCTACATCCCATGTTTAGTATGTAGACGACCCTCACCCTGGACCAGCAGTTTGGAATAAAGTTCCATGCAAGGCTCGCTCTGGTTAGTAGGGGTGCGAATTGATCCAGGCCCTGTTATAGTAGTGCCGGGAACACTCCACTCTCCTCGGGGGATTTGTAAGGTTCACAAGCGAACTCTAAGATTTAGATATTAGGTAAAATTCCCTTAGCAGTTTAAAAAGTAAACGTAAATTTTAAAAATTTGAAAAATTAAAAAATAAAAAAATGTGAAAAAGTTAATGTTATCCAATGTCGAATATAGTAATGGAAAGAAAGAGACACATAAATAATAACAAAAAAATTGTTGGAAAAAAATCAAAAAATTTCAGAAAAAATAATAGTAAAAAAAAACACGAGACATAAGAAATAAAGGACTAGAAAAATGAATGGCATTGTTTTGTTGTCAACGTTACGGAGTCAAGCCCATGTCTTTCTTTTATTACAATATTTGTCAGAGTATGAGAGAGATAGATGTAGAAGTAATAATACTTTAATACCGCAAGTTTAGAATAAAAAAATGCAGGTTATTAGTTCAGGTTACTTTCGAAATTTCCAAAATTCGCAAAATCGGTTAAAAACAAATCAAAGCGTCTAAAAACGCAACTCTCAAGATTTTAGCAGTCTAAAAATGTAAAATTAAGGCAATTTTTTTGATCAAAATAAGTGAAGTTTGATCAAAAATGTCTCGAAATAAAAATTTGATTTTTTTGAGAAAGGAGGAGTGCATTAGGGTCAAACATTCTTAATAAATGACAAATTTGGCATTTTTGTAAAAAATCCCGTCTAAGATGGGCTAAAATCCGTTAAAAATGGTTCAAGCAGCAGTTTTAGAGCCAAAATTGGTTAAAAATGACTTAACACATCTAAAAATGCAAACTTTAAGTTCTTGGAGAAATATATATTTAAAACCTCTAGAGCAGTTCAGAGTAGAATTAGGGCTAAAATGGGTTTTAATGACCCACCTTGTCTCAAAATACAAATTTTCATGTTTTTGGAAGAAATTTAATTTTAGCACAAAAGCAATCAAAACTTCAAATCCTCTATATTCTTGTGTTTGGTAAAATTTGTTTTTTTACCCGAATACTCAGAATACAATTTAACTCAGAACACGTCAAAATGCAAATATGGGGTTTTTCTAGAAACTCAGATTACATTAAGGGCCAAGATTGGCGAAAAATAATTCAAAGCATTTAAAAAAATACAAAATAAAAATTTTTGGTGAAGTTGAGGCTAGAGTTAGAGTCAAATTGGTTAAAAATGACTTGATGCGTCTAAAAATGCAGGTTTGGAATTTTGGATAAAACGCAGGTTGAAATTAGTACCAAAATCGTTTAAAACATTCAAGGAGTCTAAATATAGGTACATGTATTTTTACGCCCGACCGAAGTTCCACAGAGTTTCGGGTAGAAGCGGCAACGCCAAGCGCCGACCGCGACCCCGGGAACCCATCTAGACTAAACGAGAACCGGAAACAGCCGCCTCAGTTCTCGAAAGTACGAGAGTGTGTTCAGGCCGGATATATAACCCAGAGAGCCGCGGGAGATGGGATCGAACAGATAGTGCAGTGTAGTAAACAAGCGAAATAAGCGGACAAGCGAACAGTGCGAATTGTTAATATACTCGATCTACGACAAAAATCATGGATGAACAAATGGCAGTGCTTATGGAAATTCTGAAGAAGGACAAAGAGGAACAAAGGAATTTTCTGGAAGAACAAGAAAAACAAAGGCAACTTGAGATAAACAAAGAAAAAATCAAGCTGCTCTGTTTCAAGCATTAACAGATGGTCGTCGCGAGTTGCAAGAACTTGTCTCAACCAAAGAGACTGGAGTCAAACAAGACGTAGGTCAAGTCAAACAAGATGTGGATCAAGTCAAACATGAAGTAGAGATGAAAATGACGGAGTTAGAAGAACGTTGGGGGATCTGGGAAACACGTCGCAGTGAGCCAACTTCAACCGCTGAGCGATTAAACATTATTAGGCCGACAGTTTTCGACGGCACTACTTCTTGGAGCATTTATAAAGACCAATTTTAGGCGGCAGCAGTTAAAAATGAATGGACAGATTTGGACAAGGCTACCGAACTTTTAGTAGCTTTGAGAGAAAAGGCTGCAGACATCATGCAAACATTGGACCCCAAGTTCGAACAAACAACCAATAATGCTGTGGGGTTAATAAGTCAAGGGAAGTTGGAAAATCAAAGACCTGATTGGAAGGATGGCTTACAGAGGTGCAGTGCATAACACGACAGAACATACCCCTGCCAAGGTTATATTTGGTAAAGAACTTCGTTTTTGGGTAGATTTGGTGTACGGATCAACAGAAGAACCGGTGCAAGATGTCCAGAACTATGCTGATGAACCTCGAGGAAATCCATCGAAACATGAGGACAAAGATAAAGATTGCCAGCGATCGGATGAAAGCCAGATTGGCCTAAGGGCGAATTCTGCAGGATTTAAGGCAGGTGACTAGGTGTGGCTGTATAATCCACAGAAGGGAAGTCTTCCAAGGGAGAAAGGAAAGTCTTCCAAGTTGTCTCCAAGTTGGGAGGGTGGTCCATATACAGTCAAAAGTTATCAAATGGATTAACGACGTGGTATACAGGAACCAACGTACCCCTAGAGCAAAAAATTGAAGTGGTTTATCTTGAACGGTTAAGGACCTACAGTCGTGGAGATTTCTCTGATCGGGACGATCAGAACTAATGGGTGGGCAATGTTACGCCCGACCGTATGCCCATAGACATTCGGGCCAAAGCGGCAACGCCGAGCGCCAACCGCGACCCCGGGAACCCATCTAGACTAATCGAGAACCGGAAACAGTCGCCTCCGTTCTCGAAAGTACGAGAGTGTGTTCCGGCCGGGTATATAAACCAGCGAGCCGCGCGAGATGGGATCGAATAGATAGTGCAGTGTAGTAAGGAAGCAAAAAAGGCGGACAAGCGAACAGTGCGAATTGTTAGTAGAGAGTAATTGTGTTTTAATCGTGGTGTAATAGTTAAAAGTAAATAAAAGTGTGTAGTTAATTGACGATACATTTTTGGAACCTGAATCCCGTAACAGTATATTATGTATGTATAGGAGATATTAAAAAAGCTTCGTAGCAAGTTATGGAACTCTTGTCTGAGACAAATTCATAAAGAAATGAAAATCGGAACATTTTATGACATTTTCAATTTTCAATTGTTTTTAAGAAGTCGCCTCAGACCTACTGTTCTAATTCCATAGCCTGCTTGAGTTTTTTAGTTTTTTTTTAAATGAATGTATGGTCTAAAACCCGTGTGGGGTTGCTAGTCCTCCATCGGGCGCCTCCCCAGGTGGCGGATAGGGGGATGCCTCCCAGATATGGGTGGTACCGGGGAAATGAAATACCCGGGGCGGACCAAAACTAGCGCCGAATGACTGTCGGGATAAACAGCCACCTCCTCTTGGTCAACAGCTCAGGGTGGAGGAACCAACAGGAGCGAGGGTAATCTCTTGCCCGTGAGATGAGAAATCGTCTTTAAAGGCGGAAGAGCCAACAAATGGCCAACGGCAGGGGGATACAGAAGGTAAAGGAAACCCACTGTATTAAAGATCCTAAGGATATTCCCAGGATATTCATCCGATTAACTATTATCATGTTGGAAGCACAAATACAGATGGCCTCTAGTCCCGGGCAGACCTTAAATGGTCAAGAGGTGCGAAGAATCCCCCGGTTTCAACTAGATAAGAGAACAAAGATGGCTACTTGGAACGTTAAAACCTTGTTTGCGGCTGGAAAGTTGGATAACCTAATCCAGGAGATGAAAAGAATGGAAATAAACATTCTCGGAGTGAGTGAAGTCCGCTGGCCCGGAAATGGAATGATCAGATCAAAGGATAAAGTATTATACTATTCAGGTACAAGGAACGCCGGCCGAGACCATCAACACGGCGTTGGCATCCTAATGGATGAAAACATACAAAAATCAGTAAAGAGCTTCATCCCAATTTCAGAAAGAGCACTCCTAATTCAATTGTCCGGTAGACCTATGAACATCAATATCGTACAGGTCTATGCCCCAACGGCGGACAAATCAGAGGAAGAGATTGAGGATTTCTACAGACAACTTGACAGTGCCCTAAAACTTACAAAAACGAACGAGATCAATATAATTCTAGGAGATTTCAATGCTAAAGTTGGTAAGGGTAAAATGAGATCAGTGGTGGGTGATTACGGCTTGGGTGAAAGAAATGAAAGAGGGGAAAGACTAATTCAGTACTGCGAAGAAAATAACCTTGTGATTGCAAATACATGGTTCACGCTACCACCAAGACGCTTGTACACCTGGAGATCTCCGCAAGACAATGACCATCACATTGTCCGAAACCAAATAGACTACATTATCATTAATCAAAGATTTAGAAATCTCATCACTAAAGTAACCACAATGCCAGGTGCCGATATTGAATCTGACCACAATCCGCTGCGTGCCGACATAGTGTTGCGCCTGTCCAGACCCAAAGAAAAGACCACTAGAAAGATATTGGAACCAAAACTACTTAAGGACGAGGAAAGAAGATCATCATACGAAGAACATCTTAACAAAGAACTGGAAAATACTCGCAATATAGAAGATACGAACGAACACTGGCTCAAACTCAAAGAAGTTTTTAAGGAAACAAATGAAACCTTCCTTACAAACACCAGAAGGGCAACGAGGAACGAATGGATGACTGACGACATTCTGGATTTAATGGAAAAGCGAAGGCAATGTAAAGTCAACGGAGACTACTCAGAATATAAAAGTCTTCAAAGAAGAATTCGAAATGAAATAAGAACAGCAAAGGAAAGTTGGTTGACTGAAGAATGTCTGGAGGCAGAAAATCTGAGCAAACTGGGAGACAATTTCCATCTCCATAAAAAAGTCAAAGAAATCGCTGGAATATATAACAACAAGAGTGTGGGTTTCATTAGGGATGAAAACAATAAAATAATATTGGACACCGAGAAACTACTACTAACATGGAGGGAATACACTACCGGACTTTTTCAGGATGACAGACCAGGAAACCCCGAAAACGAAATAACAACGCTATCAGGACCAAGTATACCAAAGAGTGAAATCAAACATGCCATAACTCTAATGAAAAACAACAAAGCTCCGGGCCCTGATGATATGTACTCAGAAACTTTTCATTTGATTAGCGAACAAAACCTTGATATCATTGTCCGACTCTTTAACAATATTTACGACACTGGACAAATTCCTGAGGACTGGCTCCGTTCTACGTTTGTCGCACTTCCTAAAACAAACAACGCAACAGCATGTAAAGACTACCGCCTCATTAGTCTAATGAGTCATTTCCTCAAGCTTTTCCTTCGAGTTCTGCACACGAGACTATACAGGAGATGCGAGGAAGTGAGTGGTGCCAGTCAATTTGGATTTAAGAGTGGTTTTGGAACAAGAGAAGCCATATTCAGTTTCCAGACATTAGTGCAGAACTGCCAAGATCAGAGAAAAGACGTTTTTCTGTGCTTTATCGACTACGAGAAGGCATTCGATAATGTAAAGCACGACCTCCTCATATCATATCTTAGAGACCTGGGACTGGATGGAAAGGATATCAGACTTATAGGTAACTTATACTGGAACCAAAGAGCAGAAATCCGAATTCAAAATGCAGGAACAACTGAGGATTTCGAAGTAAAGAAGGGCGTCCGCCAGGGGTGTATCTTGTCTCCGATGTTGTTTAACTTGTATGTGGAAAGAGCTTTCATCGAGTCAATCTCCGACAGTCCCATGGGCATTAAAGTGAATGGAATTCCCATCAATAATATTCGATACGCGGATGATACCGTGATACTGGCGGATAGTGCAAATGACCTGCAAGTTCTACTAGATAAGATCAATGAAGAAAGCCAGAGATTAGGTCTGAAAATCAACATCCGTAAAACCAAATGCATGGCCATTAGTAGAAACGACACCCCAAATGTCATAATGTCCGTAGGGGGAGAGAACATTGAACAAGTCACTCAATTTAAATACTTGGGGTGCATGATCAACCAAAAATGGGACCCAGATCAAGAAATAAAATGCAGAATTGAGCAAGCTCGAACAACGTTTATAAAACTGAAAAAATTTCTGACAGACAAAAACCTGAATCTCAATCTCAGATATAGAATGGTAAAATGCTACGTCTGGTCCGTTCTCTTGTACGGAGTCGAGGCATGGACGTTGAAGACAACAATTATAAATAGGATCGAGGCCTTCGAGATGTGGACCCTGCGACGGATGCTGAGGGTGTCGTGGGTTGAACATGTAACGAATGAGGACATTCTGAGAAGAGCTGGTTTGATAGACCGTGAACTTTTCGAAAACATCAAAAGAAGAAAGACTGGCTACCTTGGACATGTACTGCGCGGAGAACGCTATCATTTCCAGCGCCTTATACTCCAAGGTAAAATAGAGGGAGGAAAAAGAGGAGTGGGTAGGAAAAAACTGTCCTGGCTGCGAAACATACGACAGTGGACAGGAATACAGGACTTCCAGACACTGCAAAATGCTGCAATTAATAGAATCATATGATGAGTGAAAGGATGAACGCCTACGCAGGAATCTGCATGGCACTTGAAGAAGAATGGTCTAAAAATGTAAAATTGGTTGTTTTTGAGAAAAATCAATTTTATAACAAAATTAGGCAACATCGTATCTTCTATTTTGTAGGATTTGGTAAAATTATTTTTTGGACCAAAATAAGTGTTTTGATCAAAAACGTCTCAAAATTCAAGTTTGGAGAATACAGATGAGAATCGAAATCGGATAAAAATTACTCAAGACATCTAAAAAGGAAGGACATTTAGAGCCTCTAGAGAACGTTAGAGAATAGAATTAGGTGTAAAATCGGTTTAAAATGAAGACTTTGTCCCAAATTGCAATTTTCGATGTTTTTGAAAAATTCAATTTTAACACAAAACCAGCCAAAACTGATTCAACTCGTCTGCTTTGCTGTTTTTGGTAAAATTTATGTTTCTACCAGAATAGTGCATATTGAGTCAAAATACCTCAAAATGACAATTTGAGGTTTTTTGAAAAAATCAGAGTAAATTTAGGGCCAAAGTTGGAAAAAAAATAATTCAAAGCCTTTAAGAAAAAATGTTTTTGGAGAAATTCAGGCTATGGCTAGAGCCAAATTTGGTTAAAAATGACTTAATTGAAATTAAAATTAAAATAATGACTAGTTTTGAATTTTTGGTAAAACGCAGGTCAATATTAGTAACAAAATCGTTTAAAAGTCACTCAAGGCGTTTAAAAATAAAAATTTTAT
Organism: Taphrorychus bicolor; assembly: GCA_951812265.1. NCBI lineage: Eukaryota > Metazoa > Arthropoda > Insecta > Coleoptera > Curculionidae > Taphrorychus > Taphrorychus bicolor. Next base: position 19,266,004 of record OX638298.1, read on the forward strand.
GTTTTTGGTGACACTCAGCTAAGAATTAGCGCCACGATCCTTTTAAAATAATCCACAGCATCTAAAAAACAAAACTTGAAGCCCTTGGTAAAACGTTGGTAAGAATCAAAATCGTTGAAAAATTATTCAAACCGTTTAAAAACGCAATATCGATGTTTTTGAAGAGATTAAAGTTGGAACCGGGGCTAAAATCGATTGAAAATGGCTACTTTTGCACCAATTTAAAGAGGGCCACTTTTGCGTTCTCAAAATGTATACTTTATTTGAGGTTTAAGTGTCCAATCGAACAGTTTAAGTTAAACTGTTCGATTGGATTAAACTGTTTGATTGGTGGTAGGTACCATTGGTCATTCTGCGCCCGTGCCATCAATTAAATAGTTTAATTTTTGTATTCAACCCAATTTGACTCAACTATCGGCTAATAAAATTCTGTAGTCTGCGCGGCCAAAAAGATCGACTTTATCAACAAATTTTAACAATCACAAAATTCGCTAAATCTAATCGAAAAATTAACAGAATTATTAATTGTCGCATATCAACGAATGCAGAAGAAAGAAATTTCGAATTTTTACAGATATCTTCGAAACCAGTAGGAATTTTCAAAGTTCAATACGTAATTTTTGTAGACTTCTAACTGCGCAACTTTGCCCTAATTTAGCCTTCTTCGTATCTCTTCAAATAACGGAGATTCCCATAATTAAACTCGAAAAACGGTCACACTGAATACCTAATTCCAATTAAAAAATCAATATTATATTATTACTAGCAAAGAGAGACGATTTTCCTGTTTTTGTCACAAATATGTTTGAAGTGCGATTTCGAAATAGAAGACCTGAAATTCCATTTGCTATGATAAAACGACAAAGAGAAATTAGCTACCAGAGGTGCATTTTTTCAACGCCTGCCCACAAAGCCAAAAAAAGCAATTATATATGCAATTCATATAAGGCGTGTTCATTTAAAAAGATCGTCTAGTTGGCTGCGAAATGTCACAAGAACTAAACTCCATTTTCAGAAAAGATACGGCGCAAATGTCTGAAGAATTGGAAGAAAGAGAGAATAGAGATTTTGATTAAAAAATAACACAAATAAAAATGTGTTACAGTTCAAATAGACTTATCTTGCAGCATATTAGCCATTTACTTTTTTATCGACTTTCCTGAGCATAACATTCCGTGGACATTATATGCATATGCATACATTTTAAGTGTATATGAATTCCTTATAAGGTGCATTTTTTCAACGCCTGCCCACAAAGCCAAAAAAAGCAATTATATATGCAATTCATATAAGGCGTGTTCATTTAAAAAGATCGTCTAGTTGGCTGCGAAATGTCACAAGAACTAAACTCCATTTTCAGAAAAGATACGGCGCAAATGTCTGAAGAATTGGAAGAAAGAGAGAATAGAGATTTTGATTAAAAAATAACACAAATAAAAATGTGTTACAGTTCAAATAGACTTATCTTGCAGCATATTAGCCATTTACTTTTTTATCGACTTTCCTGAGCATAACATTCCGTGGACATTATATGCATATGCATACATTTTAAGTGTATATGAATTCCTTATAAATATTATTGAATATTCACATGAACAGAATATGATTGAATTAATATAATGTGTAACATAGGTGCATATTATATGAACTAAACATGTTAAAATCATATAGTTTTAGAGTTTGGGGACAAAAGCATACGAAACGCACATTGTCGAGAGATGAATAATATGCGAATTATATACTGAGGGGTATATTCATGAATATGCCTATGAAAGTGAGAATATGAATTGCATATCTCATGTATATCTTCTGGCTATGTGGGTGTTGAATCCAGCCAGATCTGTTCTTTACCACGCGCTATTCTTAAGGTCATCTGAATGCAAATCGGTTTTATTTGGTAAAATATAAAACTTGTAATAGCTATTACAAGTTTTAAGCTGCAATATGTTATTTCAGGCCAAGACATGACTAACTGCTGGTCCATTCCTGCAAACCATAACAATCCAACGCAAATCCGTAATATATCTAAACCGCCAAACGATGCGGGACCGCACCGACGCGTCTGTCTGCAAAACCGCAGGAATCCCGTGCCAGATGCCAAGAGTGCGCTCATAATTCTCTTAAAATCGCAGACCGACTTAGCAAGTTTCCACGGCTTTGAACTTAACAACCATTCATAACGATCCCCTTATATTTATAGATTAAAAGATAAACTTTACTAATAGAAGGGAATTAATATTAGAGAAAGAACTGAACAGTATGTTTATTCTAGAGAAACTTTTCTTAACCATTGAGATATACTTACTTGTGCCACGCCGATGACATCACCATTAGTGTCCTTGATGGGCATACACAGCAGAGTCTTGGTCCTGTAGCCCGTGAGCGTGTCGATATCATGGTTGAACCTGTCGTCCTGCAACAATGATAAAATGACAATATTGAGAAACCGATTATTATGTCACCGACAATAAAATTAATAGTCCAGTCGACTTGGCTCCGCATGGCGGACCACCCACCTGGGAAACCCGTTGAAAATCGGCCCTTCCGTAAATGGGTAGAGGTGTCTGTTTCAGGTCCATAACTATTTAGCCGGGCGAGTTATGGCCCATTACGCAGTGGGTTTAATTAACGAACGACGGCGATTTTTGCTAATGTCTTTTGACTAAATTTGAAATAGTTGAATTGGCAGAGAGTGTTAATGAGTTCCTTGCGATTCGTTAGCAATGGACACGTGCTAGTGAAAAAAAAACATCCGGTATTTTGGATGACTAGTCATATGTTACTACGCCACATAAAAAAATAAACCAACAGAACGATTGAGAATTGCACAAAGTTTTTGCCTTTTTCTTATTACACCATAAGGGTACGAACCTCTTGATTTTTAAATTGAATTTGGAAGTTTTAGATAAACCGAGAAGAAAATAATAAACTTACCTATTGATAAGGACAATTAGGAACCAAATTTCAGAAAGAAGCTTATCTTGACTATCTCAGCCAGGCTATAGAAGAGGAGGAAGCAGTGTGAAATCAGAGAATGAGAAGAAAGTTCTAAGTAGCTATTTAAATCCACAAGTTTAAAGTCAGATTAGATGAGAGACACACGAGGGAGGTAAATAAAGCAGCGTAATATATGCTATCCAACCATACTACAAAATTCCTTTGAAATTCCACCAGGAATAACATCCACGTAAAAAAGCTCGTCTCATCTGCAACATCTCTTTCGCCGAATTCCGCTAAAAATTCCATCAAATTATCCCCTCGCGGGTGGTAAATTGTTTTACAGCGGCCCTCCTTATAACCTAAAAAAAAAACAGGCCCCTTCCGGTAAACATATTGCTGCCGAGGCGAATGTGCTAAAAAGCAATAAATAGGCAGGATAATGGGCTCTTTTGAGGTTCCAGTTTATCAGTAGGAAAGAGTATAGGGGTTAGACGTTCGAACGCTCTTGTAACAAAATATTTGCTACAATTGATAGCAAATTCAACTTGTATTCAACCTCAGATCTCCAAATTAGTATGCTCAGTTATTGGTCAGTATCAGTAAAGTATACTATATCAGTATATCAGTAAGTATATTTTATCAGTAAAGTATACTCAGTTATTTGTCACCTTCCACACGACATTATTAGGTCAACATACTCTACATTAGTAGCAGGAGCGTAGCAACCGCTATATATCTGTTGTATCAATTATACAGAGCCCCCAGCCAATGGGATCCCCGCGACCAAACAAATTAAAAAAAAGGAAAAATTATAAATATTAATATAAAAAATCAAACATATAGTATAGAAAAAAAAAAATTGGATAATGGAATTTCTTCCTGCCGTTTCGTCTACAGCTGCGACAGACATTATCAATATCAGACACTGCTGACATTTGTATTTGTTCCAACCTGCAACTCCTATTGTGTTTCGTAATCCTCGTGTTGACACTGCTTTATGTGGTGCCAATGTATATCGAGCCACAACTGCATGGAACTCGGTAAACTCTGGATGCCGATAGGGAATCTCTGCGGTCTTTGGCCGATCTTAAGCTCTGTTGTATTGTACGAGTGGGTTTAAAGACAGTTTTAACATTGTATAGTTACATCATGATACTTCGCGTCATTATAGATATAGATGTAGTAAGTATTGCCGGTGTAGTTGCAGGGGTGCGGGTGTGGAAAAATGCCCTTCACACTTTTGAAATTACCAACGTTTCGATCCTTTATTGGATCTTCAGCCCTAACGAAGATCCAATAAAGGATCGAAACGTTGGTAATTTCGAAAGTGTGAAGTGCATTTTTCCAGTCCTACACCCGCAATACTTACTACACAATTGTATAGTTACGACAGTGCGGGATCTAAGGGGGTGAAGGTAACGAACCAATACCGGCCCAAATGACAACCTCGCCTGCACGTGATGCTGGATAACTAAAGAGGTTCTGTCGACCGAACGGCTGCCGGAATAAGTAGCCTCATCTCAACAACCAACAGCTTCTGGTGGAAGAGTTGTTGAGAATCAGGGCAACTCCTTGTCCTAGGAATGAGAAATTGTTACTAAAGGCGGATGAACCCTAAAAGGGTCAACGGAATGGAGATGCAGAAAGAAACGGGAAACCACTTCATTAAAGATCCAATGGGATATCCCCAATACACAATGTGTTCACAGACTTTATTATGGAAAGAAAACCTGTAAGAACGGCCTCCAGTCCCGGGCAGGTGTTAAATCACCAGGAGGTGCGAAGAATCCCCCGGCTTGACATAGTAAAGTTGAAGAACACACAAGGATCGGAACTTGGAATGTACGAACACTGTATGGAGCGGAAAAACTCGCAAATGCAGTAAAGTAAATGAAAAGGCTAGACATTGACATCTTGGGAATCAGCGAAACAAAATGGGCAAATAGTGGAACGTGCTCACAAGACGGAACAACATTCTATTATTCGGGAGCCGAAGAGACTAATACTCACCATAGAAATGGAGTGGAAATGCTGATAAAAGAATCACTCGGGAAACACGTCAAAAACTTTGTACCCTTCTCCGATAGACTACTGTTGCTACAGATGGCGGGAATGCCGACAGACATAAACTTATACAAGTTTATGCACCCACAGCAAGCCAATTCTACGAACAACTGCGGGAATTAATAAGAACTGTAAAAAATAATGAAACCTGTATAATAATCGGGTGACTTCAACGCGAAAATGGGAAGAGACTCGATAGACGGCATTATGGGATGATATGGACTTAGAGGGAAGAATGAAAGGGTAGAAATGCTCAAACAATTCTGTAAAGAGGAAGAGCTTGTCATCACGAATACATTCTCAATATATCACCCGGAAGATACACCTGGAAATCCCCTCAAGATGATGATGAGAGACAAATAATTAGTAATCAAACTGATTACCTCCTGATCAACAAAAGGTTCCAAAATAACATCAACAGAGTGGCAGCTTATCCCGGAGCCGGCCTCGCATCAGATCACAACCCATTAATCGGCAACTTTAGGTTTAAGGGAAAACTAGTAACCTGCAGAACAAAACCCAAAAAATACAATCTTGATGCACTTAGCAAGAAGAACTAAACAATTGAAGAAGCAGAAAGACTAGACGAAAAACAAGACCACTTCCACAAAAAACTAAAAGCAAATACCTCAAAAATCACTAAAAATAACCAGATACTAAAGGACCCCCAGGACATATGTAAGATGTGGGAAACATATATACAGGGCCTGTTCGAAGACGCACGAACCTTAACACCTAGCGTATGCCCAAATAAAGCCACAGGACCACCCATGCTAGAAGCAGAGGTCATATGTGCACTCTCGGCACTAAAAACCAAAAGACACCTTGCCAAGATAATATACACGCTGAAGTGCTGAAACTAATAAACACTAAAAAAACTGTGCAGACTTTTCAACAACAAATATGAGAATGACGACATCCCAAGCGACTGGCTAACGTCCACCTTTGCTCCTATCCCCGAAAAACCAAGTGCAAAAAAATGCGAAGACTATCGGAATTATTAGCCTTATGAGTCATGTACTAAAGGCATTTCTAAAAATATCCAAATTTATCTGCCGTGTGCATGGTAACAAACAAGTAGGTAGGTGTGGGAGAGTGTATACTTGGTGCAATTTTCTTTTAAATTTTTTATTGGCGGATTGGTTTCGGCACAAAGGCCATCATCAGCGCCCAAAAATCTGTTGACGAGCATAGTTTCTGCTTACAGTGTTGGTTACTAGCATATCGTAATACAAAAAGTGAAACTTACTCTTCAAAAGACGGGAAGCCAAGCCCGAGGAGTCATCGCGCCAAGGTACCTCATAAATAGCCATTCAATCACAGCCAGTCAATTTAAAACTTAAACCATTGGGAACAAATTTCAGTGAAACATGAAAAGACTCTAACGGACCACACGTAACAGGCACGAAAATTTAAAACATGTTAAAATGGTTAAAATTTAAAAACTTTCAGGTTCGAGGAGGATTTATGTTGTGTGTTTTAATTAAATTAATTTTGAACAACGTGACCTCCTTGTTGGTGTATTAGCTTTTAACCGCAATTGAAAGTCAATCCTCCTTATTAATTTTGAGTCTAGCAATACGCAATACGCTATACGCTATAAGCGCCATCTGCCGCTCATCGAGTGTAATGTGTTAGAACAAACAGAATGAGAATGGGCTCCGATGGGAATTTCAGATGCACAACCACAGATGTTCTCAGCCCACGGCAAAAAGATACAGACCGGCAACCAGCCATACGCTCTGTCACCGTTGTTTATTATTAGATTTGATCCAACATGCCAGAGAACCGTTCCAGAATCGTTAGGAAATCATTCTGGCCAACACACTGGTAAAAATTCCAAATCGAATTGAGCAATTTAGGTACTCTAGAAGCAATTTAAAGAACCTTATAAGGTTTGTACCAACTCGCCGAGGAACCAAAATCCTTGCAGAACCACTCTGAACAAACACATTGGTTTTCCCAATTTTAAATTTATATTAGTGAATTGACTAGAATGATTTTTGAACCAATCAGGAACGGTTTCTTGGTTGGTTGGAACAAACCTATTGTAGTTTCCGAGAAGAGGCTGAATGCAATCTGTTGTTACTTAATTCAGATGTCTTTTATGCAGGGGTACAAAAGATCTGTTGAGATTCACCCGTACGTTGAGACATTCGGGGTTCGCCCTCAACTCCCGGTCGATCTCCCAGTCCTCCGTAAAATCCAGTCTATTCAAATTTTTTGAAGTGATGTGATGAAGGATTTTAGAATCTGCCAAGCAATCAAATGAGTGACCATGTTCTCTTAAGTGATTTCCGAAAGATAAAGTGGTTTTATTTATGTGCTCAGTAATGCGTGTGTTGAGAGAGCGGAAAGTGCGGCCCACGTATGATGCCAGGCAGTCATGGCAATTTAGTTTGTAGATGCCACTCTTGGGCAAATGTGTAAGTTTGTCTTTCGAGTTTGCAATGTGGGATTTTAGGGAGTTCCCTGTGGAATGGAAAATTCTGACATTAGGCAGGCAGCGTTGGAGGATTTTGGAAATGTCCCGTGTCAGCTTGTCCGAGATGTAAGGGATCACAATAAAGCCCCCCAGGTCCATGTCCTGTGATGTGCCTCTATAAGCTTGTTTAGAGAGATTCTCCTGCCTGCATTTGGAAATTAGCCTATCAACAACTATGTTGGGGTCATGTCCATTATTGGAAGCAATCTGTTTGATGGTATTCACTTTCCTTTTGAAGCTATTAGAAGATAAGGGGATATTAAGAAGTCTGTGAACATAGCAACGGAATGTTGCCATTTTATGCTGGGTGAGGTGCTGAGTAGGCTTACGATAGATGGAGAAGTTAAGCCTGTTGTCTTTCTTTGTAATGGTTAAGTCCAAAAAGTTAAGAGAGCTCTCATGTTCAATCTCCAGTGTGAACTTAATTCTAGGATGGATGTGGTTGAGTTTCTCCAACAAGAAATCCTTCAGGGATTGTGTTGAGGGCTTTGTTGAGGATGCAAAAACAGTCATCAATGTACCGAAACCAGTGGACAATCTACGTGTTCCTGCCAGTGAGTATCAAATTGTTCTCCAGAAAGTCCATGTACACTTCTGCCAGAAAAGGTGATAGGCAGCTACCCAAGCCATCAATCTGCTTGAAACATTTTCCGTTGAACTGAAAAAAATCTTGGGCCAGGCAAATATTAAGTATGGACAATATGTCTACCACGTGAGCATATTCCACCCCATTGGATATTAAGAGGTCCTCGACCATAATTACAGCTTCATCCCTTGATATCATGGTGAACAAATTAGTCACGTCGAAGGAAACCATTAAGTAATTTGTAGGTATTGGCAAATCTTTCACTTTGCGCACAAAATCAACAGAGTTCTTTATACTATTTTTAGGTTCAAAGGATGTCAATGAGGTTATGAGATTTAGTATAAACTTTGAGACGCAACTGGCTGGTATGTTCAAAAAACTCACCACAGGTCATATGGGAATGTCCACTTTATGGAGGTTAGGTAACCCATAGAGTTTCGGGATCAGAGGATTGCCTGGAAAGAGAGATTTGGGTGCCTCAAAGCTCTCCAAGAAAGGTGAAAGTGTTCTAAGTATATTAGTGACATGACTCTTGTATCTACTGATGGGGTTGTTAGGGAGGATGTCAAAATTGTTAGCAGAAAGAAAACTCTCTACCTTATCAATGTAAGCTGTTTTTGTTAGAATAACTAGGCAGTCGCCTTCATCCGCCTTAGTAATGTATAGCCTAGTAATGATAAGGGGGTGTTCTGTGATTTTTCTCTTAATTGCAGCCAGAGTAGAGGAAGTAGAGGAAACATTTTCTGTGCCCCCGTGTGCCCTTCTCCCTTGTTGCCTGTTGAAAATGTATAGGTTGTTGTGTATGTCATTACGTAGTTGTTCCTTAATTTCAGGTTTATTGGACAACATTTCAATGGCTACGTCCATCTCAATAGAAAAGGAGATTACATCTTCATCCGTGAACTGCACATCTGATAGATTCTTAACTTTTATCATGGAAAACAAAATCCGAGAATTTTTTGTTAGAATTATTATGTTGACTGAGTGTCGTAGTGCTGGATTTTTGTTTCATGAGGTTACTGAGTTTTTTAGAGAGGCTTTTGTACTTGTTCTGCTTAAAGAGGTTTAGGTTGTCTTCCAAATAGTGTATAAAATTGTCAAATAAAATTTTAAGTTTACAATCGAGAAAATATGTATAGTAAATACTGTAGTGTTTCCTAATTTCGTTTTTGATAATATTATGTTCTAATGCCCTCACAAATAACTAAACTTTATGAGGTACCTTGGCGCAATGACTCTTCGGCCTTGGCTTCCCTTCTTTTGACGAGTAAGTTTCACTTTTTGTATTACATACGCTAGTAACCAACACTGTAAGCACAAACTATGCTCGTTAACAGATTTTTGGGCGCTGATGATGGCCTTTGTGCCGAAGCCGGTCCGCCAATAAAACATTTTAAAGAAAATTGCACAAAGTATACACTCTCCCAGACCTACCTACTTATTTCTAAAAATAATCCACAAGAGAATATACCAAAAATGCGAAGAAAGGTGTGGCGAAACACAGTTTGGTTTCAAAAACGCTTTCGGTACCCGAGAGACCCTATACTGCATGTAGCTCTTTAAACAGAAATGCTATGACTAACGAAAAGACGTGTTTGTATGCTTCATTGACTACCAAAAGGTTTTTGACAAAGTGAAACACGACCTTTTAATACCCATCCTACGAGAAGCTGGCATCGATGAAAAAGATATTCAAATAATACACAAACTATACTGGAACCAAACAGCACAACTACGAACTCATAATTCACATCACAGCGATAACCATAGCTAAGGGAGTTCGACAGGGGTACATATTGTCACCACTTCTGTTCAACATATACACGGAGAAGATATTTCAACTAGCACTGGAGGATAATCCAAGGGGAATAAAGGGAAATGGTATTCCCATCAACAACTTAAGATATGCTGACGATACGGCGATCGTAGCAGATAACACTGAAGATCTACAAGAGAGACAAAAGGAAAGGAGATTGGCCTTAATATCAACATAAACAAAACCAAACTGATGATAGTGAGCAGACAACCCCACGACCACGAAGAACTCTACATCGACAATAAACAGATCGAAAGGGTGAATAAGTTCAAATACTTGGGCACAACACTGAACAACAAATGGGACAACGACGAAGAGATAAAAATACGCATAGCCACTACTCGAAACACGTTTATCAAGTTCAATACCTACCTTTTGTGACAGGACTATGTAATGAGAAAAAACACGTTCGATGCCACATGACATCTTCATCAGTAATAGCACAAAACACTTTCACATGGGAGATGTGACTGATGGATACTCGTGTTGGTCAGTCCTGATAATCAAGTTATGGAAGCCAACGCTTGTAGTGCTTCAGAAAGATGTTACGGGCACCCTACTATGGGTAAGCGTGTTATTTGCTAGTTGTTTTGGAGGTGTGATGGTGAAGTTAGAGTTTACATGCCTAGCCCTCACCGCAACAAACCGCGGATGACCAGTAGTAGAGCCGCGGCCAGGAGATAGACATGCTGATACGCTTAAATTTTAAAGAAGAGTGGCTTAAGGTGTGATTTCGTTGCGACGTCCAGCGTTAGCGGCCCGCCGCGGCTTCCGGCCGTCAGGCACTGCTATACACGCTTTCTAATGGCAGTGACTTTACTGAAGCGGCGCGTTTTAAAAACGCAACGACCGACAGTCGACGGCCGGCTGACGTAGATGTGATTTCGTTGCGACGTCTAGAATTTGCGGCCCATCGTGACAACCAGCCGTCGAACACCGCTATACATGGTTTTCAAGGGTAATAATTTTATTGAGGCGGCGCGTTTTGGAACCGCAGCGGGCGGCTTTCGACCGCTAGGTCTAGAGTGCCCAAAAACAGCCTAGCTCCTAGTAGATTTCAATTATAAGTAATAAAAGAATATAGAGCAAAAGCCAAAACATTTTCAAATGTTGATGAATTGTTCAAAAAATATGAAAATTGTTTTTAATATTTTCAATCTGTAATATCCCTCGTGCGGTCCTCGATATGAATAATTGTGGGTTTTTCTCGCATTGATCCTCTTCTTTGAGTGAAGGTGATATGGTTGATATCGTCAGGGCAACTGCCACTTAAATACATTTACCATGCAATTTCAAAAATTGATAAAAGAGAGTGTTTAGAACTCTCACAAGGATTAAGGATTCCTCAAGAATCAACTTTTTTTGTATCTCTTGTATCTATTTGAATTGAGAATAAGAAAGAGACATATAATTGAGATATTTGCAATGAAAGAATAGGCTCAATTTGTCAATTTCTCGGTCTACTTGATGAATATTATTCTGAAATAGACTTTATCTAGGGTCAGAAGCATCTATTTTATGTTGAGTGTAGTAGCGTTCTTATGTAAATTAGACTGGATTGGTAGCAGGTAGAGGACAAAAAAAACTCTCTATCTTCTATTAAAAGTATGCCGACGTTTTGACTAAATTTAGTCTTTTCGAAGCTATCTTCTATGAAGGGAAACAGTCATTCATTATATACGAACAGTCCCTTTACACCTAGGACAGATACTTTATTCAGCCACGTAAACATTGTGCCGCTTCGATAGTAGGTTCAATTGGTACTATAGTCAACTTTACTCTAATAAAAATATTTATGATTAAATATGCGACAAACTTTCGAAATGTTCTTACTCTCATCATTGTGAATAGATGTATCCAAGCAATAGCTTGGGTATGTTAAAGGAAGATGGGTGATAAACCCATCTTTACCACTCTAATGCAACTTGAAGCGAGAAACCACGTTACTTTCCAGTGGCCATCAAAAGTTCAATTTCAAAAATTAATGCAATTGATGTGCCAATTGCTGGAACGAAGATTGCGTTCTATCCTTCTTTCATACAAATTGTATAAAAAAGAAAGAATGATTTCTGTAGCTACCGGTGAATTCATCATCGGAAACAATTGCAAATGTCTTTCAAACTGATCAACAAATCGCTGTCAATCGGTCAGTGTCAAAATTACGTTACTTCTTTCAAAATCATGGAAAGCAAAAAGCGTTTTGCCGGGTTTTTTCACCCCCATGCCAAAAGAATGATATTAAATCTAGTAAGTTATTTAAAAATTCATCCAGAAAATGGTAACTTTAAAACAAATATCGACGAGAGGGTGTCAGAAGCTTTAGGAGTCAGTGTGAGTTCGGTGCGGAAAGTAATTAGAGAAAAAAATTCGAATATACAAGCAAGAAAAATCGAAAAGCGCAAAAGAAAGAAACCTAAAACTAGAGATTTGCCCGAAAGTCACAAGATGGAGATACGTGAGGTAATTTATGACTTATATGCCCACAAAATTCATATAACTTCGGACATGTTGAAAACTGCTTTAAAAGAACGAGGTATTTTGGATATTGGGTCAAATTCATTATCGAAAGTTGCGAAAAGTTTGGGGTTTCTATACACAAAAGATTGTAATAGAAGATACCTATGTGAGTTACCGCATGTTGCCAGTCAACGAATACAATTTTTAAAAAAATATATTGGAAACAATCAATCACAATTAAGAGATGTTGTCTTTTTGGACGAAACATGGGTTTTTGCAAATGGAAGTGGGACAAAATCATGGCAAGACGATCCTTCAAAAAGTGTTAAACGGAAAAAGCATAGCGGGTCTGGCAAAAGATACATTATTTTACATGCAGGCTCTACTAAAGGCTTCGTAGCAGGAGCGAGCTTAATTTCTTCATCAACTTCCAAGAATTTGGACTACCATGACAGTATGAACTGAGTTTTTTTAAAAATGGATTACAGAGCAGCTAATACCAAATGTAGAACAACCATCTTTAATAGGTGTGTTATTTTTTAAAACTGATGTGTAAACTAACATGACGTTTTTTTGTATTTATGGATATTGCCTCATACTACTCCCGTCTCCTGAATAAGCAACCAACTTCTACCTGGAAGAAAAACGAAATTTTTGATTGGCTCCATAAAGAAAATTTAAGTCCATCGACGAATATGTTGAAGTGTGAGCTCCTCGCAATGGCGAAAAGAAACCAGCGGCCAAAAATATGCGGTTGATCAGATTAAGGTTAAGGAATTGTGGCCACGACGTTTTGCGCCTGCCGCCGTATCACTGCCAATTCAATGCAATTGAATTAATATGGGCACGTGCAAAAGCTGAATATGAAAAAGGGTTGGAGATGGGCTGAAAAGCGGTGAAGTAGAAACGGTGTGGGAACATGCGCTTGACCTAATAAGTCAAGAACAGTGGCTACACTCGGTGGCTCATACAGAAAAACTTATTGGAAAGTGGTGGGATAGAGAACAGGTTTTGGATGTCGTTGCGGAGCCCTTAGTTATCAATCTAGATGAAAGTGATGATAATTTATCTGATGAGGAGGAAAATGATCAAGAATAACTTAGGCAGAGCCAAAAGTTATCGCTCATTAAAGGCTTTTTCTGAGCACATCAGAGCTGCATTCACTGGATGCTGCATTCTATGGATGTCGTTGTGGAGCCCTTAGTTATCAATCTAGATGAAAGTGATGATAATTTATCTGATGAGGATGAAAATGATCAAGAATAACTTAGGCAGAGCCAAAAGTTATCGCTCATTAAAGGCTTTTTTGACCACAACAGAGCTGCATTCACTGCAGATGTAGGCTTATCATAAATATTACAAATTGCAACGTTGTCTGTGTGTGTCACCACCATACATTCAGGGAGTCTTCAATTCCGTGGTGTCTCAGTTATTATGGAAAATGTTTCTAATATGTTTTCAAGTGGGTGACCTATTTAAGTTGTTTGCATATTACCTACGTTAAAGTGAATTCTTCCAATGAATACTTCCAGTGAATTTTGTTAAAATTATTATCATATTCAAAAAGAATAGTAGATTATGTCACTAGGAGTAAAAGTGGGTCTTTTCGTGCTGAGCCCAGAGATTGACGGCCGAAGCGAAGCTGAGGCCTGCAACTGGGCGAAGCACAAAAAGACCTTTTACTCCGAGTAACATATACTATTTTTTTTTTCAAGCATGCAAGAAATAAGAAATCTATTTAAAACTGGTTCAGTTTTGCAAAATTTTCTCTCATCCTATTTAAGCGGGTCTAGGTACTTACCCAATTAGGGGTGTATATTATTTGTAAAATACATAGAATATGTTAGAATGGTGGTTTTCAATGTTCAATGGTTTTAATGTATTAAATAATAACCAATGATTATGGTAAACTAAGAATTTGTAGCATTATTTTCAATACTAAATTAATAAATGTCACATTGACAGATAAATATGATGACGCGCATGACATTTAACAGACGAATTCAGAATTCGAGAACCTATGCGATTTCGACTAATAACGGTTTCGGATGGTGCTCTTGAGTGCTCTGAGAGTATTTCTGTCCTTTGTTTTTTCAACAAGAATGTAAAGATGGCAATACACTCAGATCGGTTTATCTGGTGTCATCTATTATTAAAATAATTTTGGTGAATGAAAATCGTTTATATATGCGCCATCATGACACTAGCGGTGACTTTTGACTTTACTTTTACTGCCTAGGACTTTTTTGCTACTTTTTTGGTCTCAGGATTTGAAAGCCCACTTTAGGAGTGCGTATGGAGAAAACAAATGACGTACTTTTAGTCCGCTTGAAAAAAAATAAATATTTGTAAGGAGGTTGGATTTGTAAAAGAAAATCCATTTCATAAAAAAAACTATTCTTGATTGGTTCCTTCTTTTTTGGAACCGAGGAACATGCTCTTAATTTCGAAACACATATCAATTATGACCTAACCTTGGAGCGGAAATTAGCATCTACACATCTATGAATCAGCTGTATGTTGGCCGCCATATTGAACTTGCTAAAACATTTTGGACATCACTGTTTTCGCTGATTAGTTCATTAGACATGACCATTTTTATTAGAGTAAAGTCGACTATATCAATGATACATCTATGATATCAATGATCCTACTTCCGAAGGTAAAATGTTTACTCAGCTGAATATAGTATCTGTCCTATGTATAGAAGGACTGTTCGTACGGAGTATTAATTATAAAACTTCATCTAGCAGACTATGAAATTTTGACAGAAAAGGATGACATAATCAAAGTAAATGGACTTTTGTTTCTCCATGCTTTTCTTTTGACATTTCACAGCCAACTAAATTAAGTTTCATAATGAACACCATAATGAATGACTGTCGCACTTCATAGAAGATAGCCTTGATGAAGACTAAATTTAATCGAAACGTGTGCATTTTTCAAATAGAAGATAGAGAGTGTTTTTTTTGTCCTCTACCTGCTACCAAACCAGGCATATAATTTATTAGATTAATGCCTGGTTTATAACTCTAAATTAAGAATTAAGCATTCCAACTAAATTTAATTTCGATAAAGTTAAATGTAAACTAGTTGGACCCGTACATGCATTTAAGTATCAATTATAAAAATATACACAGACTACCAGACTAACAGATATACCAACCAGTATACATTTAACTTTGAACAAATAAAATTATACATTTTAATTAAAAAATATAAACCAGGCATAAGAAGATAGATCCCTGCGTTATAGCAGGAATAAAGTAAAAGTGAAAATTTGATTTGAAACCTTCGATTGATTTAAATTACATTAATACAGTAGCATAAATTCAGAAATGTTTTCCTTTGCTTAATTTTTCTTGAGTAACAATATAAATGGTTAATTTAGTGGAAAATATAGATTGACCTTTAACTTCCTTTTGACTGAACTCCTAGCTCTTATATGTAGCAAGTTTTATCTGGAGTTTTTTTAACTTTAAACGCATTTCTTTTTGGACATCATGTTGTTAGGTACATGTCGGATATAAAATAAACTAAACTAAATAATTTATTTAATTTATTTGCATAGGTTTTTGATTTTAAAGGTCGTTATATAAGCGCTATCGTAGGGTACCACCCACCACAAAAGTAAATGGACCTAAATTTATTACACGCTCTTTAAGGTCTAGCCACTGTTATGATGCTTTGCACCTCTAACTCTCGCTGAAAGTGAAATTCGTATCTTGAGTATCCTTCTTCGATTCTTGCCTGGAATAATTTAAGAGTTTCTTCACCCATTGATGACTCTAAACTAAGGACATCCTAGTCTTCGTCTTCTTCCCAAACGCAATCCGCTAATGCTCCTGGATACATTTATTAAAATTTGCTTCACTAATCAAAGTTTTGAAATTGAGTGATGGCGGCTGACGGCGACGCCAAACGTTTGAAACAAATCACGCGAACGCAACGGCTGACCGTCACTGCCGGACGTCGCGGTGGACCGCGAACGCTGGACATCGCAACGAAATCGCACCTTTACTGACAAATTTTCCATGGGGCATCGAAACGTTTAATAGAAGTTTGAGAAAAAAAAAACATTGTGTTTTTCTCATTACATAAAGACCGCACCCCAAGAACTACCCCCCGTATAGTTTTAACATTGTGCTTTTCCAGTAGCCTGCCGATCCTGCCCGTCACTTTGTGGTTGTATGATAGACATCCTGCTTTTCTTCATCTTCTCTCGTTGTTCCTTCCTGGCGATCTACATTTCTTAAACGGACGGCCCTATCGAATTCGTGTTTGCTGTGTCCGTTCCAACCAAAGGCTCTCTCCAGATGCTTCATTTCCAGTTCGAATTCAGCCGGCTCACAAATTCTCTTGGGTCTCACAGACAGAGTTTGTCTGACTCCCCTTCTCTGTCTGGGATGATAATCTGATCCGTTATTGAGTATCGGTCAGTGTGCGTTGGTTTTCTATAATTAAACGGTGTGCGCAAGCTTCCCATTCGGCCTCCTTGATACTAAACCATCCAAAAACGGTAGGCGTCCTTCCTTTTCTATCTCCATAGAGAATTGCGTTTTTGAATTGATAGAGTTGAAGTGTAAGAGGAAGTTTTGAAGGTCGCCCTCGCCATGGCTCCAAATAACAAAGGTGTCGTCCACCTATCGGAACCAGCACTTTGGCCTCTTATATGCCGTTGCCAACGCCTTGCCGTCAAAAATTTTCATAAAATAGTTGGCTATTACTGGACTAAGGGGGCTGCCCATAGCTACCCCATTGTAGTTAGATCTAATAGTAAGTCAATGGCACTTATGATGGTGTTCACTAGATGTCACTAGTGACATCATCATTTTAGACAAATATTTCAAGGCGTTGTTGCAATTGTAATTTACGTAATACTGACTTCACGTCAGCTAGACAAAGATCTCCGAAATGCTCCTTGCTCTCTTTGCCTGCAGTCGTATTTGTCATGGTATGTCATAGTTTTTTTTATTTACAATTCATAATTTATGGATATTGGAGCAAAAAAAGCTCGATATTTGGGCTAATTAATGAAACAGCCGATAAATAACTCAATAAGTACCAAAATGCCTTCGCCTGCTGCCGTTACTTAAAACAGTGGTGAACAGAGGAGTGAGTGAATCTAATGGCCCGAATTCAGGGAATCTTTAAATCTTATGGATATTGGAGCAAAAAAGCTGGATATTTCAGCTATTTTTTAATCAGTTATTAATCAAGGGTAGAGATTTTTCGTTCGTTTCAATGGAAGGTAGAAGTCTTCCTTCCATTGAAAAATGTAGTTGTTAGGCAGTATTGCAACAACTTGGCAATATCATGTGGAAATTGCTGGTTAATATGTTCCATGGCTTCCTTAATGGGTACCATCATGAAGAGTGAAACAACATCGAAGCTAACGAGAATGTCTCCTGGAGAAAGAGTCAAAGAATGCAGTTTTTCGACGAAATGAGTGGAGTCTTTTATAAAGCTGTCGCCTACCATACATCCACAAAGTAACGGACAGAATCGGCAGGCTACTCGAAAAGCACAATGTTAACTTTAAACCCACTCGTACAATAAAACACAGCTTGAGATCGGCTAAAGACCGCAGAGATCCCCCATCGGCACCCGGAGTTTACCGAGTTCCATGCAGCTGTGGCTTGGTATACATTGACACCACAAAACGCAGTGTCAACACGAGGATTACGAAACACAAGAAGAGTTGCAGGCTGGGATCAACACAAACGTTAGGAGTAGCAGAGCACGCTCTTTCCGAAGGTCACGACATCCTTTTCAATAGGTGGATAGCTTATATCAATTGCAGCGTTTCTATCTGAGACTAACGAGAGAGGCCATTGAGATCTTTAAACACACGACAACAACTTCAGCCGGAAGGAGGAAATTACGTTCCTAAATGCAAACTGGAAGCGAATTCTACGACATACTTCAAGTGCGGCGAAACCCCGCGCCACCACTACTCCCACCGCAGTCCCTTCACTGCAGCGCGACGGCGGGGGAATAAATACCACGGAGCTCACCAGCGCCGAATCAGTCAACGTCGGAAAGCACTTGAGATCACTTCGCCCCTTGCCTCATCGCCTTTGATAATGTCTCCCGTAGCTGTAGACGAAATGTCAGGAAGAAATTTCATTGGACGACGGCTTCAAAGCCCTGAAAACACTTTAGATTGTAAAGAGAACACTCATTTTTTGGCCTTTTTCATGATTCATTATTTCTAGAATGGCTTAAGCTAGGTCTTAATTTAACAATTGAATAGTACATACTATTCTAACATTATACCTACTCAAATAAATCGAATAGTATTCCACTCAGGTATCATCTATATGCAAATAATTTCTTTTAAATAGTTACTAGAGCTTTTTGCAATTAGAGTAAATTATGCACCCAGGGAATAAAGTACTTAACTTTTTTAATCCCGGGGCAAAGTTTGCTAAGAGATTAAATCACACTTGTGAGAGTGCACACGCTATTTGTTGGAATTCAAAGGGTACATTTTTGAATGAAAACTGTGTAAAAAAACTAAATGTTAGGGACTAACTAAATGTTGTGTATCAGAGGGATTACATTTCTTTTAATTCCTTGAGACTAGAAGATCCACTTTAGTCTCTGAAATGCAATAACCAATATTACGAATTAAAAATAATACGTATATTAGTTAACCTTATGATTTTGCATTTGTCTATTTGGATGAACAAATAATAATTATTCGAATATTTATAAATTATTTGGCTATTCGAGTTCAACATAAAACAATTGAAAATTTTGCAGGTATCTTGATGACAATAATAATAAGTGAATAGTAGATATAGTTTTTAGGAATTTGCATTGAAGCCATAGAAAAAAAATATCAGGGTTTTTCCAAAACTACCCCTTTTAAGTAAATTTTCTTATTTTTTTTTTCAAGTTTCTTAAGTTAACCAGAAACTTTAACATTCCTGAACCATCCTCACAGTTTTATATTAAATAAATTCAATATGTGACAAACAAGGTGTCCATGCAAAAACAATTTCTAAATTGCTGCTAAAATGTCGTAAATTTTCCTACTTTTTTCCAAGTCTCTTATGTTAATCAGAAGCTTTAACATTCCTGTATTATCCTTACAGTTCTCTATTAAAAAAATGCAATGAAAATCATTCTAACAATTTTAATAACACATTTTCGAGTAAATGGTTTATTAATGGAGGAAAATTTGGCAGCGTTAGCCCACATACTTTAAAAATATATTGTTAATTATTAGCAAATATTTGTGTACCCCAAAGTTCATTAAAAAAATGTAGTTTAGAAGGCTATAAATTTTTGACAGAAAAGGTCGACATAATCAAATTAAATGGACCTTTTTTTGACAGCCAACTAACTACATGGCGTTTTCAAATGAATACCTACTATATTTAACCCTAATTATCTCTATTTGGATGCTCTTTACATGTATTTATTTAGATTTGAGTGGATTTAGATAAATTTATATAAATTTATACGGATTTAGATGTATTTATGTAAATTTATCAGGACCTAAATATATTTATAAGCCACTCATTTATTGTCGTTAAGTAGGCATTGGAAAATTGACTTTGACATGTTTGTGCTAAAACTGAGGCCCAGGGCGCCTTTAAGCCATATTGCAACAGGGCCTTCCAAATGCTAGTTACACCATTGCTTTTTGGCTTTGCTGAGTTATGACGTCTGTGATAGTCATCAACAGCCGCAGTGTAATCTTTGTACCCTCGACAAGGATTTTAATTATTAATTAAGGAAGCAAGCAACCCTCTTAAGCCGTTTTAACAAAAACGAAAACAAAAGGCCCTCACTGCAAACGTAGCAGGATTAAAAACGAGCCATACGGTCCAAACTAAAGAAAATCCCAGCACAAGCGAGGGTGTTTAGAGGCGAAGATTACCTCAGGGTTAATGATGATGGGCCCCGGGTTTAAAATATTTAAACGGGTAGTCTTTAGCTTCAACACAAACTGAGTTTTACCAACTCAAGGACAAAATAGACAACGAAATTTCGCTTACTTTATTAATCCAACAGATAGAATATTCCACAAGAATTAAAGTCTTCCATTTCGTTAATTTTCTCAAAAAACTGACCTTTCTGTGCACTTTTTGTATTATGAAATGTGTACTTACTTATATAAGTTATCGACAAGGTTATCGAATGCAGTCTAGTGCTTATTCCCAAGTTCAAGGTTCTGTCTACGCCAATACTTTAATCAACGCATATTAAAAGCGACCCTCATTCATAATTCCGGTCCTAATATTGACCTCTACGCACTGGGTATTTTATTAATTATTGCGGCATCTTTAATGAGGCAGAAAAAAATCAAATTTGTGGAATTTTAATTGTGAACGTGCCTCAGACCCCTCTAACACATAATGAGGGATTCTTGAGATTTTCTTCAATCGATACGGTTTTTCTTGTCTCTTATTATTATTATCATTATTACTGCAGTGTCAGGAGGGTGCTTAAACATAAATTTTGGATTTACTTATTCTGCACGTTCATCCCCAGGTTCTATTTCGGGAAACGTAATTCCCTGCGGCGCACTGATATTCCGCAATAATTGACTTTGTACTCTGTTGTCTGTGCTTCTCTTCCTTATTAGCAAAAGTAATTTACTGGCCCTTTTCCGATTCGATATTCCCATCCCTCCTGGAAATCGCACGCGTTTGGGCGGAAATAATAATTAAAATCTGCGCTTTGTGTGTGGTTGCGAATGTTCATTTGATGAAGGAAATAGGTTCTGGTTAAATGAGGGGAGCATTCGTTGATTATTTGAAAATAACAAACAAAAGGGAGATAATAATTTTTGAATCTATTGAATTTTTACCACTCCTATGAAAATTATATGTCGAGATTCTTCAAATTGAGAACAAGAGAACAACCCGGTATTTTGGGATAACGAAAATAAAAATAAGTATTTATGTTTATATATTTTTAACTGATCAATATAATTTCAGTTTTGATTAATAACACATTTTATACTAAATCTTTTGAGAAATAAATGAGTTTTCAACGTCAGCCGCTGACAAGTTTTTATGGTCAACTGTTTTGCGCTGTAACTTAGACGCTAACGTCTGATGAATGTACCCTTTATTCCCAATATCCTATACAACACATGTGGCGTTCACCAAAATGTCAAGAAATCTGCCCCGGGGCCTATATGACCCAATACATACGATTTATGCAGTATCAGATGTGAGGACACATAAAGGGTGTTCATAAAAAAAAACTCTAAGCCATGTAATTAAAACTCTTGCCTAAGATGAAGTTCATAAAAAATAAAAATCGTAACATTTAATGACATTTTCGACTTTCAAGTTTCTTTCTGAAGTCATCTCAGACCTACTGTTCTAATTCCATGGCCTACTTGAGGTTTTTTTTTTAAATAAACGCATGATATTTTGTACACCAAGTACTGCATTAATTTGACCTTCAGCCTAGATAATTTCAACTAGACCTTGTTGCATTACACCAAGTGGTCAACTTCAAAACTGAACAAACGTAAAGTTTCTCTTGAAGGCTCTTATCAATCAAGGGTTCAGTACGTAAGGTATAGTTCTACAGCATTTTTGATAATTTTAGAACATTTGGGCACATTCTCTCTCACTGGTACAAATAATTCAGAAATGCATACATCCTGACCTGACAAAAATCCTGACCTCACAAAAATCAACGCCCAAGCATCGAATTGTGACGAATTTTTAAACGTTCCATTTCTAGGTTAATAATTGTTGTGTAATGATTTGAGGGTAGACTTCTTGCGTTTCAAACAGTATGTTTGATGAATATCGATAATCTCTGGTATGTCAGCTGTAACCTGAACTGTCATACATGTCGAGATCATGGACATCTCGAATATCTAGTAGTGAACATGTGGTTCAATAAAAACCTTTTTCTGATTTTGACATATAAAGTGGCACTTTTCAATACTGATGACAGTGACGTAACGTCCTACTTTTCGTAACTAGTTACGAAAAGTAAAATCTTTCGTAACTGGTGATGAAAAGTTTGTTTCACCACCAGTTGCAGGTTTCGGTTGTGGCACACCGTGGCTATAGTTTTGCGGTATTAAGTAGATATAAAGTGGTTTAAAAGTAAATATTGAAGTTTAATAATAATAACTCTCTCCAAATAGGTATTTGTAGTCAAAATTAGAAAAAATCTTGTATGAAACACGTGACGAAAAGCCTTTTTTGTGTATCTCATTCAAATTGCTTGAAAAAGATTCATTCGTTACACAAAATCGGACTTTTCGTAACTGGCTACATAAATAGCTATTTTTTAAGTTTTAAATATATTTTCAAGTAGAACAAAAGCGTTTCACTTAAACAAATATAAAACATGGCGCAGTCTGTCGTGTCAATTAACAAGATTTAAATTTATAAATTTTATGCGGAGGTACTCAAAAAGTGTAAAGTACTTACTGTAAAGTATCAGGGCCAAACTCGAAATGACCAATAATGCTGCGATAATAGCATTAATGATCCTTTCTGGCAGTAAATTTGCCTCCTGATTTCGATTTACAAGGTCCAAGTGCGGCAGCGGAGTGGAAGTTTTAGAAGGGAACCTTTGAGAACGATCTTGTAGCCACAGACCAGCATGAGGCACAAGACAATATAACATGATCAATACTTAGAAATATAATCGGTGTTGAATCTGCCAGGATTATGTCAACTTTTGTGATTCCTAAAACAGAACCCGACAAGTATAAGGCAATGTTGCAGGTGATAGACAGTTATGTGAACTCCAGAATAAATGAATGCTTTGAAAGATATAAGTTTTTGAAGAAAACTCAGAAAAAAGGTGAGTCCTTTGAGCATTTTCTGACTGAATGCAAACATTTAGTCAAAAGCTGTAACTATAATGTAGTTGATCCTAATGAAACTAATGCAGATAAAGCTCTACGTGATAAAATTGTTATGAGCATTATTGATGCTATAACCAGAGTCTTTGGTGAGATGTTTGTACAGAGCAGAAGCAGGCGATATCCACCAGCGTGTTTTAGATCCAACACTGCATGGCAGATGGCTCTCGGTTCGAAAAACAGCCCATATTGTCTCTGTACCTCGCTGGTTATCGGAACCAGAACGAAATCAAAAGAGGTAGTCAACAATTTGTCGATCAACCCATCTGCATACTCTGCTACTGCTCTGTATAAACATCTCACCGGTACTCTGTACGTTTCCGGCTTTAAATTAGCCGAATAATATTTCATCAATTTGTCGACCAGCCAAAGCTGTACTGATGAGGGGTAGACCCCGAAACTAGTATGCAGATGGGTTGATCGACAAATTGATGACATGACTACCTACGCTCTCAGAGAGTCTTTTTTAAGAATTCATAAGCTTACTTTACAGAAGGCTATACAATTGTGCAGGACAAGTGAGCAAAGCAAAGAGCAAAGTTTAAAGTTCCAAGAGAATGAAGTGGTAGAGGTCAAGTTCAAGCAAATAGAAAGAAATATGGTTACAAGGATTTTTATAAAAAACAAATCCAAAGCAAGTCATGTCCACGAACAAAAAAATGGAAAGTTTAAGTGCAAAAGACGTCAAACCATCAATGGTGTACGAGAATGTTCCGCTTATGGAAAAAAGTGCAAGAAATGTGGGTTACTTAATCATTTTGCCTTATATTGCAAGGTGAAGAACATTAGAAACATAAGAAGAGTGTGAGAAGGCCAATGAAAAAGATGCCAGTGACTTATTTGTAGGGATAGTGAATGATCAGAAGAAGATACCAAAGAACAGTGAAATAAGTGTATTGGAAGAAAAAATATGTTGAATACAGGTAAGTATTATATCTTACCAAGTTTTTAAGACAATTGATAAGCAATTGAAGGTTAGATGTAGTCTTAGGTATGCTAAAGAGGATCAATGGCATTTCTGTAAGTTCAGCTAATGCGTCTGTAAATGTAAAAAGAAATCAATTTGTTGAAAAACACATTGACATATTTACTAACTATGGTAGGTTACCAGGTAAATTTGAAATCGCTACAGTAAAAAAATTTCAAACAGTTAGTTATCTACCTACCAAAGTCCCCTTAGCTATTTCTGATGCATTCAAAACTTAATTAGATAGACTTGTAGGTAGAGGGGCAATTACAGAAGTTGAGGTTATTGATCCCCGAGCAAGCATTAACCGGATTGTTCTAGTTGAGAAAGCAAATGGTAATATACGAGTTTGTCTTGATCCGTTTAATTTAAATGCACAAATTATAAGAAAACCAAGAGTTGTTCCAAATATTGAAGAGCTTTCATCTAAATTGATAGGAAAAAAAATATTTACCATTTTTAATCTCTCTGAGGGCTATCACCTCTCTGAGGGCTATCACCATTTTTAGAATTGTCTGAGGACTCATCATGGAAGTCCTGTTTTGCAACTCCGTTTGGTATATACAGATATAACGTAATGCCATATGGACTGTCTAATTCACAGGACTTGTTTCAAGAGCAGGTAGACCGACATTTTGCAAATTTTAAAAATGTTGAAGTAAGTCATGATGACATGATTGTTACAGGGGCAACACAGCAAGAACATTATGAGGCGATGGCTGAATTGGTGAGGCGAGCAAGGCAGGTTGGTGCAAAATTTAATAAAGAGAAATTTCAGTATTGTCAACCCCAAGTAAAATTTTTAGGTCAAATTTTTTCTCAAGAAGGCATGCAAATAGACAGTGATAGAGTAGAATCTCCATGTAAATTAGAAAGTCCAAAAAATAAGATTGAATTGCAGAGAGTGCTTGGTTCTTTCAATTACATTAGGAGGTATGTAACTGGCATGGCTAAATTATTGCATCCCTTGCATGAACTTTTAAAAAATGAGATTGAATGGATGTGGTTACCTAAACATGAACAAACATTTGAACTTTTGAAAGAGGTAAATACAAAAGCTCCTTCATTGGTTCCATTTGATCATAAAAAGAAAACTATATTACAATGTGATGGCTTAAAAAATGGTTTAGGTTGTTGTTTGTTTCAATTCATGAAAATGGTTTGTCAAAGTTAGTTTGTGGTGCATCTCGATCAATGAATGATCATGAAATTAATATAGCTAAACTGAAAAAGAACTATTATCAATTTATTATGGAAATTTCATAATTTTATATATGGTTTTGATTTTGATGTCGAAACAGAACACAAGCCATTAGTTGCAATTATGAATAAACCTTTAAACAAAATTGGGTCAGTTCAACTCCAACGAATAAGATTAAAACTGTTAAAATATTCTTTGAATGCTTATTACATACCTGGAAAAGACTTACATTTTGCTGACTTGCTTTCTAGAGCAAATTTAAAACAAGTAGGATAAATTGATAAAGATTTGTTAGATATGATTCACTCAGTATCAAAGCATCTGCCAATGTCTACTAGTAAAAGAAATGAGTTCAGAATTGAGACCAGCAAGGATAGGGTTTTAGTAAAAATAATTGATTATTACTATAATGCGACAATTGAATCCGGAGTGTAAGCAGTTTTTTGCAATTGAAGAAGATCATTATGTTGAATCTGGGATTGTATTCTTTCAAAATATGGTGTATAACCTTATTTTGAAAGTTATAACAAATTAACCAAAATATCACAATACAAAATAAACAATATAACAAAAAAAAAACAAAATAAGAAAAAAATATAACAAAATAACCAAATAATCTTCAATTAGATATCATAAAACTTTCGCACAATGGACATCTAGGTACCAGCAAAACTTTGAGTAAGGCTAGAAAATGATTTTATTGGTCAACTTTGGCCTATGATATAAATTCTTTCCAAAGAGCCAACGCGGCCTCATGATGTCCCTAAATATCTGCATTGAAGTTGCCTTGTTGAAAGATAAAACTTCTACTTCAGTTGTGGATCGTTTTCAGGATGTTTTTACGGGATTTGGTTACCCAGAGCGCATAACTGCTGATAATTTACCTTTTTTGTCTAATGTATGCAGGAAATACTATACGTCTAAAGGCATTAACATTCTGTCATGTTTACCCCATTTTCATCAATGCAATGGATTAGCGGAAAAGACTGTAAATATCGTTAAACAAATGTTGAGGAAATGGACTGATGAGAAAGGCGATATTAGAGAGTTTGTAATAGAGTATAATAATTCTCCTATCATTCTACACATGGAAAGGGAGAAAAAGGCATATCTCGAGTTTAGTTTTCAACCTAACAATCCAAAGGAAAATTGGGCTCTGCTCCGGGAGCTGAGCGTTTGCAGAGGGTCTGGGCGGGGCGAGTTGGACACAAAATGGTCCGCTGATGAGGTGAATGACTATTTCGTTAAGATTGCCCAGGTTCTACCTGATCCGGAGACATTGCACTATTACATGAATAACATAAAACAAAATGTACCCGGGTTTAGCTTCAGATTGGCTGCAGATGAAGAAATTAGGGTTGCTTTATTCGCCATAAATTCAAGGGCAATAGGGGCCGATGGCATAATTATCACCATGTTGCTGCACTGTTATCCGATCATTCTGCCGGTTCTGGTGCATCTTGTTAATTTTGGTATCGAAACCTGCACATTCCCAAATGTATGGAAATGTGCAAATGTTATTCCAATACCCCCTAAAGTGTCGCCGCCCAATGAACTAAAAGATCTGCGACCCGTGAGCATTTTGCCAACCATTTCTAAAATTATGGAAAAAATCATGAACAGTCAGATGAGGGAGTATGTACTCCGGAATCAGATAGTGCCATTGGTGCAGTCGGGATTTCGTCCTCAGCACAGCTGTGCTACAGCACTGTTGAAGGTGCTTGATGATATATTCTTGGCGACAGACAATGGTCAACTCACAGTCTTGGTTCTTTTGGACTATTCAAAAGCATTCCATAGACTTAATCATGAGCTCATGATTGCTATTCTAAAGCATGTAGGCTTTGATGGCAGCGCTTGTGAGCTTCTCCGGGAGTACTTAAGGGGGCGAAAGCAGGTAACGAGGCTGGGCGATTCTACTTCTGAGACTAGTCAACTAAAGTTTGGAGTTCCTCAGGGTTCCATTCTGGGACCCTTGCTCTTTTCTATTTACACGTCACAGCTTATTTCAGAGCTTCAGTTTTGCTCCTGTCACTTTTATGCTGACGACACTCAGCTGTATCTTGGGGCTGCTCCTAGTAACATACATCAAGCAATCGAAGATATGAACACTGATCTTGAATCCATTGCCAGGGCATCACGTAAGCACTGCTTAGAAATAAACCCCGCTAAATCGAAGGCTCTGCTTTTTGGTCCCAAACAATTACAGAAAAGATATGAAAATGAAATCCAACTCACTCTAAATAACGAATTTATATCATTTGTTCAATCACCCAAAAACCTGGGCTTGGTGCTCGACACTAACTTGAAGTTTGGTGAACATGTTACTATTTGCATAAGAAGAGCGTTTGCTAATTTAAAAATGATTTATGGTCGATTGATCGGGGTTATCAGGGCTGGGGAGAGCGGCGTGACGGCCAAATTGCGTAGTATCGGATGGCTGAGAATGGATGAGAGGCGGCTACTTCACTTCTTTGTATTGATTAATAAAATAATTGCAAGGAGGTGTCCTTAGGCATACAATGACAGTCACTCCTCCCTTGCACACAACTGGCCAGTTTGAGAAGTCATTTAGTTTCAACGTGGCAAAGTATTACAACAGGTTACCCGCCGGCGCCAAGTTACTGCAAAATAGCCAATTCAAACATTATATAAAGCGCAATATCGCCCAGCTGATATAGTTCTCAGCGACTCCACAGTTGTTCCAGGCATCGGCTGCTTTCCTTGAAGTTACAGATGTCAAATTAGAAATTTGGTGTGTTTTTTTTTTAATTTTATATCTTAGTATTAATATCTATTTTGCTATATTATATTATCTTCTGGGGTAATTAATGGGTTAGGTGAGGAATCTGTGATTCGACTTCGCCCTTTGCAATTCGCTTTTTGCTGGGTTTATTGTTTTTTTTTACTGTATGATTGAATTGCAATAAAGTCATTATTATTATTAGTTTCGACGCCTCACCAGCACAGACTCTTTAAAGCAGAGTTTTACGTTCATTGTTGCCTGTTAGTGGCGCGTTAGAACCAAAAGTAGTTAAGGACACTTACCAGAAACTGTGTGAACAAAAGAAAACGGTAAAAATGCAGTTTGATAAAACAGCCCGAAGAAAAACATTCCAATTTAAGAAAGGGGATAAAGTAATGTGTCGTAGTGGTGACGAGAAAGTGTGGTATAAGGCTGTTGTTGTCGAAAAAGCTAAAGAGCCCAGGTCATAATGGTTGAAAAAATAATGTAACAATAGGATAGTTAGACGTAACACTAGCCACATCAAATTATCATGCACCAAGTCAGATCCACTAATTCTTCAGGAACCTGAATTAAACCCAGAATATGTAATGCATGATGAATTGATATTGCATGAGGATAGTAATAGTGTTAACAACAATTTGAATGATTTGTCTCAGGCTGAGGATGTTCCACCTACTATGGACCCGGCATTATTAATTCGTTGTAGACTTGATAATGAACCTAATATTGCACGCTCTCGCTTTGGCCGGAGGATTGTAAAGCCGCGTAGGATTAATCTTTGAGGGGAAGGTGTTTGATGAATGTCGATAATTTATATACATCTCTAGTATGTCAGCTGTCACCTGAACTGTCATACATGTCGAGATCATGGACATCTCGAATATATATTAGTGAACATGTGGTTCAATAAAAACCTTTTTTAAGTTTTAAATATATTTTCAAGTAGAACAAAAATGTTTCACTTAAACAAGTATAAAACACAGTAGACATCCAGTTGTTACAGCTAAAATTTACAAATAATTCGATATGTCAGCTCGCTGACCCAGACAAGAATTAACATCCTAGCTTTTAAATTCTAATTGTGATTTGAGAGTTAGAAGTGAATTTTTAAACTTTAAATTAAGATTTTCAATTTTAAGGTCAATTACTGGCGGAACGTAGTGGACTTTTTATGTTTTATACTGTAAATCCACCATCTTTACAGCTAAATTCTGAAATAAGAATCAACGCCCTAGCTTTGAATTTCAAATTTTGACCGATTTGTATGTTTTAAATTTTCACTGCTACAAGTAGATAAGTTTCTGCGGAACGAGTTTTTACGTTTCACACTGTAGATTCCCCATTTTTTTACATCTGAAAATCTGAACAAAAAATCAAAGGTGTAGAATACATGTAGCCCTGCGTCCTGTGCTAGAACCAATGCCCTAATTATGAAATTTGAATTGTGGCGAATTTTTAAAGGTTAAAGTGAAATTTTCAATTTTTTAGGTTAATTTCTGTGGAACTTTTTGAGTGTACCCTTTTTACGCTTTACACTGTATATCCCCCATTTTTACAGCAAATAATCTGAAATATTTCAGATGTGTAGCACACATGTGGTCCTTCGATCTGCTTTAAATTTTAAAATTTATCAGATTTTTAAACTTAAAATTTGAATTTCCACTTTCACGAGTAGCTTAAGTTCTGCGGAATTGAGCGTACGCCTTTCGTATTTCACACTGTAGATTCCCCATTTTTACATCTGAAATATGAAATAATACAGAGGTGTAGAATATATGTGGCCCTTCGACCTGTCCAAGAATTATTACCCTAATTTTGAAATTCGAATTGTGACGAATTTTTAAAGGTTAAAGTGAAATTTTCAATTTTTTAGGTTAATTTCTGTGGAACTTTTTGAGTGTACCCTTTTTACGCTTTACACTGTATATCCCCCATTTTTACAGCAAATAATCTGAAATATTTCAGATGTGTAGCACACATGTGGTCCTTCGATCTGCTTTAAATTTTAAAATTTATCAGATTTTTAAACTTAAAATTTAAATTTCCACTTTCACGAGTAGCTTAAGTTCTGCGGAATTGAGCGTACGCCTTTCGTATTTCACACTGTAGATTCCCCATTTTTACATCTGAAATGTGAAATAATACAGACGTGTAGAATACATATGGCCCTTCGACCTGTCCAAGAATTATTACCCTAATTTTGAAATTCGAATTGTGACGAATTTTTAAGGGTTAAAGTGAAATTTTCAATTTAACGCTGTACACTGTATATAACCCATTCTTACAGCAAAAAATCTGAAATAATTCAGAAGTGTAGCACACATGTGGCCTTTTGATCTGCCTATAAATCAATGCCGTAGCTTTGAATTTTTAATTTTATCAGATTTTTAAACTTAACATTTAAATTTCCACTTTCACGAGTAGCTTAAGTTCTGCGGAATTGAGTGTACGCCTTTTGTATTTCACACTGTAGATTCCCCATTTTTACATCTGAAATATGAAATAATACAGAGGTGTAGAATATATGTGGCCCTTCGACCTGTCCAAGAATTATTGCCCTAATTTTGAAATTCGAATTGTGACGATTTTTTAAGGGTTAAAGTGAAAATGTCAGTTTTTTTTAGGTCCATATCTGCAGAACTTTTTCAATGTACCCTTTTTACGCTTTACACTATACATCCCCCATTTTTAGAGCAAAAAATCTGAAATATCCCATGATGGTTGTCACACTTATAGATAAACTTGTGTCGATCACTTTCATATTATCCTATTGACAATTCGACCAATTTTATCGTCCGATTTTCGTATCCAATTTAAAATGTCATTCACCTCACCAAGATTGGTGATAAAAAAATTGGCATAATTTGTCAATTTTGTGATATCCTAAGGACGTCCTCAAGACCATTTTGGTCCTGGATTTGTCAAAATTATTATATATCAGGGACGTCCTTTATAGGACATATTAATAGTGGTCCCATATCTGATATCCGATGAACATCTGTTGGACGTCCCATAATTTAATCTCAGATGTGAGATGTGAGGGACCAAAATGAGACGTCCCAGGGATCAAGTGTGTTTTCTGGGCATGTGGCTTTTCGACCTAATCAAGAATCATCCCCCAAGCTTTGAAATTCGAATTGTGACGAATTTTTAAACTTTCTAGGTTATTAACTGTTGTGAAATTAGTTGAGTGTAAACTTCTTGCATTTCACACTGCGAGTAGGTAAGTTCCTGCGGAACGAATTGATTGTAGATTTTTGACGTTTTACACTGTAGATTCCTCATTTTTTAACGCCCCAATCAAAGCTCTACATTTGAATCTCAAATTGTGACTAAGACTATCTTAAACCTTTTATATTTCCCCCTGTAGATTCCATATTTTTACATCTGAAAATCTCAAATTATTCAGAAGTCTAGACTACATGTGGTCCTTCGATCTGTCCAAGAATCATTGTACTAATTTTGAAATTCAAATTGAGATAAATTTTTAAAGGTTAAAGTGAAATTTTCAATTTTTTCAATGTCAATGTCTGCGGAACTGTTTGAGCGTGAACTTTTTCTGCCTTACCCTGTACATTCCCCATTTTTGCAGCAAAAAATCTATAATAGTTTAGATGTGTAGTAAACATGTACCTTTTTGCGGAGCTACTTGAGTGTAAACATTTTACGTTTCACACTGTAGATTCCAGGTCTTACAGCTAAAAATTGTGGTACACATGTGGCATTTTGACCTGACAAAGAATCATTCCTCAAGCTTTGAAATTCAAATGTTACGAATTTTTAAACTTTAAATTCAAATTTCTATTTCTAGGTAAATTTTTGTGGAACTAGTTGAGTGTAGACTTCTTACGTTTTACACTGTAGATCTTAGATAGAATTCATGTGGTCCTTCGACGTATTTAAGAATTGTATCTTTGAAATTCGAATTGTAAGAAATTTAATTTTAAACTCAATTTTTGACGAACTTTATGAGGGTAGACTTTTTCCGATTTACACTGTAAATCACTCATTTTTAGAGCAAAAAGTTCTGAAAGTTTGAAAGTGAAGGTTAAGCAGATATTGAGCAGCGAAGTCTTTAAAGGACAAAACTCGCTCTATCTATATGCATCAGAGTGAGAGTGTTGTAGCTTTTCTGTAGATTATTAGGTACTCGAGAAGACATCGGTTGAGCAATTTTTCCAATTAGGGTAAAGGGTTCACTTTATGAATGCACTGCACCACTCAGGGTCAAACTTGAAGACATGAGCAATTGCTCTACATCAAATACTTTTCCAGTAATTTTGTTTTAAGCAAAGAACAAAAGGGCAAAAACATTCTTTTTCATGAAGTGTAGGCGGTCACCTAATTTGTCGATCAACCCATCTGCATACTAGTTTCGGGGTCTACCCCTCATCAGTACAGCTTTGGCTGGTCGACAAGTTAAGGACCGTGATTCGGCTATTTGAAGCCGGAACCGGAAACGTAGTGGATCTAAAACACGCTGGTGGATGTCGCCTGCCTCTGCTGTGTACAACATCTCATTCTTTTTCATGTTAGTTCAGGTTACTTCAGACTATGCGACAAATACAAGAATGGTTGGGCAGGATTCGTCCGAAACTAAAATGGCAGGATATATTAAGATATGGGCCAATGGTGAAAGGATACTGGTGATTCTCTGCGAGACCTTATGGAGTGGTCTACGAGAATTGTATAATGAGCCAATGAGTAGGTTAATTTGGATTAAAGGGGACCTTTAAGAGGTGGTTAAAGAACGATTTTGTTCGATCAATTGCAGGAAGAATGCAGAAGAGTGGTGTAAGCGGTGTTACTTATATATTCAGCAAAGAGATATCAAGACAGAATGATGTTGTCTACCATTGCCAGAGAGAGGGATATTTCTCTATCCCTCTGGGCAAGACCTTTTTTCCTGACTACTTTTCGAAATGGCCTGAAGCTCAAAATGTCTCTACCAAATCAGGAAGCAGTAACAGTGACTGAAGCCTTGTTGAACACCGTTTTGGTTTTGGGACTCCATACGGCTAAAAGCAAGAACTTCGAATCGGATTTTTGGAATCACTTAATGGATGTCTTGCGAATACGGAAAACGAGGACAACGCCACTAGATCTTCAATATGATGGAATGGTCAATATAAATAACAGAACTATAAATCTGTATCTGTCCATGCTTGTCGACAAAAATTAACGTAACTCGGCTAAATTTGTATCACTATTTTTGCTTCAACTTCCTATGTTGCCTACCTGGAAGAGGCCGTCCATCAATTGATAAGAGAAAAGTTAAAGTTCAGTAGCAAGTTCAAATGAAGAAGTGATTGATTCACATGAGAGCTGTAGGTAATTGTCGAGAAGGTGATGGTCATGATGTCAAAAAGTCATGATGGTCAAAAAGACAAAGGGGTCTTGTATACAGGATACAACTTTCACTAAAGGTCGAAACCGAGAGTAGTGCATGTGGAAAGGCAGAGACGCAAACAGGGGGACCGTGTTGCGAATCTCCTACGCAAGAACAGCGACCACCAAAATGTCAAGAAATCTGCCTCGAGGGGGGTTATCAACGCAATGATGACGTTAATCATCCTAGAACCGACTGGAAGGTCTTGACTCGAAAAGTCAGCATTATAGTCAAGTGGGACACACAAAAATGGCGGCGAAATTGTCAGGAAGTAACGTCATTTGACGGCTCATGCTTACGTCAAATGATTCTACATCGCAATTCGCGAAATGACATACGGTGACGATGATAATACGTCATGGGGAGACACACACACACACAGGGTGGACTTTCGACACAAAAAATGGATTCTAAGGAAATGACGGTAATTGTTTGCTACCTCCAGTCCTACCTCGTGGCATTGAACTAACCATAAAAAATACTTTTGTGAAAAATAAGCAAAGATTTATTTGCAAGGCATAAGTTTAAGATTAAGGTCAAGAGATACAAAGCAATAAACCATATAAAACGATTTTAGGATTTGCTTGATTTAAATATCAAACAGAAGCTAATGCTTATCTGGAAAAATACAAAACAACAATCCATACTGAGAATTCCGGACCGTCTCGTTATGCAAAAACTGACCAGGCTTTATTCTTTGTCGATTACGATGATAAATTGTCTATATGAGAAAAAATACAAGGCCAGACGCTGCTTAATAGAATAATAAATGAAATTTTTATATTTTTTGGAAAATAGATATTTACCATGAATTCATTTTTTTTTAGCCTAACGCAGATCTTTTAATAAGTACCATAAGAATCGCATAACAGTGGCTTAATTCTTAATTCGCAGAGGAGACACTTCTTCAGGAGTATGCACAAAAGCATGGCTATGCTAAAAATGACCTTTCCTGCAAACTTCTACTCCTCAGACTCCAGAATTTTGATCAAATTATAAACTACAAGTAATCGACTATCTACCTTTCGATTTGTTTCTTTCGTCTCAGTAGCTAACACCCTCTTCCTCCTATTACTCCGTCGTTCCCTTTCCTGCCCCAATATCTCCCTCACAAGGCTCACGTCCAAACCCACCAAATCAGAAGTTCGCCTAATTGGCCTTGGGTGCCTCTCCTCTCTCAATTTTTTGCAGACATTGCAGATCATCCTCTGTTCTCCACTACTAACCACCGAGTGTTCACCGCGCTCCAGAAAGTAAAAGTTGTCGGTAACAAACTGCATTTGATTGTCGTTCATGGTAAAATTGGATTTGCCCATCACTGGCTCAAATGTCACCGGTATTCGCTTAGATACCTAAACACTGTCAGTTCCACATTTTTGCGAGAGACCCGATAAAAACCACGCATAGTACATAAGCGGAGCAGCTGATTGAATACAAACAGATCGTAGTTGTATAGACACGGTGAGTACTTTAGTACTCTTTCGATAACCGATCAAACACAACTAACGCACTATCAAAGAACGCAATGGGCGTCACGTATAGCTTTAATGATTTCCGCCTTCAAATTTGGCTTTATAATATACCTAGTGACGATTTACGTGCTTCTTTAATGAGAGGAAACGGCGACACTCGGGGGTAAAATGATGGATTTTGTCCTGTCTAACTATAAAGGGTGGGTTTCATTGAAAAGGGTCTTGGAACGGTAAATAAGTAGGTAGAACATTTGTCATGCAGATGCTTTGAAATTACATAGTCGCACGTATTTTATTTACAGCCTAAACATAAACCAAATAGTGTTTTTTGCTTTTTCTCAACAAATTAATGTATGAAGCAAAAGTAACAGAACTGAATTAAGGACTGAAATGCAAGGGGAGAATATCAATAAAAACCTTCCAAATAACAAAAACACGTCTTCTACAAGAACACCAAATTAATAAAAAAATTTCCTGGCAAAGAAAGTGACACTAACCTTGTAAGCATCCGGGATGTTTACTGGCTCACCACTATCGGCAACGTATCCGACGATGCCGGTGCCCCATGGTATCCGAATCTCGTCCTTCTTTTCCATTTCCATTAAGGTACTTCTTGAGCATACGTCGAAGAGCTTCGACACCTGTGGGAAAAAAAGCCCTTTAGAAAAAAAAAGTTGAATTTAAAAATTCAAGTGGAATAGTCGATATGGAGGAATAGCCGCGATTAATATTATACAGGGTGATCCACGGTGGTGGTCATTTTAAGTTTTATGTAGCCACGAATGTTTCTAAAATATTTTCACCACATCACGTTGTGCCGGTTCAGCCGAAAAGGAATAACCAACATTACTTTTTTAATTGGAGCACCGTGTATGAAAAGTTAATTTTGGATTTCTCATAGATACACCATACATCAACCTTTTGGCAGATGTTTAAAAATTTTATTTTCTTCGTAATCAGAACACGGCTCTAAATAATAATTGAAATCTCACATCTCGAAAGATTCGACGGTATAATTGCGAGGTGTTCGTTAGCCAGACAAAAAATTAACTGTTGTTTGAGTTTGTTTGTATTTTTCTTTTACTGTAACTATTTCCTCTTTTCATCGCCTTTTTTTTTCAGTTTCTCTTTCTCATTTTTTTTTACTTTTCTAATATTTTTTGTCATGTTTCGTGCAACATTTTGTTCTTTATTATTTTTTGATGGATCTAAATTGGACTTTTTATTTCCTTTTCCTTTTCGTACTTTTGAGTTGATTTTGACCCAAAGTTGAACTTTTCCAACGAATAAATTATAATCGTCATTTAAATCGATTAGGGTTGAAACATTTTTGGTCTAAAGCTGCATTTTTTGAATTAATGATTACACATTTTTCAATTCTTTAAACAGTTTTGGCCCAAATACTCCAACGAGTCAAAAACTAATTTTTTACTGAGGAAAGTTGGCTTCAAAAATGAAACTCATTTTTTTCAAGTTTTTGTTCTTCCTA
Organism: Taphrorychus bicolor; assembly: GCA_951812265.1. Classification (NCBI taxonomy): domain Eukaryota; kingdom Metazoa; phylum Arthropoda; class Insecta; order Coleoptera; family Curculionidae; genus Taphrorychus; species Taphrorychus bicolor. Next base: position 19,302,483 of record OX638298.1, read on the forward strand.
TACAGTCATAATTTTAGTTTTCTCCTCTTATCACCTTTGCTCTTTTTAATAATTATTCTCTTTTTCAGAACCGACTTCTTACGAACCTGCTTCGTGTTCAAAAACTACGTTTTTCTTGAACTCCTCGGGTTGTTTTTGAATTTGATGAACAATTATAATTTTTCTTCTTTTTCGTCTCTCTTTTTCTTTATTACATACTTTTTGACATCTTTTTTCTATTAGAATTATTGTCTCTTCTATTTGCTGAGGCATCTCTCCCACAAGAAATGTCTACTACTTATGTAGTTCTTCCTTCTCTATGTAACCCAAAAAATACCAAAAGAAAATTTACCTCATTTGTTAATTTTAATTTATTTTTTTTCTAGTTTTCTTTCGCACCGCTTTTTTTTTTTCGTATTTTCATATTATTCTTTGTCACGTTTTGTTCAACTTTTTTTTCATTTTTTGATGAATCTAAGTTGAACTTTTCATTGAGTTTTCATAATTTTGAATAAACTTTGACCCAAAATTGAATTTTTCCAACGAACAAACTTGACATGAATATCGATTTGCACTGAAATAATTTTGGTCCAAAACTGAATTTTTTATGCAAATGATACCTAATTTTCACAGTATTGGTCCGAGATAGAAATTCTTCATCGAGTCGATGAAATCAAAATTCAAAAATCGATTTTTACTGAGAAAAGTTTAGTTCAAAACGAAAGAAAACTCATTTTTAAGTTTCCCGTTCTTCCCATAAAGTCACAATTTTGATTTTCTAATCTTCCAATCACCTTTCTTCTTTTATAATAATTGTTTTCCTTTTCTCAACCAGCTTCCTAGGAACCTACTTTGAGTGCCAAAATTGTGTTTTTCTTGAACATTATCGAGTGATTCTAGAGTTTGATGAACAATTTTAGTTTTTTGCTCTTTATCGTCTGTTCTATTTCTTCATTACACATTTTTTGAAAACTTGGTACTCATTTTTCTAGTACATATATTGTTCTGCCGCAGCCCTTCAACAAGAAATTCCAGTCATTTATATAACTCTTCCTCCCCTAAGTAAACCAAAAAATACCAAAAACAAATGTTACTGTTGTTTGGGTCTGTTTGTCTTCTTTTTCTACTGTAACTATTTCCGTCTTCTCTTCCGTGTCTTTTTTTCTAGTTTTTCTTTCCAATTATTTTTTATATTTTTTATAATTTTCTATTATCCTTTGTCATGTTTTGTTCAACCTTTTTCTTTGAAATTTTGTAATGGATCCTCATTGGACTTTTTATTGGGTTTCAGTCTTTTGAGTTAATTTTAACTTTTGAGGTGATTTGAAATTAATGATACCTAATTTTTCAAGTGTTTACACAGTTCTGGCCCAAAATAGAAATTATGCGATAATGAGCCAAAAATCGATTATTTTTACTGAGTAATATTTGGTTCGAAAAGAAAACTCATTTTTGAGTTTTCTTTTCTTCCTATAGAGTCATAATTTTGATTTTCTTCTCTAATTACCTTTCTTCTTTAATAATTATCCTCCTTTTCGTAACGGGCTTCGTATGAATCCACTTGATGTTCAAAAACTGCGTTTTTCTTGAACACCCTCGAATAGTTCTCGAATTTGATGAACAATTTTAGTATTTCCTCTTTATCGTCTTTCTATTTCTTTATTAAATTTTGTTTGTTTTCTTTAGGTACTCATTTTTCTATTAAGTTATTGTCTCTTCTATTTGCTGTGGCAGCCCTTCAACAAGAAGGAACTTCCTCCTGTAAGACCCAAAAATACCACAACCAAATTCACTGTCTTTAGTTCATTTTACTTCATTGTTTGGGTTTGTCTGCCTTCTTCTTTTACTGTTACTACGCCCGTCTTCTCTTCCTTGACTTTTTTTCTACTTCTTCTTTCTCATTCTTTATTTTACATTTTTCATAATTTTCAATTATTCTTTGTCATGTTTTGTTCAACTTTTATTTAAAATTTTTGAATGGATATTTATTGGACTTTTTATTGGGTTTTTCGTCCCTTTGAGTTAATTTTGAGATGATTTGAAATTAATGATACCTAATTTTTCAAGTCTTTACACAGTTCTGGCCCGAAATAAAAATTGTCCGATAATGAGCCAAAAATCGATTATTTTTGGCGAGAGAAAAATTTGGTTCGAAAAGGAAACACATTTTTGAGTTTTTCTTTCTTCCTATACAGTCATAATTTTCATTTTCTCCTCTTATTAGCTTTCTTCTTTTTAATAATTATTCTCCTTTTCACAACGGACGTCTTACGAACCTACTTCATGTTCACAAACTGCGTTTTTCTTGAGCATCCTCGGATTTTAGTTTCTTTCTCTAAGGTCTAATTTTTCTCTTTATCGTCTATTTCTTTATTACAAATTTATTCTATTTTCTATTACCGTAATTGTCTCTTCTGTTTGCTGTACCGGCTCTTCAACAAGAAAGAACTCAGAAAGAAACCCAAAAAAATACCACAACAAAATTCACTGTCATTTGTTCGTTTGACTTCTTTGTTTGGGTTTGTTTGCCTTCTTCTTTTAATGTTAGTTACTACGTCCGTCTTCTCTTCCTTGTCTTTTTTTCTACTTTTTCCTTCTCATTCTTTTTTTTACCTTTTTCATAATTTTCTATTATGCTTTGTCATGTTTGATTCAACTCTTTGTTCTTTGAAATTTTATAATGGATTTAAATTGAACCCTTTATTGGGTTTTCATCCTTTTAAGTTAATTTTGACCAAATATTGAACTTTTCCGACGAGTGCACAATTGCGATGAATGGTAAATTGGACAATTTTATCCCAAACTGTGTTACTTTCACGATTAATTAGACCTGATTTTTTATACCGTTTTTGAACATGTTTTTTCGGTAATATCTGCCCATTTCAAGTTTTTTTCTCACAATTTTCTATACTTATTCTTTGTAACGTTTCGTTCAACTTTTTGTTCTTTATTTTTTTTTGATGGATCTACATTGGGTATTTTATTGAGTTTTCATACATTTGAATTAAATTTGACCTAAAATTGAGTTTTTCCAACAAATAAACTATAATTGTTACCTATTTAAATCGATTTGCACAGAGATATTTTTGGTCCAAAGTTGTATTTTTTAAAGTATTGATATTTATTTTTTTAAGTCTTTACACAGATTTTGAGTTTATTGTTCTTCCTCTACAGTGACAATCTTCGGTTTCTCCTCTTATCAACTATCTTCTTTCTAATAGTTATTCTTCTTTTTACAATCGAATTCTTACGAACCTTTTTCGTCTTCAAAAACTGTGTTTTTCTTGAACATCCTCGGGTAGTTGTTGAATTCGACAAACAATTTTAGTTTTTTCCTCTTTATCGTCTTTCTATTTCTTCATTACAAATTTATTTGAAAACTTGTTACTCGTCATTTATGTAATTTTTTCTCCTCTAAGTAACCAAGACGATACCAACAAAAAATTTACTGTTATTTGGGTTTGTTTGCCTTATTCTTTAACTGTTACTACTTCCGTCTTCTCTTTCTTGTCTTTTTTTCTAGTTTCTTTCAATTTTTTTTTATATTTATATTTTTCGAGAAGTCTTTTATTAATCTTGGATTTTGTTCAACTTTTTGTTCATTTTATTGGGTTTTCATTCTTTTGACTTAATTTTGATTAAAAATTTAACTTTTCCAACGAGTGCACAATTGGTGCATGGTGAATTGGACAATTTTAGTCCAAATTGGGTTTTTTCACCATTAATTTTTCCTGATTTCTTATACCATTTGGAAATATTTTTTCTGTAATATTTACCCATTTCAGATTTTTTCGGTGCTTTTCGTCGTTTTTCATTTGAAATTTTTATTTTCTGTTGGTCATATTTTTCTATACTTTGTCACGTTTCGTTCAACTTTTTAATTTTTTAAATTATTGACACCTAATTTTTCAAGTATTTACAGGGTTTTGACACGTAATAGAACTTCTGCAATGACCCAAAATTCATTTTTAATGGAAAAAGTTTCGTTCGAAAGAGAAACTCACTTTTTTCAGTTTTTCTACCTATACAGTCACAGTTTTGGGTTTCTGCTCTTATCACCTTTCTTCTTTTTTATAATTATTTTTCTTTCTCATTCTTTTTTATGTTTTTCATCATTTTCTATTATTCTTTGTCATGTTTTGGTTAACTTTTTGTTATTCGAATTTTTTAATTGATTTAAATTGTACTTTTTATTTATTGGGTTTTCATTCTTTTGATTTAATTTTGACCCAAAATTGAATTTTCCAACGAGTGCACAATTGTAATGTATCTTAATTAGACAATTTTGGCCCAAACTGAGTTTTTTCATGATTAATTATTACACATTTTTATACCGTTTAGGACATATTTTTTCTGTAATATCTGCCCATTTCAGTTTTTTTTTTAATTTTCCATACTTATTTACAGCGTTTCGTTCAATTTTATGTTTTATTTTTTTTATAGACCTAAACTGAACTTTTCAATAAGTTTTCATATTTTTGCATTAACTTTGACCTAAAACTGAACTCCTCCAACGAATAAAGTCTAATTATCATGTAAATCGATTTGCACAGAGATATTTTTGGTCGACGAGCCAAAAATCGATTTTTAAGGAAAAAAAAATTGAGTCGTAAAGGAAACTCACTTTTGAACTTTTTGTTCGTCCTATACAATCACAATTTAGATTTTCTCCTGTTATTACATTTATTCTTTTTGATAATTATTCTCCTTTTCACAACCGGCTTCTTGCGAACCTACTTCGTGTTTAAAAACTGCGTTTTTCTTGAGTATCCTCAGGTAGTTCTTAAATGTGATGAACAATTCAAGTTTTTTTCTCTATATCGTCTTTATATCTATTTGCTATGATAGTTCTTCTACAAAAAATTCCGGCCACTTTTGTAATTCTTTCTCCCTTAAGTAACACAATTTACTTCGGTTTGGTTTGGTTTGCTTCCTTTTTTTTAATTGAACTATTTTCGTTTTCTCTTCCATGTTTTCCTTACCACTATTTCTTTCTCATTTTCTTTTTTGAATTTTTATTATTTTTTTTAATTCTTTATCATGTTTTGTTTAATTTTTTTTCCTTGGAATTTTTAAATGCAAATAAGTTAGAATTCTTGGGTTAATTTTGACCCAAAATTTGGAACTACACCAACGAGTGCACAATTCTAATGAATGGTAATTAACCAGATTTGGCCCAAATTGTATTGTTTTATGATTTTATACGGTGCTAGACATATTTTTTTAGATATCTGACTATTACAGAATTTTTGGTGGTTTTCGGTGTTTTTTGTCGTCATTCTTTTTACATTTTTCATAATTTTCTATTAGGCTCTGTCATGTTTTGTTCAACTCTTTGTTCTTTGAAATTTTATAATGGATTTAAATTGAACCCTTTATTGGGTTTTCATCCTTTTGAGCTTTTGAGCAATTTTGACCAAATATTGAACTTTTCCAACGAGTGCACAATTGCAATGTACGGTGATTTTGACAATTCTAGCCCAAACGGTGTTTTTTCACGATTAATTAGTCCTGATTTTTTATACCGTTTCAAACATATTTTTTCTGTAATATGAGCCCATTTCAGGTTTTTTTCTCATAATTTTCTAAACTTATTCTTTGTAACGTTTCGTTCAACTTTTTGTTCTTTAATTTTTGTTTGATGGATCTAAATTAGATTTTTTATTGATTTTTCATACATTTGAGTTAAATTTGACTTAAAATTGAGCTTTTCCAACAAATAAACTATAATTGTTACCTAGCTAAATCGATTTGCACAGAGATATTTTTGGTACAAAGTTGTATTTTTTAAATTAGTGATATTTAATTTTTTAAGTCTTTACACAGATTTTTGAGTTTTTCGTTCTATATTCTCTACATTGACAATTTTCGGTTTCTCCTCTCATCATCTTTCTTCTTCCTAATAATTGTTCTTCTTTTTACAGCCGGCTTCTTACGAACCTTTTTCGTGTTCAAAAACTGTGTTTTACTTGAACATCCTCGGGTAGTTGCTGAATTCGACGAACCATTTTAGTTTTTTCCTCTTTATAGTCTTTCTATTTCTTCATTACAAATTTATTTGAAGACTTGTTACTCGTCATTTATGTAATTTTTTCTCCTCTAAGTAACCAGAAAAATACTAACAAAAAATTTATTGTTGTTTGGGTTTGTTTGCCTGATCCTTTTACTGTTACTACTTCCGTCTTCTCTTCCTTGTCTTTTTTCTAGTTTCTCTTTCTCATTCTTTTTTATATTTTTTATAATTTTCTTATATTCTTTGTCATGTTTTGGTTCTTTGAAATTTTTTAATGGATCTAAATTGGACTTTTTATGGGGTTTTCGTTCTTTTGAGTTATTTTTTAGTTTGAGGTGATCTCAAATTAATGAATTAACAGTTTTGGCTCGAAATGGAGCTTACTAAGAAAAATTTGGTTCAAAAAGGAAACTTATTTTTGAGTTTTTCTTTCTTCCTATACAGTCATAATTTTGGTTTTCTCCTCTTATTACCTTCCTTCTTTTTAATAATTATTCTTTTAAACTTCTCCTTTTCACAACGGTCTTCTTACGAATCTACTTCATGTTCAAAAACTGCGTTTTTCTTGAACATCCTCGGATTTTAGTTCTTTTCTAGTTTTTTTCAATTGTTGTTATATTTATCGTAATTTTCTAATAATCTTTGTCAGGGTTTTTTAACATTTTGTTTATTTTATTGGGTTTCATTCTTTTGACTTAATTTTGACCGAAAATTGAACTTTTCTATCCAGTTCACAATTGTAATGTTTGGCGAACTGGACAATTTTAGTCCAAATTGGGTTTTGCCTCCATTAATTATTCCTGATTTCTTATACCGTTTGGACATACTTTTTCTGTGATATTCACCTGGTTCAGATTATTTTCGGTGCTTTTCGAGGTTTTTAATTCGCAATTTTTATTCATAATTGTCTATACTTATGCTTTGTCAAGTTTCGTTCAAATTTTTGATTTTTTGAAAAATTTTCTGATGGATATAAATTGATTTTTTTTTTGTCATTGCGTTGTCATATTTTTGAGTTAACTCTGAGCTAAAGTTGAACTCATTCAACGAACAAGCAGTTGTTCATAATATTCTATATATGTATAATTACCCACAACACAGATTGACTTTAACAGAGAAACAATCTACATATTTGTGCATAAAGTTTTTTAATCATTTGCCGAGGGAGATTCGTGAGAAACAGGGTTTGGATGCCTTTAAAAAAAATCTTTTCAAGTTCCTCGTTGATATGGAACCATATAATTTTATTGATTATTTCCGGAATTGTAGAAATATTTGAGATTAGTATGTAATACTTTTGACGTGTTTGAACACAATAATTACCTGTAATTTTTTTTTTTCAAATAAATGATGTTATCTATCTATCTATCTATCTATAACGGTCACGTAAATCGATTTGCACTGAGAGATATTTGGTCCAAAACAGTATTTTTAAATTATTGACACCTAATTTTTCAAGTATTTACAGGGTTTTGACACGTAATAGAACTTCTCCAACGAACCAAAAATCATTTTTAATGAAAAAAGTTTAGTTCGAAAAAGAAACTCATTTGTTAGTTTTTCTCTCTTCCTATACAGTCACAATTTTGTCTCCTGTTATCACCTTTCTTCTTTCTAATAATTATTCGTCTTTTCACAACCGTCTTCTTACGGACCTTTTTCGGGTTCAAAAACTGTGTTTTTTCTTGAACATCCTCGGGTAGTTTTTGACTTTGATGAACAATTTTAGTTTTTCCTCTTTATCCTTTTTTAAATTTTCTGAAAACTTGATACACATTTTTCTATTACAATTATCCTGCTGCGGCAGCTTTTCTACAAGAAATTCCGGCCATTTATGTAATTATTCCTCCAATAAGTAACCCAAAAAATACCAAAACAAAATATACTGTGGTTTGGGTTTGTTTGCCTTTTTTTTTACTGTTACTATTTCCGTCTTCTCTTCCTTGTTGTTTTTTCTAGTTTTTATTTCTCATTCTTTTCTATATTTTTTTTGCATCATTTTCTATTATTCTTTGTCAGCTTTTTGTTCAACTTTCTGTTAATTCAAAATTTTTAATGGATCTACATTGTAATTTTTATTTATTGAATTTTCATTCTTTTGTGTTAATTTTTACCCAAAATGGAATTTTCCAATGAGTGCACAATTGTAATGATAATAGCTTAATAAAACAATTTGTGTTTTTCATGAATAATTATTACAGATTTTTTATACCATTTTGGACATATTTTTTCTGTAATATCTGTCCATTTCAGATTTTTCTTTTATTTTCTATACTTATTATTTGCCGCGTTTCGTTCAATTTTTTCTTTTTGAGGTTTTTTTTGATGAACCTAAACTGAACTTTTCAATAGGTTTTCATATTTTTGTGTTAACTTTGACCTAAAACTGAACTTCTGGAACGAATAAACTCTAATTGTCATGTAAATCGATTTGCACAGAGATAGTTTTGGTCGACGAGCCAAAAATCGATTTTTAAGGAAAAAACAATTGATTCGAAAAGGAAACTCACTTTTGAATTTTTTGTTCTTCCTATACAATCACAATTTTGAATTTCTCCTGTTTTCACATTTATTCTTTTTGAACATTATTCCCCTTTTCACAACCGACTTCTACGAGCCTACTTCATGTTTAAAATTTTTTTTTTGCTTCAATATCCTCAGGTAGTTTTTACATTTGATGAAAAATTTTAGTTCTCTTCTCTTTATCGTCTTTATTTATTTATTTATTTTTTTTTAATCTTTTATTTTCGATACTTACACAGTCTTTGTCTCATAATTCTGGCCACTTACGTAATTTTTTCTCCCCTAAGTAACACAAAATTTACTGTTGTCTGGGTTTGTTTGCCGTCTTTTTTTACTGGAGCTATTTCCGTCTTCTCTTCCGTGTTTTTTTTTCTACTTTTTCTTTCTCATTCTTTTTAAAATTTTTCTTTTTTTTAAATTCTTTGTCATGTTTTGTCTAAAATTTTTTTCCACTTTTAAATGGAAATAAGTTGGACTTCTAGAGTTAATTTTGCCCCAAAATTGAACTACACCAACGAGTGCACAATTTTAATGAATGGTAATTAACCCCCAATTTGGCCTAAATTGTGTTGTTTTATGATTCATTATTCCCGTTTTTTTATACGGTTTTAGACATATTTTTTAGATATCTGCCTATTAGAGATTATTTTTTGGTGCTTTTCGGTGTTTTTGGTCGTTTTTTCATTTCCAATTGTTGTTTAGACTCGTGTTTTGATTACGAACAAATAAAATTATTGAATATCTGCGAAACGGTGTGAGATAAGGATAGGAATATTCAAGTGGAATTATAAAGAGATTTATGAGGAATCTAAAAATCCCTGATACACGGTGTTCTATAAAAAAACGTTGGTATCCTTTTTTAGCTGAATTGGCAACACCGCAAAGGTCAAATATTTTAGAAACGGGGGTTAAAGCTTTGGTGGGCACAAAACTTGAAATAAATATGTTGAGCCGTTCTCTATATTCGTCTGAGTTCCAAGTTCGTCATCAGCGTGAATCACCGCGAAGATAAGGCGATATTCTTGGTCATAATAATCGGTTTTGTGACCCTTGTGACGCAATTAACTATTACAAGACCACCAAAATTTTCGGCTGCTCTAGAGGACAAAAAAGATACCAACACTGTGCGTAAGTCCCAAAACTACTTACCAAACATCTACTTCTCGGCACATGATTGGCCCCCCCCTTCGCTACAGGAGCGCAGTTGTTCCCGCGTTCCCCCTGCACCAAAAAAAGCGAACCCCTGTCGGCGTGCAGCAACGTGGAGACGTTCTGCAGGATTTTGTGGCACAACGACCGCACTTCCAGCTCGTTGCATATGTCTTTGACCTTTAACAAAAGAAAACACTCTCAACGTATATATAAATGAAACACTATAATAAAGAACAAACTTCCTTACGAGTTCCGACGAAAGAACTTAATATTTACTCCGAGGTCTTAAATAACTTAAGTGTGAAACAAGAGGACGCTGAAAGCTGAGAAGTATTTCGCCTAGGCCCAAGGAAACGCGTGGGCAGCCGCCAGGAAACGAAAGGATGAATAAAAGAGGTTTTTTTTGTCAGTAATCCCCTTAGAGCGTCTTCCTTGTTTTATTTATCCCTTAGTAACAGGAGTTAGATTTAGGGCTGAGTGCGAAATCTCGGAGATGAAAAGTTGCTGTTATGGGAGCCCTTATGTAACGGAATCGATTGAATATAATATGAATCAAATATAATATAATACAATGGAATATAATATGAATGTAACTTTAGAAAGTGCAGCTCGAAAAACCAGGCCGAAAACCAACTGATGCGCATGCGCCGGCTGCCAAGCTCCGCCCCTTAATTTTGAGAAACTTTGAGAGTAATTGCTGGTTTTATATTCTTATTGACCAAACAAAGGACGGGAATAGTATCAGTGCACTCTACAGCCGCCATCTGAGAACGCTAGCGTGTCATTGTCTTGTCAACCTGCGGCCTTATTCTATAGGAAAGAGTGAAAGTGAAAGTGAGAATTTTGACAACCTTGATTGGTCAAAAAATTCTATTGACGAATTCCATTGGCCAGCAATTCTCACTTTCACTTTCACTCTTTCCTATAGAATAAGCGTCCTGATAAGTACCTGGTTTTGGTTTCCATAAGGCACTGGACGCTTATATAATCCATATGTATTCCACAGGGAACGATTGACGCTCGTAGTCAATGACCTAGAAGATATGGACAGAGCCAAGAAATACCGATATTTTCCTAAAAATGGTCCGGTTTTTTGGCCAGAAGTCCGGTACTCTTAAGGTTCCTATGACTTAATTTCATCGTCAGAGCACGTCACATGCGCGTCATAGCATCTTAAAGCCGGACCGGATATTAATTGTCGATTGATTTTGGTTTTTGTTAGCTGAGGATTTAAGTTTTAGAAAACCTTGGAACTAGGTCAAGGCGCGTTACCACGATTCAATTTAGTTGATGAAAATGATCATCCAAGATGAATATTGAATAAAATTGAAGTGAACAGGGGCGTTTACACAGTTCAATTTGGATGAACTATCCAAAGTAAAATACAAATGAACCGTCTAAACTAGCAGCCATTGAAAGTGATCATCTAGGATGAAGAAGCAAAATTAAACCGGACGCTATTTTCTTTCAATTTTAGAAAATTACCTCTGGTAATTTTCTGATCCGCGTAAACTTCACCTTTTCAGTAGCAGCAACTAAGGGACGAAAAACTAGCTTTCGACTAAATCATCGTCTTGGTTGGTAAAAATTAGCTGAAAACGAGTACAAACTTTATAGACGTATTTTGAAAATAACAAAGTTTCTAGGCATCCCGAGAACGGTTAGAAATTTCAAAAATTAAAATTGCTCGTTGTTTTAATCAGAAAAAGTTAGCTGAAAATAAACACAAACTTCATGGGTTTACCTTTGAAAATAAAAAAGTTAGTAGATATCTCGAGAACAGTTGATGTTTTCAAGAATTGAATTTGACCATCGACTTAGTAGGAAAAACTTTGTTAAAATAAGTACTAACTCCATGGGTTTATCTATGAAAATAATAAAGTTCGAAATATCTCCAGAACGGTTAGAGGTTTCAAAAATTGGACTGAACTATTATCTTAGTTGGAAAAAGTTAGCTGAATATAAATACAAACTCAATGGGTTTATCTTTGAACATAGCAAAGTTAGAAATATCTCCAGAACGGTTAAAGGTTTAAAAAATTGGACTGGACTGATGTTTTTGTTAAAAAAGTTAGCCGAAAACGAATACAAAATTCATGGGCCTATTTTTGAGAATAACAAAGTTAGTAGATACCTTGAGAATGGTTGGAGGATTTAAAAATTGGACTGGATTTTTGTCTTAGTTGGAAAAAGTTAGCTGAACACGAGTATAAACTTTGTGGGTTTTTCTTTGCATATAAAAAAGTAAATATTTCAAGAACGGAAGTTAGGAATATTTCGAGAGCGGTTGGAGATTACAAACATTGGAGTGGACTATAGCGGTAGACCACTTGCGGTAAGTATTAAGGGCGTTCTTGCTAGTGTTAGGGAGTGATTATAAACGTCGAGTGGCCCCAAACATGACGTCAAGGAGCCCCAAACCTGCGGTCAAATAGCCTTAATCAGTGCTTCAGTATTCAACTGAAATTCCGTTTATTCCGAACTAATCCAATCGAGTACCAGACAATTTGGACGTGTGTTGGTAACACATAAATTTAAAACAAATTACGGAATAAATGGAAAATAGTCACGTGCAAATGGTGTTGCTAAACAAATTTTTTTAGGTAAACGGTTTAAAATTATTACTGAAATAATACCCATTTCAATACAGCCAAGTCCCGAGGCATTACTAGGAATTCAGGGCTTGATTTGATTTTCAAGGCATTTGACTTTACTTGATTTCAAGTCAAACTCATTACTGTGGTTTTTAATTGACATTGTCTTGAAAAATTAAAAACTTGACAAGTTGTTACTTGACTTGGCCTGGCTTTTTACAGTAGGGCTTAACTTGATGTCGAGTATTTCAAACTATTTGATACTTGATCGAAAGTAGTTAATGAAAATTTGACAACAAACAATTCTGAAAGTTTTTTTCATAATTGAATTGGCCACGCAGTCCTAAAGAAAAAATTTATAACACACCGCAGTTTTACGTCTTGCCTTTCTAGAAATATCTAGTCTTTAATTATTGTAAAAACTACTAGAAAATCATTTTAGGAGTATAACGCAATTTGAGTTCATCAATGAATTCTTGAGTCATTTTTAAACGACTTTGACCCTAATTCTAATCTGCATTTTTCCAAAACTCCAATTTGAAATCCACCAATTTGCATTTTTAAAAAGTTTTCGGTCATTTTTAATGAATTTTGGTTCTTTTCGTGACTCCAAAAGCTTTAAATTTATATTTTAAGTCGGTTTGAGTCATCTTTAACCGATTTTAGTGCCAATCTTAAATTGAATTTTTCAACAAACTTCAAATTTGACCTTGATCTTCACCTGAATTGTTTTCAATTGGCTATTTTAAAAGCTTTGACTTATTTTAAAGCGATTTTGACTTTAGAATTCTTATCTCAATAACTCCAAAAACTTCAAATACACATTTTTTTGGTGCTTTAGACAACTTATATGGATTTTGACCTTAAAGATTCTGAATGTTTCCAAAAACTTTTAATTTGCATTTATAGATCGTTTTGAATTATTCTGGTCGGTCTTGATTTTAATCTTAACCTGCAATTTTTAAAATGATTTAAAATTCTATTTTTAAACGCTCTATCTTTAAACGCTAAGTATTTTTTAACTGATTTTAGCCTTATCATAGCCTGCTTTTTTTTAAAAAGTTCTAATTTGCATTCTTATATACTTTGAGTTTTTTAAACGGATTATGGCTTTAATATTTTTTATCTCAATAACACCAATCATTCAAATATATATTTTTAGATGCCTTGGGTCACTTTTAATGGATTATAAACTAATTTTTTCTAATAACTCTTAATCTGCATTTTTTGATTGCTTTGAATCATTTTTTGACAGTTTTGATCCTAATTTTAAGCAGCACTTTTACAAAATTTTTAATTTTTTATTTATTAACGCTTTAAGTATTTTTTAACTGGTTTTAGCCCTTATCATAACTAAATTTTTTCAAAAAGTTTTAATTTGCATTCTTAAATATTTTGTGTCATTTTAAACCGATCTTAGCTTTACAATTCATATTTCAATAACTCCAAAAATTTTTATAAGCTTTGAGTTGTTTTCAATGAATTGACCTTAAACAACCTGAATTTTTCCAAAAACTCTTAATTCGGATTTTTAGATTACTTTAATTTTCAAAAATGTTTAAATTTAAATTTTTAAGTATTTTTTAAGTAATTTTGGCCATCATCATAACCTTTTTAAAAAAGTTGTAATTTGCGTTCTTAAGTGCAGTGAAGCATTTAATTGCGTGTGATGCATTAAATGAAAGTGATTTTAAACTAATTTTGGTAATAATCCTAAAATGATTTTTTCTACTCGCGTTCGCAAAAACTTACTTTTCCGCACGCAAAGCTGCGTTTGAATGATTCACTTTTACGCACTAGTGCGGCAAAGTACTTTTTCTACGACTGCCTCGAAAATGAACAAATGCGCACAACTAAATACCGTTGAAAGTCGTATATTGCAAACAGCGTGCGCAAAGTGAACTTTGCGCTTGCCCCCATACCGAAGCGTGTGCAAAGTCCATTTTGCACACGCTTTCTAATTGCTTTGCACACGCCTTGGATATATTTTATAATACGAAATATCATTTATAAAGCAATATCGCAGTCGCAGAAAAGAATAGTGTGCAACACGTACAAAAAACACTCTTTACACTCTTTTGACGTTGTATCACTCGCCTACGGCTCGTGTCCAAACTGTCATACTCGTGTCAAAAGTACAGTTTTTGACACTAGCTGTACAATATACTATTTCCGCACTAGTGCAGTCGCGTGCGGAAAAGTATCACTTTCCGCACTTACTTGTTAGGAAAATAACAAACATTTTTTTTCAAATATTCCCAATTTACATTTTGTACGTATGGAGTCATTTTTAACCAATTTTGGCCTAACCTGACTTCGAAAATGTCCAATTTTGTGTTTTGAGTCAAATTTTATATATTGTAGCCCAAAACCGTATTTTACCAAAAGCAATAAATATATCAGAAAATTTGAATCAGATTTACATTATTTTTTCATAACATTGAGTTTAACCAAAAACATCAAAATTTGCATTTTTAGAGAATGTGGGTTATTTTTAATCAATTTTAGTTTTAATTCTAACCCTGCAATACTCCAAAAATTAAAAATTTCCATCTTTAAACGCTTTAAATGACTTTTTTAACCAATAAATGCCCTAATCATGATCTGAATTTTTCAAAAGAGCTCAAATGTGTTAATTTACTTAAGTTAAATAGCTTCCTCCAAGTCCTGTCAAACCGCGAATCACAGAATTTCTAACCGTAGAATTTCGTTCGACGTCTTTTTGAAATACACTGAATAACTCATTTTGGTTGATCTACTTTCATACAAAAATATATTTGCTTTCATTACAAAATTTACATTGGATGATTCACTCAAAGTGATCAACCAAATTGAACTGTGTGAACGCGCCTTCAGCTAAAGGCTAGGAGCCCTAGCGCTGTAACTAGGACATGGATACAAGTTCGATATTTGATTGAATTGGAAATAAAAAGTAATACAAATAATGACAGTGACGATTGTTTTGCAATAATTTGACGTAACACGTCATGACGTCACCGAGACACTATCCGCCGCCATTTTTAAGGTTCCAACTGTTGGAAGGGATATCCGGGTGTAATTAAAACTGAGATACGGGGCTCTGAAGCTGAAATCACAAAAATTGACATCTCAAAAAAATCTTTTAAAATAATCTCAATGGCATAACTAGGGTAATTGGTATTTTATGTTGATTGCTGAGACTATTCGAATTTTTAAATTCTTATTAAGTAAACAAAGAATGGGAATATTGTAAGTATGCGCATGAGCCCCCACTCCACCCGAAAGATTTCTTGTTGCTGTTGCTCTATCACCGGCCTTCTCGATTTGTTTGTATTGTAAATTGTAAAGGTGACATCGGCTTTTTTATTTATAAATATACTTCAATTTATTTCTGATTTTAATATAAATTTAATAAAGAATTTTCGTGTGAATTAAGTAGTATGGAGTGATACATTCGATTGCACTTTAGTTTTTCATTTTTCACTTGTTATTTCTCATCAACCTTTTCAATTTGATTTTTCCCTAATTTCTAAAACGTTTTTTTAATAATTTTCTCACGCAAATATTTACCTTACTCATGTACTAGACTAGTTTGCGCTAAATTTTGTTTTTTTTTATGAGCATTCTGATGTCTTTTGTAGAACTTTTTATTTTTTAAAAATTACCTTTTTCTACAATTCTTGTGGTCTTATTTGTATGACTTGCTAGTTCTTCTGGATTTATTTTGACGAGTATTTTCTTTCGTCTTCCTATCATGAATTTTTGGCTTCTGCTCTATTAGTCTCTATTTTTCTCGTTATTTTCCCCACTTTTGAATTCACTGATTTCGCACTTATTTATCAGCAAAGTTCCTTTTTTCTTACCGTCCAATTTCCTTTTTTTTCTCTGCTATTTTAACTTACAAATACAGTTTTTCTTTACCTCTGAACATTGTTAAAGTGTAAACTCACTTATTTAATAATAATTACATTTTGTATTAAGTAATTTCTCATATTCGTAGAAAAAGTCTATTCTACTGAAAAAACCGACAAAAAGGTAGGAAAAGAGGCAAACTTTAAGTCAGCGGTCTCAAATATTTTATAACCGAAAGTGACGTGCGGAACCTGGCGACACCTACCATAGCTACTAAGGATTAGAAATGACGATGGAGGAAACGTTCTAACAAGTAGCATCTCTCATCATCTCTAACGAGTTGTATTCTTTCTATTGCAGGTTTCTGTTCTGCATTCACGTTTCTATTTAGTTTGTGAAACCCACAGTAGGTGACGCCAAATTCTGCACATCACTATAAATTGACAACTACTTGAGGCCTTATTGTTTGTCTGTCGATCCATAGCTGCTCTGTGCAACTTGCAAATTGTGCAACTAGTGTCGAAAATTGCACGTTTCACACGAGGGGGTCGGTTTGGACACGAGCAGTAGGCTAGTGATATGTCACAAGATTGTGAAGAATGATTTTCGTACGTGTTGTGTGCGCACTATACTTTTTCTACGACGAATACATCGCAAATCAAACATGAAACCTAATAATCAAGATTAGGATCAAAGTTCCATCTGATGTTTGAATAGGTTGGTCCGCCAAATTGCCTGGAAGTGTATTTTATACTTTCTTCTACGACTGCCTCGAAAATGAACAAATGCGCACTACTAACTACCTTTGAAAATAGCATATTGCACTGAAGCACTTTGCGCACGCTCCCATACAGAACCGTGTACAAAGTTCACTTTGCACACGCTTCCGATTGTTTTGCACACCAAACCGTCACACTCGTGTGAAAAGTGCAATTTTCGACTCTAGTTGCACAATATACTATTTTCATATGTGATCCTTCGTATTATAAATAGGCAAGGCGTGTGCAAAATAATCAGAAGCTTCTGTATGGGAGGGTGTGCCAAGTCACTTTGCGCACGCTGTTTGCAATATGCGAATTTCGATTTTCAACGGTAGTTAGTAGTGCGCATTTGTTCATTTCGAGGCAGTCGTAGAATAAGACATTTTTGGGAACTTTTTAAACTACAGGTTCTCTCTAACCATCGTTGCACTTAGCTGCACGTTTCGCCTAAAATGGCATCATCAGGCCAACACACAGTCAATCGTACACGGGGATTTAGGAGGGAGTCAGGATATGAGGGTTGACCCTCGTTCTTGCAAGTCATCCACGAGGCAGGAAGAATCCAGCAGAATTAAAAATTCAACGTCCTACAGTAGCAATGTAGGTTGATAAAAAGCAGTAACTTCCTTCTTCTTGATCTCAGCTTCTCCTTCGGAGGTTGCTGCTCGTCATGGCTATTCTAACTTTAGAGGCAGCTGTCCGAAATAGTTCGACAGATCAGAGGTCAAACCAGTCTCGCAGGTTATGTAGCCAGGAAATTCTACGTCGACCGACGCTTCTGCGTCCCACGACATTCCCCTGCATGATGAACTGCAGAATTTCATATTTTGAATTACGCTTGGCATGCCCAAGAAACTCTAGTTTGCTTCTCTTAATTATGAAAAGAATTTCCATTTCCTTATCCATTTTTTCCAAAACTTGTTCGTTCATAAAGCAGTCCATCTAGGAGATGTTTAACATTCAGTGGTACACCCACCACTCAAACGATTCCAGTCTCTTCGACTGTTTCTGTTCAGTGTCCATCCTTCAAGACCATATAGTAACACTGGAAAGACATAACACCGCACCATTCTCACTCTCAAAGTCAAGGATAGATCTCGCACGGTCATCAGTCTTCTCAGTTTCATAAATGTTGTCCTCGCTTGCTCAATTCGTGACAAGATTTTTTTGTTTTTGTGCAACGTTTTCTTTTATGATAGTTCCTAGGTATTTGAAGTGATGGACTTGCTCAACCGTCTTATTGCGTATAGTCAGCTGACCGCTGATGTTCCTTTTGGATATTATTAGCATTTTTGGTTTTATTGATATTCATATTTAGCCCATAATCTTCGCTAACTACTGTTACTTTGTCTACCAGTTTCTGCAGATCTTTGAGGCAGCTTGCTATTACAACGGTATCGTCCGCGTACCTGATGTTGTTGACAGTTCTGCCATTGATTGCTATACCCGCCAGCTCCTCTTCCAATGCCTCCCGAAAAACAACACGGAATAAATATTAAATAGTATAGGAGAGAGAACACACCCATGTCTGACTCCCTCCCGAATACTAATTTGTTCTGTCAAAGCATTGTCATACTTCACTCTAGAAGTTTGTCCCCAGTAGAAATTTGATATTATTCGGACATCGTGCTAATCAATGCCAAGTCCTTGGAGGATATTGTAACAAAGTTACTAAAATTTATCTTTAAGAGGAGACCGAAGAATGGTTTTTAATAAGGAAATATATGTGACGACGGCCTAACTAGTTCAGTTTACATGTAACCTATTTGGTGTCAAATTTAGATTAGAAGGTTAATAGTTTTTGGTTATTTAGTATTTCAATGTTGTCAGTTTTAAATTTCAGTCATTTGTCAAATGCTAAACCTGCCTAGTTGGATTAAATAGTTTGGCAACCTTATCCGATAATACAGGACCAATTCCTAGAAATTAGGCAGTAGGCTTGTTAGGATCGTTGAACGCATATAAAAGACGGGAGCATGACAGCCGGAGGGAATACCATTGCTAGCAGTCAAAGAATAAAGAGCTCCCTAAAGAGTTAAAAGTAAGGAAAACCGTTTAACGGAAATTCAAACACACAATCACTACACGGGGGGCTGGCATTAGTAGGACTCCTCAAACATTCACTACACGGGTGCCTGGCAGTAGTAGGGCCCCACACACACAATCCCTACACAATAGCTAGACATTCTTTTTCAGTCACAGAAAACTTTTTCTCGGTTGCGGTTAATGATCGACTGGTATACGCTATTACATGGTCTCCATCCTGAAAATTTTGATTTAAATCCACACCTAACCCATCACCAGACGCATCTGTTTGTAAAACAAATGGCCTTGTAAAATCGGGACAAGCCAGTACTGGGGCTTCGGTGAGACAAGTTTTCAATCTAATAAATGCATCTTCTTGTGTAGCTGTCCATTTCCACTGTACTCCTTTTTTCAAAAGACGGTTCAATGGAGCTTCTATTTGCGAAAAATTGTTTACAAATCGTCTATACCAAGATGCAATTCCTAAGAAACGACGTAAGCTACGAATATTAGTCGGTGCTGGAAGTTCTAATATAGCTTCCACTTTATCTGGATCAGTACATATTCCATCAAAGTAATCAGATGTCCAAGATATTTAAGAGATTTACGTCCGAATTGACATTTATCCGGATTTGTTTTAAGATTTGCTCTTCGTAATCTGGTAAACACTTCATCCAAGTTTTGTAAATGTTGCTCGAATGTCTCTCCTAATATTATAATATCGTCTAGATAAGCAAAACAGTGTAGATCTAACTCAGGTCCAATTATAGAATCCATTAGGTGTTGAAATGTCTGGATCAGAGTGTAAACCAAAAGGCATTACACGAAATTGAAACAATTCCATTCCTGGGACAGTGAAAGCGGTTATTTGTTTACTTTCCTCTGACAGCGTACTTGCCAATATCCTTGTTTCAAATCTAGACTTGTAATGTATCTTGCCTTCTGCAATTTGTCAAGGATAGCCTATATATACGGTAACGGATGCATCTTTGCGTGTTACAGAGTTAACTTTTTGGAAATCTATACAGAAACGGGGTTTACCATCTTTCTTCCGAACAATGACAACAGGACACATTCTTCATCTTTATTTAATGTCAGTAGTAGTTTCTTTCTTTTCTTCAACCATATCGATAGGGCTGCCAATGGGTTGTGCGGACGGTAGTAGACGGTTACGGTAACGGATCTGGCTACTTTGTAGATCAATAGTGAATGGATGGCGGGATAGTATGTCCATTCCTATTAGAATTTCGCTTAGTAGTTCAGGCAGGTGGGCGAGGTTTTCGGTTATGGTAACATTTCCTAAGCTTAACGGTACCAGAAATGCTTCTTGAATCTCGACCATGGTTCCGTTGGCCACCACAGCAGTATCTATGGCTGATCCAACCTTAGAACTTCCTAACTCTAAACAAACATGAGCGAGTTTGTCTCCTAAATAGGAACAAGCAGAGCCAGTATCGACTAAGGCGGTGTATGACTTTCCATACACAATAACGGAAATATGCGGACGGGTATCAGCTATCGGTAGTCGGTTATCGGTTATCGGTAGTCGGTTAACGGTGGAGGTCCTGTTATTCAGGGATCGAGTGGACCTCGGATTATCACGATCCCGGTTCAGTTTTCCCTTCTCTGGCACATGCAATCGCGGGTCAAAACTCCTTCAATTCCACACCTGGAACAGAATAGTTTTGATTGATTACGGCATTCGGTCCTAATGTGACCCACTTCTCCACATCGCCACCATAGTGGTCTTCTTCTTGTCCGCTCCTGGTTAGTTGCCTGTCCCTGTATTGGTATATTTGGTTACAGTCTTTGTCCAACTCCCGTATTAGCTGTTCTTTGAGCATTTCTTTGGCTAGAAGTTTGCTCTGATTGATAAAACCTTGGTGGTCGCCGTAATGCCCTTGTCTCGTTCCGAAAGTTTTGATTTAGTTCATCGAATAGAACTTCTATCTCTCTCACGACTTCTGTGAAGCTCATTACGTCACAGTAGTCAGTTTTTCTCATTTGTTGTAGGTACTCAGGTAATAGGTTACGGTATAGCCACTGCAACTCTTGCCGTTCATGAATCCCTCCATGCCTATGGATTAGAGTTTGTAACTCCGTAATATAGCGGATAGTCGGTTCGGTAGGTCTTTGCATTTTGCGGCTTATTTCTGCTTCTAAATCTTTCTCATAATTTAAAGGAAAATAGAATGAACGGAAATCAGATAGAAAATCCTGCCAATTATGCCAGGAAGCGTCTATTGTTTCGGAACCATAGGCCCGCTTGATCTCGGAGCAGTTCCGGCATATGAGGGAGCAATCGATTTACGTCAATGTCCTCGGTAGTGCAAATGTCCTGAAGACGTTCCATGAAACCTACAGGGTCGGTGCATCCATTGAAATGGATATTCCACTTATGTACGTTAATCGGTAGTTGTAACATTTGCGGAGCATTTGAGGCAGTCACAATCGGTTGGTTTTGTACCTGCAAAGGATTTGGTATCTCGGAAAAGCACGGTTCGGTAAAATTAGCAGACGTCTGACAACCCTTGCAGTATCTTTATCCTGTAGCGGTGCGGTAGCAGTAAAACGTTGACGCAAATTCAGTTCGGTATTCAAATTCGGTGGCGGTACGGTAACATTAGTGGACAGGTGGTCAATCCTCAAGTTATGGATTGTTGGCTGTACTTGTTCGGTTTCGAATTCTGATACATCTTCGGTATCATGTGGAACAATTGTTGGTCTTACACGACTTCTCAAGTACCTTTGCAATCGCTTTTTTAAGACTCTAACAGTTCCGGTTATCTCCAAGTTAAACTTCTGCAGTTCACGGGTCAATTGCGCCTTGCTTAATTGATTTACTAAATTTATCTCAGATTCTTCGATTGACGGCAGACTTTCATTCGGGTCGGTTAATACGGAAGGATTTCCAGATCATGAGGTTTCCAAAACGGAGAAAAACAATAGTCGGTGTAACCACAGCTTTAAAATTGACAGCAGATGAAACATCACGGTAAAAGGTTATACTTTAAAAATTGTTGACAACAGACTTCAAATATAATCTGAAAGACGTCAAGTTTGAGGAGGTTAATTTTTAAAAATGGGGCCCCCTTTTTCGGAATAAAGTACCCTAGAAGCAGAATATATAGGGTATGTGGACAGAAATTGATAGACAAGTATTTGAGCAACAAGAAAAGAACGGTAGGGACACGAATAACAACCAATTTTTAGGTCTAGGATCAGCGGACGGTGATCACTTTCGCACAGACGGAACTTTCACCCCTGAAGGCCAAACGGTCCCTGCTCGGGCGCCATAATTTGTAAGGAAAGCAAGGGGTGTTCTTTCTTTGAAGGATTACTATGAGGATTTTTAGTTATTTTAAGTACCTAAAAAAAGAGTGTCTCGGGCGCCACCCTCTATGGGTTTTATGTGGTAGAGGGGCCACCGAGGAAATGCCTAACGGGTAAGCTTTTAAACAGTGGAGAATGAATCCCAGGATATGTTGTTTTATTCTTAGAGGTGAAAGTCACACAACACGCATTCAGTCCACCAACAGATTCAAAGATATAGTAGTCAAGATCGATAATTTATTATCACAATATTTCCAACTAGACAGATAAGAAACTCTGGAACTTTATAATAAATCTACAGAAAGTCTAATTCGGAAAGAGAAGGGTATGGGTGAGGAAATTGGAGGAGAATATGGATGATAACGGTACGGAATGGGGCCCTACCATCAAATGGCTAATCAGTAATTTGTAATACTCGAACAACCCCTAAATGCTTCGCTAATTTTAGTTCCGATAGTGAGAGTTTGCGGAGCCCTACTAATGCCAGGCACCCGTGTAATGATTGAATGTGGGGCCCTACTACTGCCAGGCACCCGTGTAATGATTGAATGTGTATGTGGAGCCCTACTACTGCCAGACACCCATATAGTGAATGTTTGAGAAGCCCAACTAATGCCAGGCACCTATGACTTCTGTATCAAACTGTACTGCTATGAAAAAAGTTCGACTTTCCTCTGATGGCCAATATTCCATTCATCAAGAATGTGGTGACTATGATCTGTGGTACTTACATATTATTTGATTGTAAGTTAGATTTAGATGTATTTTCTATTCTAAGACTGCGTGCACATTTAACTAGATTTTTTTAATGTTTTTATGTTTCTCTGCATAATAACTACTTATATAATCAAACACTTGAATGGTACTTGAATTTATTTACTATATATTTAATTTGAAAGAAAACATTAATGTAAGCTATTTTAAGTTCGCTTAATGATATAAATGATGTTTAATTTTTTTTTAATGAAATTTAATTGGAAAAAATATATATTGACAATTGACATCAGAGACAATTGTTACGATTCAGTTGGTTAAATGATAAAGTTTATCCCTAATTGGCGATTAGAATTACCGATGGGGGCGCTGTGAATGTAAACAAATATGGCGACTTAGGCGGTAATCGAAAAGTGACGTTTGTAAAAGTTTAAGGAGTTTTCGTGGTTGAAACGACTTTTTTTCTTCTACCTTCGAGGTATACTTATTGTGTGAACACCGTTTTTAGAAGATTACTGTTTAAATTAGGTACTAATGAGATATGTATAGTTCAGTGGTTTCTGTGAATGTTTTTTTGTGAAACAAGTTGTGGGCATAATTTCGTGTGAAGCAAAATTCGCTTGAAAAAGTAAGTTTCCACGCAAAGTGTACCTTTTTTCGATTCTATTCCATAATTGTGATTTTTTTATTTAAGGTTTGGCTGAACCTGAAGCATACCTAAAACTAGCTACAATCTTCCAGTACTTAGAAGCCTCGCTGTAACCAGCAGCAGATTGTAGAAAGAGAAAACATCTTAAATTCCAAACACTTATTTTCTGTGGCCATTATGGAAATCTACCAACACTGGAAGGTGAAGAGATAAAGATCGTAGCATTGTGCCTTGAGACAAGTGCTCTGTTGAATGACAGAACCCCATGAGGTGTCTGGAGCCGTTAGGATCCATGTGTAAAGTTTCAAAATTTTAAACTTTATATGCAGCTCTAAAGCAGGTGCATGTGGAAACATTTATATATCTAATTATATATCTAAACTATTTAATAATTTAAATTAAAGAAAAAGTAGGCCTTCAGCCGGATTTGAACCAACCATCTTCTGCAAGCCGGGCAGATGCTCTGCCAACTGAGCTATAAAGGCACATGCAATTCTTTGGCTTATCGTGATACCGTTTCTTCAACTTAAATCACCATTATTGTTAGTACGCAAAGTGGGGCAAAGGGAACAGATTTACGACCGGAGACCCGTCGAGCCTCGGTTTCTCATTCTTGCAGGATCGTCAAACATGCTCTGATTTCACCTACAATCGGAGAACAGAAACTCTGATCTCCGGCATACACAGCCAATAGATATAGATATAATAGCAATAATATAGATAAAAGGTTTTTAATTAATTGTTTTATTTTGAAACCTGGGATAATAACAACTTGAGTTCTTCTTTTATCAAGCAAGGTTGAAGTTGAGAGGTAAACCATTGTTTTAAATTTTGTATACCATAATGCCACAGTGGTTTACCCCTCGATTGAAGTAGAGGCTTTCATGTTCGGCATAAAGTTTTGCTCCAAGAGAATTAGGTAGTACCTGTCCTTGTTTACCTATTACATCAGTACCTAAGCACAGAATAAAATATATTTTATTCTGTGCCTAATTATGAACAATTTCTTATTACCGATACAAAATAAATATAAATCCTTTGAATATAAAATGCCTAGTAATCTTCCTAATTTCTTTGGGAGTAAATTTCAAGTGTAAGTAAGTAACTTTGTTGCAAAGTAGATCGTTTTACTTGCCAGTTTATTAACCAATAATCTTTATAAAGATAAGATAATTTCTTAGTCTCAACTTCAGTTATGTATTAGTAACATGTTTCTAAATTTAGTGAGATTGATCCAAACAATCACATTATAAAAATGAAGTCATTAAAGTTTGAACTGGTTATCTAGGAATAATCTACTTTGTGACACTTTTCATAGGTATTTTTTAAATTAAAACTTGTCGTCTTGTAATACTGGAGACATTAAATTTACAACTGCACTATTACAGTAATAATTTCATCAATATTGCTAATTAAATTCCTAGCTATATAAACACCTTTTCAATATATCAAATATTCTTATTCTCTGATTAATTCTCTCAATATGTACTCTTGCTTTTGACAGTAATATATTAAAATTTGGTTCCTCATTAGTAAACTGATTTTTTCTTCAAAAATATAGCCCAAAATATTCTTATTCCATGATTTATTTATTTATTTATTAAAAAGCCTTTATCAACCATAACACTATCAACAAAAGGTTCTAGTTTATTTTATTAATAATTCCACTCAGTTCAAAGATTGCTTTGTCAGAATTTCATTGCATAGGCCTCCATAGCATTTTGAAACAAATGTTATTAAACCTCCAGGACTTACACCAACCACGAATTTCAAAGTTTGACCACCTTTATAATAAGAATATATTCTAATCGTATAAGACAGACAAGACAATTTTTGAACTGGAATTTCTGTACAATCTAGAATAACTCTAGTAGATTCAAATGTCTCAAAACAGATAGGCAGGTTTTTCTGAATCTCCTCCCAACTAGGCCAAGGAATATATCTTTTAAGAATGTTTGACAAATAATATACAAATTCACAAAAAATGGTCTGAGAGGTAGGCTGTGAAATTTGGAACAAAAAATCTAAATTATTAAATCGTATGCCCATTTTCAACAGGATACATTTCTGTTAATAAGGAGACACAACACTCCTATGTTGTATCCATTTAACATCCCTGCTATCTATAATGGGCCTGTTACAGGTAATCTTATGGGAATTTCTATGGCATTTACCTGTAACAGGCCCATTATAGGGATGTTAAATGGATACAACATAGGGGTGAAAATCATTTAGTAAACTGAAACTGTTAAGGCCTGTTAAAGACAGTAACTGTTGCTCAGATTTAATTCTAAAAGAAAAATTTACAACTATAACACCACTTAACACTTGCGCATTTTTATCCAAAAAACTTAGACTGTGGTGCTTCTTGGTGCACTGATGTCTTCATATGCACCAGAGCATTTACTACCAATTGTTGCTTAGGTGTTAGATCACTATATCGTAACAACTTTTCCTCACTAGGTTCAGAATTTAAAGTCATAGGTTCTTTATTACAACTGTCACAAACACTACTAAAGTCTGGGATAGAGAAATAATTGTCTGACAAACGTTGACTGGAGGAAGATTTGTTGATGGTACCGCAAAAGCTTTTAACTTAAGTCTAAACAAGTTTGATGCTAGTTTTCCTGAAAAATGTTAAACAAAAAACACTTAATTGAAAAGTATATCTAAATACCTCTATTATAATCATGTTGCTAAAGTGCAATGAACGAACTCTCAAATGTTTGCTAACTGGTTTTGTTATTGATAGGACTTTGATCCAGGCTTTTCTCCTGTCCACAAACTCATCCACACCAAACTCATCTTTGGAAATACTTTTATTGGTGTTTTTGCAAGAATTGCAATTGAATACGCAGCAATTTGTATTATGGATAGTTTTCTTCTGCTTTTTTCTTGTTCTGAACATTTTTATAATTCACAAGACAATTTGAACCACAAAAAAAAAATTAAACACCGTGATACATGAAGTAAAAGAAAACTATACAAAATTTAAACAATTTCGGAAAATGTTGGAAAATTTGAAAATAAATGAAACTTTGTTGATGCAACCAGGAATATTAGGATACAACTCCTGAAGCAAGGACGAAAATACGTACAAATGAAAATAAAGTAAATAAACAGAAGAGTGAAAATGATTACTTCCTAACTAGTTTTAAATTATTGCTTCCAGGTGGCGTCTAGGTTTTTTTAATCGCCAAATGAGTTGTCATGTCAGGTGACCAGCAGAGCGCAATATCACTTGTCAAACGTAACGTGGCGTCTTTATGACGTTTTCGATTGGCAAAACGAGTTTTCTAGTGCAGTTCTAATAAAACACGCAATTCACAATTGCATTGCACTTAGGGCAAAATTACCTAGTACGGCGCGTGTCGAAAATGTTGCACTCAGTGTGAAACTCGCTGCACTGGTTTCCCAAGAAAACATACCAAACTGCACGAAAGTTACCAATCGAACGTACAAATTGCACTAGTTTTGCACTGGGGTTCCCAATCGAAAACGCTATAAGTTTGGGAGATTTTTTTACCCTATCACAATCGTGACAACACTTGATTGACATTGACATTTTTTCAGTTTCAATTAATCATTCCAAGGGATTATTCTATCTATAGAAAGAATAATTCTATAGAAAGGTGTGAAAGTGAAAATGAAAACGTCCGGCCAATGGAATTGGTCAATAGAATTTTTTGAGCAATCAAGGTTGTCAAAATGTTCATTTTCACTTCCACAACTTCCTACAGAAAGAAGCTCCAGGAGCTCCAGGAGCCTCATTCTGTAGGGAGTTGTGAAAGTGAGAATGAAAATATTGACCAATTCCATTGGCCAGAGATTTTCATTTTCACTTTCACACCTTTCTATAGAATAAGTGCCCAGAATTATGTCATTTGACATGATCGTTTACATCTATTTGGTTCAATGACCTAAAAGACATGGACAGAGTCAACAATGCCGATATTTCTCTAAAAATGGTCCCGTTTTTTGGGCGGAAGTCCGGCGCATTTAAGGTTCCCATGAGGTAATGTTGTGCTCAGAGCACGTCATACAAGCTTCATAGGAAACCGTAAAAGCCACACCGAATTTGATTGTGTAGATTGTTTTTGGTTTTTATTATTTTGGAAATTAACTTTTAGAAAATCTTGAAGCTATTTCAGTCAAGGCTAGGAGCCCTAGCGCTCTAGCTAGTAGATGGATATAAGTTCGACATTCGATTGCATTGGAAATAAGAAATACTAAAAATAATGACAGTGACAACTGTTTTGCAATAATTTGTCGTAAGACGTCCTGACGTCGCCGAGAGTCATCGTCAGCAGTTTAAAGGATTCCACTGCTAAAAAGGGGGCCAAAACTGTAAAATAGCAGGGGTCTCCAGATTAGCTTGATGATTAGCACCAAAGATCATTAGGTCCAACACACACACACACATCCGTTTATTTTCGTCTGGGCGTCTCAAAATCAAAAAAGCCCAGAGATAAGACTGCAGGGTGGGCCCTGTTATCTCTGTTATGCGACATTCCACACATTCACATGTGCCGTTCCATCCCTTGTAATGTCGATTAAGTGAAAATCGAGCCTGGCGTAGGCCGGGACATGGGGGAAATTCTTCATTAAGTTTCCTCAGTTTCCCCCTTTGAAGTAAATTTCCGAACATGTGTAAAAGTAAATGAGCAGAGGGCGAACGACCCTTGTGCAATGCCTCACTTTAAGCCGAGTCGAACATACATCTTCCCACATATTATTGTCTAAGAGCTTTAGAAAGCCGCACAATTAGAAAATCCATTAAATATACACAAACTTCGTCTCATGTCGACTCGAATACTAAATCACTCGTTGTCAAGTCACATTTCGCACTTAGCGTTAGTAGAAGGCGGTTTTTTTTACAAAACAACGCTGGATATTAATTTACGCCATTAGAAAAGTTGGTCCAAGGATGCGGAAGCCATTTTCCATCATCAATCATGCAAAAAAAGGGAATTCTAATTTTTCGACCTACAATATTCCGCTCTCGAAGGCTTCGCAGCGAGTTTCATTGTCGAATTGAAGAGTCAAGGTTGGGCAATTTGAGTTCAGAAGTTGTTTGGGCGGAAAATATAGAGCCTTATTGAAAAGCGTACATCCTTAGAGAAGCTAAAGGAGATGTATTGCGAAAGAAGTTATTTTGTGTTTCCTTTATTAAGCTAAAAAACATCAAGAGGCAAAAAGGAGTCGCTTTTTATAATAATTTTACCTTAAACTAAAACTCTATACAAAATATGAGAAGATGGTTGCAAGATCATGACAATAAGTAGAACAGATACACATAATATCAAGCACTAAATATCTTTTGGAAATTTAAGAGCTCAATACTCAATACAGTGAATTAAGATGCAGGGATCACTTTTTTAACTTGACTAATTTATTTGTTCCAAAAAAAACTCTAAGACGGTTTACTGACCGAAGGGAGGTGCAAGGCCGAGCTTGAACTGATTTGTCGATTTAAATACCGAATTCGGACCGGTTTACTAACAGGTTTAGCGAATTCGGACCAATTTTGGACATCACGTCGCTCTGGGAACAATCTTAAATGTGAGTACTGAAGCCAATGCAATAGCAATGAGAAGTTTATAGAAGTCCAATGGCTAGCTGAAGGCGTTCATCGTTAATTATGAAGATGATAATTTACTTTTTCATTCAACGGTTTGCTAAACGAAGAGAGGTCCAACCAGTTTACCGAATTCGGACCGACTTTGGAGAACACGTCTGTCTGGGAACAATTCGAAATGTGTCTAAAAAGCTAAAGTGCTGAAGCCGAAAGTGCCTCCGAGCAAGTTGCAATTTTATGTTGAAATACATTTTAATATAAGCTTCAGTTGAATAGAAAATGGTTTACACCTGACCGAAGCCAGGTGTAAAGCCGAGTTTGGACGGATTTGTCGAACTATCTATAGGGGTTTGAACCGGCTTATCTACCAGTTTACCGAATTCGAACCGAATTTGGACATCACGTCGGTCTGGGAACAATACTAAATGTGTCTAAAAAAACTACAGTGCTGAAGCCGAAAGTGCGTCCGAGAAAATTGTAAATAGAAAAAAAGGAAGAAAATTTGTACAAGGCCCAAGTTTAAAAACATCAAGAGGCAAACATTAGTCGTTTATTATAATCATTTTATTTTGAAATATTCTTTAATGCAAAGTTTAGACTGTTGGGAAAATGGTTTAATGACCGAAGCGATGTGAGCCGAGTTTGGACCGGTTTGTCGAAATATTTACTGAATTCGGACCGACTTTGGAGATCACGCCGCTCTGGGAACACTTATAAATGTGAGTTCTAAAGCCAATGCAACACCATTAAGTGCCTCTGAAAAAACGGGAACTAGAAAGGAGGGGCAAAGTTAATAGAAGAAGGCCAATGGCTAGCTGTTGGTGCCGCTACCACGAACTACATCAAGAAACGTCGCGTAAACTAAACCTTTACGCAAACTTCAGTTTGTCAGAAAACGACTGTAAGGCCATGATAATAAGTACAGTGCGTTTCATTAACTTTGATAACATTTCGATCAGCTGTAACTTTTTTGTTCTTTAATATATCGGAATGAAGCAAAAACCATATTGCATAGTTGCCTAGCAGACGAGCAGTGCCAGAGAACTTATTTGTGAAGAATTCCTAAACAGATATTACCAAAACCCTGAATATAATCAAAACCTGCTGTAATAGTCAAAACACGACACTGGTCTACGAATAACCATCGAACCGTCAAATAAAATGTCAAGGATATCAGTCTGTTAACGTTTGGTGTGGTGTGATAGATCGATATATATTAGGATAGGAGTGGCAAGGATGATGTGGCAGCAAGATGGTGCTCCACCTCACAGCGTAATTCAAGTTCAAAACTACCTTAATGTGTATTATCCAATTGGTTGGATAGGAAAATGAGGAACAATTTCGTGGCCACCAAACAGTCCAGACTTGATAGTAATGGATTTTGGGAGACGTGCCCGTACATTTTCAGACTTATATTAGACAACGAAAACTAAACATTGCTAAATTTTGCACAGAAAATGTGTGGGCACGTTACGTTTACGTGTATTATTAACTACTACTAGTAATTGTATGATTTACTGCGTTTAGTAACATCTCTGAATTTTCCTTCATCTCATTAATTGCAATGATGATTCTTTGTCTGAGCTCTTCAGTATTATCGCATGGTGTTTTATACACTATTTTTAAACGTACCCTCACATTTTCGGTATAAAATTTACAAGTGTCGCGTGGTTGCGTAACATAAATGTGCCCACACATTTTCCGTACAGAATTTAGCAGTGTTTAGTTTTCGTTGTCTAATATAAGTCTGAAAATGTACGGGCACGTCTACGTGCCCTCTCAGTTTTAGGCATACCAAAAATGTGTAGACACGTTAACTTAACGTGCTCACACATCTTTTGTACAGAATTTAGCAGTATTTGGTTTTCGATGTCTAATATATGTCTAAAATTGTGTACGGGCACGTCTCTCTCATTTTCAGGCATACCGAAATGTGTGGCCCTTAAACGTAACGTGCCCACACATTTTCTGTACTGAATTTAGAAATGTTTAGTTTTCGTTGTCTAATATAACTCTGATAATGTACGTGTTAAGTCTACGTTGTTGTGGTACCCTCTCATTTCTAGGCATACCGATCATGTGTGGGCTCGTAAACGTAACGTGCCCACACATTTTCTGTACAGAATTTAGCAGTGTTTAGTTTTCGTTGTCTAACATGTCTAAGAATGTTTACGTGCCCTCTCATTTTTAGGCATACCAAAAATGTGTAGGCACGAAGACGTAACGTGCCCACACATTTTTTGTACAGAATTTAGCAGTATTTGGTTTTCGTTGTCTAATATATGTCTAAAATTGTGTACGGGCACGTCTACGTGCCCTCTCATTTTCAGGCATACCGAAAATGTGTGGCCGTTAAACGTAACGTGCCCACACATTTTCTGTACAGAATTTAGCAGTGTTTAGTTTTCATGTCTAATATATGTCTTAAAATGTCTGAGGGCACGTCTAAGTGCCCTCTCATTTTTAGGCATGCCGAAAATGTGTGGGCACGTAAACGTAACGCGCCCACACATTTTTTCTACAGAATTTAGCGGTATTTAGTTTTCGTTGTCTAATATATATCTGAAATTGTGTACGGGCACGTCTACGTGCCCTCTCATTTTTAGGCATACCGAAAATGTGTGGCCCCTAAACGTAACGTGCCCACACATTTTCTGTACAGAATTCAGCAGTGTTTAGTTTCCGTTGTCTAACATGTCTGAAAATTTACGGGCACGTCTATGTGCCCACACATTTTCGGTATGCCTAAAAATGAGAGGGCACGTAGACGTGCCCGTACCTACGTGCCCGTACACAATTTTAGACATATATTAGACAACGAAAACTAGATACCGCTAAATTCTGTAGAGAAAATGTGTGGCCACGTTACGTTTACGTGCCCACACATTTTCGGTATGGGTACGCGCTCAGATAGCCATGAGCCTTCTATAAACTTCGCTCCTCCTTTCTATTTGCAGTTTCTTTTTGGGGCACTTAATGATACTGCATTATAGTCAGCACTCACATTTAGACTCACATGTAGGATTGTCAGACCGAATTCGGTGAACTGATCATTACACCGGTCCGAATTCGGTAAATATCTCGACAGATTTGTTCAAACTCAGCTTTGGACCTCGCTTCGGTCAGCAAATCTGTTTTTTTTTAACAAATAAACAAGTTGAAAAAGTTATCCACACATTTTAATTTAGAGCATTGAGTAATGATCTCTTAAACTTTCAACATATTTTTAGTAGCCGGTAATATGTGCAGCTATGGTAGTTAATATCATGGTCTTGCAGGTTATTTCTAACAAACTGAAGTTGAAGGCTTAGTTTTCGCCATTTCTCTTGGTGTAGTTTGTAGTAGCCGGATAAAATTTTTGATACAAAATAATTTTCATGCTACTAGTCAAGGAAAAAATTATTTAATGTTATTGCATTGGCTTCAGCACTCACATTTAGGATTGTTCCCAGAGCGACGCGTCCAATGTCCAAAGTCGGTCCCAATTCAGTAAATGAGTCGGTAAAACGGTCAGAATTTGGTCAAGAGGTCGACAAATTCGTCCAAACTCGGCTTTGGACATCGCTTCGGTCAGCAAACAGTTGTCTTAGAGGTTTTTTTGGAACAAACGGACTAGACAACTTGAAAAATGATTCCCGCATTTTAATTTAGCGTAATGGGTATTGATGCCTCAAATGTTTATAAGATTTTTCATAACTTCACTTATTACTATTTTTAAGTAATGGAACGCCCTGTATATTGTTGAATGTTTGGATTCTACTCAAAATTCCAAGTATATCTTATAAAGCATACCCTAAACCTATTTTCAAGCATAAACATAAATCAATAAATACAAAGCAAAGTAAATTTGAGTATTATTTTTTCTTGACTACAAACATACAAATTATTTTGTATCAATTGGTGCCGCTAGTACGAACTACATCAAGAGAAGTCGCGTAAACTATACTTTCATGCAAACTTCAGTTTGTTAAAAAACGTCTGCAAGGCCATGATAATAAGTGCACATACCAGGCCCAAAAAATCTGCTGAAAGTTTAAGGAATCATTAATGCCCTAAATAAAAATGTGGGGATCATTTTTTCCACTTGACTATTTGTTCCAAAAAAAGCTCTGAGGCATCGGTTTGCACACCGAAGCGAAGTCCAAAGCCGAGTTTGAACTAATTTGTCGACCTATTCACCGAATTCGGACCGGATTATCCACCGGTTTACCAAATTCGGACCGACTTTTGGACCTCACGTCGCTCTGGGAATAATCCTAAATGCAAGTGCTGAAGCCAATGTAATAGCATTAAGTGCCTCTCAAAAAACTACAAATAGAAATTAGGAAGTCTATAGAATAGCTAGCTGAAAGGCGTAATATCTTATTTATAAAAAAAACTTACCAATTCAAAAATAAGCTCTTTCTCGTCCAACTGTCTCAACTCGTGTCTGCTTCGCCTATGTCGCCGACTGGGAGTTGGACTTGACGTGTTTAAATTTCCCGAAGGATCCTCTGTTGTACTTGTTAAGAAAGTTGGCTGCCCATCCACCTAAAAGTAATAAAAATGGTTTCAAAATCGGCAAAAAAATAATAATAATAAAAAAAGTTGTTTTGAATAAACTCTCTATTCACTTTCTTTGTAAAAAAAAAAAATATTTGCCTTCCGCATGAACTATCAACAACATCCCGCTCAAAGTTTCCTGAAACAGAAACATTGCCCGCGGCTAAAAGGGCTCTCAGATTTCAGTTTTATCCACTTTAAGCCGGAAAGTGCAATATAAACCGGCTCTTTTTAGTCCACTTCAGGTATTTCGCTCCAGTTTCTGTTTCAATCTGACCTCGGGGAATTTTATTGCCCTTGTACGCGTAGCCACATAACAAAAACTTATTTAGTTAAGTCTTTGACCCGGTTCTTTGATCGTAAAGGATGGACATTTACTTACGTACCGTGCTGATCATCGGTTTGAGTAAACCGCCCCTCTCGAACTCGTGTGCGGAAATCTTACGCACAGGAGTAGTGGCTCCCGATCCACCCCTCGAAGAACCCGGTATGCCGTGGGTAGGTGAGGACAACTCTGCGCTGGATGAGGCAGGGGTCGCGTGGGATACCAGCCAAGAGTCGACCACTTGACGCGTCGCCTTTCTAATAACAACAAATTCAAAAAACTCTTTAGATGGTTTTAAACAAAAAGGTATTTTAGAATAAGGGATGCAGAATGTTCTTTTCGGAACGTGTATTTTTTTCTCAGTGTAATGCTATAAAGGACACGTGCCGTATTAAGCCGTTTTAGATGGTAATGGAATACGTGCTCAGTACGGTGGAATAATTTTAAATATTAAACAGAAACCTGACGAATAAGGCAAAAAAGGAATTTATAATATTCTTTATAAGGCTGGAGTGAACGTGTTTTGTAATGTTGGGTAAATATACTTACAAATCAACAGTATAAGACATAGAAATCTCTGTCCAGACAAATATATATGTACCAGAGTCAAGAATCAAATAAAAAAAAATTAAACAGCTTATAAAAAGTGTGAAAATACACAACATTATTTTTCCTAACGTGCTTTAATGATCTTACACTGTTTTTTTTTCTTTCATATTTTTTTTTTGTTTTTGTTTTCTCTGCTGTTTAATGTTTTCTATTTTCAATAATTTTCGTTTGTTATTGGTCTCTGATTATTTTCTTATTAATTGGTTGACTTTCTTAGTTCTCAGTATTATTTCTTAACTTTTTTTGTTCGAACCGTTGTTCCAACCGTTTTCTCTTTTTTCTCTTCTTCGTTGGTATTGACGTTGGTACTTTTTTTCATATTTTTCTATACTTTTATTAAGCTTTCCCCGATGGTTTTTACTTTGGCGATGCTAATTTTATATTTTTTGGATCAAGTTATTTTTCGATCGATTTTTTTGCTACTTTAGTCATTATTTTATTTAACTCTTTTCTTTTGTGAAACTATTGCTGTCTCCTGTTTTCTTCTCTCTTTGGTATTTTTCTTTGTATGTGTTAGTGTTCCTGGCATTGTACTATTCTCTGTTTTTTATATAATTATTTTCTATATTATTAGTAGTATGTTTTACTAATATCTCACGTAAATAAAAAATCTATTTCTTTATTATTTACTCAAAGTTTTTTTTACTTTACAATACAAACATAAATATGTAAAAAAGTAAAAAAATGATTATTTGACTTAATTATCTTTCTCATTAAGTTTGATACTTTTTTCTTTGATTTCTTGTTTCGTTTGCCATTAATATAAAATTTATTAAGCCACCTTTTATTGTGCTTTGTCGTTCTGGTCCTTTCCTGATCTTCTTCCTCATTTTTTTTGGTATTTTGTTTCTTTTAATAGGTGGATTTATTAGCTGTTTTTCGTTGTTTTTTTTTGTGCAGTTTTCCTGTGTCTCTTTGTCTGTTTAGCGTCTATTTATCACTTTCTAATTCTTCGTCATATCTTCTCCCTTCCTAGGCTCTAGGATTTGTATGAATTTTCTATTCTACTATTTTTTTTTGACTATTGTCTTTGACTATTTTCTTTTGACAAACTTTGTTTCTTCTTTCCTCTAGGTTCACCTCCACATCTTCTGCTTTTGATTCTTGCTTGGTTTTCTGATTTATTATTCCATAATTCACTTTTTGTACTTGTGCTTTATTGTTTTTACACTGTTTGTTCTAACATTTTCTTTCACATTTTTTTATGTTTTTGTTTTTGTTTTCTCTGTTGCCTAATGTTTTCTATTTTTCATAATTTTCGTTTGTTTGTTTGTCTCTGATTTTTCTCTTATTGGTTAACTTTCGTATTTCCCATTATTATTTCTTAACATTTTTTTTCGGACCGTTGTTACAACCGTTTTCTCTTTTTTCTCTTCTTCGTTAGTATTGTATTAAGATTTTTTTACCTTTTGTTACATATTTTTCTGTACTTTTTTTAAACTCTTTCCGAAGCTCTTGTCTTTTTCTTTCTCACTTTGGAATTTTTCTTTATATTTATTAGTGTTTCTGGCATTGTACTATTTTGTTTCTTTTTATAATTGTTTTCTATGTTATTAATAGTATGTTTTACTACTATCTCACACAAATAAAAAAGCCATTTCTTTATTCTCTACTCATAGTTCTTTTTACTTTACAATAAGAACATAAATATGTAAAAATGTGAAAAAAGTATTTTTTGACTTGATTATCTTTCGCATTAAGCCTGACACTTTTTTCTTTGATTTTTGGTTTTGCTTGCCGTTATTATAAAATTTGTGAAGTCATCTTTTGTTGTGCTTTGTCATTTCTCGTCCAGTTCTGTCCGTGTTCTGGTTCTTTCCTGATCTTTCTCCCCATATTTTTTTGGTATTTTGGTTTTCTTAATAGGTGGATTTATTCGCTGTTTTTCGATGTTTTTTTTGTGCAGTTTTTTTTTGTCTCTTTGTCTGTTTAGCGTCTAGTTATCTTTTTCTAATTCGTCGTCATATCTTCTCCCTAGGCTCTAGGATTTGTATGAATTTTCTATTCTACTATTTTTTTTTTGACTATTGTCTTTGACTATTTTCTTTGACAACCTTTGTTTTCTCTTTCCTCTAGGTTCACCTCCACATCTTCTGCTTTTGATTCTTGCTTGGTTTTCTGATTTATTATTCCATAATTCACTTTTTGTAGTTGTGCTTTATTGTTTTTACACTGTTTGTTCTAACATTTTCCTTCACATTTTTTTATGTTTTTGTTTTCTCTGCTGCCTAATGTTTTCTATTTTTCATAATTTTCGTTTGTTTGTTTGTCCGTGTTCTGGTCCTTTCCTGATCTTTTTTCCCATTTTTTTTTGGTATTTTTGTTTTTTTAATAGGTGGATTTATTCTCTGTTTTTCCATGTTTTTTTTGTGTAGTTTTTCTGTGTCTCTTTGACTGCTTAGCGTCTAGTTACCTTTTTCTAATCCTTCTTCGTATCTTCTCCCTTCCTAGGCTCTAGGTTTTTTATGTATTTTCTATTCTGCTAATTTTTTTGACTATTTTAACTACTACTTTGACTATTTTCTTTTGACAAACTTTGTCTTCTATTTCCTCTCGGTTCAGGTCCACATCTTTTGCTTTTCATTTTTTTGCTTTGTTTTCTTATTTATTATTACATAATTCACTTTTTATAGTTGTGCTTTATTGTTCTTACATTGTTTGTTCTGACATTTTCCTTCACATTTTGTATGTTTTTGGTTTCTCTGCTGCCTAATGTTTTCTATTTTCCACAATTTTCGTGTTTTGCTTCTGATTATTTTCTTATTTATTGGTTGACTTTTGCATTTCTCATTATTATTTTTTAACTTTTTTTCGGACCGTTGTTCCAACCGTTTTCTTTTTTTCTCTTCCTCGATAGTACTGTATTAGATATTATTTACTTTTTTTTACATATTTTTCTATACTTTTTTTTAAGCTTTCCCCGATTGTTTTTATTTTGACAATGTTATTTTTATTTTTTCGATTATTTTATTTTTCGATCGATTTTTTTACTACCTCATTCATTATTTTTTTATTATATTCATTATTTTTTTCATTTATATTTTATTTAACTATTTTCTTTTGAGAAACTAATGGTGTCTCCTGTTTTCTTCTTTCTCTCCTGGCATTGTACTATTCTCTGTTTCTTTTTATAGTTATTTTCTATATTATTAGTAGTATATTTTCCTACTCTCTCATGTAAATAAAAAAAGCCATTTCTTTATTATTTACTTATAGTTCTTATTACTCTATAATAAGAAAATAAATATGTAAAAAAGTAAACAAAATATTTTTTGACTTGATTATCTTTCTCATTAAGTTTGACACTTTTTTCTTGGACACCTTTTTGTTTGCCGTTATTATAAAATTTATTAAGTCACCTTTTGTTGATCTTTGTTGTTCTGATCCTTTCCCGATCTTTTTTCCATTTTTTTTTATTCTGTTTTTTTTTAGTAGGTGAATTTATTCGCTGTTTTTCGATGTTTCTTGTAGTAAAGTGCAAAAAGTAGTATTTTCTGCAGCAATACACGAAGTATATGAATATTTCTTTTAAGGTTATGAATTAGTACATGATCAAGAGAGAACAAAAAAACATCTTTAAAAAAAAACGTAAATTTTACAAACCTAGAAACAGTACGAATCCAACTAGTTGGGAAATATCTTCAAATTTCTCAACAGTTTCATCGAGTTAAACAGTATATTTTTCTGTGTCGTTTCGAGCTGACTGAAGTCACGTACGCATTTTCGCCTAAGTAATACTTAAATAAAAGGTAGAAGACAGGGACTTATTGCATAGAAAAGGCAGTAAAACACATCAACGTCGCAATCTTTACTGATACTTGGGCAAATTGCCTCCATTTGTTTAAAATAAAATTTTCTATGTACCAGCGTTCTTTGACTAAAGCTGAGCTTAGCCGATGCAAACAAACTCAAATACGAAATATATTCCGCCCGCATTGAGATCTGCTGCGGCATATATTTTGTGGGGTACAACGTCCTTAGCAACCACATTCCGCCACGTAGATCCAGGAATGCGAAAGCTCCATCCATCCAGTTAATATCTGGAAGCATAAAAGGCAAGGGAATTCATATTCTTCCCCAGTTTCGCAGACTGTTTTTATTGTTTTACGTGATTCGTCGACCCCGTTAGAGGATTCTCAGGTTTAGATTTAAGCCATTTTATTTGAGATTAAGTTCGAGTGGGACATGCAAGTGGGAAAGGCGAAAATTTGAATTGAGTTTATGTGAGAAAACCCACGTTTCACACCTGTATAAGAGCGTTCAGTGGTTTTATCTTGAAAGCGACTCACACAAGTCAGGGTTAGTGTTCATGATCATATAATTTAGGTATGAACCTTTTAACAATAAAAAATCTTTGAGGCACAATAGTGCTTGCTTTTTGACATTTCATAGTTGACCAAAATCCTAATATTTTTTTTTATTAAAAAAAAACCTTCTAGATCAGCGTTTGCCAGACCGAAGCGACCTTCGAAACATAGTTAGGATCGATTTACCTACCACTTACCGAATTCGGACCGGTTTACTGACCGGTTCACCAAATTCAGACCGGTTGGTTTCATGATGGCTTTACGGTTTTAAAAAGACTTTAAATTTTAGTTCGTGCCGAAAGCGTAGCTCGGGCTTGGAACGCTAAACATCAGCTTGGTGTGTGCATGTAGAAGCAGAAGAGAGAAACTAAAAGTTATTGAAGTAAATGGACCTCAATGCTTAATTCATTTCTTAAAAAATATTCATTACTATTCATACTTACAGACCGAAGCTACGTTCAAAACAGGGTTTGGACGGATTTACTTAACCAGTTACCGAATTCGGACCAATTTACCGACTGGTTCACTGAATTTAGACCGATTTCACGAATTTACGGTTTTAAACAAAAACCTTAAATTTTACTTTGTGCTAAAAGTCTAGCTCAGCGTCTCAACGCTAAACGATAGCTTGGTGTGTGCATGTAGAAGCAGAAGAGAGAAACTACCAGTTATCAGACTGTGAAGGCTTGACGACCGGTCATAATACTATCTAAAGTGTTTTCCGGGCTATAAAGCCGTGGTCCAATGGAGTTGCTTCCTGACGTTTCGTATACTACTGATCGTCATCGTCGGTAAGCAAGGGAGATCACTTCGCCCACTGCCTCATCGCCTTTGATAATGTCAGCCGCAGTAGTAGACGAAACGTCAGGAAGAATTGCATTGGACCACGGCTTTATAGCCCGGAAAACACTTTAGATAAACTACAAGTTATTGAAATGAATGGATTTCACCGTTTATTTAATTTATTCTAAAACATATTCTAAATCAATGGTTTACAGACCAAAGCGACGTTCAAAACAGAGCTTGGACTCATTTACCCAACCACTTACCGAATTCGAATCGGTTGACACACAAGCATAGCTCAGCGTCTCAACGCTAATCGACAGCTTGCTGTGTGCATGTAAAAGCAGAAGAGAGAAACTACTTACAAGTTAGTGAAATGAATGGATTTCGGCGTTTAATTAATTTCTTTTAAAAAATATTCTAAATCAGTGGTCTACAGACCGAAGCGACGTCCAAAACAGAGTTTGGACCGATTTACCCAACCACCTACCGAATTTGACTGTTGTGTACAGGTTCACCGACCGGTTCACCAAATTCAAACCGGTTTTATAGTGGCGTTACAGTTAAAAAAAACCTTACAATTTACTTTGTGCTAGAAACGTAGCTCAGCGTCTCAACCCCAAACATTAGCTTGCTGTTTGCATGTAGAAGCAAAAGAGATAAACTTACAAGTGATTGAAATGAATGGATTTCAGCGTTTAATTAATTTATTTAAAAAAAATATCCTAAATCAGTGGTTTACAGACCGAAGCGACGTTCAAAAGAGAATTTGGACCGATTTACCCAACCACTTACCGAATTCGGACCGGTTTACCGACCGATTCATCGAATTCAGACCGGTTTCACGATTTAAAAAAACCTTAAATGTTACTTCTTGTCGGAAGCGTAGCTCAGGGTCCGAAGTCGGCACGCTAAATAGCAGCTTGCTGTGTTTACGTAAAAGTAAAAGAAACCAATTAAGAGCTATCAGAATAAACGGTACGTTTATAAAATATATCTTACAGAACCGATTCAAGGACTTTCGCTTAAGTCAGGAATAGTGTTCAGTATTATATACAAGACAAAAATTTCCGTAACAACCTGCTGGGTAACAATCTTGTTGACAAAAACCTCGATGCCTAATAATTTTTTTCTAAAAAGAAATACTTTAAATCAGTTGTTTACAGACAGAAGCGACGTTCAAAACGGAGTTTGGACTGATTTACCCACCCACTTACCTAATTCGGACCAGTTTACCGGCCGGCGCAGTGAATTCAAACCGGTTTCAAGACGGAGTTACGGTTAAAAAAAAACTTACTTTTTTTTTTAAACAATGAAAAGTTCTTGTTAAAGTTTTCTGGCTAATATCGAGCTTGTCGAAGAAAACTTTAATTTGTTGGTGAAGTTAGCGGGATTAGGACAAATAATGCACCTTTTCTTTATTCGAAAATGGCCGACGTTTCGACTATTTATTTAGTCTTCATCAGGGCTATTCTCACTTAGAGAGGGTAGTCAGATAACATTCGATTCAAGATAGTTAAGATAGCAAACACCATTCGATTTTTCGGTGACCCTGGTATCTTAGGCTCGACAAACCGCACGTCCGCTGCCCAAGGTAAAAAATGTGTGAATATTTTTTTTTCATTCACAAATTTTGTTCTGCTTTAAGATATAAAAAAAAGACTGTGACAAAAAACAGAAACCACAGTACCGCAATATAATATACCGAAATACGGGAGAAAATAGAGGGGAAAGCGTAACTATGAATGTGATCATCGAGAATGAGGACCACATTGAAGAAGAAACGTCCGATGTAAGAGTGAGTTGGGTATATCATCTAAAGAGAGATGAATTGATAATAGAACTCACTAAGTTTGGACTAGACACAGTTGGGACAGTCGAGGTCTTAAAAAAAAGCGACTGACCAGTTTCCTTAGAGATGGCAAGACCGTAACTGTTCCAGAGGTACATACTTCGTTCCCAATGACATCTACAGCAGTGATGATGAATGATTCGACACCGATGGGGAATGCAACGTTGCCGTCATTACATAATTGTTCGCCAACTTGCCCGTCCGTCATGCCGCAAAGTGCACCGAAATCCGATTGGATGACGAATCCTGCTGCACTGTTGAAGGTTCATAAGTGGGGTGTGACATTCAATGGTAGGAATGACCCGGTTGCATTTATTGAACGATTACAAGAGATATGCGTAACGCAGAGGATAATTCTGGATAGACTATTGGCTCATATATCTGAGTTATTACAAGGAGAAGCTGCGCTTTGACACCGAAACAACCGGCACCGTTGGAAACATTGGTTTGATTTCCTCGGAGAGTTCAAAACGTTGTATTTTCCCATGAATTATGTCGAGGATTTGGAAGTAGAGATTAGCCGTAGAGTTCAAAGACCAAACGAGGCTACCAGTTGATACGTCACCGATTTACAGACACTTATAAGACGTCATGGTAGTAATGGACCTGAAGAAGAGTTGAGATTGCTATATCGTAATCTGCTTCCTGAGTATAGACAGTCAATTAAGAAAACCGACTTTATGCATTTACCAACATTCCAACATAGAGTACGAGAAACCGAGTCATTGCTAGCGGAACTAAGGCTCTCAGATGTACGTCATGATAGAAGACCGCACCATCGTCCGGAAGTTCAAAGCTAAGACGAAAAGCAATGGAAATTGGATCTGCTGGAAGTGTGGATACAAAGGTCACACACAGAGGAATTGTCCGGAATTGAAGAAGCGGGAAAACTAGAACAGAGTTGTGTCGAGTCGAGGTCAGTGCAACGAAATTTTGGGAAATCCTCGAAATATACAATTAGCAGTAAAAAGCCTATCGCTCAAAACATTCGGCCCCGTATGAAGGTCAGAATACAAGACCGTACTTTCACCGCCCTACTTGACACTGGTGCCGCCAATTCTTATATTGGAAAACTCATAAAAGCTATGTGTCAAAAAAGAAGCATTCGTCTTGTGAATCCTCCTGTCAGCCTGGCTCGTGTAGCCAATGAGAACACCAGCACCAGTATAACCGAAGCTTGTGACATACCCATACGATTAGGATCTCTGAAGTTAACCGCCATATTTGGATATTTTCCTGATCTCACAGAAGACATAATAATAGGGATGGATATTCTAAGCAAACACTGATTCCAAATAGATTTAGGATTAGGCGTAGTTAAATTGAATGGACGAACTTTATCGAAAATGGATCCGTGCAGCTCAGTCAGTGACATTGAAGCTAAACCAAAGAGGAGGAGCAGCGACTTTCGGAGTTCCTAGAAGAAGAAATGCTAAAATCCAGAGATATAATAGGAACTACGTCACTGATAGAACACCGTATCGAGCTGATAGGTCCAGAACCGATAAAACAGCTATACCGACCGAGAAATCCAAGAATACAAGAAATAATCAATACGGAGGTACAGCGGATGTTAAAGGAAGGCATTATTAAACCGTCAAACAGTCCTTGGAATTCACCTGTTGTGGTCGTACGAAAGAAAGATGGATTACCATGATTTTGCATAGATTTTAAAAAAGTGACTCACGGCACTAAAAATGATGCTTACCCGCCACCGTATATCAATGCAATCTTGGACAAATTACGAGCCGCTCGCTACATCTCGAGCCTAGACTTAAAGCAAGGGTACTGGCAAGTCCCACTTAGTAAAGATAGCAAACCGATCACCGCTTTTACTGTTCCTGAGTATGGCCTATTTCAATTAAAGGTAACGCCTTTCGGGTTGCATTCAGCCCCAGCAACGTTCCAACGATTAATGGACCGCGTAATAGGACCTAAACTGGATTCATTCTGCTTTGCCTACCGGGACATCATCGTCTTGGGAGAAACTTTTGAGAAACATTTGGGAAACTTCAGAGAGGTATTCCGCCGTTTAAGAGAAGCTAACCTGAAAGTGAACCCTGTTAAGTGCCAGTTTGCGCGAAGGTCGCTGAGGTATTTGGGTCATTTGGTTACTTCTGAAGGAATACAAACAGTCCCTGAGAAAGTGTCCGCTGTGGAGAAATATCCCGTACCTTGTAACGTACGGAGTCTCCGTAGATTACAGGGAATAGTGTCATGGTACAGACGCTTTATGAAAGACTTTTCAAAAATTGCCGCCCCGTTAAACCAACTGCTTAAGAAAGGAATTCGATGGGAATGGACAGATAGACAGCAAGCGTCATTTGACCATTTGACCAATTGAAAAGATGCTTGACCGAAGCCCCAATATTGGCATGTCCGGAGTTTTACAGGCCATTTGTGTTGCAGACCGATGCATCCGAGAATGGGTTAGGTGCAGCATTAATTCAGCACGGTGTCGAAGGTGATCATGTGATCGCATACGCAAGCAGAAGTCTAAATCCGAAACCGAATCCATCCGCTTTTCCCGACTACTGCATCAAGAGTGATCGTCTATACCAACATTTTTGGGATCTTTCCGATGCAACGGGATGTGAACTAGTAGAGCCTTGGAAGCTCTGTATACCAAAAAGTATCAGACAAGCAGTC
The DNA here is from genome assembly GCA_951812265.1 of Taphrorychus bicolor. NCBI lineage: Eukaryota > Metazoa > Arthropoda > Insecta > Coleoptera > Curculionidae > Taphrorychus > Taphrorychus bicolor. The sequence continues at coordinate 19,346,702 of OX638298.1, forward strand.
CTTGAAGAAAACCAAGACCGTCCGACGACAGGGCATCTAGGAATTGCCAAGACCATAGCGAGAATCGCAGAAAAATATTATTGGACTGGAATGTTTAGAGACATCACTCGATATGTGCGCATGTGTCAAATGTGTCAGCGATTCAACATTCCGCCGCAGAAAATTCCTGAAAAGATGCCCAAAAACTCGCAACTATGAGAAGTTGTTAGCACTGATATAGCCGGTCTTTTACAAAGCTCTAGTAAAGGACATAATTTTTCAAGACCGTTTTACCAAGTGAGTTCAGTGTCGTGCTATTCGAAAAGTTACTGCAAAAACTATCACCACCGCCTTCTAAGAAGACAAGCGGAAAAGAGAAGACCTAAGACTCCTCACGTCTCTTTCTATGCAGATCGCAGCAACCCATGTCCACAATGTGGATGTCCCTATGGAGGGAGAAAGGACTTCTAAGAAAATAGAAGGCAATAAGCTAAGTGTACTTCTCCTTATAGTATTGTATAAATAAGTAGGGTAGTTAAAAATAAAATTAAAATGTTATTAAAATTGTATTTTTATGTAAGAAAGGGGGTGTGTAACAAAGTTACTAATTTTCTGTATAAATTGTGCGCAAAAGCTTCCGTATAGTTGAGAACTCATCTTAACATGTCAAATAAGAATATCTACGCTTAACACATGATTTCTAAGGTGTCATCAGGTATCCAAGGACTTGTTTATCCGAATAGATATAAAAGCACGCGTTTACCCCATTAACGACAGTCAGTCGCCAGCCATCCTGAGAAGAACATCTCCTCCTAAAAGCCAGACCTGATCCTGATCTCCTATTCCGATCCTGAGAGTAAGTTACAGGTTAAAGGGACACATCAATTTACTTTACAAATGAGGTTAACTAAATCGGGTGGAGCATTTCGACCGTTAAACATAACTCGGTCGTCTCTTTCTTTCTCATTAAAGTAGTTGTCTTTTTTAACTCACTGAAGCATTTTGGTGGGACTATTGGACCTTATTATAATTTCAATCACATATGCGAAAGAGACAGCTGGGAACAACAACCGTAACCCCTTTATGATTCCGTCCATAAACTGATCCGACTATCCTTATCCGCCGCTTCCGTTTCCGAGATAAAACGATATCTAATAGTTCATTGGGTATAGGGTCTTGATTGAATTATCGTTAATAGTATTTTTAAATATAAACACCATTTCACAACTTGTTGTTTTTGTGGTTTCTGGGTGAAAGATTGGATGTCAACTGTTTAAACTGTCAAAAGGCTAATAGGCATTTTCCAACGAATCGCTCCGTTTACACCACCAGTAGAACTAGAACTCTGCCTTCGTCTGTTTAAAAGTTACACTGGAGGAAGTGGGCCCTTCGCCACAATAATCCGAAGGGTGGCGCCCGAGTTAGTGGAGGAAGATCAACAACGCAGCGCGAGAGCAGACTATCTCATCGACACCAGGTTAATACATTACATTAATACAAACTATTGTTGAACCAACGAAACGGCGCTACACGAGGTTTACACGAATTTTCTGAACATTCTGATATCCCATAGTTGACCAAAATCTCAACATCGAGATTATTTATTCTAAAACATATCTAGATGAGCGATTTTCTGACCGAAGCGACGTTCTGAATAGAATTTGGACCGATTTAGTCACCAATTTACCGAGTTTGGACCGGTTTACCGCCCAGTTCACCGAATTCAGACCGGTTAAACAACGCATTTTCTGTTTAAACAAATCTAAAATTGCACGTGACGCAATCGTAGCCCATAGCCTTATAAAGAAGAATTACACACATACAATTTAAGAATAAATTCTGTAACACTGAAAAATATATGAGGTTTTAACGAACTATATCCCACAGTTGACAAAATTTCAACATCAAGATTATTTATTCTAAAAAATATCTAATTCAGCGATCTTCTGACCGAAGCGACGTCCTGAATAGAATTTTGACCGATTTACTCATCTATTTTCCAAGTTTGGACCGGTTTGCCGACCAGTACATCAAATTCGGACCGGTTTAACGACGGTTTTTCTGTTTAAACAAATCTAAAATTTTACGTGCGAGAATAGAAGCCCATAGCCTCATAAAGTAGAGTTACAGACATACAATTTAAGAATAAATTCTTTAACGCTGAAAAATATATAATGTTTTAACGGACTGTAAATCTCATAGAGTTTAATTATTCTAAAAAATATTCTAGATCAGATAGTACTCGATAGAGTTTAGATCGATTTACTTAGCTATTTACCGAGTTTGGACTGGTTTACCGACCGGTTTACTAAACTCGGTTCACTTTAAAAAAATCCACAATTTTACGTTCCAGAACCGTATCTCAATAAAAAAGAGTTAGACACATGCAATTTAAGAAAGAACTCTTTAACACTGAAAAATCTATGAGGTTGTAATGAACTGATATCCCATAGCTGACCAAAATCTCAATGTCAAGTTTATTTATTTTAAAAAATATTCAGATCTGCCATTTTTTGACCGAAGCAACGCCCTGAATAGAGTTTGGACCGATTTACTTACCTATTTATTGCGTTTGGACCGCTTTACCGACCGGTTCACCGAATTCTGACCGGTTTAGCGATGGATTTTCGGATTAAACAAATCCAAAATTTTACGTGCCAGAACCGTAGCCCAATAAAGAAAAGTTAGACACATACAATTTAAGAATAGATGAAATAAATACTGAAAATATATGAGATTTTAACGGACTGACATCTCATTGTTGACCAAAATCTCAATGTCATGTTTATTTATTCTCGAAAATATTCTAGATCAGCAATTTTCTCACAGAAGCGACGTCCTAAATTGAGTTTGGACCAATTTACTCACTTTATTTACATAAGTTTGGAGTCGTGTCCTGGAACACATATAATTCAAGAATGAACTCTTCAACAACAATGAAAAATCTATGAGGCTCTAACGGGCTTGCATTCTGACATGCATAGTTGATCAAAATCTCAATGTCAACTCTATTTTTTCTAAAAAAGTATACGTCCTGAATAGAGTTAGGACCGAGTTACCTATTTAGTACGTTCAGATAGGTTAACAACGGATTTTCAGTTTAAACAAATCTAAACTTTAGCCCAATAACGACGGATTTTCAGTTTAAACAAATCTAAAATTTAGCCCAATAAAAAAGAGTTAGACACATAAAATTTAAGAAAGAACTCTTTTTAACACTAAAAAATCTATAAGGTTTTTGTGTTCTCCAAAATCTCAATGTTGAGTTTATTTATTCTAAGAAAAAAACATCTAAATCAGCGATTTTCTGACCGAAGCGACGTACTAAGTAAAGTGTGGACTGATTTACCTACCCTCTTACCGAATTCGGACCAGCTTACCGACCGATTCACCGAATTCAGACCGGTTTTACCATTGCAAAAACCTTAAATTTTACTTTGTGCCGGAAGCGTAGCTTAGAGTCTGAAGTTGGCAAGCGAAATATCAGCGTGCTGTCTTTATGTAAAAGCAGAAGAAAGAAAGTACGAGCTCTTGGGATAATTGGAAAGGTTTCTAAATTACATCCTGCAGAAGAGATTCGAGGACTTTCACATAAGTCAGGAATAGTGCCAAGTATTACATACATCCCAAAAAAAAAAATCTGGTTAAAATCTTCTGAGTAGTAAGAAGCTCGTTGACAAAAACCCCAAAGTTTAATTAATTTATTCTAAAAAATATTATAAATTAATGGTTTACAGACCGAAGCGACGTTCAAAACATAACATGAACCAATTTACCCATGCATGTACCAAAATCCGTCCAATTTACCGGCCGATTTACAGAATTTAGGCCGGTTTCACGATTAAAAAATCTTAAATTTTATATGTGGTTTTGATTTTTTAAACATTAAGTTCAAAGGTCCACAAAACGAAAACGACTCTTAAAAAGCCGATGACTCTCAAAATCTATCTGAAATTGTTCTGAAGATGCTAAACTGGCGAAACGTCGCAAGTTCATAACGATATCTAATTTTGAATAACACCCCTGATCCTACAACCCAAAAATCAAAACCACATCTGAACAAATTGGATCAAAAAATCAACGACACTTAAATTTTATTTCGTAACGGAAGCCTAGCTCAGCAATTAATTTTTCTCAACTAAATAAAAAAAATCCAAATCTGTGGTTTGGACCACTGATTTGGATTGGACCAAACCTAACTTTGGAATAGTGTCCAGGAGGTTTTAACGGGCTTGCATTCTAACATCCAATAGTTGACCGAAATCTTAATGTCGAGTTTATTTATTGTAAAAAAATATTCTAGATCAGCGATTTTCGGACCGAAGCGACGTCCTAAATAGGGTTTGGACCGACTTACTCACCTATTTACCGAGTTCGGACAGGTTTACCGACCGGGTTACTAAACTAGGACCGGTTTAACGACGAATTAACTTTTACATAAGTTTAGAATGGTGTCTAGGACCACATTCTATTTAAGAATGAACTCTTTAAAATTTATTCAACTCATTCTAACATCCGATAGATGCTAAAAATCTCAATGTCCAGTTAATTTATTCAAAAAAAAGTCTAGGTCAGCGCTTTTCTGACCGAAACCACGTCTTGAATAGAGTTTGTACAGATTTACTCACCTATTTACCGAGTTTGGACCGGTTTACCGACCGGTTCACCGAATTCGGACCGGTTTTACGATCGATTTTCAGTTTAAACAAATATAGAATTTTACGTGCCAGAACCGTAGCCCAATAAAAGATAATTAGTCACATGCAATTTAAGAATAAATTAACCGAAGCGACGTCCTAAATTGAGTTTGGACCAATTTACTCACTTATTTACATATGTTTGGAGTAGTGTCCAGGATCACATACAATTCAAGAATGAACTCTTCAACAATGAAAAATCTATGAAGCTCTAACATGCATTCTGACATTCATAGTTAATCAAAAGCTCAATGTCGAGTCTATTTTTTCTAAAAAAGTATTCTAGAACCTCAATTTTCTGACCGAAGCGACGTCCTGATTATAGTTTGGACCGACTTACTCATCCATTTAGTAAGTTCAGACCGGTTAACGACGGATTTTCAGTTTAAACAAATCTAAAATTTAGCCCGTAGCCCAATAAAAAAAGAGTTAGACACATACAATTTAAGAAAGAACTCTTTTTAACACTGAAAAATCTATGAGGTTTTTGTGTTCTCCAAAATCTCAATGTCTAGTTTATTTATTCTAAAAAAAATGTAAATCAGCGATTTTCTGACCGAAGCGACGTACTGAATAAAGTTTGGACTGATTTACCTACCCTCTTACCGAATTCGGACCAGTTTATCGACCGATTCACCAAATTCAGACCGGTTTTGCAATTAGAAAAACCTTAAATTTTACTTCGTGCCGGAAGCGTAGCTCAGAGTCTGAAGTTGGCAAGCGAAATATCAGCTTGCTGTGTTCATGTAAAAGCAGAAGAGAGAAAGTACGATCTATTGAAACAATTGGAAAAGTTTCTAAATTATATCCTGCAGAAGCGATTCGAGGACTTTCACATAAGTCAGGAATAGTGTCCAGTATTACATACATCCAAAAAAAATAACGGTAAAATCTTCTGAGTAGTAAAAAGCTTGTTGACAAAACGCCCTACGTTTAATTAATTTAATCTAAAAAGTATTGTAAATTAATGGTTTACAGACCGAAGCGAAGTTCAAAACATGGTTTAGTTCCAAACCTAACTTTGGAATAGTGTCCAGGAGGTTTTAACGGGCTTGCATTCTGACATCCCATAGTTGACCGAAATTTTAATGTCGAGTTTATTTAATCTAAAAAGTATTGTAGATCAGCGATTTTCTAACCGAACCGACGTCCTAAATAGGGTTTGGACCGACTTAATCACCTATTTACAGAGTTCGGACAGGTTTACCGACCGGTTTACTAAACTCGGACCGGTTTCACGACGGATTCACTTTTACATAAGTTTAGAATGGTGTCTAGGATCATCTTCTATTTAAGAATGAACTCTTTAAAAGTTAAAAATCTATGACTTTAACCGACTTGCATTCTGACATCCCATAGATGATAAAAATTTCAATGTTGAGTTAATTTATTCAAAATAATGTCTAGGTCAGCGCTTTTCTGACCGAAGCCACGTCTTGAAAAGAGTTTGTACAGATATACTCACCTATTTACGGAGTTTGGACTGGTTTACCGACCGGTTCACAGAATTCGGACCGGTTTTACGACCGATTTTCAGTTTAAACAAATATAAAATTTTACGTGCCAGAACCGTAGGCCAATAAAAGAGAATTAGTCACATGCAATTTAAGAATAAATTAACCGAAGCGACGTCCTAAATTGAGTTTCGAGTACTCACTTATTTACATAAGTTTGGAGTAGTGTCCAGAATCGCATACAATTCAAGAATAAAGTTTTCAACAATGAAAAATCTATGAGGCTCTAACGGGCTTGCATTCTGACATGCATAGTTGATCAAAATCTCAATGTCAAGTCTATTTTTTCTAAAAAAGTATTCTAGAACTTCAATTTTCTGACCGAAGCGACGTCATGAATAGAGTTTGGACCGACTTACTCAACTATTTAGTAAGTTCAGACCGGTTAACAACGGATTTTCAGTTTAAACAAATCTAAACTTTAGCCCAATAACGACGGATTTTCGGTTTAAACAAATCTAAAATTTAGCCCAATAAAAAAGAGTTAGGCACATAAAATTTAAGAAAGAACTCTTTTTAACACTGAAAAATCTATAAGGTTTTTGTAGTCTCCAAAATCTCAATGTTGAGTTTATTTATTCTAAAAAAAAAACATCTAAATCAGCGATTTTCTGACCGAAGCGACGTACTGAATAAAGTGTGGACTGATTTACCTACCCTCTTACCGAATTCGGACCAGTTTACCGACCGATTCGCCAAATTCAGACCGGTTTTACCATTAAAAAAACCCTTAAGTTTTACTCTGTTCCGGAAGCTTAGCTGAGAGTCTGAAGTTGGCAAGCGAAATATCAGCTTGTTGTGTTCATGTAAAAGCAGAAGGGAGAAAGAACGATCTATTGAAATAATTGGAAAAGTTTCTAAATTACATCCTGCAGAAGCGATTCGAGGACTTTCACATAAGTCAGGAATAGTGTCCAGTATTACATACATCCCAAAAAAAATTATCGGTAAAATCTTCTGAGTAGTAAAAAGCTTGTTGACTAATTTCCTTATTGTTAATTAATTTATTCTAAAAAGTATTCTAAATTAATGGTTTACAGACCGAAGCGACGTTCAAAACATAACATGGACCGATTTACCCATGCAGTTACCAAAATCGGACCAATTTACCGGGCGGTTTACAGAATTCAGACCGGTTTCACGATTAAAAAAACGTTAAATTTTATTTCGTAACAGAAGCCTAGCTCAGCAATTCATTTTCCTCAACTAAAAAAAATTCAAATCAGTGGTTTACAGACCTAAGCGACGTTAAAAACATGGTTTAGTTCCAAACCTAACTCTGGAATAGTGTCCAGAAGGTTTTAACGGGCTTGCATTCTGACATCCCATAATTGATCGAAATCTTAATGTCGAGTTTATTTAATCTAAAAAATATTCTAGATCAGCGATTTCCTGACCAAAGCGACGTCCTAATTAGGGTTTGTACCAACTTGCTCACCTATTTACCGAGTCCGGACAGGTTTACCGACCGGTTTACTAAACTCGGACCGGTTTAACGGCGGATTAACTTTTACGACGGATTCACTTTAAGTGTAGATTGGTGTCTAGGATCACATTCTATTTAAGAATGAACTCTCAAAAGTTAAAAATCTGTAACTTTTTAACGGGCTTGCATCCCATAGTTGACCGAAATCTTAATATCGAGTTTATTTATTCTAAACAATATTCTAGATCAGCGATTTTCTGACCGAATCGACGTCCTAAATAGAATTTGGACCGACTTAGTCACCTATTTACCGAGTTCGGACAGGATTACCGACCGGTTTACTAAACTCCGACCGGTTTAACGGCGGATTAACTTTTACATAAGTTTATAATAGTGTCTTGAATCACATACCATTTTAAACTAAACATTTAAAAAAATTAAAATCTATGACATCTAAGAGACTTGCATTCTGACATCCCCTATTTGACCGAAATCTCAATGTCGAATTCGGACCGGTTTAACTACGAAATACATACACACCCTGCATAATTGAAAATTAATAACAAAAACCTGTGAGGATGTAAAACTAACCTGAGGAAGTAGTCCTGGACGAAATCCGGATGCTCGTCCAGCCACGATTCCATACGCGAGTACTCGGGGTCGTACTGGTTGGATCCGGTACAGCTAAGTTGACCACGTGACAGGCCATCGCTTACGGGCATGCGCGCGTCCGCGCTCTCCCCACTACTTGCACTGCGGAGCCCGAGACCTGAAAACAATAGGAAAATGTTAATTTCAAAGTGAAAATGCGGTTACAATGTCTAGACTTACGAGGCAAGTTTTTATTATTGAGGGGCATGGATCATTAGAAATCACTATACATTTTCACTTCCATTTTTTTGTGGCTTTAAGTGAAAAATAGTGAAGAACATAAAAATTTCAAGGTTAACGGAGTGACAAAAGGATCGGTAGATGTGCTCTCAGCAACAATATGTTACTGGTCACGAGATTCTAAAAATTCGATTTTACTACAATAAACCAATAATATATGCAAAATTCTCGTAATGTTTCCATTCATCCATTCACCATTCATACGGTCGTCTTTCATTCAAAATCAACCCATTCTCTAGCAGATTTGCATTAATTTACATAGCGATTATACGCTTTAAAACCTGATGAAGAGATACCTATCGTGGTTAATGATTGTTTTGTTTTGCTAAACATTTGCTTAATTCCACTCCTTCAGTTTAACAACAAAATGTAATAATAAAAAAACGATTCGGGGACTCTCTAATGTGATTTCCTGGATGCAGTGGATAAAATGTCTGTTGTAAAATCGCCCACATGTTCGTCGTAATACGTTCCATTGGAATTGTGTTGTCGTTCCTCTGGATCATTACTAAAAATAAACTGAGTATCAAATTAATGGGATTTTCAGGAAAAGCGTTGGAGGGCTCAAATAGCAATTAATCCCTTACGTGGTCGTCGTTAAATTGTGCTAATTAGTTAAGCAATCTGAATTTTTAATCAAATTAAAAGTAGGAGCTCCATGGATAAAAAAAAATAACATATTTTTTTGGAAAGAGAAAATTGAGAACAAAACATCTCCAAGACCACTGATTTTCAGCGTTTTTGCGGGCATATTAATAGACGTCGCACTGTATGGACATTCCCACACATAATTTAACATCGGTGAGTACTTCAGTAAATCGATTTGGCCCCAAGTCTCAACGAATTACGTCTGCACGTGTTGCTAACGACCCAGAAATTAGTTTCCTGGCAAAGACTGCAATAATCACTATTATTATTCTCGTGAAGCGTATTGTGCAACGTGCGACGTGTCGAATAAATAATATCGTAACTAAAGCAGTTTCTGGTCATTTGGCCATCAATTTTTAATGTGATAAATAAATAGTCCAAAAAATTTCTCAAAAAGAGTAAATAGCTAAAAATAAAAAAAATAGTTATTTTCCTAACAAGTGCGGAAAGCGATACTTTCCCGCAGGCTACTTTCGTGCGAGTAGTCAAGTGCGGGAAAGACACTTTCCGCTCGAGTTAGGAACAATATTTTTTCTATGAGCGTACCTACTGTTTTCTATTAAAAATAGAACATAAATTATTCTTTATTTTTAAATTAGGTAGTAGATAACAGAACCCCAACTATTTAGAATTATTGAAGTTTATGGTAAACGAACAATTATGAGCACGTTGTAAATGTATTGCTGGTGCCAAATGCTGTGTCAATTTGAGCTGCTTTTCTTCCAAATCACGGGACACCGGTAGATCATCCAAAGTTTCTTCACGTACAGAGGAGACAGTAGAGAATGCATTTGGATTGAAGTTCAGAGATGAAGTTGACGGACCCAAAGTCAGAATTTTGTTACACAAGTTGCTTTTGTGATTGGCAGATTCCTCCAGGTAACTTTCAGCCACATAAGTTGACTTCCAGCCGTCTAGCCGTTTAATATTGGTTATTTTTTCTTCAGCATCAGCTAAGAACGTCTGAAGCTGTGACACGTATATTGTTCAGGATTGGGCAGCTATAAATACGCTGCTATCTTCGAAGGCATTTTCTCAAATGTATTGATACCTGTACATTGGATAGTGCACTTTTCTTTCACATATTTGACGAAAAAACGACGGTGTGGGGTATTATGCGGCCTAAAATCTGCGTATTTTCTGTAGAGCATCAAAAAGTATCCATTATATCCAAGTACTTCTTCGGTGATGACAAAGGATCTTGCAGAATGGTTCTTAGAATCCCTGATTTTTATGACGATAAGATTGCCCTTATCATCGGTGTCATCAATTGTGATATTGGTAAGCTCCTCTCTTCGACAACCACCAGCCAGAGCAAAAATGGTCGCCACTTTCATCATAAGATATATACTTTGTATGGGGCTTGCATAAACTTTGTAATATCGTCTTTACTGAAACTTTTTGCCTTCTGCACTCGAACTCGATGTTTACGTTCTGTTTTCCTTTTACTAATCTTTTTATCATTGAGTACAGCGACCAAAGCGTATTGGATTTGAGTACCTTGCTTAGATCAGCAAAGTACGCCAAAAACACCTCCTCTTGAAAGGTCCTTATTCCGTTGCCCCGGCATCATACTAAGAAATGAACATATTGTTTCTAGTACCTTTCTTTCGACTTTTCAGGTAATAGCTCTAAACTTGCTTCTGCTGCTGCCTCTACAAGATCTTCAGCTAACTCTTCAGTGACTTCGTTGGAAGAATTCATTTTATTTGCAATTTTTATGACTGGATACAAACTGAGGTCTCGACAAATTGTGGGTTGTTGTTATGGTGTTCGATTGTAGAATACCAGCAATGGTATGTATTTAATCTATGAATGTATTTTTGCAATGTCCCGCACTAGTGCGGGAATGTACATTTTGTGCCACTAGTGTGGGTAAGTACACTTTCCACATTAAAATGCGTGCGGGAAAGTGCACATTCCCGTACGCGAATAGAAAAAAGGTTTTTAAACGCAAAGTATGTAAGAAGCAGGAAAGCAGCTTTTAAAGAGGAGAGTGATTATTAAAAAAAATTTTTGACAAATAGGAGAAAACCTAAATTGGAACTGTAGCGGAAGAAGACAAACCTCAAAAGTCACTGTGGAAGAAATTTCAATGAATATTACTGAAGAGCGTCCAACTTATATTACTAAAGAGCTATACCAGAAGAAGTATAGGAGGCCACAGTTCTAGCGGAAGGTGTTACAAAGAAAAAAACGATATTAAGAAGAAGAAGAAAATACTGAAATTGTGACTGTTGAGGATGATCATAAGTAAGCAGAGACTACTCTTACTATAAAAGAAAATGAAAAAAAAAACTAAGAAATTATGAATATTGAAAACCAAAATATGCTTGCCCACTTTGAAAACACGAGTATTCTCGCATTTTGCTAGCACCAGCGATAGTTATTGCTTTATCTTCCTCCCTGTCATGTGGAAGAGTCAGATTCCACCGTCTACTTGATGTCAATAATAAATGAACAGTTTGTAGGCGTAAAACTTTCACTCTACTGAGACCAGTAATTGAAAACATTTTTTGTAGTCCTATCTCTGTTTAAGCTCTACTTTTATCAGCTGTTGGTTGCCAAGTAACAAGTGACTTTTTAAAAAAATGACTTTGACATGTATGTGTGAAATTTGATAAGAATTTGTTTTTATAAAAAGATTTTTGCAATGATCATCCATTTTTTCTTTTTGTAAAAAAAGCATTTTACTATTTTTTGTGAGTCCACACAAAACAACGAAGTCTATTTCATCTTCTTTTTCCCAATTTGAACCAGCAATTTCAATTTTCAACATATTTTGGTCCTTGCGATCGCGAATACGTTCAGAAAGCAATGGACAACGTGCAGTTTTGGAGGGAAAAGTGATCCTCTTCAAGCAATTTGTGGTGCTGCCAGCCTTTGGAGTTCCAGATAGCCAAGCAGAAATCGGGCAGGTACCCATTACATTCCTTTTCCTAACAAGAAAAATTCTATTCCTTTGGTCCAAGCTGTACCTATTAAACAGTTTAACTTGGCCTGAGGTACCCTCCATTTTGGGGTAAAGTTCAATTTTAAAAAAGTAAAGTTTTGCAAATTTAAAGGCAATTATTGAACAATTTATAGTTGCCTAGTTATCACATTAAGATGAATACTGTCAGACCAGATTCAGCTCCACAAGATATACATTTGTTGATTCGGAGTAGGGGTAGTATTAAACAAAAATTAACAATTTTAGACAAATTTATTGATACAATTAAAACAGCATTGCCTGATAAAAAGCCAAATCTGAATGATATTCGTTTGAGGCATAAAAATAGTACTGCTTTGTTGGGTGAATTTGATAAGGTGCAGTCTATGATAGAAGGGATTTGTTGTGAGAAGGATTTAGAATTGCATTTTGAGGAAAGAGAAAAATTTGAGGAAAGATATTATAGGGCACAAGATTTTTTGTCTCAGTATTTAAGCAATCATGATGCCCAGTCGAATGATGGCTCTATTCATGGTGGCCATCGTAGTTAGCCTATCTGGTGATGTGCATCATGGTCAAGACAATGTGATTCATCAAAATGGTTCTCAATTTGATCCATTGCAAAATGTACTTTTGCCAAAACTCAAGTTGCCAACCTTTTCGGGTGGCTATGACCAGTGGTTAAACTTGAGTCAGAATTTTTCATCCATAATCATTAACAATGCGAATTTGACTGATTCTCAAAAGTTTCAATTTTTAAAGGCATCTCGGGACGGTTATGCAGCCAGATTTGTTGAATGTTTCTATCAGATAAATTTGATAGAAAGCATTTTTTGTTGGAAACTCATTTTCAACAGTTATTAACAATTTCAAATATATCAAAAGAAAATTTTGCACAATACAATCAACTTTTAGACAATGTCACCAGACATTGAAATGTCATTAATGATTTGAGGCTCGATTCACAAACTCTTTTTGACTTTACTATAATTCATTTAGTTACTAATAAGCTTGACAAATCCACTTTACGTGAGTGGAAAGAGTTAGAGTATGATGCTGATCTACCAACTTTAAATGAGTTTTTAGATTTTGTAAAGAACAAAGTGGATCTTTTGCAATCATTAGAACAAGCCCATTTAAACAAACAAGATTCCAATTCGTTTGATCCTAAGCGCAATATGAAAAAACCTTTAAGCACATTGATTATGCAGGTCCATTTTTTGTTTTAAACAAACCTGGAAGGGGAGGTACGCTAGAAAAGTGTTATCTTTTTATTATATATGTATTTTATTATATATTTTATTATATATGTATATCTGGTGGTATTTGTATGCTTTTGTACCAAAGAAATACATTTAGAGGTTGTGTCAAATTTAAGTACAGAACATTTTTTAGCATGTCTCAAGAGATTTACAGCTAGGAGAGGAATTCCTCAAACAATTTATTCAGATAATGGTAGCATTTGTGGTAAATGGTAGCATTTGTGGGTGCACATAATGAGATGAAAGATCTTGGCCATTTTTTAATGAAAAATCAGAATTCTATTGTAGACGGTACTAGTTCAGATGGTATTCATTGGGTTTTTATTCCCCCATATACACCCAACTATGGCGGGCTATGGGAAGCTGCTGTTAAAAGCGCTAAACACCATCTTAAACGAGCAATGATAAATCGTAATGTAACTTTGGAAGAGTTTAACACTTTGACTGTCCAAGTGGAGGGTATTCTAAACTCAAGACCTTTATATTCTCCCTCTAACGATCCCAATGATCTAGCTCCTATTACCCCTTCCCATTTTCTCATTGGACGACCAATTAATCACATTTCTGAACCTGTTCTTGAAGAAGCAATACCAAACAGATTGAGTCGACTACAACATGTACAAAAATTGTGCCAGCAGTTTTGGAACCAATTTTCGCAACACTACGTTTCGCAACTCCATCACCAGTACAAGTGGAAGGATACTCCATCTCGAATATTGGAAGGCGTGTTAGTTTTGGTGAAGAACGACAAACATCCTCCATACAAGTGGCCTTTGGGGAGAGTAATTAGGCTTATTCCTGGCAGAGACGGCACTCCTAGGACAGCTACAATCCTGACCAGTAGTTGCCTCTTCAGGCCAAGATTGACATGTAGATCGTAGGAACTGGAAGGAAGTGACACTTACCTGTTTTATGTGAACTTTGAAGGTTCCCTTCAAGGGGGAGAGTATGTTTAATGGTTGAGATTTAGAACTTTATTCCATCCCTAAATTGCCAGCTCAACGTTTATCAGCTGTTAGTTGACAAGTGACAAGTGACTTTTTAAAAAAATGACTTTGACATGTATGTGTGAAATTTGATAAGAATTTGTTTTTATAAAAAGATTTTTGCAATGATCATCCATTTTTGGCAATTTGAAATACAATAAATAAGAAGTCAACATAAGAGTAAAACAAAAAGTTACAAAAATTTGTTCAAAATGACTACCGTCTGATCCTAAGCACAAACCTATTCTGTTTTTAAATCCTTCACTCACATTGCGTAACATATAGGGAGTTATGCTTCTGAAGGTCTCGGAATCCCCATAAAAAGAAATCGGGAGGCGTTATGTCAGGGGACCTTGGTGGCCAATGTTGTGCTGCGTTCCTTCCAATCCATCGATTTTGGAAACGAACATTTAAGAACTCCCGGACTTCACGATGATAATGAGCAGGTGCCCCATCCATTTGCAGTGACATGCTTGTTCTTATATCTAGAGGACCTTCTTCTAGTAAAATTGGAAGCTGATTTCTCAAAAAGTTTAGAAACGACATTCCGTTTAAATGTTCGTCAAAAAAATAAGGTTCAATCGCATTCTGTCCCATTATGCCCCCCCATACATTTACTGACCACTTATGTTGGTTATTAATAACTCTAAATTCATGGGGGTTAAAATCAGAATAATAATGAAAACTGTGTCGGTTAAAAAAACCATCGTTATGATAAGTACACTCATCACTAAATAGAATTGATTCAAAAAAATCTTCTTGTTCACCAACTTTTTCACACCCACATACAAAAGTCCACTCGTTGGCCAAAATCGTTATCGGAGAGTTCTTGATGTAGTTGTATCTTATAATCGTGATATTTATGTTTTTGAAGAATCCTTGATACGCTTGCTTGGCTAATATTTGAGTTTTGTGCAATTTCTCGTTGTCCGACATGGGAATTTTCAACTACAGAGCCAATAACGGCTAATTCAGTTTCTTGGTTTTCTGTAACTGTTCTCGTTTTGGCAGTCGTTTCATACTGAATACTACCAGTTTGCTTAAATTGAACCAACAGTCTTTCAAAAACGGCTCTATTCGGTCGAGTTCGGTTAGGAAACCTTTCAGCATAAACCCTTGATGCTAAAAGACAATTCTGCAAGCATTCTCCTATAATCGACTCGTTCTTCTGTTGTGTAAACCAGCATTTTGATTAAATAAAAAACTCCCTGTTAACCACCAATTATAACAGTAATAGTAGATTATGTCACTAGGAGTAAAAGTGGGTCTTTTCGTGCTGAGCCCAGAGATTGACGGCCGAAGCGAAGCTGAGGCCTGCAACTGGGCGAAGCACAAAAAGACCTTTTATTCCGAGTAACATATACTATTTTTTTTTCAAGCATGCAGGAAGGTCTATTTCAGAGTGATTCAGTTTTGCAACTTTCTCTCATACTCTTTAAGCGGGTCTAGGTACTTACCCAATTAGTCGTGTATATAAATAGAATGTGTTAGATCGGTGGTTTTCAATATTCAATGGTTTTAATGGTATTAAATCATAACCAATGGTTTAGGAGGTTTAGGTAAATTATGGTAAACTAGAAATTTGTAGTATTATTATTAATACTAAATTAATAAAAATGACATGGACAGATAAATATGATGACGCGCATGACAACCAACGACATTTAACAGAATTCGAGAACCTATGCGATTTCGACTAAAAACGGTTTCGGGTGGTGCTCTCGAGCGCTCTGAGAGTATTCCTATGCTTTGTTTTTTCAACAAGAATGTAAAGATGGCAATAAGATGGTTTATATATGCGCCACCATGACAGTAGCGGTGACTTTTGACTTTACTTTTACTGCCTAGGACTTTTTTGCTACTTTTTTGGTCTCAGGATTAGAAAGCCCACTTTAGGAGTGCGTATGGAGAAAACAAATGTCGTACTTTTAGTCCGCTTGAAAAAAAAAATATTTAACTTTAAATTAATATGTGGCAACTAGAAGTGACAATAAATTTTGCTTTGTCAAAATCAGGTAACACCTGAACAGACCTGAACAGGTAAATTAGATTACTACATTCGTTTATGTCAGCGCAAACTCAGAAAAAATCAATTTTCCAAGATAATGAAACGACCAAGCTTCACTTTCTATCAAAAACTATTAAACAATGTTTAATAGTTTTTGATAGAAAACCAAATTCTGCGTCTAATGATACTATAAAATACAGGGTGTTTATTTTAAATTAAACGAGTTATTACTGTTTGCAGTTTGCAATAATTTAGTATTCATTGTTTTACATTTGGTACACAGTAGTTAATATTTAATACATACCGCAAAAAATTCAATGTACTAGTAGCCCACAAGCCAATTTCGATGGTTGAAAAGAAACCAAGTGCTGAGATTTTAAACATTAAATTTGATGCTGCATTTTCACAAAATCACGAATATCTGAAGAACGGTATGGTTTAGATACCAAAAACCTTAATAAAACTACCTTTACTTTTGTCCGTAGATACCGAAAATACATTAATATACTAGGTGTTTCATTTACAAAAATAAAACTTTAATCAATTTTATACTTTTGGGAGCACCTGTATACAATGACAATAATTTTAAAATGTACTTCCAATATACCCTCATTCATTCCATATACAAAACTTTTTTTAAATCTAAAAGTTTAGCCATAATCTTCCGTGTCGAATAACGTGAATCACCCTATATAAAGAAAAAATGATAATGTACCAATAACCAAGCACTATTTTTTCTGTCAAAAATTCCGGTTAACTGGATATTTTTTTATCATCTGTTATAAATGATTCCTTCATGCACTATTTTACATTGAAATACCGACGAATCTAAATATTGAGATGATGCACTTTCATGATCTGCACTCAATTACCATTTCCATTAATATCAACCAATGATAGATGCCTCTAAAACGCGTCTATTATTGCCGTTTACCGGCTGCTATATGCAGAGCCGGGGTTGAGAGCGAGAAGGGGGGGGAGACTTAATTTCATGGAGGATCAGGGGCGAGTAAGGCGATCCTGTAACAATGTTTATTTTGTGTTAGGCACTGTACAGTGTTCAGTAACTGCTGATCGATATTCGGGAACCGCGGTAATTATAGGCAAACAGCTAGTTTATTCTGTTTTGGATGTTGCTTCAGTGGCTGTTTCTCAAAGCGCACTTTACTGGATTAGCCGAGGAAATTGGATACTCATCCGAATTCTTATTTTCCTTTGCAAGATTGATCGAACGCTTAACCTTGAACTTATTGCGACGAATGCAAAGTTTTACGGTTTGCGCTTTGCTCTGGCAAGAATTCAGAGTTTCACGCTATTTTAAGTGGATGGAAAACCCTACATAAACCCATTTGTATTGCCAAAGGTTCGGATGTTTATCTTTCTGGGTTATCACAACATGACAAAACAATATCATATTCCTTCTTGCAGTATAGTTCCATTCAGGACTTTGTCGTGAGCTCCGTGCTCGCCTAAGATAAATAACACAAAGAAATCACCATCAATCAATCTTCCGGAAGCTCTATTTTTAGAGCAGTTGCTCGCTTGACATTCTGAAATGATTTGGGGCGCTTTCATATTACATGTTCATCATACTTAATTGTGGATATTCTTCAAGGAAAATTACTGAGAATTTTGCTTGAGCAATTTCCAACCCGAAATTTTAGCCCGCGGGGATGCATACATAAATATGAAGCAACATGCATGGAAGTTTTATTATTAATAAAACGATGGAAGTACGTAGTTGTTAAATATGAATCTTGCTCTCCCAGGTGGTTCGTAACTTTCAGATGCACCTAGGCAGAGAGTAAGTTTATTATTTGATTTTAGTTGAGCTTCACTCAATAACAACTACGTGGAAATTTAGGCAGTTATACTCGTTTTTTTTGTTTGTGTCTAAGATCAACGTCCCTGATGTGAAAAAGTTTTATTGAGGGAACGCCCTCCTTTATTTCATATATTTTTCCGTGGGTTTACTGAACTCGAATTGAATACAAACGAGCATCCTTTTTCGATAAATCATCATCATATTTACCCGTGGAATTTTAAAATACGACCAGTTATTCTTCTCCTCGGATCGGATACAGAGAGTAATTGCGGTTTACAACATTGTAGTGCCTGATGATGGGAGATTATATTTGCATCAATCCATCCGGTCGTTCCATTAAATCATCGATAAATGTTGACACTTCTGCACTGGCAAACTTGTCTATCGAGCAGAACTTGCTTCATGTTCGCTCAATTCAATACTGCCCGCTATTAATTGCTCGAAAGTCCAGAACAAAGCTGGTGATAAATAAAATTTACTTCAAGCAAGACCCTTATTACTATCCGAGGGAGTCACGATTTTTTTCTTATTTTGTCAGTATTCATCTTCATTAAGGGCACTTAGACTTCTCTGTTTTCGTGATATAAATCAGTTATTCTCTAACCAGAGAAAAGCGTGCCCTTTAGAGTGGAATTTTCCTGCTGTGGAAACGTACCTATACCAGATTCTATTTTCGAACTTTTCCTTTTCCCGGAAGTAGGCCGTTTTTAACCGTCAGTCGATAGTCGGAATATATAGCTCGTGACATCAGGGTGAGATACAAATAAAGCTTTACATGGCCTATTTTTGTCGTCACTGCGCTTTGGCCTATAAACTGCGATAGAGCTTTTTCGTCTATCATTTAAACCCTCTGGTACTAGGAGCCAAAAAATAATGAATCATGCTCTCTCGTGTTGATCGGTAATCAAGGATTCTACCTTATCAGCTTTGCCCTTACACTGCAATAAAAAATATGTATGTACGAATACTTCCAGAAAAATCTATAACTCCCGGAATATCCAATGAAAACTTATGAGGGAACTTTCAGAATGCACCAGTTTTATGACGAACTGAAAAGGTATTACAGAAAAAACACAGTATTAAATATGGTGGAAGGTTAATCAAAAACTCTCTTAACAATCAACAAGGAAATGAATACATTGATCCCTTAAACAGTCTTGGTATTTTACCCGACAACACTTTAAAACTTTATAGGCCTTGACGCGCGCCCTCAGCACACTGTCATGACAACCGTCGATGCAGCCAATCGAAATGCCGCGCTTGTTGTGTCAAATCCAAATAAGTTGTAGGCTTAAAAAGTTTTTTTCAAACCTGTGCATAGGCGTCACTAAAGTGCCCTGTCTCCCTTAGGAGAGATTTTTGGATGAGACGATTTATTTAAAATGGACATGAAAACATCTCTGAAATACCTATACTGTCTTCGTTTGTCGGGTTAATTTCCGGACACCCTGTGGTTACAACTTATATGGCCACTTAGGGGCATTCACGTATCTGACACTATAAAGTAGAAAACACTTTATATTATATTTCCATGGTGGTGATCACGTGTTTTTCTTATCTAGATGCCTAGACAAAAATAAGAAACTTGAAAGTGGATCAATAAGTGAATGGAACGTTATAGTATCTAATGAACGACACGTCGAAGACACATTAACGTAAAAGTAGAAACCAAGTGCTACCGCCACTTTGAAGGGATAATTAAAGTGATAATGTTGATTTCCGCTACGTTCTTAAATATTTAAAGTGAAGGCCCTTGATCGTGTTAAGTGGTGCTCGACAGTGAGCAGCACAGAAATCTTGCACATTACAGTGGTAAAAAAAGTTAGCACCACTCAAATCTATGCGCGTAAGTGATGAATTAAAACATCGTCCAGGTCGGCCATTTACTTAAAGAAAAATGAAAGCTAAAAAAATTTAATATTTTTCCTAAACAATACGAAGCAAGATTTGGTCAATTAGGGTTTGTAGAAGGGAGAAAAAAGTATTTATTATTTGTTAAGTTGCAAGAAAGAGAAAACAATATGGCAATGCAGCTCAAGAAACCAAAGAGTTGATTAAATGAAAACCACCACAATTCCACGATATTGCCACGTGACTATAATTTACAGAAAAGTGGCGAAACCGGTTCTACCACCATATAGTTGTTTCCTATTTTGGTGAATACCACCTGGTATCCACGGATCTTTCACAAGGTTGTCATTTTAGTTTTTAATCGATTTTGGCACTAATCATTTTCTGCGCTTTTCCAAAAATAGCAAATTTCAATTTTTAGATGCTTTTAGACGCTTGAAATCACTTTTTTGCCAACTTTTTTCACTTGAAGCCACTTTTTTGCCAACCAATTTTGGACATAATCATAACCTGAATATTTTTGCAATAAGATTTAATTTGCCTTTTTTTAAAGCATCGAGTCAATTCTAATCCACATTTCTGACCTAAATTTCTTCAAATTTGTAAGTATTGTGTCATTAATCAACTTTAGCCTTAATCCCAACCACAATTTATTAAAAACCTTTCAACTTGCATTGTTTAATGCTTTGAGTCATTTCTAAACAATTTGTATCAATTTTTTAACCTAAATTTCTCTAAATTGTTATTCATTAAGCTTTGGGTAATTTTAATTTAGTGCTGATTCTATCCTGCGTTTTTCGAAAAATAAGAAATATGTATTTTTAGACGCTTTAAGTCAATTTTAACCAATTTTTGGCCCTAATCCCAACCTGATTTTTTTCTTAAATTTTAAATTGAATTTTGGCCACCTTGCTAACCTCTTTTTTTCCAAATTTGTGTCATTACATGCTTTGAGTACGTCTTCACTGAATTTGGCCTAATCCTAATTACAATTTTTTCAAAAACAATTAATTCACCTTGTTTGATGCTTTGACTCATTTCTGACCGATTTTGGCCATATTCCTGACCCAAATTTCTCCAAATTGGCCTCAATCCGAACCTGAATCCATACACAAGCTCTATATTTGCATTTTTCAAAGCATTGTGCCATTTCTAATCGATTTTGGAACTAATCCAAATTCGCGAATTTTCAGTAAACTCAAATTTGCTTTTTTAGGTGCTTTAAGTCATTTGTAACTAAATTTGGCCCAAATCCGCACTTCAATTTTTTCAACATTTAATTAGGATTTTCTAATGCTTTGAGCCCCTTCTGACCGATTTTGGCCATATTCCTGACCCAAGTTTCTCCAAATTGGCCTTAATCCGAACCAGAATTTATACACAAGCTCCATATTTGCATTTTTCAAAGCATTGTGTCATCTCTAATCGATTTTGGAACTAATCCAAATTCGCGAATTTTCAATAATCTCAAAATTGCATTTTTAGACGCTTTAAGTCATTTTGAACTAAATTTGGCCCAAATCCGCACTTCAATTTTTTTACCATTTAATTAGGATTCATTAATACTTTGAGCCATTTCTGACCGATTTTGGCCATATTCCTGATCCAAGTTTCTCCAAGTTGGCCTTAATCCGAACCAGAATTTATACACAAGCTGTATATGTGCATTTTTTAAAGCATTGTGTCATTTCTGATGGATTTTAGAACTAATACAAATTCGCGATTTTTCAATAATCTCAAATTTGCATTTTCAGGCGCTCTAAGTCATTTTTAACTAAATTTGGCCCAAATCCGCACTTCAATTTTTTCAACATTTAATTAGGATTTTCTAATGCTTTGAGCCCCTTCTGACCGATTTTGGCCATATTCCTGACCCAAGTTTCTCCAAATTGGCCTTAATCCGAACCAGAATTTATACACAAGCTCCATATTTGCATTTTTCAAAGCATTGTGTCATCTCTAATCGATTTTGGAACTAATCCAAATTCGCGATTTTTCAATAATCTCAAATTTGCATTTTCAGGCGCTCTAAGTCATTTTTAACTAAATTTGGCCCAAATCCGCACTTCAATTTTTTCTACATTTAATTAGGATTAATTAATGCTTTGAGCCATTTCCGACCGATATTGGCCATATTCCTGACCCAAATTTCTCCAAATTGGCCTTAATCCGAACCTGAATGTATACACAAGCTCTATACTGGCATTTTTCAAATTATTGTGCCATTTCTAATCGATTTTGGAACTAATCCAAATTCGCGATTTTTCAATACTCTCAAATTGGCATTTTTAGGCGTTTTAAGTCATTTTTAACTAAATTTGGCCCAAATCCGCACTTCAATTTGTTCAACATTTAATTAGGATCTCTCAATGCTTTGGGCCATTTTTGACCGATTTTGGGCCATATTCTTAACCCAAATTTCTCCAAATTGCCCTTAATCCGAACCTGAATTTATACACAACCTCTATATTTGCATTTTCCAAAGCATTGTGTCATCTCTAATCGATTTTGGAACTAGTCCAAATTCGTGAATTTTCAATAATCTCAAATTTGCATTTTTAGGCGTTTTAAGTCATTTTTAACTAAATTTAGCCCAAATCCGCACTTCAATTTTTTCAACATTAATTAGTATTGGCTAATCCTTTGAGCCGTTTCTGACCGATTTTGGCCATATACCTAACCCAAATTTCTCCCAATTGGGAGAAACCTAATCCAAATGGGAGAACTAATCCAAATTCGCGATTTTTCAATAATCTCAAATTTGCATTTTTAGGCGCTTCAAGTCATTTTTAACTAAATTTGGCCTTAATCCGAACCTGAATTTATACACAAGCTCTATATTTGCATATTTCATAGCATTGTGTCATCTCTAATCGATTTTGGAACTAATCCAAATTCGTGAATTTTCAATAATCTTAAATTTGCATTTTTAGGCGTTTTAAGTAATTTTCAACTAAATTTGGCCCAAATCCGCACTTCAATTTTTTCAACATTTAATTAGGATTTTTTAATCCTTTGAGCCATTTCTGACCGATTTTGGCCATATTCCTGACCCAAATTTCTCCAAATTTGGCCTTAATCCGCACCTGAATTTATACACAAGCCCTATATTTGCATTTTTCAAAGCATTGTGTCATTTATAATCGGCTTTTGGAACTAATCCAAATTCGCGACTTTCCAATAATCTCAAATTTGCATTTTTAGGCGCTTTAAGTAATTTTTAACAAAATTTGGCCCAAATCGGTAATTCAATTTTTTTAACGTTTAATTAGGATTTTTTAATCCTTTGAGCCATTTCTGATCGATTTTGGCCATATTCCTGACCCAAATTTCTCCAAATTTGGCCTTAATCAGAACCTGAATTTATACACAAGCCCTATATTTGCATTTTTCAAAGCATTGAGCCGTTTCTGACCGATTTTGGCCATATTCCTGACCCAAATTTCTCCAAATTGGCCTTAATCCGAACCTGAATTTATACGCAAGCTCTATATTTGCATTTTTCAAAGCATTGTGTCATCTCTAATCGATTTTGGAACTAATCCAAATTCACGATTTTTCAATAATCTCAAATTTGCATGTTTAGGGGTTTTAAGTCATTTTTAACTAGATTTGGCCCAAATCCAAACTTCTATTCTTTCAACATTTAATTAGGTTTTCTCAATGGTTTGAGCCATTTTTGACAGATTTTTGCCATATTCCTGACCCAAATTTCTCCAAATTGGCCTTAATCCGAACCTGAATTTATACACAAGCTCTATTTTTGCATTTTTCAAAGCATTGTGTCATCTCTAATCGATTTTGGAACTAATCCAAATTCGCGAATTTTCAATAATCTCAAATTTGCATTTTTTGGCGCCTTAAGTAATTTTTAACTAAATTTGGCCCAAATCCGCACTTCAATTTTTTCAACATTTAATTAGGATTTTTTAATCCTTTGAGCCATTTCTGACCGATTTTGGCCATATTCCTGACCAAAATTTCTCCAAATTGGCCTTAATCCGAACCTGAATTTATACACAAGCCCTATATTTGCATTTTTCAAAGCATTGTGTCATTTCTAATCGATTTCGGAACTAATCCAAATTCGCTAATTTTTAATAATCTCAAATTTGCATTTTTAGGCGCTTTAAGTCATTTTTAACTAAATTTGGCCCAAATCCGCACTTCAATTTTTTCAACATTTAATTAGGATTGCTTAATCCGTTGAGCAATTTCTGACCGATTATAGCCATATTCCTGATCGAAATTTCTCCAAATTGGTATCATTGAGTCATTTTTCTTCGACTTTTTTTTGAAGAATAACAAATTTGCATTTTTATGGACTTTAAGCTATTTTGAATCAAATATTGCCCAACTCCAAACTTAAATGTTTTGAAAAACATTTAGTTAGAATTTTTTTAAGCAAAGGATATTTTCTGTCGGATTTTGGCCATATTCTTAACCAAAATTTTTCAAAAATGTTATCATTACAGGCTTTGAATAATTTGTTAACGATTTCGGCCTTGAATTTATTCACAAGTTGCAGTTTTTACCGATTGTGTCACTAATCCTAACCCGCGCTTTTTCGAGCAACCCAAATTTGCATTTTTAGGCACTCTAAGTGATTTTTAGCCAACTTTGGCCCTAATTCTACGGACGAAAACGTCATCTACAAGGTTATCATTTTTTGACAAAAAAAGATATCAAAATATAATCAAAGTGACAATGGACTTTTGTTCCTTCATCCTTTTCTTTTGATATTACACAGCCAACTAGATGATCTTTTCAAATCGAAACATCCCCTACTTCATAGTTTCAAGATCCGTGATGGCCAAGTTAATTTTACAACAAATTTTACTTGTGTAGTTTTCTTCTTTTTTATGTTTTATTTTTTTTTACTTTTATTTTACGTTTAAAACAGTGCTTGCTTTTATATGAAAATGCGTGATTCGTTTGTATTGCTTGTGATAAATGGAGAAACTTTTAATATTACATCATTTACATTTGCTAATTAATACATATTTGGCGCTGATGATGGCTTGAAAGCCTAAACGTACAAATTAGTACGTATATTTTACAAATTTTCATTCTTTTGGTAACGATCGTTCACTTTTTTTAAAATTAAATTACTTATTTGTTCAAATTGGGTAAGTACTTACTCTTTTTTTGCTTGCAACTGTTAAACCTGCACATGCTAAACGACTGGCCCATGGATCGCAGAGGGCCCCGTCGGATGCGGCTGCGCCCGCTCGCTCCTACCGCTGAGGCAGGAGTGGGGCGGCTGGGGCACAGCCCCACATCACGCCACCACTCTTTCAAGGTCAACGCCACGCCCGAAGCTTTTTCGATAATGCCCGAACGGACCGAGGAGGCCGATGACGAAGACGACGACTGCCGAGCGCCGTTCGTTTTGCGTTCGTGAAAGTACGCCTCTGGATGCGGGACCGTCCTTCTCGCCGGCCTGAACAACGTCAAGTTGACCTTTCTGATGGTTTTACGATGGTTTATCTCGGGTAGAGCCGTTTTGGAGGCTGAGAGTGACGCTCCTAATTATGGCCGTTTATCTTGTGACTATTGACCTGAGTCGACTTGACCGATTAGAATGTCTATTAGTGCGGATTTCGTCATAGATTGGTCGCATTCTAGGCTTCTTTATGACGTTGTTAGGTTGCAATAAAATCTGGATACAATAAGAAAAGGGGGAATTGTAAACTGTGTGGCGATAATAAAACTTTTGTGTGGACGGAAAGTGGCTTTAACCAGCTATTAGCAGAATGGCAAAACACTTTTCTATTCATTGAGTAATTTTTAAGCTAATTATGTTTTTCTCCGAACGTCACTAAATTACCACTTTATTTGACAAAATAGACGAAGCTAAAGTAATTCATTTCCTTATTGACAACCCGGCAGCAAGAAAAGTCTTTTCTTGTCGCTCGTCGCCGGCAAGAAAAGATTTCCCTGCCGCTCGTCGCCGGCAGGTAAAGTCTTTTACTGCCGCGCGTTTCTAACAGGGTAAATATTTGTGTCAGCTCTGTAAAGTAATATGTAGACCAACTGTTTCGAATATCATCATCTAGAAGGCTATGGATTTTTGACAGAGAAGGATGACATAAGCGAAGTAAATTTACTTTTGTTTCTTCATCTTTTTTTATATCTCACAGCCAACCAGATGACGTTTATAATTAAACACTCTATATTTGAGCAAGAAGGCAAAGACATCCATTTTCCATGGGTTACGTCTTTTAAACCATTTTTTACACAAAAGAAAAAAATAATGTTTTTTTTTTCCTTTTGAAATATAGCTAATATCAATTTTTTTTGTTTCCTTGTGTTTTTTTTTTGAGTTTTTTTCTTTTCAAAAGGTTTCTTTTAAAAAATCTATCTTTGAGAGAAACGACAAAAACATTTTTGGTTTAAAGCCACAAGAGTGTTTTGTGGAGGGTTTATGAAATTTTCGGTATTTTTTTAAGTATACTCTTACAATTAACTCTTTGTGTTTTAAATGAAAATAAAAAAAATATTTTTTTTCTTTTTAAATGTACCTACTAGTAATTATATGTTTCCCTCTTTATTTTGTATCATACCTTTTTTTTACTGCCCCTCTCACTTCTTTTTACTTTACCAAAAAACACTATGTTTTTTTGTTTTTTTTCCTGTGATGTTTCTAGTATTAATTTTATGTTCCCTCATTTTTATGGCAATGTTCTTAAAACGCTTAGTTTTGGAAAAGCCCTCGTATTTTTTTCCCAAGAATTCAACGCAAATTTCCAAAAACTACTGTTGAGGTATGGGTCCAATCGACAAACGGCTTGTATTCCAATTTGCAAAATTTCAAAGCTGCCTAGAAGAAACTCGCAAAAAATTTAGACAATGTTCTTAAAACGGGTAGTTTTGGAAAAGCCCTTGTATTCTTTCACAAGAGTTAAATGCAAATTTACAAAAACTACTGTAGAGATATGGGCTCAATCGACAAACAGCTTGTATTCCAGTTTACAAAATTTCAATGCTTCCAAGAAGAAACTCGCACAAAATTAAGACAATGTTATTGAAACGGGTAGTATTGGAAAAGCCCTCGTATTCTTTCACAAGACTTAAATGCAAGTTTCCAAAGCCTCACCGTTGAGATATGGGTCCAATCGACAAACAGCTTGTATTCCAATTTGCAAAATTTCAAAGCTTCCTAGAAGAAACTCGCAAAAAATGAAGACAGTGAAATTAAAATGGGTAGTTTTGGAAAAGCCCTCGTATTCTATAACAAGAATTAAATACAAAGTTTCAAAACTACTGTTGAGATATGTGTCCAATCGACAAACAGCTTGTATTCCAGTTTGCAAAATTTCAATGCTTCCAAGAAGAAACTCGCAAAAAATTAAGACAATGTTATTAAAACGGGTAGTTTTGGAAAACCCCTTGTACTCTTTCACAAGAATTAAACGCAAATTTCCAAAGACTCACAGTTGAGATATGAGTCCAATCGACAAACAGCTTGTATTTCAATTTGCGCAATTTCAAAGCTTCCTAGAATAAATTCGCAAAAAATTAAGACAATGTTCTTAAAACGGGTAGTTATGGAAAAGCCCTCGTATTTTTTCACAAGAATTAAATACAAATTTCCAAAGCCTCACCGTTGAGATATGGGTCCAATCGACAAACAGCTTGTATTCCAATTTGCAAAATTTCAAAGTTTCCTAGAAGAAAGTCGCAAAAAATTAAGACAATGATCTTAAAACGAGTAGTTTGGGAAAAGCCCTCGTATTCTTCCACAAGAATTAAATGCAAATTTCTAAAGAATACTGTTGAGATACGGGTTCAATCGACAAACAGCTTGTATTTCAATTTGCAAAATTTCAAAGCTTCCTAGAAGAAACTCGCAAAAAATTAAGACAATGTTCTTCAAACCGGTAGTTTTGGAAAAGCCCTCCTATTCTTTCACTAGAACTAAATGCAAATTTCCAAAAACTACTGTTGAGATACGGGTCCAATCGACAAACAGCTTGTATTTCAATTTGCAAAATTTCAAAGCTTCCTAGAAGAAACTCGCAAAAAATTAGGACAATGTTCTTAAAACGGGTAGTTTTGAAAAAGCCCTCGTATTGTTTCACAAGAATTCAATGCAAATTTTCAAAGACTGCTCTTGAGGTATGAGTGCAATCGACAAACCGCATATATTCAAATTTGCAAAATTTAAAAACTTCTTAAAAGAAACTTGCAAAAAATAAGACAATGTTTTGAAACAAAAGGGCTAGTTTTGGAAAAGCCTTCGTTTTCTTTCACAAGAACTAAATGCAAATTTCCAAAGACAGCTGTTGAGATATGAGTGCAATCGACAAACCGTATGTACCTATTCGGATTGCATAATTTTAAAGCTTCTTAAAAGAAACTCGCAAAAAATTAAGACAATGTTCTTAAAACCGGTAGTTTTGGAAAAGCCTTCGTATTCTTTCACAAGAACAAACTGAAAATTTCCAAAGACTGCTGTTGAGATATGGGTACAATCGACAAACCGCATGTATTCAAATTTGCAAAATTTTAAAAGTTTCTTAAAAGAAACTTGCAAAAAATTAAGATAATCTTCTTAGAACGGGTAGTTTAGGAAAAGCCCTTGTATTTTTTCTTAAGTCTTTAATGCAATTTTCCAAAAACTACTCTTGAGATATAGGTTCAATCGATAAACAGCACCTATTCGAATTTGAAAAATTCTAAAGCTTCCTAGAAGAAATTTGCAAAATAAGACAATGTTTTTAAAACAAGTAGTTTTGGAAAAGCCCTCGTATTCTTTCGCAAGAACTAAATGCAAATTTCTAAAGACTGCCGTTGAGATATGGGTGCAATCGACAAACCACACGTATTCGAATTTGCAAAACTTTAAAGCTTCTTAAAAGAAATTTGCAAAAAAATAACATAATGATCTTAGAACGGGTAGTTTTGGAAAAGCCCTCGTATTTTTTTTCTTAAGACTTTAATGCAATTTTCCAAAAACCACCCTTGAGGTATGAACTCCAATCGATAAACAGCATGTATTCGAATTTACAAAATTTTAAAGCTTCTTAGAAGAATCTCGCAAAAAATTAAAAGAATGTTCTTAAAACAGGTAGTTTTGGAAAAGCCCTCGTTGCTTTTCCTAACTACTGCAATGCAAATTTCCAAAAACTATTTTTGAAATGTGTCCAATCGACCAACAGCATGTATTCAAATTCGCAAAATTTGAAAGCTTTTTAGGAGAAGCTCGCAAACAATTAAGACAAAGTTTTTAAAAGCAGTAGTTTTCAAAGAGCTCTCGTATTTTTTTATATAGCAACTAGCTAAGTCCATCGCGTACGTTAGACTTTTTTTTACAAAAAAAAATATGTTTTTCCGTTTAAATATATCTAATATTAATTTTGTGTTTTCATCAGTTTTTTTCTTTATTTTTTTCAAAATATTTCTTTCTTTTCAAAAAATCTCTCTTCGAGACAAATGACAGAAAACTTTTGGTTCAAAGCCATATGAGAGTGTTTTGTGGAATGTTTATCAATTAGCGCCTTTGTGCTTGGAGTTATTACCTCCCCCTTTTTTTAATTAACCAATAATGAAAAAAAAAGGATTTTGTTTATTTTTCCTCTTAAATATACCTAGTATTAATTTGGTTTCCTTTTCTTTTTAGTATGATACCATTTTTTTTTTAATAATTTTTTTTTCAAAAAATTTTCGTTGGGGAGAAATGGCAAAAAACTTTTTAGTTTTTTTGCCATTTCAAGTATAGAGTATTTCGTGAAGACTTTATCAAATTTTGGTTTTTCTTTAATATTATTATAAACTAACGCATTTGTGCTTAGGAATACTGCCCCTCTCAATTCTTCAAACTACGCCACCACTAACCCCACAGTCCCTCCACTGAAGCGCGACGGCGCGGCGTGGGAATAAATACCACGGAGCTCACCACAGTCGAATCAGTCAACGTCGGGAAGCACGGGAGTTCACTTCACCGATTGACTCATCGCTTTTGATAATGTCTGCCGCAGCTGTAGACGAAACGTCAGGAAGAAATTCCATTGACCCACGGCTTCAAAGCCCGGAAAACACTTTAGATTGTAAAAGTCTATTTTGACTATGTCATCCTTTTCTGTCAAAAAATCATAGCCTGCTAGATGACGTTTTCTAATGAACATCACGTATAAAAACGACTTTATTTTGTTACAAAAATATAGATACCTTGAACAAATATCTGCTGGGGACTACGCAGTTAATTAATCTCCTATAAACAGTCTGTTACTCAAAATGTTTATAAATCAGGTTTTAGCAAAATTAGATGTGGACTGTCACGATATTTAAGCTAAAAACTCGAAAATATTCGCATCAGAGGTTAATTTTATGAATGAAGCGCTGGCAAAACACCAAAACCAGATGGCAACCCTATTTTTAAGAAATTTTGTAGGCAACTTATAATCCGATTAAGAAAGCCATCAAAATTAGACTATAAAAATCCACCGCCGACGTCCAGTAACAAGAACATAAAGTTTAAGTACATCAAGCATTTTGAATTTTTTTATGGGCTTGTTTATTTTCCAAGACGAATTCCTCTCATGATATGCAAAGAGAGAGAGGTCATAGAACAGGAAAACTGTAATTTTTCATTGCAAGATTTAAGAGCCGTTTGATGTTTACATAATTATGGTTTTGAATATATGAATTTATGATGCTACCGTGTCGTAGAGTTTTATTAATGGTCTTGTCCGCGCAAACAATTAATCGTGTGGTCATAAAGGACACAACAGGCAAAAAAGAGTTTTAATAAATGAATAAAATTGATTTTTATTACAAGTGATGGGCATAATAGATTTATATCTATAATCGAATTAATCAATTGAAATAATCGAATGATCATTCGATTAATCGACAATGAGTAAATTTTTAAAACCATTCATAAAAAACACCCATAATCGATCATTCGAATAATCATTCGATTATCCAAATCGATTATATCTAGTTATGGACATAGTTTCTTAATCGGATGGACCCACAATTGTAAATATTCCATACAATTTTAGTCGATTAAGAATAATTTAAAAAATAAGTCATAATCGATCAATAAATGACGAATTATTCTTTTATTAACATCTAATATTAATATCATTAATATCGATTTAAACAATCAATTAAAAAAATTAGTTACTTGTATCTTGTCTCTGAATAAAAACTCTTCAAGACAAGACAAGACAGTGTCAATAAGACGTTATATCAACAAAAACCCAGTTATTTTGATTATGTCATCATTTTCTGTCAAAAATTTATAGTTTTTCTGGATGACTTTTTCTAATTAATACGGGTTATTTCTCAAATCTAGAATTAGGTGATGCATCCACTTGATTTGAATGATAAAAGCATTTAACTCTTAAAACAAATTTTTTTTTTGTGTTTGTTAAAACAAATTCTGAATAGGATTAGGGTAAAAATTGGTTAAAAAAGTGACACAAAGCCTCTAAAAATGTATTTTTAGAGTCTATACTACTGAATCGACTGAATATGACTAACCTCACCTAAAAATGCAAAATAACATTTTTTGGGAAAGTGACCTTAGGATTAAGAGGCCAAAATCGGTAAAAAGGACCAAAGGCTGCAAAAGAACAAATTTGAAAGGTTTGAGGAAATTTAAATTAAGATTATATCCCCAATCGATTAAAAATTATTCACAGCATCTAAAAATGCAAATTAAAAGTTTTTGGAAAAATTCACGTTAGGATTAGGGCCAAAAGTGGTTAAAATTTTACACAAAGCGTGCAAATTTCAACCTTCAGCGAAATTTAGGTTAGAATTAGGACTATACTTGTTTCAAAATGACCAATTTCATCTAAAAATGATAATTTTGATGTTTTTTTTTTTTGTAAAAGGGAGGCTAGAATAAAAGCCAAACTACATGAAAAATGACTCAAAAGTGAGTAAAAATTCAAATTTGAAGGGTTTAGAGAAATTTAAATTAAAATTTTAGCCAAAATCAATTAAGAATTACTCTAAGCATCTAAAAATGCAAATTAAAAGTTTCTGGAAAAATTCAGGTTATAATTGGGGATAAAAGCGGTTAAAATTTTACGCACATGGGTCTAAAAGTACAAATTTGAAGTCTTTGGAGAAATTTAGGTTAGATTTAGGACTAAAATGGTTTCAAAATAACCCATTTTATCTAAAAATTATAATTTTGATGTTTTTTTGAAAAAGTCAAGCCACAATGAAGGCCAAAATATATAAAAAATTACTCAAAGCGTGTAAATATACAAACTTAGAGGCTTTGGAAAAATTCCAATTAAGATTATGACCAAAATCAGATTAGGATTAGGGTAAAAAGTAATTAAAAAAATTACACAGGATTTCTAAAAATGCAAATTTAGATCTTTGGAAAAATGTAGGTTAGAATTGGGATTAAAATTGTTTATAAATGACCCATTTCATCTAAAAATTACAATTTTGATGTTTTTTTTTGAAAGTCAGGCAAATTTGAAGGGCTTGGAAAAATTCAAATTAATTTTATGGCCAAAATCAGTTAAAAATTCTAAAAGCACCCGAAAAGCGGATTAAAAGTTTCAGGGCAAGTTCAGGTTAGGATTAGGGTCAAAAGTGGTTAAAAAATTACACAGACCTTCTAAAAATACAAATACTACTAAATCGACTGAATATGACTAACCTCACCTAAAAATGCAAAATTAAATTTTTTGGGAAACTGACCCTAGGATTAAAGCCAAAATCGGTAAAAATCAGCGATCAAAATGTGCAAAAATACAATTTTGAAACGTTCGGCGAAATTTAGATTAAAATTGTAGCACAAATCGATTAAAAATTACTCAAATTGTCTAAAAATGCAAATTTGATCTAAAAATTATAATTTTGATGTTTTTTGAAAAAGTCAAGCTAGAATGAAGGGCAAAAATACGTACAAAACTACTCAAAGCGTGTAAAAATGCAGATTAAAAGTTTCTGGGGAAAGTCAGATTAGAATTACGGTCAAAAGTAGTTCAGGTGAGGAACGGATCTCTAAAAATGCAAATTTAGATTTTTGGAAAAATGTAGGTTAGAATTGGGACTAAAATAGTTTATGAATGACCCATTTCAGCCAACAATTACAAATTTAATGTTTTTTTGAATAATTAGGCTACAATAAAGGCAAATTTGAAGGGTTTGGAAAAATTCTAATTAATTTTATGGCCAAAATCAGTTAAAAATACTCAAAGCACCAGAAATGCGGATTAAAAGTTTCAGGGTAAGTTCAGGTTAGGATTATGTTCAAAAGTGGTTAAAAAATTTCCCAGACCGTCTAAAAATAAAAATTTGAAGGGTTTGGAGAAATTAAAATTAAAATTAAAGCAAAAATTAATTAAGAATTACTGGGGGAATTATGTTGGGCCCAGGGATTTGTTACTGTTGAACTTATTGGTTTTAGCCCTGATGAAGACTAAATAAATAGTCGAAACGTCGGCCATTTTCGAATAAAGAAGAGGTGCATTATTTGTCCTAATCCCGCTAACTTCACCAACTACTTAAGAATTACTCTATGCATCTAAAAATGCAAATCAAAAGTTTCTGGAAAAATTCAGGTTATTATTGGGGATAAAAAAAAGTGGTTACAATTTTATATACACGGTTTAAAAGTGCAAGTTTGAAGTCTTTGGAGAAATTTAGGATACATTTAGGACTAAAATTGTTTCAAAATGACCCATTTCATCTAAAAATAATAATTTTGATGTTATTTGAAACAGTCAAGCTAGAATGAAGGCCAAAATACGTAAAAAATTACTCAAAGCGTCTAAATATACAAACTTAGAAGCTTTGGGAAAATTCAAATTAAGATTGCGACCAAAATAAATAAAAAATTACTCAAATGTTTAAAAATGCAGATTAAAAGTTTCTGGGAAAGTCAAATTAAGATTAGGGTCAAAAGTAATTAAAAAAATTACACAGGATCTCTAAAAATGCAAATTTAGTGTTTGAAAAAATAAAGGTTAGAATTGGGATTAAAATTGTTTATAAATGAACCATTTCATCTAAAAATTACAATTTTGATGTTTGTTTTTTCTGAAAAAGTCAGGCTCGAATAAAGACAAATTTGAAGGGTTTGGAAAAACTCGAATTAATTTTATAACCAAAATCAGTTAAAAATTCTCAAAGCATAAGAAATGCGGATTAAAAGTTTCAGGGCAACTTCAGGTTAGGATTAAGGTCAAAGGTGGCTAAAAAACTACACAGACCGTCTAAAAATACAAATTTGAAAGGTTTTGAGAAATTAAACTTAAAATTAAAGCAAAAATCAATTAAGAATTACTCTATGCCTCTAAAAATGAAAGTTAAAAGTTTCTGAAAAAATCCAGGTTATAGGTGGAGATAAAAGTGGTTAAAATTTTACACACAGTAAAAAATTACTCAAAGCGCATAATATATACAAACTTAAAGGTCTTCGAAAAATTCAAATTAAGATTATGAATAAAATCAGTTAATAATTACTCAAACGTTTAAAAATGCAGATTAAAAGTTTCTGGGGAAAGTCAGATTAGGAATAGGGCCAAAATCAGTTAAAAAAATTACACAGGATTTCTAAAAATGCATACTTAGATCTTTGGAAAAATGTAGGTTAGAACTGAAAAATTATAATTTTGCGATTGTTTTTTTGAAAAAGTCAGGCTAGAATAAGGCAAATTTGAAGGATTTGGAAAAATTCAATCTTTTTGAATGAAAAACATATTTATCTAAAAATTTTATTTTTATTCTTGTTTTGAAAAAATCGGACTAGGATTAATGCCAAAAACGGTGAAAACTAATTAAAAGTGTGTAAATATAGAAACTTGCAGGTTTTAGATAAATTTTAGTCAAAAAATTTCATAGAACGTCTAAAAATGCAAATTTGGAGGCTTTGGAGAAACCCAGGTTAGATTTAGGACTAAAATTGCTAAAAATCATTAATTTCATCTAAAAATGATAACTTCCATGTTTTTTTTTTAAGTCAAGCTAGGAATGCTAGGATTAAGGCCAAAATTGATGATAGATAAATACATGTAAAAAACAAATTTGAAAGGTGTGAAAAAAAAATTACATTAACATTATGGCGAAACTCGGTTAAAAATTAATCAAATGATTTAAAAATGCAAACACAGGGCCTTGGAATAATTCGAGTTAGAATTGGGGACTAAAATCGATAAAAAATGACTCACTTCATGTAAAAATGCAAATTTTCATGATTTTGGAAATTCAGGTTAGATTGGAACTAGAGATTTCTGGGCAAATTCAGGTTAGGATTAGAGTCAAAAGTAGTCAAAAAATTTCACAGCGCGTCTAAAAATGCAATTTTAGAGTCTTCGGAGAAACCCAGGTTAGATTTAGGGCTAAAATTGTTAAAAAATCATTAATTTCATCTAAAAATTACAATTTTTATGTCTTTTTGAAAAAATCAAGCTAAGATTAAGGCCAATTTTGATGATAACTACATGTAAAAATACAAATTTGAAAGGTTTCACAAAAAAATTGAATTAGCATTATGGCGAAACTCGGTTAAAAATTAACAAAGTGTTTAAAAATGCAAACACAGGGCCTTTGGAATAATTTGAGTTAGAATTGGGGACTAAAATCGATAAATAATGACCCACTTCATCTAAAAATGCAAATGTTGATGTTTTTTGAAATTCGAAATAGAATGGAACTAGAGGTGTCTAGGCAAATTCAGGTTAATATTACGGTCAAAAGTAGTCAAAAAAATTCACAAACGTCTAAAAATGCAAGTTTGGAGTCTTTGGAGAAAACCAGGTTAGATTTAGGACTAAAATTGTTAAAAGTCATTAATTTCATCTAAAAATGACAATTTTCATGTTTTACTGAAAAAGTCAAGCTAGGATTAAGGCCAAAATTGATGATAAATTCATGGAAAAATACAAATTTGAAAGGTTAAAAAAAATTAATGTAACATTATGGCAAAACTCAGTTAAAAATTAATCAAAGTGTATAAAAAAGCAAACACAAGGCCTTGGAATAATTTGAGTTACAATTGGGGACTAAAATCGATAAAAAAATCACCCACTTCATCTAAAAATGCAAATTTTCATAATTTTTAAAATTCAGGTTACAATGAAACTAGAGGTGTTTGAGCAAATTCAGGTTAGGATTAGAAGTAGTAAAAAAATTTCACAGAGCGTCTAAAAATGCAAATTTAGAGTCCTTGGAGACACCCAGGTTAGATTTAGTACTAAAATTGTCAAAAATCATTAATTTCATCTAAAAATAACAACTTTCATGTTTTGTTTTTTTTTTTGAAAAAGTTACGCTAGGATTAAGGCCAAAATTGATGATAAATACTTGTAATACCACAAATTTGGAAAGTTTGAAAAAAAAATAATTTAACATTATGGCAAAACTCGGTTAAAACTTAATAAAAGTATTTAAAAGTGCAAACACAGGGCCTTGGAATAATTCGAGTTAGAATTGGGGACTAAAATCGATAAAAAATGACCCACTTCATGTAAAAATGCAAATTTTCATGATTTTGGAAATTCAGGTTAGATTGGAACTAGAGATTTCTGGGCAAATTCAGGTTAGGATTAGAGTCAAAAGTAGTCAAAAAATTTCACAGCGCGTCTAAAAATGCAATTTTAGAGTCTTCGGAGAAACCCAGGTTAGATTTAGGGCTAAAATTGTTAAATATCATTAATTTCGTCTAAAAATGACAATTTTCATGTTAGTCTTCTTGGAAAGGTCAAGCTAGGATTAAGGCCAAAATTAATGACAAATGCATGTAAAAATACAAATTTGAAGGAAGAAATTAAAAGTATAGTCAAAATCAATTAAGAATTACTCTAGGCATCTAAAAATGCAAATTAAAAGTTTCTGGAAAAATTCAGATAATAATTGGGGATAAAGTGGTTAAAATTTTACACACAGGGTTTAAAGGTGCAAATTTGAAGTCTTTGGAGAAATTTAGGTTAGAATTAGGGCTAAAAGTGTTTCAAAATGACCAATTTCATTTAAAAATTATAATTTTTATGTTTCTTGAAAAAGTCAGGCTAGAATAAATACAAATTTGAAGGGTTTGGAAAAATTCAAATTAATTTTATGACCAAAATCAATCAGTTAAAATACTCAAAGCACCAGAAATGCGGATTAAAAGTTTCAGGGCAAGTTAGGATTAGGGCCAAAGTTTACCTGTGCAAAAAAATTACACAGACCGTCTAAAAATGCAAATTTCAAGTCTTTGGAGAAATTTAGTTTAGAAATAGGACTAAAATTGTTTAAAAATTATCTATTTCATCTAAACATTAAAATTTCGAAGTTTCTTAAAAAAGTGAACAGAAAACTGAAGAAATTGTTTAAAAATGCAAACAAAGGGCTTTTGGAATAATTCAAGTTAGAATTGGGGACTA
Source organism: Taphrorychus bicolor (assembly GCA_951812265.1). Taxonomy (NCBI): domain Eukaryota; kingdom Metazoa; phylum Arthropoda; class Insecta; order Coleoptera; family Curculionidae; genus Taphrorychus; species Taphrorychus bicolor. The sequence continues at coordinate 19,384,069 of OX638298.1, forward strand.
AAATCGATAAACAACGACCCACTTCATCTAAAAATGCAAATTTTGATGAAATTGCTCAGAAACCTTTAGTTCCATTCTGACCTGAATTTCAAAAATCAGGGTCAAAAGTAGTCAAAAAATTTCACACAGCGTCTAAAAATGCAAATTTGGAGTATTTGGAGTCTTTGGAGAAACCCAGATTAGATTTAGGATTAAAATTGTTAAAAATCTTTAATTTCATCTAAAAATGACAACTTTCATGTTTTTTTGAAAAGTCAAGGTAGGATTAAGGCCAAAATTGATGATAAATACACGTAAAGATACAACTTTTAAATTCAGGTTAGCATGGAAGCCAAAATCAGAGAAAAATGGTTCAAAGTGTGAAAATACCACATTGGAGGCTATAGAGAAATTCAAATTAGGATTATGTGCAAAATCGGTTAAAAAGTTCTCAGAGCTATTAAAAATGCAAGTTAAAAGTTTCTGGAAAAATTCAGGTTGGGATTAGAGCAAAACCAGTAGACGTCTAAAAATACTAATTTGGAAATCGTTGAATAAAAATCGGTTAAATATCGGCGATGATCTAAATTTTGTTATACAGGATGTTCTTGTTAAGTGCGTGTACTATTGTTCATTCCAAAGGGGCTAAGGCTTAATTCTAAATCTATTATAAACGGTATAGAAGGTGTTTCTGAAAAACGCATTACAAATGTAGCCACTTTCTTATTTTGGAGCCTAGAACAGCTCCGAAATAAGAAACAAACTTTATATAACCTTGCATCGAAAATTGCTTCGTTTACGATATACCGGGTACGAAAGGTTAAATCCTGAAGATGGTTTTTAATTAATATGTCCGAAACGTGTCGGGATAAATTAATGAAATTTGTTATGTTACCATAAATTTTTATGCCCTTTCTGCGGTTAACAGGGTCGTGTACAAAAAGTACCTAAACCTTTTTACGTTTATTCATATCGACAAAATTCTCTATTTTCTTTATTATTCCATAATCGAAATATTTCCATTATATCATTCATAATCGCCCAACATAAGTTATTTACTAGGTATGCAGTTTTTACTGCCGGGTAGTGAATCATGGCATTACGACAAATTTTATAACCGACGTCATATAAGAACTTTTTTAACGGCATTTTTAATCAACCTTGAACTCGTCTATAAAACGAAGCAATAGAAAGAGTAAGTCCCTAAGTAAGTACGAGCACCAGGCTGGCGCCGGTAATTAAAGCTTTTACAGGAGATTTAAAATTGCTCCTTAATTACTGCCGCGATCCAATGTCAATTTCTAATTTAACGTCCTTATTAACACAGGATGCTGTACGTGCAATGGAAAGTTTCGTTTGGCAAGTTTTGTGTGTGGCGGTCGTCAGACTTGCAGGTTTGAACTTAAAATAACCCATACATATTGCATTGAAAGTTCTTTTACGGCTCGACCATCTAACTCGACAATGATTTATGTTTGTATTAGCAGGAAAATGTATCTACAAACCGCACGTCAAAGGAAAAACGGTCCATTCATATCGGTGCAACAATGCGTGCCAGACAAAGGCAGACATGTTCGTGAGCCCATCCCAGACTGCGTCGCCCAATGATGATAAACAGATTTCAATACCCATTCAATATGTGTCAATAACCTTGGCAGTACAAGAATTCACTGGTTTATGTCTTTATATGCACGTCTTAGCAGCTCTCAAAAGTTCACTGCTGCACTTTAATTTGGACGCGATTTAGCGATAATGTAATGTAAAGGAATGTAAATGTGTGTAAGAAGTAATAATTTCACAGTAAAATTATGCTTCATTATTCAAACAAAAATCAAGCTTTTAAAAGCAAGAAGGGCCAGTGTTATCTTCGACATTGTGCTCAAGAGCCATAAGTGTTTGTTGATGTTAGCTGAAAGTGTAACTCGACCGTTTATCTAATTTATGAGATTTTAAGGGCGAGAATCGCCTATGACTTTCTCAGAACATTAAAATTAACGAGAGGGCTCTTTACCTAAACCATGCACCACACCAACAGTTTTGTTAAGACAGTTAGTGAAGCTTGTGTGTGTTCTTTTGTGCCTGGTTCCATATTTGAAGTAATTAGGTGAGTTTAGCTCACAGAGTAACTAATTTTGGCTATTTTATTATTTCACTTACATATGCACAATATTCTATAATTTCTCAATTAATTATTGCTATAAATATTGCAATAGTTTGTAATACAGATCGTCAGTAAATGACTGACAGATTATCTATCTTGTCTTTTGTTGAAGTTGACAGCTTGACTCTTTTGTTTGAGTGTGTCGCGAGTTGACCCTTCACACTGCTAGTGTTAAAGAGTGGGTACTTCGCGAGTTGACCCTTAGTACCTTAGTGCGCGCAATTTGACTATTTACCATGGTAAAACTCTAGCTACATTCTTCTGGGGAGGCATTTCGAGCGTTGACCCTTAATGCCGGAGAACCAGAAGTGTTTTGTTGTTTGTGTCTCAGTTATGAGCATGTTATGAGTCTTTAAAGTTGTAAAGATAACGGCAGTCTATAGGAATGCTATGTCAGACATTAACATGTCTTCTATTTCAGATATCTCTTTCTGCTCTCATTTTCTGACCCCGCAGACGGGGATAATTTAATAACATTTTAATATTGATATATTAATTGCTAAATTAGTTGCTCAGATACGTTTTATTCACTTACAGACGTGTCATCCCGATCACAGACCTACAGGCGCCCATTGTTGACAAATAGTCGTGTTTAACCTAGTGTAAGTTGTTTTCCATAACTTTTAGTGCTATTTGACCATTTTATATATTTTCTTAAATATGCTGTAAAATGTTGTTTTATTATTTAAGTCATCCGACTGACAGCACATATATTTCTTAACTTTACATTTTTTTTTTCATATATAAATGATAAAGCAAAAATAATAGTTTTTAAGTTAAGGTTTCGCTTTGAACAGGAAAAGCAGGCCCACCGCAGAAATGTGGAGACGCCACGAGTTTCAAGCGGGGAAAAGTGAGATGAAACATAAAAACAAAAATAAAGCAAAGTATTGATATCCTCAAGTAGTAAGGGAAAGAAAAAAGCTGAATGGGGAACTGAACTATAGAAAGGCAGAAACTGCAAGAGATAGAAGAAGAGAAACAACTACTCTTCCAAGTACTTATTCCAATTCAAAATAAACAACAACAAAAAAAAGCGAAAAAATACCGCTCATCTTGACTAAGTCCCCTTTCTCCAAACTGCGTAAAAAGCAACTTTTTCCAAAACCAAACGACCCTCCTCACAATTGCAATGTTCCTCACCTTAATGTTCACAAAGTCCATCTCGGCCAGGTGGTTACCGACCTTCCTCCATAGATTTCTGTTCTCTCAACTCGACTTTCGGCCTCCTTCAGCTGGTCGTTCGAGTCGCGGTGAATAAGACACTTTGAGCAACTTTACCAAGAGCAGAACGTTCTTAGACTTTTTTTAAGAATTTTACTTTTTCTTTTCCCAAGCCGGCTCCAATCCATCCAAGATTATCTGCAGAATGCGGCTGAACTTCTCTTTAGTTTCCACTTATTCTCTATGCGCTCAGAATATTTTTTGGTACTATTTCTGCACAAGAATACCTCGTTTTCTGCTTTTAAGCGATGGACGAATGCAAAACCTTAGGCTTGATTCCGAATTTGTTCCAGCTAGATTTACTGCTTTCTCAGCCAACTTCCGAGTCCTTTCGTTGGACCTCCGCTGACTTTTTCATTAGGACTCTTGAGCCAAAATCAAAACAAACATTTTTACCCAAAACCTGAAAATTTTATATTGCAGTGCAGAGAAAACTGTATAAGCTCAGACAGTCAATCAAACAAAGTAGTTATAAGTAATGGGCTCAGAAGTCTCCTCGGAAGTCTCTATAGATTGCTCTTTATGGATCTCTATGGATTTTCAACTCTATAGATCTCTACGATTCTATAGATTTGCAAAAAAGAAGAGTATACCTAACAAATAGCAAAATTGTAATAATTGCTAAAATAAGTATCAGAATCAGTAAAAGACTGTATAGCATTTGTTGTTTTAAACAATATCAGACGTCAGAATGTTGTCAACAGAATGGACGTCACAACGTAAATACTCAATGTTGTGGCTCTTAAGCGAACCTAATTCCTCTTACGTCATCATAATCATCTGTTCCATAAGTTTGTTGCATGTATCATATGGAAATTGCGTAAAAAGCAGGGTTTACGATGGATATAGATCATAGTTTGTTTCCAGTTACTGAAATGTCAAAACCATTAAAACAAAAAATAAAAGGATTCGAATTAAAAAAAAAAATTGTAGTTTTAAAAGAGATCAGACATTACTGTTCCTCATATATGTTTTGCGTCCTTTATATCAGGTCGATAGAAGTGAAAATAGCGGGTGTAGGACAGAAATAACTACTTCACATTTGTGAAAGAGCCAACGTTTCGACCTTTATTGAGGTCATCCTCAGCGCTTTCCCTTTGTTGTGTGTGTCGTCCTGTTATAGTGCTCGTTTGCTCGCTTTTTCGTGTGACTGGGGATGTTTTAATTTCAGTGGTCAATTTCAGTGGTCATGTTGTTCCTGGTTAAAAGAGGTTCCTTAGAAGTTTTATTTCTCACAATCCACTGTTAAAAATAAGGATTAAGATCAGAAATTAAGTTTTGCGATCTAAAATTTAGAAAATGCCAATTTTGGTTGGTACTAAATGTATCACTTGTACTTCATAGTGATCAGAAATGAAAGCCACAAAATATTTTTGAAGAGGGTCGATAATTCTTTATGCAATTTGTAGGTCAGAAATAGCCCATTTTGCTAGAAAAATTAACCTGATGTAACCCCGAAAATATTAATTCAGAACATTCAGTGCTGATGTATGATCAATATATAGAAGTGTGAAGGCTTTCACGGTCGGTGACAATACAATCATAGTGTTTTCCGGACATTGAAGCCGTGGTCCAATGGAATTTCCTCCAGACGTTTCGTCTACAGCTGCGGCACAAATTATGAGGCAATGAGCGAAGTGATCTCCCGTGCTTCCCGACGTTGACTGAGTCGACTGTGGTGAGCTCCGTGGTATTTATTCCCCGCAGTCGCGCTGCAGTGGAGGGACTGAGGTAGGGGTGGGGATTATTCAAGTGTCGGTCAATGTTTGTTGGTTTGTTATAAACGGTATGCGCAAGCTTCCCATTCAGCCTCCTTGATACCAAAACATCCAAAAACGGTAGCCGTCCTTCCTTCTTTATCTCCATGGTGATTTGAATTTTTGGGTTGATAGAATTGAGGTGTAAGAAGAAGTTTTCAAGTTCGCCCTCGCCCTGGCTCCAAATACTTTATAAAAGAATTCACTCATTTCGTCGAAAAGCTGCATTATTTGACCTTTCTCCAAGATACATTCTCGTTAGCTTCGATGTTGTTTTGCTCTTCACGATGGGCCCCATTAAGGAAGCCATGGAACATAGTATCCAGGAATTTCCACAAGATATTGTCAAATTGTTCCAACACTGAAAGTTTTGTTATTTGAACCTTTGTTATTTGAAGCCATGGCGAGGGCAAACTTCAAAACTTCCTCTTTTAGTCCTCAACCCTCAACTCTATCAATCCAAAAATTCAATTTACTATGGAGATGGAAAAGGAAGGGCGCCTTCCGTTTTTGGATGTTTTAGTTCAAATAGGCCGAATGGGAAGCTTGCAAAACCGTTTATATAAAACCAACACACAGTGACTGATACCTCAATAACGGATCAAATCATCATCCCAGACAGAAAAGCGAAGTCTTAAAGACTCCGAGAGCCAAGCAAATTTGTGAGCCGGTTGATTTGGTATGGGAAATGAAGCATCTGGAAAGAGTCTTTGGTTGGAATGAATATAATAAGCACGAGTTCGATAGGCCCGCCCGTCCAAACAATGTAAAGCGCCATGAAGGAACAACGGCAGAAGATGATGAAAAGCGCGGATGAACTAATCTACCATAAATCCACAAAGTAACGGACAGGATCGGCAAGCACAATGTTAAAACTTTAAACTCACTCGTATAATACAACAGAGCTTGAGATCGGCCAAAGTCCGCAGAGATCCCATATCAACACCCGGAGTTTACCGAGTTCCATGCAGCTGTGGCTCGGTATGCATTGTCGTGTTGAAGGATGGGACAAACGCAAAAGTCAGCAGTAGCAGAGCACGCTCTTCCCGAAGGGCACGACATCCTTTTCAACGAGGTGGATATCTTACATCAATCGCAGCGCTTCTATCCGAGACTAACGAGATAGGCCTTTGAGATCTTTAAACACCACAACAATTTCAACAAAAAGGAAGTTACGTTTCTAAATGCAGACTGGAAGTCAGTTCTACGACATACATCAAGTGCACCGGAACCCCGCGCTACCACTACCCCCACCTCAGTCCCTCCACTGCAGCGCCACGGCTGGGGAATAAATGCCACGGAGCTCATCACAGTCGAAGCAGTCAACATCGCGAAGCACGGGAGATCACTTCGCCCATTGCCTCATCGCCTTTGATAATGTCTGCCGCAGCTGTAGACGAAACGTCAAGAGGAAATTCCACTGAATCACGGCTTCAAAGCCCGGAAAACCCTTTCGAATGTATAGAAGAGTTGATAACGAACAAACCATAACGAAAATATAAAAAATCCAATGTCTGCCCCAGACTCTGAAGCGTTAGTGCTCGAAGTTTTGAAGCGCCACACTGCTCAGAAATAAAAAGCTCAGAACATCAAAAGACTAGTGAACTAGTGATGGAAACCCGAAGCTACAGAAAAGCCGAACAGGAAAAGTATACCATAGAAAAATCCTCTTTGCTATGGATAGCAGGGAAACCCTAATTAATACAATAAACAAAAGCAAAGTAAAAAAAGAAAAACCATCTGGAAGATGCAGAAGACAAGAGAATTCAAGATAAATGGATCCCAGAAAGGACCAAAATCAATGCAAGCTTCCAAAGACTACTTTGAGATCTGAGTTCACAAAGGACTTTTATGAATTGCTTTCTATGTCAAAAATTGAGTGTCCTTAAAGCCCAAATTTGTACTTTAATTCTGTTCTTATTTTTTCGCTCCTTCGATCTTTCAGTCTCCCTATGTGCTTGTCTTAGTGGTTTGTTGCTTTTGCACATTTTTTACTATCATTTTTTTTAATTAACTCGTCTTTTGTTCATTTTTTCACCATTGGAACTGATTCTTTACGATGTTTTTCGTCAAAACAGTTATTTCACTGTATATTTTCGCCATGGTTTATTCTTAGGAGCCTTACGGCCAATTTCATAATTATATTTAAAGTTCCTTTAATTTAAAGTGACATCAAGATGTGACATCTATTTAACTTGTATCAGGGAAAATGACACATGCAGCGAGTTATTTTAGTTAAAGGGACTTTACATTTGATTATGAAATTGGCCGTTATATTTACTAATTTGAGTAATTTGGCCACTTGAAGCCTTTCAATCGCTTTTTTATGTATAATTTTTTCTTTTTTTAAATCTGTCGGGACCGTTTTGTTCTACCATTTTCGGTTTTTTCGAGCAGATATTTTCAGTTATTCCAAACATGAATAAGGAAACATTTTTTTCCAGTTTTCTATTGTATAAGCCCAAATATTATGTTTTTGAGGTTTTGAGGCCAATTATGAAGATAGTTCTTTTCATCTACTTTTTTTTGTACTTACTTAGTTTTTGATCTTATTTTTATGCTTCTTCGAGCCGCACTCTCTCTTTGCAGTTGCCATAATCGTTTAAGTAGGTATTGTATATTTTTATTTGTTAGTATTTAGTATCTAAGAATAGTTTACGTCATCGTAAATATGTTTATTTTGTATTACACTGTATTGCGTATTATAATAGAAGACCGACCTAATGGTTAGTGCTGCCAGTTTGCAGGGCCAAAAGTTGATCAGGGCTACTCTATAATGTTCTATTGATTGATGTTGATTTGATGGGCTTTTCCATTTATTGATGACGATCACTATGTAGGTATCTTCCACTGTTGCAGTAGGTTACTTGGCATTCTAGTCGATGCCTTTTAATCGTTAATTTACAAAAAAAGCTTTTAACAAAATCAGGATTTTACTTAACACGTATATTGGGTTGTTGATCAAGATAAAAATGATAAAAAATGAAGAATAGGGGGTATAAAACACTAAAGGCGACTGAAAATTTCTTCCGACTTCATTGCCAAAGTAATTGTCAATATTGTCATCAGTGAGCTGGTGATAACTTTTATAATTTAACCCAGTAAGTGATTTATTAAAGCTGAAAAGTTTCCTTCTTAGTACAACTATTTTGCACTGTAGAAGTTTTACCCAAAGTTAGTCACCAAGCAATTTTTAACAACAATAATTATTATCGTAGTGGCACCAAACAAATTCAATTATCACAACCTTAATTTGATACTAATGTGCCTCGACGAATGGAATGTCAAAGACCCCCAAACCGCCCATGCATTCTCGTCTTAATCTGGCTAAAATCCAGGTGTCATCACTTTATATACGGTGTTTGTTGGAATTTAATCCTGAAAATTCCTTTTTTAGAACTATAAATAGATCTCAGACTTGAGGGCGTTTATTCACCCCCGCTTGTTTTCCCATTTCCAGACGTTCACCTTGCTTTTCACAGTTGCAGAAAACAAGTCAAGAGCTCGTAGAAACGTTTTGATTCGATTTTTGCCAATCATTTTACAATAGTGAAAACACGAAAACTACTATTCAATACATTTTATCTATGACAATAGACGTCACTTAAAATAACATGTCGCGGTTGTAAATTGAGGAAACAACGTAACTCGATATTAATGTATTTGCAGTATAGCATTTGTTTACGACCGTTACTTAATTCAGTAGGTCGCACACACGACTGGAAAGTTTTGTTGGTATTTCATGGTCCAAGACAACCGGAAGTCGGAACATTCCTTGTTTTCTTGGCATTCAACTGACCGACCGCATTTCCACAGGAAATACTGCGGAACTTTTCCTTGGCGCCAATCACGTGTCCGCGTAATTTGAGCCTAAACGTCAATTATTATTATTATTATTATTGAGCACATGTGGCAATTAATCTGCTGGTGTAATTTAGCGTTTCAAAATACTACATTGTGACATTTAATGATATATGTATCAGAAATTAAGACGTGGCGCCTACTGGCTCTGATAACCGATTATCGTTTCTATATGGCTACAACCACTTCTTACACACATTTATAATACATGTTGTTTTTTTCTTGATACAGAAAACGTGTTATTAAAGTGTCAATTAGAGTGATGTTGATGCAGGCGGAATGTGTCGGGCGGCTTGTGCCGGTGGTGGTGTTAAGTGGCTCAACAATAATAATCATCTCAAATCATAATAAATTTCCTTCGGTTCTTGTCACAGGAAGTGGATAAAAATATGTTCAGCGTATACACTTCTATTTTATTTTTCAATATTAAACAAATTTTGACGCTTCCCAAGAACAAGACCTTTGAGAACAATCAAAAGATAAAGCTAAAGTTCTTTTCGTAAAGTTCGTATTCACACTCTCATAAAAGTGGATACATCTTCGGCAGTTTCTAGAACTATTTTTTTTCATTTTTTTTATCTTTTTTTATCATAACGACAAATATTGTTGGTCTTTCAACATCCTTCTTTACACTTATTCTCTTCTTTCTCACTCTTTTCTGAAATCTGTAGTCTGTTCCTCTTGAGAATCACAGATTGAAGCTACTCTTTTTTTTTGCAGTAACCGGCCTATTAAGAGCCATTACACGGTCGAGCATACATTATAAAGCAATAACGCATACGCAAGTACACACGTTACGGGCAACAAAACTACTAATAAGATATGCTTTTGAGATTGGATAGTAAATCCATTACAGATGTACCGTGCGAAGTTAGCAACAAGGCACACAATCATTTGCATACTCGTTTTAGATACGCTAATGGCTTCTCGCCAATCTAAGAGACAGGGTCCGGATATTTATGTACCTTTGCCATGGTATATTGCATGCACCGTACTTGGGATTGGCCTCTTTTTCCTTTGTGGGGTTGACGCGGGGAGATTTATCTATCCGAATACCTCAGGGAGTTACTCTGATTGATCAACTCTTTAAAGATCTTCAGGGTGATTTTTTCGTTATTTTTAGAAACAAAGCAACAATTTTTTAGATGTTACTCACAGTCTCCTCAAAGGTAAGGAGGAACAGTCTCAGCCTCTTCCTAAATAAGGTCAATGGTGTAGAGCTCTTATTCTAGGTGGAACACCTTGGGCCGTACTGGTCCATTCTACTGTAAATCATGAGCTCTAAGCTTACTTGTATACTTTCTTTCATAAATAAAAAATCTTCATGGTGATTTTCTTCGTTAATTCTTAAAACATTTTTTTTTTAGAAACAAAGGAATTAAATTTTTAGATGTTACTCACAGTCTCCTCAACGTAAGAAGGAACAATCTCAGCCTCCTCTTAAATAGGGTAAATGATAGAGCTCTTATTCTAGGTGGAATAGAACATCCCAAGACTTTGGGCCGTTGTGAGCTATTGTACTGTAACTCATGAGCTCGAAGCTTACTTATATACTCTTTCATAAATAAAATATTCTAAAATGAGCAGAGAAGAAACAATCAAACCCCACCGAAGTTCACTGATTTTCGCTTAAATTTTAATCCTTTAAACACTCTAACCGCTTTTCTCTGCAATCCAAATATTCTGTCTCCTCCGGCTTCTGCTCCAAAATTTCATAGATAACATGAAGATGAAATAAAAGAAGCCTTTAGAATCCCATTCACACTGTACACTGTGTGTCATGCACCAATCCATACTTATGAATTTAATTTGGGACTCCCAGGAAGGAGATTTAAATGGGAATTCTATATTTCTAATGCAACCAAATCTCTTCTTTGCACTGATTTCTTAAATTATTTCAAACCGTTGGTTGATACGCCAAACAACCCATTAATCGACAGCATAACTCAGCTAAAATCGAGAATGGCCAAAATTACCCTCCTAGACTGCGATCATACATACAATCAGTTTAATAGAACAAGCCATGGGAGGGCATTTTACAAGAGTATCACGTAAACTCAACACTCCAGAGAGTGGTAGAATCATCGCTGAGCAACCTAGCAAAAAAATTACCAATTGACAAATACTCCTTGACACCGAAAGAATTTCAACAGATGGTTTCAAAGGTCTCAACTATCCCTCAAAATCACCATGGACACCATTCTTAGATTTGGCTGCAAGAAAATGGCGAATGGAGGCCATGTGATGATTATCAAAGGTTAAATTCAATGATTGTCCCAGCCTGCCATATTTTGAAGAATATAAAGACAGTGAAGGGAAAGCCGGCAGAATTGGGACAGAGAATGGGGAACAAACAGACAGGGAAATTCAGCAAATATACAACTCTTCGACAAAATTTCGTTTAATTGTATTTTTGATGCTTTCTCTCAATTTCGCCGATTTTCCCTATGCCGTAGATTGATTCTGGGACACAATCTTCAACCAAATACAGAGACACTTACAAACTCTCCTAACGAGGCAGCATTGTGTACCCCCTTTGACGTCTTCAATCAATCATCAGTCTAAGACACTGTTGTATCGTCAGCGAAGCAAATATAGACTACGTTGATTAAGCTTGTTCAAAACAATCGCGACAAACTTTTTTTTGGTAATTTTTATGATTGAGTATCTCCAGAATAGCTAAAGCAACTTCAAAAGTGAAAAAAAAATTGAAAGCTCAAACCTTTTATGGTTCTGTGTAGGATTTGTTTTTGCAGAATTTTAGTTACTGCCATTCAATTACTGTCCTAGCAATAATGGAGAGCAAAATGCAATATAATGCAAATCATGTTAAGTGAAGATAAAAATATATAGAGAAAAGATAAAGCCGGTAGGGTTACCACAAGTGCTTTCCTTCTAAGTAAAGAGTAAAGTCGTCAGTTGATGCCTCTTAGGTGGATAATACCAATCCTATACCTTGTAATAAATCAACACGCTTTAACCCTAACTCCCATGTCTAGGAACAAATTCTCTAATACTTACATTATCTCTTGGTTTGATTAAGAGAGAAAAACTTTCCATTATGTGGCTACGAGTAGACCAAAATCCGTTAAGGACTAACGGGGAGTAGGGATTTATTGAGAGTTCCGAGCCCAGGCTCTCCGGACCAACCAGGAACGTCGTTAAGTCCCATCGTGGTACCTGTGCAGACTCTTAAGCCAAGGGTTGGGCTAATTTAAATCGCACTTTTAATCATGTTTTAATTCACCTGATTCTTTTAAATAAAAATCATGTTTTAAATAAACAAAAATTCTTTTTTATTTAGACCTATAAAACAAAACAACATGCATCGAAAATTCTAAAAACAAAAGCAGAATAAAAAGAGCATTATTTAGCATTATCTACTAAAAAATAAAATTTAAAAAAATGTTTTTTTGCATATTTTAAACTAGAGTTTTCTACGCTAAAAATTTCGATCACTAACATACTTAAAAAAAAAAATGCCTTTTTGCATATTTTAAACTAGAGTTGAAAAAGCTAAAAATTTCGAACACAATATATCTTTAAAAAAATGCTTTTTTGCATATTTTATACTAGAGTTGAAAAAACTAAAAATCTCGATCACTAACATACTTTAAAAAAAGCTATTTTGCATATATTAAACTAGAGTTGAAAAAGATAGAAATTTCGTACCCTAACATACTTAAAAAAAAATGCCTTTTTGCATATTTTAAACTAGAGTTGAGAAAGCTAAAAATTTCGATCACTAACCTTTAAAAAAAAATCAGCTTAAAATTAAGACCAAAATCGATTATTTGGTGTGGAGGAATTCAAACTAAGGCTGTGGCCAAAAGCGATTAAAAATGACACACTTGGTTTAAAAATGCAAATTTTGACGTTTCAGAGGAAACTCAATTATAGAACGAAATCATGCAAAAGCGAGAGAAAAACTGACACAAACCTTTTGATTAGCTATTTTTGGCGAAATTACATTTTTGAAATAAAATTCATTAAATATTGCTCGAACCGCATCAAAACGCAAATTTGGTATTTTTGCCTAAAAATTAAAGTTTTTGAGAAATACAGATAAGAAAAAGCGGCAAAATCGGTTAAAACTATTCAAAACGTTTAAAAATGCAAATTTGGTGTTTTATTAAGGAAGGCAGTTTCTCAGAAAGTTAGACCATAAATCATTAAAAATGTTTCAAAGCGTGTAGGCATACATATTTAAAGTTTTCAGAAAAATTCAGATTTCAAATTAATTAAAAATTATGCACAGCGTCAAGAAAAGCAAATTTTGATGCGTTTTTTGGACCAATGCATTCATGTAAAATTCATTTTTGGATGAGATTATATGCAAATTTTGTCTAAAAATAAGTAAAAAATAACAATCTGGTGTTTTTTGAGAAAATGTTGATAGGATTAGTTCAAAAAATCACTGAAAATGACGCGCAGCGTTGTTGGAAGTTGCTGGAAAAAATTAGATCATGATTAGGGTCAAAATCGGTTAAAAAATTATTGAAAGGGAATAAGGACGCCAAAAAGAGATAATACATAAGTTTATTTTAGAGAATTAAAAAGTACTTATGTACAGATCCGTAAAAGGACTTTTCGTTATTAAGGCCGAACAAAAATACTAAAGCACAATTAAACCATAAAGTGTAACACATCGTTGAATTCGGAATAAAAAGGGCTTTCCGAATCTGATGACAGAACAACAGATACGTAATTAAAAAAAATAAGTTGATGATGGATCCGCAAAGACGAAACGGCGGATTAAAAAACTGACAATGCCACTTTAAAGAGCATTAAGGGTTGCTGTGGAGAAGTGCCATCGGTTTCTGTCTAGGTGCAATATTAATGATAAGAAAGAAGATATAATATGTAAAATCGAAATATTCAATTTTTTCATAATATCTCAAAAACCAAAAAATTTTTCGGAGATTTCTAAACGCCATTGTGTTAGGTTTTTGGTTACGCAGCTTTCCTCCCATTTAACCAAATCTGTATCTCTTACCGTTTTCAAGATCCCCATAGTGGCCCTCCTTATCTCGGACACAGTGTATATGCAAATTCTGACTAAAAATAGTTCAAAAATAACAACCTGGTGCTTTTTGAGAAAGTGGTGTCAGGATTAGGTGAAAAAATCATAAAAAAACGATTGGAAGCGTTGTTGGAAGTTGTTGGAAAAATTTAGATTATGATTAGGGTCAAAATCGGTTAAAAAATGATTTAAAAGCTCTAAAAATTAAAATTTAAAATTTTTGAAAATTTGTTCATTGAAATTGATTTAAAATACTCCACACCTTCTAAAAATGATGAACTTAATGTTTTTGAAGAAACTCAACTTTAAAATATGCTAAAAAACAATTCTTTTAAGGAATTTTAGTGATTAGCGCAGAAAACTCAATTTCAAGAAAATGCACATTTTTATAAATATATTATTTTTTTTCAAGAATAAAATATTATGTGAAAGTGACGAACCAAGCAACGGATCACAGATATGAAACAAAAAGGATCAGAATGAGATCAAAATATGTTCAAAATTGGGAAAGTGAGTAGAACCAGAACAATCACATTTCCCGATTTCACGCAATAAACTACCGATTTTATATCATCGATTTTTAGCGATTTGGACTCTGGACGTTCGCCAACCCTGGTATTTTAGTCCATTATCGAAATAATTTTAAATCACTTAAATTAATTAAGTTTTTTAATTACAATCAAAAACAACAATAACAAAAATACAATTAAAAAAAAAACGGAGACGCATGCACGGAGAAAACATGAATTTTTTTTTATCGGCGATTTCTTCAACCCTGCTTAAGCCCCATCTTCAATGAATCAGAAGCAGCAATGTAATTATAGGATCGTACCAACCGCAGTATTTAAAGTATCATGTTAGCTATCAATGATTCAAGGTTTCCGAGACACAAGGGTTGGTTAGGTCTTTGAATAGAACGGAGAGTAGGGATTTATTGAGAGTTTTGGGCCAAGGCTCTCCGGACCAATCAGGAACGTCCCACCCCGCCCTGGGACCTATGCATCCTCTTAAGCACTAACCCCAACCAATTAGTATCGTTAAGTCTCATCGTGGTACCTGTGCAGACTCTTAAGCCCAGGGTTGGGCTGATTTAAATAACCTGATTTTTTTAAATAAAAATCGTGTTTTAAAACACCAATAATTATTTTTTATTTATACCCATAAAACAAAATAAAATGCATCAAAAATTAAAAAAAAATCAGGTTAGAATTAAGACTAAAATCGATTATTTGGTGTCGAAAATTCAAACTAAGGTTGTGGCCATTAAGGTTAAAAATGACTCACTTGGTTTAAAAATGCAAATTTTGACGTTTCAGAAGTAACTCAATATTAGAATGAAATCATGCAAAAGCGAGAGCAAAATTGACTCAAACCTTTTAATTAGTTATTTTTGGCGAAATTACATTTTTGGAATAAAATTAATTAATTAGTGCTCAAACCGCATCGACGTTTAAAAATGCATAATTGGTGTTTTTTAAGGAAGTCAGATTCTCAGAAAGTTAGGCCAAAAATCATTAAAAGTGTTTCAAAGCGTGTAGGAATACATATTTAAAGTTTTCAAAAAATTCAGGTTTACAATTAATTAAAAATTACTCAAATCGTCAAGAAAAGCAAATTTTGATGCTTTTTGAAGAAACTCAAATCTTCTCATTTCTTGTTTTTGGTAAAAGTTATTTTTGGAGCAGTATATATATGCAAATTCTGACTAAAAATAGCCCCAAAATAACAACCTGGTGTTGTTTTTTGAGAAAGTGGTATCAGGATTAGGTCCAAAATCATAAAAAAATGACTGGAAGCGTTGTTGGAATTTAGATCATGATTAGGGTCAAAATCGGTTAAAAAATTATTTAAAGGCTCTAAAAATACCAATTTAGAATTTATGAAAATTTTACATTGGAATTGATTTAAAATAATCCACACCTTCTAAAAAATGATGAACTTAGAAGAAACTCAACTTTAAAATATGCAAAAAGCAATTTTTTTAAGGAATTTTAGTGATTAGCGCAGAAAACTCAATTTCAAAAAAATGCACATTTTCATAAATACATTTTTTTTTTTCAAGGAAAAAATATTATATAAAAGAGGCGAACCAAGCAACGGATCACAGATATGGGACAAAAAGGATCAGAATGAGATCAAAATATGTAAAAAGTTGGGAAAGTGAGTAGAACTTGAACAATAAAATTTCCCGATTTTACGCAATAAACTACCGATTTTATACCATCGATTTTTAGCGATTTGGACTCCGGACGTTCGCCAATCCTGGTATTTTAGTCCAATATCGAAATAATTTTAAATCACTTAAATTAAATGAGTTTTTTAATTACAACCAAAAACAACAATAATAAAAATACAATTAAAAAAAACGGAGATTTAGAAAAACAATTAGTTTTTTTTTAAACGAATATTTCTCCAATCCTGCTTAAGCCCCACCTTCAACGAATCAGAAACGGCAATGTAATTATAGGATCGTAACAACCGCAGTATTTAAGGTATCATGTTAGCTATCAATGATACAAGGTTTCCGAGACACAAGGGTTGGTTAGGTTTTTGAATAGAACGGAGAGTAGGGATTTATTGAGAGTCCTGAGCCAAGGCTCTCCGGACCAATCAGGAACGTCCCACCCCACCCTGGGACCTGTGCATGCTCTTAAGTTCCAAGCCCAACCAATCAGTATCGTTAAGTCTCATCGTGGTACCTGTGCAGACTCTTAAGCCCAGGGTTGGGCTGATTTAAATCACCTGATTTTCTAAATAAAAATCATGTTTTAAATCACCAATAATTCTTTTTTATTTAAAACTAAAAACCTAACTAAAAACAAAACCAGAATAAAAAGAGCAATAGGTACTTATCTACTAAAAAATAAATACTTAGAAAAATGCTTTTTTGCACATTTTAAACGAGAGTTTTCTACGCTAAAAATTTCAAATAAGAGAAAGCGGCAAAATTGTTTAAAACTACTAAAAACGTTTAAAAATGCAAATTTGGTGTTTTTTTTAAGAGAGGTCAGTTTCTCAGAAAGTTAAAACCAAAAATCATTAAAAATGATTGCAAGCGGGTAGAAATAAAATTTGAAGTTTTTAGCAAAATTCAGGTTGAAAATTAATTAAAAATTAGTCACATCGTCAAGAAAAGCAAATTTTGATGTTTTTGGAGAAAATCAAATCTTGTTTTCGGTAAAAGTCATTGCATCAGTGTATATGCAAATTCTGACTAAAAATGGCTCAAATATAACAACCTGGTGTTTTTTGAGAAAGTGGTGACAGGATTAGGTCCAAAAATCATAAAAAATGACTGGAAGCGTTGTTGGAATTTAGATCATGATGAGGGCCAAAATCTGTTAAAAAATTATTTAAAGGCTCTAAAAATACCAACTTAAAATTTTTGAAAATTTTACATTGGAATTGATTTAAAGTAATCCACACCTTCTAAAAATGATGAACTTAGAAGAAACTCAACTTTAAAATATGCGAAAAAGGTTTTTTTTAAGGAATTTTAGTGATTAGCTCAGAAAACTCGATTTCAAAAAAATGCACATTTTTATAAATATATATTTTTTTTTCAAGAAAAAAATATTATGTGAAAGTGACGAACCAAGCAACGGATCACAGATATGGAACAAAAAGGAGCAGAATGAGATCAAAATATGTTCAAAATTGGGAAAGTGAGTAGATCGAGAACAATCAAATTTCCCGATTTTACGCTATAAACTACCGATTTAATATCATCGATTTTTAGCGATTTGGACTATGGACGTTTGCCAACCCTGGTATTTTAGTCCAGTATCGAAATAATTTTAAATCACTTAAATTAATTGGGTTTTTTAATTACAATCAAAAACAACAATAATAAAAAGAACAATTAAAAAAAAAAAACGCAGATTTAATTAAAACATTTTTTTTAATCGGAGATTTCTCCAATCCCGCTTAAGCCCCACCTGCAACGAATCAGAAGCGGCAAAGTAATTATATGTTAGCTATCAATGATTCAAGGTTTCCGAGACACAAGGGTTGGTTAGTTCTTTGAATAGAACGGAGAGTAGGGATTTATTGAGAGTTCAGAACTAAGGCTCTCCGGACCAATCAGGACCCCCCTGGGACCTGTGCATCCTCTTAAGCCCTAACCCCAACCAATCAGTATCGTTAAGTCTCATCGAGGTACCTGTGCAGACTCTTCAGCCCAGGGTTGGGCTGATTTAAGTCACCAGATTTTTTAAATAAAAATCATGTTTTAAATTAACAATAATTCTTTTTTATTTAGACCCATAAAACAAAATAAAATGCATCAAAAATTCAAAAAAAAAAACAGCTTAGAATTAAGACTAAAAATCGATTATTTGGTGTGGAGGATTTCAAACTAAGGTGGTGGCCAAAAGCGGTTAAAAATTACCCACTTGGTATAAAAATGCAAATTTTGACATTTCAGAAGTAACTTAACTTTAGAACGAAATCATGCAAAAGCGAGAGCAAAACTGACTCAAACCTTTTAGTTAGTTATTTTTGGCGAGATTACATTCTTCGAACAAAATTAATTAAATATTGCTCGAACCGCATCAAAATGCAAATTTGGCATTTTCGTCTAAAATTTAAAATTCTTTGAGAAATTGAGATAAGAAAAAGCGGCAAAATCGTTTAAAACTACTCAAAACGTTTAAAAATGCAAGTTTAATGTTTTTTTTTAAGAAAGTCACTTTCCCAGAAAGTTAGGCCGTAAATCATTAGAAATGTTTCAAAGCATGTAGGAATACATATTTAAAGTTTTCGGCAAAATTCAGGTTTGAAATTAATAATAATATATCTCATATTTTAATCATCATTCATTCTCATTCATTTAACAATAAAACTCAAATCTTTTAATTTCTTATTTTCGGTAAAATTCATTCTTGGATCAGAATATAAGCAAATTTTGTCTAAAAATAGCTAAAAAATAAAAATATGGTGTTTTTTTGAGAAAATGATGTCAGGATTAGGTCAAAAACTCATTATAAATGACTACTCGCAGCGTTGTTGGAAGTTGCTGAAAAAATAGATCATGATTAGGGTCAAAAATCGGTTAAAAAATGACTTAAAGGCTCTAAAAATAAAAAATTAAAACAAAAAGAATCAGAATGAGATCAAAATATGTACAATATTGGGAAAGTGAGTAGAACCACAACAATCAAATTTTCCGATTTTACGCAATAAACTACCAATTTTATTTCATCGATTTTTAGCGACTAGGACTCTGGACGTTCGCCAACCCTGGTATTTTAGTCCAATATCGAAATAGTTTTAAATCACTTAAATTAATTGAGTTCTTTTAATTACAATCGAAAACAATAATAAAAAATACAATTAAGAAAAAACGGAGATTTAAAAAAAATTCATCTTTTTTTAAAATCGGTGATTTAAATATACAGGGTTTCCGAGATACAAGGGTTGGTTAGGTTTTTGAATAAAACGGAGAGTAGGGATGTATTGAGAGTTCTGAGTCAAGGCTGTTCGGATCAATCCGGAACGTCCCATCACACCATGATAGTGTGCAGGCTTTAAGCCCCACCTTCAAACAATCAAAATCGTTAAGCCCCTTCCTGGTACCTGTGCAGACTCTTAAGTCCCACTGCAACCAATCACAAGCGACAATGTAATAACCAAAATATTTAATGTATCATCTTAGCTATCAATGATACAGGGTTTCCGAGACACAACGGTTGGTTAGGTTTTTTAATAGTGACACAGATTTTTAGTGAGGTATCCTATCATGTCACTGCAAGGCCGCAGCAATAAGAATATTTAGGGCACCTCGTATCTATCAATGGTGCAGGGTTTCTGAAACGGAAGGGCTGAGTACGTCTCTGAAAATTTTCGATTCGAGATTTCGGAGAGAGAGGCGGAACCATTTCGAAGGGAGGCAGAGCCTAAGCTACGGTTACATTGGATGCGTACTTTGACGACCATCGAGTCGGAAATATTCGTGCATAAAAGGACGATGGAAACAAGCACGCACCTGCAAATTAAACTGGTTCCATTAAGTGAGGAATAGTCGTCAGAGTTCGCACGACGTAGAGAGGCATTTTTCTTTAAGATATCTCATAAAATGGAAATAAAAAAAATCATTTTGGGGGTTTTTGAAAGAAAGGCTCTATGTATGTCTATGTCTTCTGTGGTTGGCGTAATAACTCGTCAAATAATAAGTGAAACTCGCCATTTTCTTCTCTATTTAAGTATAAATCATTAACCCATCTTTTTTTGTCTTTTCTAGCATCATGAGACGTTAAAAAAAATGTTTTCATATAAATATTCTTCATCTTCGCCTATTTTGTTTGCACCGAAAATAGTCGCAACTAAACGCATGCAATTAGACCACAAAGTTGTAGGAACCAAGTCGTTCGTTTATGTCGGAGTAGATGGTCGTCAGAGTAAGCATCAAACGTAACCCTAACCTAAGACTCGTAATCTATGAATGGATAATTACTGGAGTTAGATCGCTTTTGATTGGTTGAGGGTGTGGCTTAAGAGTCTGCACATGTACCAGAGAGGAGCATAACGATTCTGATTGGTTGGGGGTGGGGCTTAAGAGCCTGCACAGGACTGAGTAAGACGTTCCGGATTGGTCCAGAGAACCTTGGCACAGAACTCTCAATAAGTTCCTACTACGGCGAGAAGGTTTCTCAAAGGTAGTGCTTTGTTGAAGACACGGTCCTTGTTCTTTAACGATACGCATCACGTAATCGTAACCTAAGACTCGTAACCTATGTATCGGTAATTACTGGAGTTAGGTCGCTTCTGATTGGTTGAGGGTGGGGCTTAAGAGTCGGCACATGTACCAGGGCGGAGCTTAACGATTCTGATTGGTTGGGGGGGGGGCTTAAGAGACAGCAAAGGTACTAGGGCGGGAGTAAGACGTTCCGGATTGGTCCGGAGAACCTTCGCGCAGAACTCTTAATAAATTCCTACTGCGGAGAGAAGGTTTCTCAAAGGTAGTGCTTTGTTGACGACAAGGCCCTTGTTCTTTAACGATCGAGCAAAAAGCAGATACTACAGGGATGGGGAATAGTAACAAGAAAAGAAACATAAAAAAAAACAATAACAAGAAGGTAAAAATTTCTAAGTCTAAGATTTAATCTAGTGAAGCTCAAACTATGTTTAAACTCTCTGATGACAGCGGATCCTGTAGTAACAATAGTAATCAGTTGTAGTAAGCTTTGAGTACCAATGGAAACCTGGTGGAAAATGGTAGTACCTAATTGTCTGTCTTTCAAACCATGTAAATTAGCTACAATATAATTACTTATTTGTAATTAAAACTGATTATAGAACGAGAATTTCTGCTATAAACTACTCACTCAGCTTCAGCTCAGCTCTGTGCAAAAAGTGTATAATAAATATTGTCAGGTGCACCTATATCACTTTTAAATTTTCTGTATGCGTCACCGATTTTTGATATTCCAATGTGACCCGTGACAGGAAAAATAAATAATTGGATTTTTATCCCGTATTATAATCTTGGAATCAAGCCACGCAAATCTAAGTTCGTAGAATGTTATTTTAGCATAGGTCGCGTCGTATCTCCCGCGTTGAAACATCAAACCAGGATGGTTTGAATAGGTCAGTTTTATTTAGAAACATGATACTAGTACGTTGTTAAATGGCTAGAATGTTATATTTTCAAATATTCTGTTTCAGTTACTGCAAAAAAAGTTTCTTGCATCATGCAGTGTGGGTATATAATTATGTAATTGGGGAAAGAATTTTTACGATTTTTTTAACACATCAGAACATAGTACAGACCTATAGAAAAATATAAATTTTTTTTTTCCAATTGAAAGACTTACAAAACGAGGTATCACTCGACCCCTCTTTCCGTTAACAACTTCAAGGTCAAATACTCAATTGGAAGAAAAACGGGGTAGATCCTGCTCGATGTACCGCCCTGTATATTTTCGTTTCTTGCAAGCTTTAACTCAAATAATGATATTTTTATAATGATCGCTAGTTTGCATTTGTACGATATAAACAACTGTTTACACAAAGTGTTACCATCGTCGCAAATCTTAATAAAATTTTTAGGCCAACGTCGGTAAACGATGTCCAAACAAAGTTGTCCCAATTCTGACCGATTACCAGGTCAATAGCATGGAAACGTTTCTTAATGGCCACAATCCAAGGAAACTTTCCTCTATTAGAATAAAACGGATATAGACCGCTGGGAGGATGATTCGATTTTCGAATACAAGGGCCTCGTTTTAGTTTCTATTGTTGCCCTTTTAAGTTCATTTCAGAAGTATCTACACTGGACAGATAAAAATTCAGCACGTTTTGATAAAATACAAAATCTACTATACCCAAACCAAACTGGATCAAACACTACACCGGGATGACCATCAGGAAACTTAAATTAAAAGCATTACCAGTATATGTACAGAGGACTGTTTTTTGTAATGCAGAAACTGACTTTACATACTTATAAAAGAAATCTACTCACACAGTGGGACAAAAACTTATCTGTAGTACCTGCAATGCCCAATTTTCTCAATCCTCGGTAATTTTTGAACCGTTTTTCGTCATTCACCCCATCCACTTGCAACGTTCGCCCGGTTTTGCCTGTTGAAATACCATTCAGTCAATCAATCATTAATAAAAAAAATGCTTTCTCTAATCTAGTAATGAATAATGTTATAATCAGTTCTTAATTTAAACTTAACAACATTTAAAATACAGTTCAAATAATGCTTAATTGCAAGTATGCAAAGCAACTTTAACTGTGCTTTAAGTGAAGCGAGTAAGAGAGATACTCATTATAAAGCATATTCAGTGGAAAATTCGTTTTGTTATTAAGTATCACGAGTCTTTGACACGAAAACATAAAAATACGTTTTTATCGCAGAAATAAAGATAATCATTTTTATGGCAAATTTATGTTGATTCGTTGGGTTGTAAATTTGCAAAAAGGTTTTTACGGCCGTTACATAAGCAGCGCAGGTCAAAACATCCTTCCTGAGAATAACCACATTACGTAAATATCCCATTCTTTTAAACAAAAGTGGTTAGACTTTGTTACCATTTAGAGATTTTCTGAACAATTTGGTTTTTACTAATTTCTCTTCGACTGTTTTAAAAACATTACGCCTCTGGCTTGAGAAGGGCCAATCAAAAAGCGATTTGGTTGATTTCGAGGCGCATTAAGTAACTGAATTAGGGGGCCTTGACTTTAAGTTTTTTAACAGATGTTAATTGTGTTTACATTCAAGGAAATACATGTCAACAAGTCCTAACGGGATTACTGGCTCCGCTGCAAATTACTACAAGTCTCGTGCAGTGCGGATTCGTTGCTTCATCAGGTTAAATCTCTAATCAAAGAGAACATTAAAAAACCCTGCTTTAGCAAAATTATTACACAAACCGCAGGAATTGCTATTATAAACCTAAAGTGCCTACATACGAACACACATAAAATTTAAACAGTCATCCACTGGCCAGATGGTTTTGATTCAATTTGCAATCCGAGGGGACAAATCATTGTGTTAGTCAATTCGATTAATTTCCTCTTTATTAGATTTAGAAGTTAAAAGTTCGCGTTTCATTGTCTCATCTTAATTGAAACCGTTTATTGTGACGTTTGGAGGTATCGGTGAAATGGGATTTTATTGTTGCATCAGTCGAGCCTAAAAAAAAAACCCAACAAATATGTCAAAGCCAGTTCACCATTGAGGTAGGTTATTTGACCAAAACTAATTTTAAAAAATTACTGCTTTTGTACATTAAAAAAAAAAGAACTCGTCTCGGAACTCGTAGAATAAATTACTTGGAATACATGCAAATAAGTAGATATTTTGCTTCAATTTTTTACTACTTTCGCTGTAGTTGGAATTGACTTAAATTTAACCTACTTATTGATCATCTGGTTGCTTGAGAGTAAAGGAATTTTGGTGGCCTGCATTTTTTTGGATCCACAATCACGAAGAAAAATCAGTAAAATTTAGTAATATTTAGTAAAAGTAGTAATATTTTAGGTCTGGTAAACGTTTCTTACAAAAAAAATAAGATGACCTAATTTACCATAACTTACTAAGTATCCATCAGGAATAGAAAATATTATATAACCCACACCATTCTGAGTAAATTAAATATTGGTAAATTTATGCCAGACTAAGACTATTTTTGAATACAGGTAAAATTTGCCAAATTATAACCTACTTGAAGTAAATAAGTCCACGAGGTAAATATGACCTAAGGGAAATATTGTCTTGTTAACACCTATTTTATTTCTAAATTATTTATATTTTTCCAGACATTGGTAAGTCGGCAAACGAAAGGTAAGTAATTCTGACCAAAGTCATATCAGGTCATTCCGGTCAAATGTAGGTTATTTTAATCAAAAATATTTGTTGGGACGTACTTAGATTAATATTAAAACTAGTTTTTGTGCATAGAATATTTCACTTTTCATTTTCACCATAAAGGGCTTTTATCTAATGAAAAACTTAAGCTCGGTTTAAACGCTGTTAAATGGTACTTTATACATTTTTAGTAGATAAACTAATTGAATTGTTTCCTTTCTTCTCTCAGCTACTAATAAAACGTCTTACGCGTTTGGCTCATCTGGTAAACGACGATTGTCACCAGATTAGTAAACACGCTGCTGAACACCCACATTCAGTCCTTATGGAATTGACACTCAATCACTCAACACTCCACTCAAATTCTTCCAAATAGAACAACTAATGCCAACCCATTAAAATCGAAATATTACTACAAACGATGGTAGTTAAGGAGATAATTATAAGTTACGTTTCGTAACTTGGCAGTGACACAAAAAGCTATTATCAGGTGGAAGTTCGTTTTTTACTTGGATATTTTGCCAAACCTTTATTTAGCTAATTTTTTGTCAACGTTCCACATGCAGTCTGGTATTTTTAATTAGTGGGGAATTCGTAATAATTATGTTTTCGTTTTCATGCTTACGTAGGTAAGTCGCCAGTAGAAATTTAAACGCCATCATGTGGTGATGGTGTACACCATTTTTATTCCTTTTATTCATTAATAGCTGTTGGCTCTAGTTTTGCCACAAAATGAGCGTATAACCCTTCAGAAAGTCCTTTCTTTGCAGTCCTTTTCTTTCTCTCTCCATGCTTTGAAGCATGACTGTAAAATTGAGATTGGTCTGTAGTTTGAAGGATCTCAGGGACTTTCTTTTTTATAAACTGGAATACTTTTAGTCACCTTTAGCGTACCTAGGAATCGGCCAGAGATAAAACTTTCATTAATAATTTTAGATAAGGGTTCGCTGATGAAATACGCAACCTTATTTATTAGTTCTACAGGAATCTCATCAAGTCCCGATGAATATTTGGTGGGAAGTGCACTTATTATATTATTAATTTCAATTGGATCGGTGGGTTATAAAAATATTGTTGTCGGATTTGTATCCTGAGGGTGGAAGAAATCTATTTGTGAATATGATGCTGTCAATTCAAAATGGTCTGCAAAAATTTTAGCAATAGCAACTGTGTTAAGTATCAATATATCTATTTTCTAACTGCAAGTGAATATTTTTCCGCGTTTTTGTTTTGTTTGATAAACGATTGAATATGCCCCAAACAGTTTTTTATTTATTCTTGACTTGTAATTTATTGTCATTTGAATATGCTATGAATATCTGCAATAAAAAAAACAAATTGTTTGTCAAAAATAGTAGAAATTAATTGAACCATGCTTGGATTTGTATAGACAAGAAGGAGATAAAATCAATACACCTGTTATGGCAATAAGCACAAAAAAAAACTTTTTTTTGTATTTGCTAGAAATTTTGCTATTGTCCAATTTCAAAGTGACTGGCCATAAAAAAATTGGGACATCCTATACTTTCTAAACAAGTTTACCTTTTTGGTTTGAAATTATACTAAAAAAACACTATAAAAGTATTTGCAAGTCTTTTTGATACACTTTTTGTATATTTACCTGAGGACTACCTCTGGTCTAGCTCCGAAGATATTGAACCAAAGAGACTTTCATTTGTAGAAAGAGAAAGAAGATATCAAGAAAAAAACTGTTGGAAACTCTATCTCTATCTCGGAAATTATTGAACCAATAAAATATTCAATTATAGTAGTAGAAGACAGAGGATATCAGAAAGAGAAAAAAACAGTTGAAGTCACTCTGATCATTCTAAAGTTATAGGCGAACAAATTGGAAATTGAGAAAAAAGACGTAATAATTTCCTTTTTAATAAATTAAAAAAAAATCAGGCAAGTTTTTATGCTGTTTTTGGTCGGAATGGGACGAGTGCAATTCCCTAAAAACATAACAAACTTAATTCGAAGAAAACTGGTCCCAGAAGAAAATTTTTTGAGGATGGGCAAAAGTCGATTCTAATAGTGTCTAAAAATCGACTATCGAAAGGGGTTATCCTCGAAATTATTGAACCAATGGGGCTTTCGTTCGAGAAGGTAGAAAGGGACGTCAAGAAGAAGAAAAAAAGAAAAAACAAATTTATATGCGGTCAAAGTTGGACATTGAGAAAAAAAGACGTAATACGCCATCTTTTGGTCAATTTAAAAAAAAATTAATTTTTTTCATGACGTTTTTGATGAGAATGGGGTGAGTGCAATTCCCTAAGAATGTAGCAAACATAATTCGAATGAAATTAAGAATGAAAGAAATGAATTCCAATGAAACTCCATAAGAGAATTTTTTAAGAATGGCAAAAGTCTATTCTAAAAGTGCCTAAAAATCGAACACCGAATGGGTCTATCTCGGAAATTATTGAACCAATGAGACTTTCGTTTGTGGGAGGAGACAGTTACAATGAAAAAGAGAAAAAAAAGTTGGTTTTCCTCTGATCGGCCCATTCGTTCAAAAATTACAGACAGCCCAATTTGGAAATTGGAAAAAAATAAGTAATACTTCCTCCTTGGCCTATTTCAGGATAATCTTGGGGAGAATTTTAGGAATTTTTATGCTGTTTTTGGTCGAATTCGGACAAGTGCAATTCCCTAAAAACAAACAAACTTAATTTGAATAAAATTGGCCCCATAAGAGAATTTTTTAAGAGTGGCAAAAGTCGAATCTATAAGTGCCTAAAAATCGACTATCGAAGGGGTCTATTCCCGAAATTATTGAACCAATGGGGCTTCCGTTCGAGAAGGTTGAAAGAGACGTCAAGAAGAAGAAAAAACCAAGTTATATACGATCAAATTTGTATACCCCCTCTTATGGTCAATTTCAAAAAAAGAAAATTTTTTTATTCCTGGTTTGATCGGAATGGGATGAGTGCAATTCCCTAAGAATGTCGAACATAATTTGAATGAAATTAAAAATGCAAAAAATGAATTCGAATGAAACCCCATAAGAGAATGTTTTAAGAATGGCAAAAGTCGATTCTAAAAGTACCTAAAAATCGACCACCGAAAGGGTCTATCTCGGAAATTATTGAATCAATGAGACTTTCGTTTGTGGGAGGAGAGAGAACATAAGAAGGAGAAAAAAAAGTTGGAATCACTCTGATCGGACAAGTGCAATTCCTTAAAAACAAAACAATCTTAATTTGAATAAAATTGGCCCCATAAGAGAATTTTTTAAAAGTGGCAAAAGTCGAATCTAAAGTGCCCAAAAATCGACTATCGAAAGGGGCTATTCCCGAAATTATTGAACCAATGGGGCTTCCGTTCGAGAAGGTTGAAAGGGACGTCAAGAAGAAGAAAAAACAAAGTTATATACGTTAAAAGACGTATACTCCCTCTTTTGGTCAATTTAAAAAAATACTTTTTTTATGCCGGTTTGAAGTTAGCAGAGAATATAGCAAACACAATTAGAATGAAGTAAATGAATTCGAATGAAATTCCATAAGAGAATTTTTTAAGAATGGCAAAAGTCGATTCTAAAAGTGCCTAAAAATCGATCACCGAATGGGTCTATTTCGGAAATTATTGAATCAATGAGACTTTCGTTTATGGGAGGAGACAAAGAACATGAAAAAGAGAAAAAAAGTTGGATCTACTCTGATCGGCCCATTCGTTCTAAAATTACAGGCAGTCAAAGTTGAAAATTGAGAAAAATAAGTAATAGGGAGTCATTTTCAGGATAATTCTAGCGAGAATTTTTGTTTTTTTTATGCTGTTTTTGATCAAATTCGGACGAGTGCAATTTCCTAAAAACATAACAAACATAATTTGAATAAAATTGGCCCCATAAAAGAATTTTTTAAGAATGGCAAAAGTCGATTCAAAAAGTGCCTAAAAATTGAGCACCGAATGGGTCAACCTCAGAAATTATTGAACCAATGGGACTTTCATTTGTGGGAGACAGAGAACATAAAAAAGAGAAACAAAACAAATTCACTCTGATCAGTTCATTCGTTCTAAAGTTACAGGTATTGAAAGTTGGAAATTAAGAAAAATCAATAATAGCCCTTCTTTGGTCAATTTGAGAATAATTTTAGGAATTTCTTATGCTGTTTTTGATCGAATTCGATAGTGGCTTTCGTTTTTTACGTTAAGGAGAGTGACAAACTTAACTCGACTTAAATTAGCGCCATAAAAGAATTTTTAAAAAATCGCAAAAAAGTTGCCTCTAAAAGTCCCTAAAAATCGACCACCGAATAGGTTATCTCGGAAATTATTAAACCAATGAGAGTTTTCGTTTTTAGAAGGAGACAGAGGATATCAAAAAGAAAAAAAAACAGTAAGCTTCACTCTGATCTATCCATTCTCGACAAAGTTCGAAATTAAGAAAAAGATGTAAAACCAATGGAACTTTCGTTTGTAGGAGGTACCAGATGACATCAAAAAGAGAAAAAAACAGTTGGAGATTCACTCTGATTGGTCCATTCGATCCAAATTTACAGGCAGTCATAGTTGGAAATTGAAAAAAAAAGTAATACCCCCTTTTTGGTCAATTTCAGAAAAACTTTTATGCTGTTTTTGATCGAAATGGGATGAGGGTAATCCCCTAAGAACATGACAAACTTAACTCGAATTAAATTAGCGCCATAAGAGATTTTTTTTTTAAATAATAAGAAAGTTAATACTAAAAATGCCTAAAAACGACCACCTAATACGTCTATCTCGAAATTTATTAAACCAATGGGGTTTTCGTTTCTAGAAGGAGACAGAGGATATCAAAAAAAGAAAAAAAACAGTAGGCTTAACTCTGATCGATCCATTGGTTCTAAAGTTATAGATAAGTCAGAATGCGAAATTACGAAAAAAGATGTAAAACCAATAAGATTTTCGTTTGTAGGACGCGCCTAACAGATGACATCAAAAAGAGACAAAAACAGTTGGATTCACTCTAATTGATCGATTCAATTCAAAGTTACAGGCAGTCAAAGTTGGAAATTGGAAAAAAAAAGTAATACCTCCTCTTTGGTCAATTTCAGAATAACTTCAGAAAAGTTTTTATGCTGTTTTTTGATCGGAAAGGGATGAACGCAATCCCCTATGAACATGACAAACTTAACTCGAATTAGATTAGCGCCATTAGAGATTTTTTTTTAAATCGCAATAAAGTAGATTTTAAAAGTGCCTAAAAACGACCACCGAATCGGTCTATCACGGATATTATTAAAGCAATGGAGTTTTTGTTTTTAGAAGGAGACAGAGGATATCAAAAAGAGAAAAAAACAGTAGGCTTTATTCTGATCGATCCATTCGTTCTAAAGTTATAGACAAGTCAAAGTTCGAAATAAAGAAAAAAGATGTAAAACCACTGAGACTTCGATTTGTAGGAGATGACATCAAAAAGAGAAAAAAACAGTTAGATTCACTCTGATTGGTCCATTCGATCCAAAGTTACAGGCAGTCAAAGTTGGAAATTGGAAAAAAAAACTAATACTTACCCCCCCCCCCCCTTTGGTCAATTTCAGAAAATTCCAGAAAAAATTTTATACTGTTTTAGATCGGAATTGGATGAACGCAATCTCCTAAGAACATGACATACTTAACTCGAATTAAATTAGCGCCATAAGAGAATTTTTTAAAAATAGCAAGAAAGTTGATCCTAAAAGTGCCTAAAAACAACCAGCGAATCGGTCCATCTCAGAAATTATTAAACCAATGGAGTTTTAGGAGAAGACAGAGGATATCAAAAAGAGAAAAAAAACAGTATGCTTCACTCCGATCGATCCATTCGTTATAAAGTTATAGAAAGAAAAAAGATGTAAAACCAATGAGACTTTCATTTATAGGAGGTAACAGATGACATCAAAAAGAGAAAAATACAGTTGGATTCACTCTGATTGGTCCATTCGATCCAAAGTTACAGGCAGTCAAAGTTGGAAATTGGAAAAAAAAGTAATACCCCCTCTTTGGTCAATTTCAGAATAATTTCATAAACATGTTTATGCTGTTAGCGCCATAAGAGAATTTTTTAAAAATAATAAGAAAGTTAATTCTAAAAGTGCTTAAAAACGACCGCCGAATTGGTCTATCTCGGAAATTATTAAACCATTGGGGGTGTTCGTTTTTAGAAGGAGACAGAGGATATCAAAAAGAGAAAAAAAAACAGTAGGCTTGACTCTGATCGATCTATTCGTTCTAAAGTTATAGACAAGTCAAAGTTCGAAATTAAGAAAAAACATGTAAAACCAATGGGACCTTCGTTTATAGGAAGTATCAGATGACATCAAAAAGAGAAAAAAAGCAGCTGGATTGACTCTGATTGGCCCATTCGATCCAATGTTACAGGCAGTCAAATTTGGATAATGGCAAAAAAAGGTAATACCCCCTCTTTGCTCAATTTCAGAATAATTTCAGAAACATTTTTATGCTGTTTTGGATCGGAATTGGATGAGCGCAATCTCCTAAGAACATGACAAACTTAAGTAGAATTAAATTAGCGCCATTAAAGATTTTTTTACAAATAGCAAAGAAGTTCATTTTAAAAGTGCTTAAAAATCGACCACCGAATAAGTCTCTCTCGTAAATTATTAAACCAATGTGGGTTTTCGTTTTTAGAAGGAGACAGAGGATATCAAAAGAGAAAAAAACCAGTACGCTTCACTCTGATCGATCCATTCGTTCTAAAGTTATAGCAAGTAAAAGTTCGAAATTAAGAAAAAAGCAATGGGACTTTTTGTTTGTAAGAGGAGATAGAAAGCTTCAAAAGAGAAAAAAAATTAAATTGGAAAAAAAGTAATACCCCCTTTTTGGGTCAATTTCAGAAAATTTTTTATGCTGTGTTTGATAGAAATGGGATGGGATGGTGGCAATCCCCTATGAACATGACAAACTTACCTCGAATTAATTTAGCGCCATTAGAGAAATTTTCAAAAATAGCAAGAAAGTTGATTCTAAAAGGAGACAGGATATCAACAAGAGAAAAAAAAACAGTAGGCTTCAGTCTGATCGGTCCATTCGATCTAAAGTTATAGACAGGCAAAGTTATAAATTAAGAAAAAATATGTAAAATGCCCCCCCCCCCTTGGTTAATTTCGAGAAAATTTTTGGAATTTTTTTTTATGCCGCTATGAACGTAGCAAACTTAATTGGAGTGAAGGTATTCTATAAAATAATTTTATAAAAATGCCAAAAAAGTGTCTCGAAATCAACCAACGAAAAGGTCTATCTCGTATATTATTGAACCTATGGCACTTTCGTATTCATTTTTCGTCTAGTAGGAGAGAAAGGATATGAAAAAGAGAAAAAAAAGTTAGATTTACTCGGATCGGTGCTTTCGTTTCAAAGTTACAGGCGGTCGAGTTTGGGAATTGTGAAAAACGACGCCTTTGGTCAATCTAAAAAAAAATAGGAATTTTTTATGTAATTTTTGATCGAAATGGGATCAGTACAATCCCCTAAGAATGCAACAAATTTAATTGGAATGAAATTAGCTCCATAAGAAAATTTTTCAAAAAAAGGCAAAAAAGTTGGTTCTGATTGGTTTGGCTTTCGATTGGCTTTGGTTAAATTTAAAAAATCTTTTTTTCTTAGATCGATTTAGTTGATTTGTTTGAGTTTCTGCCCTGACATTCCTTCTTATCCGACGTTTAAATAAGTTGTAAATTTACTTCAACTTTGTATTGTACTTTGCCAATCTGTAAAAACAAACAACAGAAACGAAAATTTTTAAAGAAGATATCTCATCACCAAAATCACGCCATTTTGGTTATGTCACCTAGCCAAAAAACGACTGATTGTTTACTCTACATTTAAACATTTAAGAATATTACAATAAATGATTAGCCACGCAATTAAATGTGTGTAAAATCAGATATGAATGATTCAAACCACAATAGCTTGTATGCTAGCCAAATGTACTAGTTTAGTACATTTGTAGCCATTGCGCCAACGTATTGTGTAATTTTCGCGACCTTGTATTTAAGTTGTTATCATCATCATCATCATTCTTGATCCGTATTCTCCAATTGTCATTAAAAATTACTATTAACTAGGAACTGAATAGTGGACACTGAACACTTCAAAACACCATAATCTTAGATACTAATCCATTGGACCGATTAATGTCCCCATTCGAGACCATATGTGTGTAATCTCCAAAAACACACACACATTTACAATAACACGTTTTCAATAATCCCAGAAATACGTGAAAATAAATAAAAAGCAAGATATATCCGGTTCGCTAAATCCCCGGATTGAGGATTGACATAAAAAGCTGATTTTGTGTACCGATAGGTTTCGGAGAAACGTCGTTTATTTGCTTTATTCCTGCTACAAGTTCAGTAAACTTGGTGTAAATGTCTTGCGAGACGTGTTGCCAACAAGAAAAATCTCAGAAAGTTTCAACTGGTATTTGCATAGTTCCGTCCTAAATTTTTTTATAAATAGGACGAGAAAGTGGGACACAGCAGGGTCTTTGTTGTCCTAGTGGAGAGCCCCCTATCGGGCTTTAACCCGCTGCCAAGAATAGAAGGAAGTAATATTTCATACAAAAGATAGAACCTCTCGAAAGATTCGCCATATAAATTGTTAGACTGATATCCTTTGCAGAAAGATCATAAGTTAAAATTGGAACTTTTATGGATGTGTCGATAGGGAATAAAGTATCTCATAAATCAGTAAACTTTGGATTATCACGCAGCTATGCTGGGAGGAAAGCAACAGACCAAAAAAGAAAACGAGTTTTGTATAGATAAAGATTAAGCCTTCTTTTTGTTTAGAAATATATAACCTTAATAACAGCTGCTCATATAGAAAATCTGTTTGGATTAAGTTTTACATTGAAAACACATGATGACGCAACTTATTACGATCAATACGCAGTATTTTGGCACATTTTTGGATGTCAAGGAGGAGTTAATGAAATGTTGTTACATTAACATAAACACAATTGATTTTGTAGAACAAGGAACAAGAAGGAAGGTCGATGAATTCGTGTTTTATAGTGAAAGAATTATTGGCATTTCAATGACTTAACATTGACACTAAAACTTGAGGACGAGATTTTAAACAGATAATTTGGGGATTACCCATGAGGACCCAAGGCAATGCTTAGCAGTTTTAATTATTTTTTTTTTACATTAAAATTACAGGTGATTAAAAAGTTGGCGAAGTCTGAAATTGATTGGCAAAAAAATCGTACTTTATTTTCCTTTTAAAGGGGGTTGAGCAGTTTCCCTGGGGAGTAGCTAATTTCGATTTTGCTGGAAACTTTCAATCGACACAACTTTCTCCATTAAGGCTTTGCCTGCTTCTAGTTGAAATCCATAAACACAAATTTGGTGCGCCTATGAATTTTGTGTTTGGCATCTCTTTATAGTAAGGGGTTAATTGCAAAAATATGCAAAAGCAGTTTATTGAAATACCGACAGGAACAGGTATTGCTTTTGTATTACAACGCTTCTATCTTAAAAGTTGACGTGGTATCAATAATCAAAAAAAAAAAATAAAATCAATAGTTTTCGTATCAGTTACAAGTGTTGCAACATGTGTCATGTCTTTTCTTTGTAAGACCGAACTTCGTTAAAACGTACAGTAATTTTTGCGTAAATTTGCTCAAAAATTTGTTATTGTTGCTGTCAGTGCTGTCACTATTATATCTTCCCAATTTTTTTACAGTAGAATTTAAGTCAGGTTTTTACGTAATTTATAGGAGGGAGGGGGTGAATTTTATATTAAACTTATTTGAACAGATTATTTTGATTTGAAAACAAAATTAATTTCTGTAAAAAATTGTCTCAGGTATTATGAAAAAAAAAAGTTTGTTATTACAACTAATAAAAGTAGACAATGCATCGTTTTTTCGTACCTCAGCAAACCACCTCCTATAAATAGATAAAAAACGTAAAAAACATCGTCGTCTTTGCGTATATTATGACGTCAGTGTTTTTTTTTGCACTGCGGCAGGTAATGCACAGCAGTGCAAAAAGCAGCAGTGGAATTTTGTTAATTGTGATTTTAGACCTGTTTATGTTTAAATAAAGAATATCTTTTATTAAATCAAAACAATCAATTAATAAAATAATTTATAAGTTGTATTATTGCAGAGACTCAGAGACTTCTTGATTTTAGGACCAAAGGAGTTTTTCTTTTAGAGAAAACAATGATACAAAAGATAAAATAAAGGTTTTTGTCCACGACCACTTAATAATATACCGATATTCAGCTTGTTGACAAAAGTTAAATAGGGCTCATATAGCGTCAGAGGGATATATGAGTTCAAACAGCGGGAATAATATCATTATTCCCGCTCGCCATTTAAGCTATATATGTTGCCTTGGCAACCAGTAGGAGTAGGCAACAACGCAATATCAAATGCCGCAGCGTAAAAAATGCTCTGGTGGCACCGGTTTTGCCGTCAAACCCGAGTGTCACTTTGACATTTCAATAATTTTATTTACACTACCTATAGATTTTATAATTTGTAATTATTAGACAATGGCCGTGGACAAAGTATAGTATTAAACTCGCTTTTTATGGCCATTATTCCCAAGGGAGACTGGCGCCCCTCGCCTGCGGCTCGTGACGCAAACGTCCCCCAAAGGGAATAATGACTTTCATAAAAAACTCGATTAATAATATACTATTAAGGGCGTGTGCCATATTTGTTTAATTAATAATAAATTCGCCATTTTGTCAACAAATTATTGTTTTTACACGAGGAAGTTAGCTGATTTCCAGGATATGTTACCCCATGTTGCCCACATGCGTAATATCCTACATTTAACACTTATCGTATCAAAATGTAGTATAGAGGGTGTTAGATTAAAAGAGTCATCAAGTTGACTGTGAAATGTCAAAAGATGAACAAAAGTCCATTTACTTTGATTATGCCATCCTTTTCTCACAAACATTCATAACCATTTTGATGACTTTTTCTAATGTTTAACAGTTTTGCCCCCCCCCCCCCCCCCTTTGAGCAATGGGATACTTAAAAATGACGACGAAATTGGCAGGACGTGACATCTGATGTCGTAATTTACTTTTTTAATAAGTAGTAAATGAATCTATTCAAGTTACTTTAAAAATATCTTTACAGTAAGGTGGACACACAAAACAGATAAATGACAAATTTCGTCCGTATCAAAACCCGACAGAACAGAAAATAATAAACATTCAATAAAAATAAAAATATTACAAAAAAAATGTCAGACTAATAAAACATCAATACTGAGAAATGTCAGTTGTCAGTAATAAAAATTTGCTACTGTCGTCACTCGATATGCTCTGGAGTCTGGAGTAAAAAAGAATGTTTACGAACCACCCATAAAAAGAATTTACGAACCATGGTAGGGAAAATAAATTATAGAGCATAGAGCAAAATATTATATAGTTTCATGAATTGACGACTAACCTAGAATATCGTAAAACTTCGCTGTTGTGTTATCGGTAGATCAGTTGATTAGAGTGAGAATCGGTAAATCTACCAATTTATCACATTACCGTAGCACTTCCCACTCATATCTTCTAATTTTAAGTTGAATTTATCTCCTTCTTGAACGATAATATTAAATAATTCTCTAAGAGTAGTTTTTCAACAGGAAGAAAACCTAAAAATTTTTATAAATTTCCACTGACAGAGATTTGGTTAGAAAAAAAAACAAATTTTAGGAAATGTTTCCAAGATTTTAAAGAGTTTTGGTCCAAAATTTAAAATGTTCAAAAAATTGTGCTTCTACCTACCTCTTTTGGGGTTAATTTTTTCTGTAACTTCCTAACTTTTTCAGGTTTTTCAACTCAATGCTTTTGTAGCTTTTCAATTTTTCTTTTTCATTCTTTCCTTTTCATTTCTTTTACTCTTCTTTTTTTTCTTATCCGTTGTCATGGTTTGTTCAATTTTTTGCCCTTCAATTTTTTTGGTCTAAAGTGACTTTCATTCCATGTATTCAACTCAATTCAA
This sequence comes from Taphrorychus bicolor, assembly GCA_951812265.1. Classification (NCBI taxonomy): domain Eukaryota; kingdom Metazoa; phylum Arthropoda; class Insecta; order Coleoptera; family Curculionidae; genus Taphrorychus; species Taphrorychus bicolor. The sequence continues at coordinate 19,420,352 of OX638298.1, forward strand.
AATTTTTGTTTCTCATTCATCTTTTCCTCTCATTTTTTCCTTATCCTTTGTCATGTTTTGTTGAATGTTTTGCTTTTTATTTTTTTTTGTCTAAGTTTTTTAACTTTTCATTGTGTTCAAAATTTAAAATATTCAAAAAATTGTGCCTCTACCCACCTTTTTTGTGTTTTTTTTTGTAACCTACTATTTTTTTTCAGGTTTCTTAACTCGGTGCTTCTATACTTTTTTTTTTCTTATTATGCTTTTACTCTTCATTCTTTTCATATTCTTTGTCATGTTTTATTGAATTTTTCGCTTCATTTTTTTAATCTAAATTAGACTTTTGACTTCAAAGTTATACCTATTCAAAAACTTGTGCTTCTACCTACCTCGTTTGGGCTATTTTTTTTGCCATGTCCTGATTTTTTCAGGTTTTATAACTTGGTGCTTTCGTAGTTTTTTCCCTTCTAATCGTTCTTTTACTCTTAATCTTTTTAATCTTCTTCTTTGTCATGTTTTGTTGAATTTCTTGCTGTTAATTTTGTTTAGATCTAAATTAGGCTTTTCATTGTGTTTTCATCCTTCCAATGTGTTTTGTTCATTGTTCTTTTACTCCTCTTTTTTTCCTTATGTTTTGTTCAATTTTTTTGATCTAAAATAGGTACCTTAAAGTAACTTTCCATGTGATTAAAATTAAAATAATTCAAAAACTTGTGCCTCTACACACCTTTTTTTGTGCTTAATTTTTTTCTGTAACTCCCTAATCTTTTCAGGTTTCATAGCTCGGTGCTTTTGTAGTTTTTATTTTTTGTTCTAATTGTGCTTTTTTACTCTTCATTTTTTCTTATTCTTTGTCATGTTTTGTTTAATTTTTTTTTTAAATCTAAATTAGACTTTTAGTTGTCTTCAAAATTAGAACTATTCAAAAACTAGTGCTTCTACCTACCTCGTTTGGACTATTTTTTTTGCAATATCCTGATTTTTTCAGGTTTCTTAACTTGGTGCTTTCGTAGTTTTTTTCCCTTCTGATCGTTCTTTTACTCTTAATTTTTTTAATCTTCATCTTTGTCATGTTTCGTTGAATTTCTTGCTGTTAATTTTTTTTTAGATCTAAATTAGTCTTTTATTATATTTTCCTACCTCCAATGTGTTTTGTTCATTGTTCTTTTACTCCTCTTTTTTTCCTTGTGCCTTGTCATGTTTTGTTCAATTTTTTGCTCTTCAATTTTTTTGATATAAAGTAGGTACCTTAAAGTGACTTTCCATGTGTTCAAAATTAAAAATATTCAAAAACTTGTGCCTCTACATACCTTATTTGTGCTTAATTTTTTTCTGTAACTCCCTAATCTTTTCAGGTTTCATAGCTCGGTCATTTGTAGTTTTTTTTCTGTTCATATTGTGCTTTTTTACTCTTCATTTTTTCTTATTCTTTGTCATGTTTTGTTGACTTTTTTGTTTCATTTTTTTAAAATCTAAATTACACTTTTAATTGTCTTCAAAATTAGAACTATTCAAAACCTTGTGCTTCTACCTACCTCGTTTGGGCAATTTTTTTTGCAATGTCCTGATTTTTTCAGGTTTCTTAACTTGGTGCTTTCGTAGTTTTTTCCCTTCTGATCGTTCTTTTACTCTTAATTTTTTTAATCTTCTTCTTTGTCATGTTTCGTTGAATTTCTTGCTGTTAATTTTTTTTAGATCTAAATTAGTCTTTTCATTATGTTTCAATACCTCCAATGTATTTTGTTCATTGTTCTTTTACTCCTCTTTTTTTTCTTGTGTTTTGTCATGTTTTGTTCAATTTTTTTGATCTAAAGTAGGTACCTTAAAGTGACTTTCCATGTGTTCAAAATTAAAAATGTTCAAAAACTTGTGCCTCTACATACCTTCTTTGTGCTTAATTTTTTTCTGTAACTCCCTAATCTTTTCAGGTTTCATAGCTCGGTCATTTGTAGTTTTTTTTCTGTTCATATTGTGCTTTTTTACTCTTCATTTTTTCTTATTCTTTGTCATGTTTTGTTGACTTTTTTGTTGCATTTTTTTAAAATCTAAATTAGACTTTTAATTGTCTTCAAAATTAGAACTATTCAAAAACTTGTGCTTCTACCTACCTCGTTTGGGCAACTTTTTTTTGCAATGTCCTGATTTTTTCAGGTTTCTTAACTTGGTGCTTTCGTAGTTTTTTTCCCTTCTGATCGTTCTTTTACTCTTAATTTTTTTAATCTTCTTCTTTGTCATGTTTCGTTGAATTTCTTGCTATTATTTTTTTTTAGATCTAAATTAGTTTTTTCATTATGTTTTCATACCTCCAATGTGTTTTGTTCATTGTTCTTTTACTCCTCTTTTTTCCTTATGCTTTGTCATGTTTTGTTCAATTTTTTGCTCTTCAATTTTTTTGGTCTAAAGTAAGGTACCTTAAAATGATTTTCCATGTGTTCAAAATTAAAAATATTCAAAAACTTGTGCCTCTACATACCTTTTTTGGGCTTATTTTTTTTCTGTAACTTCCTAATTTTTTCAGGTTTCAAAACTCGTTGCTTTTGTAGTTTTTATTTTTTGTTCTTATTATGCTTTTTTACTCTTCATTTTTTCTTATTTTTTGTCATGTTTTGTTGACTTTTTTGTTTATTTTTTTTAATCTAAATTATACTTTTAATTGTCTTTAAAATTAACTATTCAAAAACTTGTGTCTCTTCTACCTACCCCGTTTGGGCTATTTTTTTGCAATTTCCTGATTTTTTCAGGTTTCTTAACTTGATGCTTTCTTAGTTTTTTTCCCTTCTGTTCGTTCTTTTACGCTTAATTTTTTTATTCTTCTTCTTTGTCATGTTTCGTTGAATTTCTTGCTCTTTAATTTTTAGATCTATAGACATTTCATTGTGTTTTCATACTTTTAATGTTTTTTGACGTAAAACTGAGTTTCTTCAACGAGTAAATAATTGTAATGTTAATTGATTTCGATTCACACAATTTTGGCTGAAAACTGTGTTTAATAACGATTAATGATTTCTAGTTTTTCAAATTATGGTCCAAAAAGAAACCTCCTTATAACAAATTTTTTAAAGTAGATAGTGGCAGGTTTTTGAGTACAGGAGGGATAAAACCGAGAAGAACGTTAAAAATACATAATTTTGGAAAGTTTTATATAATTTTGATTTACAATCCGCTAACCATCCGTCGCTTTTAGACATAATTTTCTATTAATTTCTTGACTATTCTAGAGGTTTTAAATTTCGGTCCTATTCATCGTTTTTCAATTAAATGATGTATTTCTTTTTGTCCTTTTATTGTTCCTAAATATTATTAATCTCTTTTCAGCCTCATTCTCTTTTTAAAATCATAAAATATTCAAAAATGTGTGCCTATATCTATATCTCTTTTGAGCTTATTTTTTTTGTAACCCTGAAAAATTAATTTTCAGGTTTCTTAACTCGGTACTTTTCTTTCTTATTGTTTTTTTACTCTTATTTTTTTATTCTTAATCTTTGTCATATTTTGTCACAAAGGTACTGTGTTTTGTAACGATTAATAATTGTCGTTTTTTTTTAAATTAAGGTCCGAAAGCAAACCTCTTTTTAGAAATTAAAGATATTAGACGATTTTAATTGAATTCCTGTTTTTTGAAGATGCTCCAACCATCCGGCTCTTTTGGACATGTTTTTCTAGTTTCACAATTTTTCTTGACTATTCTAGATTTTTTCACACATCCGGTACGTTCCGCCGTTTTTCATGTTTTTGTTCATTTATTTCTAGAAAAATCAGTAATGTACCACTTTTTTCTTAAAAAATAACCAGTAACGAGCCGCTAAACGCGCCAATGGTGACAGTAAAAAAATAATTTTGTATTTCAAGCCTTGAGTCTTCCATGGCTATTGACTCCTGTCAAATTTTATCAAAATATCTCAAACCTGAGCTCAAACCGTTTCAAAAAACTAATTTTTAACTACAGTTCATATAGCAAACTAGGGTAAATTTTGGCGTAGAACATTCCCCGAAAGTTTGTCACGAAAAACTGGTCCATACTGTATAATAAGCAGTTTTTTTTACATTTTTGAAACCGGTAATGTTGTACTTTATACTGGAATAACGTTCTTCTTTTGTTAATAAAATATTCGTATATGTTTTGGTTGTGTTATATACTGTTTGTATTAGTTTGTAAAGTTGTTGTGTTACATACCGATTGTAGTTTGTTATGAAATTATATCTTCTCATTATGATTTTATGAAATACTTATATTTTTAATTTTTGTGGGGAGATAGTATAATGGCAAATATTTTTAAGGTACTCTCTACAGTATACTCGGATTAAAATTGACTTTTACCATCCTTCTATAAACTTTAAGAAAAAAATAACTGAGCTCGAGGTTTTTTGACAAATCTGACAACCATTTTGTCCAGGCTCTGTTGATATCAAAAATTTTCCCCTGGCAACACTGCTAAACCAAAGTTAAAAGCAACACGATTTAACGCGCTTAGTGTTCTTCCTCAGAAAAATATTGCCTTTCAAATAGTTTTTATATAGGATTATTATGTACTGTGAACAGGGTTGATATATCAATAATTTATAATATTTTATTACGTTATATTACGTAATTATTTTTTATTATTAAGCAGAAATAAAATGACCCCCCCCCCCTCCCCCCTCTTAAGCTGGTCCTGTCCTTGGGAGCGAAGGAAACTGAGGTACAGGGTATCCTCCCTTTTTGGATATTTTTGCAGGGTATCTTTCTTATTTTTAACGAGAGTGGACAGTGTGATACTATTTTGTGAAATCTATATTTGTTTAAATGCGGCCAAATTTTTTCTGGCAGCTGCGTATGCTGTATTCTACGGGAAAAAATGTACAAGCAAGCGCTTTAACTTCTTCTTCTTCGTCGGCCTTATCTGTTTCGGACGTTAGTTGTCACATCATGGCAATGCCCCCCTTGTTGGCTGCAGCGCGGAAGAGTTGGAAGTCACAGAATGGAAGTCATGCCAAACCACTTCCGTAAGTCCGCGAGCCAGGAAATTCTTCTTCTACCTGGTCCCCTTCTTCCCTCCATTTTACCCTGCAGGAACAGCTGTAGTAGACGATACTTGACAGGGTTTCTCATGACAGTTCATTCTTCGAAGGACCTCTTCGTTGGTGACTCGATCAACCCAGCAATCTTCGATAGATCCATAGTTCAAAGCTCTTGAGTCTTTTGTTTCTATTGCTTCGGACAACATCCAAATCTCGAGACCATACAACAACGAGTGTTTCATTTGTGTAAACATTGTTCTAGCCTTTTCTGTTCTAGACTTTATTTCTTTGGAGTGGTCCCACGAATCATTGAGGTTTTAAAACCGAAGGGCTTTAGAAATTTCTTCTCTAAAACCAAAAGGGCTCTGAAAATTCTATTGGGGATAGCTTTAGTTTTCTCCGAAAAGTAGCACACTATCGCGAAAAGCGCAACTCTTTATTTTTTAAAATAAGGGAAGTACAAGGAAAAAATGGAATACCACCATGTAGAAGTGACATGTGAAACACTACTCACATACACTGCTTTTATTATCGAAAAATGGTCAACGCTCCGGTCAACGTTTTGAATATTCTTCAGGTTAAATCAAGTAAGTGTGCAGCGAAAATTTTGAACACGTCAACCATTCTGCTTCCTAAGATGAAGTAAAATATGGATCGTTATTTGTCCGTCTCTCGCAAACTTAATAAGTTATAATCGGAAATTGCAAACACCAGCCAGAACCCAGAACTATCACATACCTAATAGTATTACATTAGGAGTTAATTACCATAATTGGCAAAGTCGGAGCAAGATATGGCTGTTATGTGCTTAAATTATCTTCGTTGCAGCGACCCCTTGGGGCAACTTTACTCATGTTTAAGTCTAATCAACTGCCCATGGTGGCAACATGAAATCTCTTTGGTACCTATGTCTCTCACTCTCGATTGAACATCCCGCACGTGCCTGTGGAAAGCTTTGTCTGGCGTAATTTCCAATAAAACGGCTTAGGATAGGTCAGTCTATCACTTAGTGCGATTTACTGGCATTCAGGAACGTGCGTTAAACTTTTGTCTCGCGCCCAGACCCATAAATCAGTGTATTTTTCTTTTGTCGCGTGTTTTTTTTGCTTGACCTTGTGGCATACGTTGCTAAGTTGCGCCAGCTTTAAAACCCGCCGATATCTGCATTTTTTTATCCATGGTATCATCAGGTCAATGGGATTACGAGGCGACATTTTGTTCTTTTTAATGCTAATTTGTAACGGTATTTCTATGCTAAATTATTGAGAAAAACTGCAGTCGAAAATAGAATCAGCACAATCAACAGTTTTGCTTATCGGTATAAATTAATGACCCGTCCAGCATATAAAAACTGCAAACGGAAAAATCACCTTTCCTATCATGCGCCTCTGTAGTTTTTGCGTCTAAGGGGGGCAATTTTCCGGCAATTTGTCGCCGTTGCATTGACGTCATTGAACACGGTTCATGGAAATGAAAGAGGACTGCGTTGATACTTCTTGTACGTTGTGCTCGTAAATTCCCGCCTCTCTCCAACTTCGATGCTATAAAATGTCCAGGAAATCAATTGATTAATTTATATATTTCAGGTGTCGTAAAATTATCTGCGTCAGCGTGCTGTGCACACACCGGACACAATGAATTACCGTTCCAATGCTACATGGTTTATTTGAGGTCAGAGGCGGACTGAGCGAGTGTAGCCAAATATTATTGGCGGCCCAGAAGTTATTCTCTTTATCTAGAGAAATGATGTAGAGATTAGGGATAGACCGATATGATTTTTTTGGATAGAAGACACCGATAATAATTTTACAGCCGATACCGATATATATGTCGGTTTCGGTATATGAAGACGCTACCTTCTTGGCCCTTGCTTTAGGGACACAATTTTTATAATAATATGTTATAATTGTTAAAAGTGCAACTTTAAGGCACGCATGTGAAAGTTTGCGGATGAGCGAAGCGAGTTCTGCAATTCGCATGCATACCTTAAAAGCACTTTTAACACGAACACCAAACAATATTTTTTCTACAAACGCATTAACAATGATTCTATGAAAATTGGGGTAGCATTATTTACTTTTAGAAACCGTGTTAAAAGTAATATACTTCTAACACTAGTGTTAAAAGTAGTTTATTTTCCGTGAATTAAAGGCACACATTAAAAATTTGTAGAAAATAGCTATTTATGTAACAAATTTTGTTCACAAATTTGGTTTAATTTCAATGTTTTCGACTTGCTACTTATTGAGTGTATCATTTAGTTCAAAAGAGATTGCAAATATATGGTTACTTGAGGATGGTAGAAATCTTACTCCAGGCGCTTTTCCTGTTTTATGTATACCCCAAGATAAGCTTTGTCAAATTTATAAGGAATACGTTTTAATGATAATAATTTGATGAATTTTTGTCTCGATTTTTGTAGTTATCTATCTAAGTACTTATCTAATAAAATGAACTCCACTCTCGTTTCTAATTAAGTTAATGTTTTAGAGCTTTACGAGACCACGAGATAAGCCTCGGTCTCGTACGAGACCGAAACCGAAATCGAGACAAGACTTTAATATCGACTTCGAGACCGAGACCGAGGCTGTCTAGGTCTCGGTCTGCGAAACCGAGACCGAGACCGATACTGCCAATCGAGACTCTCGAGAGTCTCGGTCTCGAAAAATATCATTCGTTTGCAAGATATTAGGTATTATGTAATCAGCAGACGAGGGGTCCTCATAATAGTGCGTTGCATAATATAGTTATTCTTAGTATGAAAAAGTAGTAGAAAGTAGTTTCATCACGAATGAAATCGACTCAAAGCGAGCAAGAACCAAAGACGAAGACAAGTGTAAAGTGTTACTTTCCGCCCTTTATATTTATAAATAACTATCAAGTACCATAAATAAGTTTTATGGATTCCTACGTGTGATTAGCCTGCCAGTTAACAATATGATGATGACATTTTTGTGTTTGGAAAAGTATTGTATTATTTCTATACAGGGTAATTTTTAAGGGTAATTTTTAAGTTGGTTTAAATTACTTCATTCTACCACAAAATAAAGCTAAAAAAATAGGAATTTTTCCATTGGCAGTATGTGCACTTTTTCGACATGCATATTCGAATTCATAATATAAAACCTGATTTGAAATATTTCCATATTTTCAATGAAATTTTGTAGATGTGTCGATAGCTAAGACAGGACGCATATTTTTTATATATAAAAGTATGTTTAGTAGCATCAGTGGCAACCTACGGGCAGGTCTAATGCAGTTTTACATTAAACTAACCTGAACTAACCTTATTCTACATTGGAAATTGGAACCCTCAATAATTTCAAATTTTTTATTTTAAGTGAACATTTATACACAAAAAAGGACATTTCTCTAAAAACTGTGCGTTATAACTCAATAATTCAGAAGAAAATTGAGTATGCAAGTCAAACATAATAAGATTTTTTGAGATACTACCTTTTTTTCGAGACCGAGACTTAATTATAAATTTGAGACCGACACAAAGAGTATGTAAGTCTCGGTCTCCGTCTCGGTCTCGTGAAGCTCTATAAGAAATAGTCCGATACTAAAAATCAGGAAATAATATAAAAACTATGGAAAAATAAAAAAATAAAATAATATACAAAGAATATTAACCAGAACATTTAAAAGCAATAACAAGCAAAGAAGAGAATACAATTTTACAAAATCAAAAAAAAACAGAACATTAACTGATATATATGGAATAACTGTTAAATAAAGCAGTCTAGAAATTTCACAATTGGTATGAAATAAATTAGAAGAATATCTGGTAAATATTGTCAAGTAAGACAGGTAGCACACCGATTCAAACTGAAGAAAAAACAGAAAGGGAAATTAAGAAAAAAATATTAAATTTAGGAAAAGGAGAAAAAGTAGGTCAAAGGGAGTATGGAAAGAAGTAGAGAATATAAAAGTAAAGAAAAAATTATGGATATTATAAATGCTGAATAGGTGCTTGAAAAACCGAAAGAAAGCCAATTAAATTTAAAAACATAAAAAAACGGCAATTGAGAGAAGAAGCAGATGAGCTAAAATTTAAAAATTTAAAGAATAGCACAAATTTATTCAACGAAAAAACAGTATAGTTCGCTCAAAAACAAAGTAAGAAGTAAAAAAAATTAAATGATCTAAAATAGAAAGGAGTAAAAATTTTGCGAATTGAAGAATAGACGTAAACCAACAAGAAATTTAATAAAAAAAAAACGAAAACGAAGAAGGGAACTTTATTGGCCGAAAATTATTATGAGACATTGATCAAAGATACAGTAATTAAAAAGGGGAGCAATTGAGCCACAATTATAAAAAAACAGAAATGATTACACAATGTAATTGGGAAAAGAAAATGAGTTGAAATAATAAAAAAATATCAAAAGGAAAGTGGCTGAAACATGATTCAATAAAATTTATTCAAATTATAGAAAACGTAATATGACTATTTAAAAAAATAGTAAATGAAGCAAATGTCTTATAAATATGGAAAATATCCCGGATGAGGCAAAATTAAAAAAGTTGCAATTCGTCAAAAGGTTCTTAATAGATGGTCCGATATTAAATCTTAAAAATCAGACCCCTTCAGTGGACGATTTTTAGGCATTTATAACATCGACTTTTTGACCAATTTTTTGAAAAATTACTTTAAGGGTTGATTTCATTAAAATTGAGTTTGTTACGTTCTTAGTGAATTGCAGACGTGCCATTCCCATCAAAAATAGCAAAAAAAAATTCTGAAATTTATGTGAACTTGACCAAGGTGGGCTAGAATGTCTTTTTCCTCAATTTTCAAGCTTGACCGCCTGTAACATTAAAATGAGTGGACCGATGGGAGTGAATCTAACTGTTTTTTTGCTCTTCTTGATGTCATCTTTTAAAATCGAGTTTTTGGCCAATTTTAAAAAACTTACTTTCAGGGTTAATATAATTAGGATTGAATATGTTACGTTCTTAGTGAATTGCAGACGTGCCATTCCTCTCAACAACACCAAAAAAACATTTCTGAATTTTTTTTGAACCTGACCTAAGGGGAGGGCCTATAACGACTTTTTTCTTAATTTTCAAGTTTGATCGCCTGTAATTTTTGGGCCGCGATTAAAGTTCATTCTAATTGAGTTTTTTACATTCTTTGGGAATTGCAGACGTGCCATTCCGATGAAAAATACCAAAAAAATGTCCTATTTTTTTAACCGACCAAAGAAGGGGGGGAGGGCAGGTTACGACTTTTTTCTCAATTTTCAACTTGGACTCCCTGTAACTTGAGGACGAGTGGACCGTTTGGAGTGTATCCACCTGTTTTTTTTGCTCTTCTTGATGTCCCCTTTCCTTCAACAGAAGTCCCGTAGGTGCAATGTTTTCGGAGTTAGGCCCCTTCGGTGGCCGATTTTTAGACACTTAAATCGAGTTTATGGTAAATTTAAAAAAACTACTACTTCAAGCGTTTATTTCATTCGAATTGAGTTTGTTACATTCTTAGGGAATTGCAGACGTGCCTTCCAATCAAAAACAGCTAAGAAAAATTTTCTAATTTTTCTTGAACTTGTCTAGGGGGGGGGGGGGGGGTAGTACGACTTTTTTCTCAATTTTCAAGTTTGATCGCCTGTAACTCTGTAACTCTAAAACGAGTGCACCGATTAGAGTGAATCCAACTGCTTTTTGCTCTTCTTAATGTCCCCTTTCACCTCCCGCCACCAGAAGTCCCGTAGAGGCAACATGTTCGGAGAGACCACCTTTCGTTGGGCGAATTTCATTTACTATTAAAATCAATTTTTTGGCCAATTTAAAAAAAAAAACTACTTTAAGGCTAAATTTTATTTGAATTAAGTTACGTTCTTAGGAATTTACAGACGTGCCATTCCGATCAAAAACAGCAAAAAAAAAAGTCTAATTCTTTTTGTCAATTGACCGAAGAGAAGTTAAGACTTTTTTTTTCACTTTTCAAATTTGACTCTCTGTAACTTTAGAACGACTGGACCGTTTGTAGTGAATCCACCTGTTTTTTACACTTCTTGATGTCCCCTTTCATCTTCCGCCAACAAAAGTCCCATAGGTGCAACATTTTCGGAGTTAGACCCTTTCGGGGGTCGATTTTTAGGCACTTTTAAAATCGAGTTTTTGGCAAATTTTTGAACAAAATAATTTAATTGTTAATTACATTAGAATTGAGTGTGTTACCTTTCTAGTGAATTGCAGACGTGCAATTTACATCAAATACAGCAAAAAAAATTTCTGAAATTTTTTTGAACCTGACCAAAGGGGGGGGGGGCTATAACGACTTTTTTCTCAATTTTCAAGTTTGACCGCCTGTAGCTTTAGAACAAGTGCACCGATGGGAGTGAATCCACCCGTTTTTTTGCTCTTCTTGATATCCTCTTTTACCTCCCACCAACAGAACTCAACTGTGTGTTATAACTCAATAATTCAGAAGAAATTCTACCTTTTTTCGAGACCGAGACTCTAGTTGCTACTACGAGACCAAGACCGAGATTACGCGAGTCTCGGTCTCGGTCTCGAAATCGAGACCGAAACCGAGACTCAATTATAGATTCGAGAAGCTCTATTATTTTTCTCGAGTCTCGTGAAGCTCTATTATTTATTCAATAGCATTAATTAAAATTTTGCATATTTTTACATTGCAGACAGTAAACTATAAATTGTCAAACCATACTGCAAACTGATATTATTCATCTAAACCATACTTGATGAAATTTAAAATATTTTAAAACTTTACTAGAAGCCAGTTATTTTTTGAGCAAATATTTTTGCTAACAATATGGTCGAATAGGAAATTTTCTGATCTATCGAATTTCTCCCTATCGAATATCGTTACTAAAAAGCTAGGCGGCCTAGACAATTTCTGGAAGCGGCGTTGGATTGGCAGTAATTAATAACATAAAATTACCAAGTTTCGTTTAATTTCACACAGCGATGCCAAAGTTATTCCATTATAAAAAAATGTATTTTTTACATTTTTTAACTCACGAACGAATCAAGATATCCCGGGCTTTTTAACAAAATTTTGTAGGTGATTTGATAACATAGCGCGGCTTTTGTCTAATTTAATCGATCTTGTACCTGTTACGGTTTCCAAGATACCTACCAATAGTGGGCAACAAAATTGTCACCACCCAGTACACGGTGTTGCATTAAAAAAAACAGCTTTATTTTATAACTGTATATATAATTTAATACTGTACCACTAAATAACTTATGAAAAAGTCTAAAATATTTGTATTTGACTTTTTGTTCTATTTTCTATAATAACCGAGATACAGCACCTCGTCAAAAGTGCAGTTTGTTGAAATACATCCTCTATACGGAAAACTAATGAAAATGACCAGAAATAATGATACAATTAAATTTATCATGAAAATCGAGTCGAGAATGTGTAATCAGATCTCGTCTATCTATTACGGTTTTACCAATATCCCATAAAACCATAGCAAAGGCGCCAACCTGTACACAGTTTATGGGGTCGATATACGTCCCACACATTTTCTAGTTTTTTTTTCGTTTCAAATGATACCTTGGAGTGTATTAAACACCATAAAATAAAAAAAAGTCGCTGTATGATTCATATACAGGCTGTCCTTTTGCAGGGGCCCCTTAGAGCCTCTGCATTACTATAGTCGCATGGCAAGTCCGATGATTCACGGATTCATCAACGACAAACTTTGAAATTTTTGTTTTTTTTTCATAGCATTTATTTGTACCGACCAAAAACAAGCCGTATGATAAAAAAGACAGATATATACAACTTTAGACAAGATAAAATAGGATACACTTGACCTGTGGCTTAAAGTGGTCACCAAAATGTGTATTTTTTCCGGTCAGTTTATTTATAAATGTCACGGTGACAGTCTAATAAAGCCAAATTAATAATTCTAAGCAATTTTCGGGTTTTTTCATTTTTAATCCAAGCAAATAGTGTTAAATTTATTATACGGGAAAGGAAAACTTTATGTCCGTTCAAAAAAACTGGTTTTCTTTGAAAAAAATTACTGCAGGTGATAGATTAAGCTTACCGCTTTCATATTAAATGCGGATAAAAGCACTTTTTTAGAATAATTTAAGAAAGTTTTACTTATTTTGGCAACTTCTATTACATTCAAAATAACATTGACTACGTTCGAAATAGCTGGTTTTTCTTTAATTACTGCATGTAATAGACTAAACCTTACCTCTTTCATATTAAGTGGTGGTAAATGTGTGTTTTTGTTTCAATAATTAAAGAAAATTGTACTTTTTTTGGCATCAATAAATTATTAACATTGGGAGTTTTGTTTTGAGGTTTTGACACTCGTCTTGCAGCTGTCACCTATTAGACCAGCTAGGTTGCCAGTTCCTCTCTCAATGTCCAGAACTAGGCCTTTTCGGAAGCAGTTAGTATGCATCGGATCCCGCAGTGGTCCCTAAGTTCAGGCGGCGCGCCCCAAAGGCAAAGTAAAACTCTAGTTCAGTTTTACTTTGCTTTTGGTTAAGTTGGTCCATATTAGTTCAGTTATGTTTTCAGTATTGTGTTCAGTATTGTTTTGGTTTAGTTACTTCAGTTAAACCTGTTCGCCTTTCGACCTGTTAGTTACGTTAATTCAGTTTTACTTTGCTTTTGGTTAGTTCAGGTTAGTTCAGTTTTGTTGTTACTTTGGTTAGGTTAGTTTAGTTATGTTTTCTTTTGATTTGATTAGTTCAGTCATATTTGTCTTTTATGGCGGCCCGTTAGGGCCGTCTTTGCTTCTTATTGCAACGGCCCTTTAGGCCCGCTACAGAGCCTGTTGCTTGCTACGCATTAAGTATGAGCTCTGTTGTTTAGGTTAGTTCAGTTTTACTTTGCCTTTGGTTAGTTCAGGTTAGTTCAGTTCCTCCTTTGGTTAGGTTAATTTAGTTATGTTTTCTTTTGATTTGGTTACTCCATCTCCTTTATTGCGGCCCGATAGGGCTGCCTCTGCTTCTTGTTGCAGCAGCCCTTTAGGGACCGCTACAGAACCTTTTGCTTGCTACACATTAAGCGTGTTAGGTTAATTCAGTTTTACTTTCTTTTTGATTAGTTCAGGTTAGTTCAGTTATGCTTTTCCTTTGGTTTGATCATTTCAGTTGTAATTGTCTTGTAGGGCTGCCTGTTAGAGCCGCGTCTGCTTTTTGCCTCAGCAGCTCTTTAGGCACACTGTTGTTTATGTTAGTTCAGTTTTGCTTTGCCTTTGGTTAGTTCAGGTGAGTAGGTGAGTTCAGTTGTTTTTCCTTTGATTAGTTCAGGTTTACTTGTCCTTTAAGGCGGGCCAAGGACTGCCTCTAGACCTTGTCACAGTTAGTTTAGTGTTACTTTGCCTTTTGTTACATTATTTCTTTCTTTCTTTAGGATAGGTTAAGTTTAGTTATTTTTTTTCCTTGGTTTTTTTTTGTTCATTGGTTTGTTGATATAGGACAGTTTAGATTAGTGGAGGTATTTCTTTTTTTTTCTTCAGTTACGTAACATTTGGCAACGTTGCATATTCGTCTTGTCGACAATTGACAAAAAACGTTTTGGCATTTGTCGCAGTTTGGAATACAGTTTTACTTTTTTTTCTTCAGTCAATTTTTTTTCATTTATTGTTTTCAGATCTCGCAAAAAAACGTTTACTCGCATTTAATATAAAAGAGGTAAGTTCAATCTACCACCTGCAGTAACCTTGCTCAAGAATAAAGCGTTTTTTCTAACGTAATCGAACTTACCGAAATGAGTAAATTTTTTTTTAAATAAAAAAAGTGTATTTATCCGCACTTAATATGAAAGAGGTAAGTATAATCTATCACCTACTGTAATTTTTTTTAAGAAAAAAACGTTTTTTTTTGAGCCGACTTAATATTTACCTTCCCCTTATTATACTATTTCGAGAATGAAAGAAAAAGTAGAAATTTGTCAAACAATATCCAGAAAACTGTATCGAACACAATGGGAATCATCTTAAGGAGTAAGCAGAGAGGAAGTGCATAGAAACCAAGTACAAAATAATACCGAAGAACATTAAAAGACGAGAATAAAGACTCTTTATTTACCGAAAGCAGTGAAATTGGATGTGAAAAATGACTGATCGGAACTTTTGTCAGTGGCCAAAGCTCTAAAAAAAAAACAAAAATCTACGCCGCAGACCAAAGATTGTGCGAACATGGACATTAGGGTTTTCCCAGTTTACCGCAATAGAATTGATATGGACTGGAGCAAAAGGGTATTACCACAAGCATATAGATGATGAGCTTAAATCGGAGCATGTAGAGCAAAGGTTTGGCAAGATGCATTGGAATACCTAGTAACAGAGGTGATGAAAAAGGTGTTTGGTCTAGTCTACCATACATTCACAAAGTCACAGACACAATCGGCAGGATGAAAAAAAGTGAAAAGTGTTTTTAAACCGACTCCCACAATACAACAGAGCCTAAAATTGGGCAAGCATCAGAGTGATCCTCTATAAGCATCCGGGGTTTACAAAGCTTCATGCAGCTCTGACCTGGTATAAATGCATTGACACCACCAAACGTAGTATTTTCACGAGAACTACGGAACATAAAAGAAGTTGCAGGATGGAACAAACACAAAAAAAAGTCAGCAGTAGTAGAGCACACTCTCTCTGAAGTTCACGACATTCTTTTTAACGAGGTGGATATCTTACATCAAACGCTGCGTTACTATCTGAGACTAAAGAGGAAAGTCATTGAGATCTTCAAGCACATGAACAATTTCGACAGGAAAGAGGAAATTACGGCCGTAATTCAGACCGTAAGAGAGTTCCACTTCAGCATTGTGGTGACAGTAAAAATACCACGGAGCGTTTAGAGCTAAAATCAGTCAAGGTCGAGATACAAGGAAGATCACTTCGCCCATTGCCTCATCGGAATTGATAATGTCCGACGTAGTTATGGGCGAACCGTCAGGAAGAAATTCCATTGAACCGCGGCTTCAAAGGCCAGAACACACTTCACACACAAAAATGTATCTTTAGTTAATAGCTATAAAGCAATTATGTTGAAACATTGTAAAGCATCTTTATCTTTTATTCCCAATCTAAAATTTAATAAATTTAGCCGAGTTTCAGATTTGTTCTTCTTTAAAACACCTATGATTAATGAAGAAATTACTTAATGTTTTCTGGAAAATATGATTTTTTTTTGCTTATGAACATTTAGACCTATTTTTGAATCCTATATTGTTTTAATTGTTTCCTATTTCTTCCAGTTTTTCTTCAAAGTTGGTTTTGTTTTTAAAGCACAGATTGCTAACTGCTTCAATCTACAAAAATATACATAGATGGAAATGAAACATAATATAGTACAAATTGGTGGATTAGTTATTATATTGAAAACTTTTCGTGTCTTCTTTCCAAATTCTGTAAAAAAATAGAAATACAAAAAGGAATTATATAGAGATCGATACGACATGATTCTTTTCAAATCGTAACCTACAGGAACTGACCAAATTCTTCTAATATCTGATATATTTTATTTATTTTTTTATTATATATTTTTTTTGAAGTCTGAAGTAAAAGGAAATTCCAGAATTAATATGGTACGAATTCTATGAGAATTTAATCCGAATAACATTCCGAAAAGACTAAATGTAATTTGATATAACGACTTATGAGTATAACAAGCTAACCTCGAATTGTTTACATCAGGAAACATTTTGGTAGTCACTGTGTTATCTGATTTGATTCATATCAAGTGTGGACTTTAGACCCGCCAGTTAAGACCCGATGCGACTATAGCTGTTGTGTAGCGGCCGCTCCCTTACTGAATCTGTATCATGGTTTACCTTAACTAACCTAAACAAATAAATAAACTAACCTGGCCTGACCTAAATTATCCTAAACTTGCCTAACCTTACCTGAACTAACCTAAACTAACCTCAACTGACCTAACTTAATCTGAAATTAGCAGAACCAATCTGACCTGACTTAACTTGACCGGAACTAACCTAAAAAGATAACTGAATTGACCTAAACTAAAATGAACTAAAGAAAACTGAACTGAATTAACACGACTTATGTGCAATAATCAACAGGACCTGTAACAACCTTAAGAAGTCGCTACAAAAGGACTTCCTGTATAAATCATCCAGCAAACTTTTTTATTTCATTGTGTTTAGTATATTCCAAAGTACCATTTAAAAAGAAAAAAACCTAAAAACCATGTGGATCGTATATCGACTTAGAGGCCGTGAAGATCACTCTGTGTAGGAATCATGTGGCGAATTTTTTTATTGACTTACAACCTGACCCAAAACCTGACCAGATATAACACAAAAAAATAACTGAATTGAGCTAACAGAACTTATGTGCAATGATCAACAGGACCAGTAGCGACGCTAACAGGCAACAACCTGTCACACAAAAAGACACTATATATATAAATCATCCAGCGATTTTTTTATTTCATCGTGTTTAGTACGCCACTCCAAGGTCTATTTAAAAATAAGAAACCTAAAAACTATGAAAATCGTATATCGATAAAGGACACCCTGTACATGAATAATCAGTTTTTAGAATTTCTCCAAGTACCCACTCGTAAAAAACTTAAAAATTCCGTGGATGGTGTTTCAATATTGGGTAATTCAACGCAACTTTACGAAGTGCAAACGTTTCGACTCTATATTGAGGCGTGCTCAGGGACGATCGAGGTCAAAAAGCCGGCGTCGTCGAAATGAAAAATTGTTATGGAGTGTGGATGTTTCATTTCGACGATGCGACTTCCTAACCTTGGTTAGCCCTGCATTGTGAAACTGTAATTTTTAATACCAGTCTTATAAATGTATATATTTTCGTTCACCATTGCTAGATGAAATTTTTATAAATAAAACTTTTCGAAGAATCTCTCAATACAATACACAAAAAAGATAATCCAATAAACCATGTAACAAAAAAAATAAAGAGTATTCATTCATCATATAACGTGGTAACAGCAACAATCGGCGACATTAATAATAAAACTTCCGTCCACACAAAAGTTACATAAGACTAATAAACAATTGAATTGAAATTATTGCTACGCATAGGAATCCACAATGCACTCACCATAAGAAGTGAGAAACTCCACAATTCCAAACGGTGGTACGTAATCCAAAGTAAAAAGTACCGCTTCAAAGTCACTCTATCTACCACAACAGCACTTTGCCATCATTTTATCAACGCGATTGCCAAACAGCGTACAAATTGACAAAAAAAAACAGCCTAGCAAACAACTCTAGTCAAGATAGTACTACTTATTTATCTAACCATTAACGATTCAGCGGTCTAGTCTAATCAAACAGACATAACATTGCAGAAATTGCCTTTATTGCTCGTTGCCGTCACAGGTAACCGTTACGTGAACTAACTAAACTTACAATTTGGAAAAAAATTGCAAAACAAACGAGTGTCGTTCAAAACTAAAACCGAAAAAAACTTTACGGTAGTTTTAAAAAGTTCGAGGCGCGATCGAAAATAAAACTACGGCCGCAGGATCTCGGTGCCACCACTGCGATTCCAATGCCGAGCGCAACTGCTGATAACTTGAAGTTCGAGCAGAAAACAACACTGAACAACGCGCACCAGAATTCCACTCGGTTCGGAGTTTTTTTTTCGTTCGTTGGCTCGGCCAAGATACTCGCAGTAGGCTGTGTTGTCGCGTTTATGTTGTTTTTTTATAGTGTTATTAATGTTGATAAGATATATTTTGTAAATTAAACGAAATGGTCAGGAACTAACCAGAACTAACATCGTTGTGTCATCGTCATGTTATGATAACAGTTGAAACGACGAGGAAGATAAATGACAATTTTTCTCGTTCTTTATAGGGCATTTTAAGGACTAAGACATTTTTTTGTTTTTTTTTTAATCAATTTTTTTTCTGAAAATTCTTTATAATAAGAAAAATGACAGTTTTTGTCTTCTATTATAAACTATTATAAAGCATTTTCAGGGAAAAAAATAAAAAAAAAAAAACACAAAAAATGTAAATTTTTTTGTCCTCCATTATATATCATTTTCAGGAATAAAAATGAAAAAAAACTGTAATTTCTGTGTCCTGAAAATTCTCGATAATGGAGGACAAACAACTAACATTACATACTCTATAAAGGACGACCAAAATTACATTTTTCTTAAAGTCTCCATAGAGTATTTTCAGGAAAAAAAAAACAAAAAAAAGAGTCAATTGTTTGTTTCCATTATAGAGAATTTTTTTGGAGGATTAAAAATTGACATTTTTTATTTTTTTTTATTCTTTTCCTGAAATTGCTCCATAAATAAAGGAAAAAAAGAACGGATTTTTTTGTTTGTTTTAATTTTTTATAATGCAGGACAATTGTATTTTTTAAGTCATTTTAGAGCATTTTCTGGAAAAAATTAACTTTAAAAAATTTTTTTTCCTGAAAATGCTCTAATATGGAGGACCAAAACAAAATTGTCATTTTTTTTTTAGTATTGTACAACGGATTGCAGATTTCAGCAGAAAAGATAAAATTATGATATATGAATACAAAAAAATAAATTACCAAAAACACAGAAAGCAAGTTAATATAATAATAAAAAACGATTTGCATTTGTATGACCTCCATAACCAGTCTTGCCAGGTCTGATAAAGTTACAACTGAATTTGGTAATTTGTTGTGCCCACTTCGGTGACAGCTTTAAAGAACAAAATCCAATTCTTTTGATTTTTTAAAATAGTCGGTTTATTCGGGATTCTTTTGCGATTTCTTTTGTAGTGACAGTAGTTTCTGGAAACTTATCCTCCTCCTCAGCTGTAATAATTACAGTATTTTCTTCTTTTCCCTTCTTTTTTTTCTTTCAAATACCTTTGTCTAGAACTGTGATCTCTTGTACGATTTTTGGTAGTTCTTTACGTTGGACTCTCTTCCACAGTTACAGTGGCTTGATCTTTCTTGCCTCTGTTCTCTACAGTCACAATATCGGTATTTGCCTCTTTGTCACCTTTCTTCTTTTTAATAATTGCTCTGGTTTTCACAATCTGCTTCTTAGCTGCATCGTGTTCAAAAACGGTTATTTCTTGAAAATCTTCAGATATTTATAGTATTTGATATTCCGATTCTTAAGGCTTTTTTTTCGACAACTATAGTAAATTGTAAATAGCTGTTTTACGGGCACCTTTACTGTATATGTGCTTGTTCCTCTTCAACGTCCTTTTTCTTCTTTAGAATTTGTTTTTCATTCCTTATATGGGAGCACCATCCCGAATAATAACGGTTTGCGTTTTATTCAAATTTTTCTCTATAGTAGCAATTCCAGTTTTCTTTTCTCCTTATTGTCTTTCTATATTACTAGTTTCTTGCCAACTTTCTTTTTAGACACTGAATTTTCTTATTATTCTTACTCTTCTGTTTGCTGTGGCGGCCCTTCAACAAGAAATTCAGGCCACTTAGGTATTCCTTCCTACTCTAAGTAACGAAGAAAAGACCAAAACAAATTTTATGGTTGTTTGAGGTTGTTTGCCCTTCTCGTCTACTGCATTTTCCTCTTTTTTCCTTGTCGCCTTTTCTCTTGTTCCAGGTTCCTTTTCCTCATTATTCTTTGTTTGTTGTTTCGGACAACTTTTTGTTCTTTAACTTTTTTCTATCGACCTAAATTGGACTTTTCATTGAGTTTTCATTTTTTCGATGTATGTTTGTACTTTTCCAATGAGTTTAATGTACAAATTTTGATATGAAATGAGACAAGTTTAACCCAAATTTTTTTTTTACCTACAATAAGTCCTAATGTTTTTACAATTTTATCGGTTTTGCCCTGATATAGAACTTTTACAACACGAGTCAAAATATTTATGGAAAGCATTTTGGTCCGAGAAGAGCCCTTTTAGCAATATTTGGAACTTTTTTTGAAATTTTTTCAAAACGATTTTTGCTTAAAATATTACAAATCTTTGAAATTTTTGCTTTTCTATACAACTTTTGTTCCGATGCTTTTCGTCATTATTCACTAAAAAAAGTTGTTCTTATATAAATTTGTTGTTGTTTTTATTCTTTCTCACGTTTTCTGCAATTTTTGTTTTTTTTTTCATTTTGAAATTGAACTTTTTGTTAGTTTTTGACTCTTGGGAGTAATTTCAACACGAAACTAAATTTCTCAAAGAATATACTCTAATTGTAAGGTAAATTGATTTTGCATCGAGACAATTTTCGTCCAAAACTCAAAACTATGTTTTTGAAATCAGTAAGTCTTCATTTTTCAAGTGTTTTATACAGTTCTTGCCCGAAATAAAATTTTTCGACACATTCAAAAATCTATTTTCATTTAAAAAATTTTGTTTCAAAAAAGGACTTCTTTTTCGAAGCTTAGGTTCCTTCTATGTTTTGTTCTTTAATATTTTTTTTTCATGGACTTCACTGTACAGAATGTTTCAAATTCGAGCCACATCATTGGGATCTCAACAACGGTAAGAGATACAGGGTCGGTTAAATTGGGGCGAAGTTGCGCAGTTTGGAGTTCATTGTTCAATAATATGCCGTTTAAACATTTGAAAAATTCCGATTACTTCCGGAAATATCCGAAAAAATACGAAATTTTAAAATATCGTTTTTATTTTGTTTTGAGCTTATTCGAAGAGATAATTCAAAATGATTGACACTTCGTCATTGCAACTTCTACTGCCCTGTAAGATGGCATATTTAGTTTCTTCCTGCGACGTTTCGTTTTTTGGGAACCATCATCAACTTTACTTTTTTAAATACGGACTTGGATTTTTTATTTGTTATTTTGCTCGCTCTTTTTAATCCAAACAACACGATATTCAATATGACATATATTGCAATTAAAATCTAGCTAGAAATCGCTTTTTCTTTAAATTTTATTATATAAAATTCTTATGTAATATATAACACCGATTTTATTACTAAACGAAGCACTAAACAAAAAGATAAAACATTAAAGTAAATACTCGATCTCCCTGCACCTCAATACATTTTTGAGTTCTTCTAAGCAAGTTGCTGGTAATTGGCCGTTCAATTGTTCTAGCTCGTATAGCCCTTGCTTCCGTTATTAAATTCCGATCATTGGTTGGGTATTTGAATATGCAGTTTTTCCAATAACGGAGGGGGGGGGGAATGCTTTGGGTACCTACACACTGCTAAGCACGGTTCCCTTATGTTTGTCCACGCTTTGTCCGTTTTTGTTTAATGTACGTCACTCCCCGTGGTTGTTCTGATGGACAATAAACATCGTTACTATCTGACGATAAACTGCTACAATTTAAGTAGAATAGCCCTGAAAAAGACGTAAAATAAACGTCGAAACGTCGGCAATTTCTTCGGAAGCGTAGAAGTTTTATTTTGGGTCCTTCTCCCGCTACCTTTCTCCTGGAAATAAAAATCTTGTGGACGCTAACCCTAAACCACCTTTCAAATAACCCTAAAGAAAGTAATCCAGAGAAGAAAGATCGGGACTTCTTTCTGGCAAGTGGCAACACTCCTTGTTTCCAATCCACTGGTTGGGAAAGAATTCGTTTAAAAAATGTGTAACATCTCTTCCGGGATGCGGCAGTTCGCCTAACCTGTGTCCATGGTACTCAAATCCATGGCACCGTTTTCAAAAATGAATTAATGCATTAGCGTTCTAGGATAAGCCAAACAGGATTGAATCATTCTTAGCATTTAAGAGCCTATATCATTATCTTAGATGGTTAATTGTAATTTATGTTATTTGTAAAATATCTATTAGAGTATTTTTCTTGTTGCAAGTTATGTATTTATAAATGAATTCAAAAATTCTTGATAAAAAAAAGGAAATATAATAGGAGAACAAGAGCTATACGCGAACTAGACTAATTCAACGGGCCATAACCAGGAAATTGCTTAGAAGACGTTTTGGTTAGTGCTTTGTTTGATAGTTAGACATCCTAGTACCAATAGGTAGTAAAGGAGATAATAATAAAAAGAAAAAACGCTTTTTAGCTAAACTGTGATTACAAAATATCTCATATGGCATATCGTGTTGTTTGGTTTAAAGAGAGCAATAAAAATAACGAATAAAAAATCCAGATCCGTATTTAAAAAAGTAAAGTTGATGATGTTTACCAAAAAACGAAACGTCGCAGGAAGGAACTAAATATGTCATCTTACAGGGCATGGTTTCTTTATTGGCTGAAACTAACCGATCACCTTTTGATTTTGAAAAAGTTGCAACGACGAAGTGTCAATCATTTTAAATTATCTCTTCGAATAAGCTCAAAACAAAATAAAAACAATTTTTCAAAATTTAGTGTTTTTTCGGACATCTCCGGAAGTAATTGAGATTTTTCAAATGTTAAAACGGCATATTATTGAACTCCAAATTGCGCAACTTTGCCCCAATTTAACCGACCCTGTATCTGTTACCGTTGCTGAGGTCCCAATGATGTGGCTCGAATTTGAAACACCCTGTACAACGGATTATGCATTTCAGCAGAAAACATTTGCCTAAAAAAACATGATATTACGTAGTTTCCTTTTCCATTACAAAAAAAAAACAAAAACACATAAAGCAAGGTTAAATAATAATAAAACACGATTTCAATTTGTAGGACCTCCGTAACTAGTCTTGCCAGGTCTGATAAAATTTCAGGTGGATTTGGTAATTTGTTGTGCCCACTTTGGTGACAGCTTTAAAGAACAAAATCCAATTCTTTTGATTTTTTTAAATAGTCGGTTTATTCGGGATTTATTTGGGATTTTTTTTGTAGTCACAGTAGTTTCTGGTAACTTATTCTCCTCCTCAGATGTGATAATTATAGTATTTTCTTCTATTCCATCTTTTTTTTCTTTCGAATACCTTTGTCTAGAACTGTGATCTCTTGTACGTTGTTCTTTGTCCTTTGTTTGTCTTGTTGTAGTTCTTTAAGTTGGACTCTCTTCCACTGTTACAGTGGCTTGAGCTTTTTTGGCTTTTTTCTCTACAGTCATAATTTCGGTATTCGCCTCTTTGTCATCCTTCTTCTTTTTAATAATTGCTCTGCTTTTCACAACCTGTTTCTTAGGTTCATCGTGTACAAAAATGGTTATTTCTTGAAAATCTTCAGGTAGTTATAGTGGTTTAGGTGTAGCGTCCTCAAGATTTTTATTTTCAGGAGAAAGGTAGCGGGAGAAGGAGCTAAAATAAAACTTCTACGCTTCCGCAGAAATTGCCTACGTTTCGACATTTATTTTACGACTTTTTCAAGGCTATTCCACTTAAATTGAAGAAGTTTATCGTCAGATAGTAATGATGTTTATATGTCTCTTCCGGTGGACAATAAACATCATTACTATCTGACGATAAACTTCTTCAATTTAAGTGGAATAGCCTTGAAAAAGACGTAAAATAAACGTCGAAACGTCGGCAATTTCTGCGGAAGCTTAGAAGTTTTATTTTAGGTTCTTCTCCCGCTACCTTTCTCCTGAAGGTATTTATAGTATTTGATATTCCGAATCTTCAGGTTTTTTTTGCAACAACAACTATTTACTATAGTAAGTGGCTCTTTTACGTTAATATGTGCTTTACTGTAATATGTGCTTGTTCCTCTTCAACGTCCTTTTTCTTCTTTAGAATTTGTTTTTAGTTACTTATATAGGAACACCATCCTGAATAATAACGGTTTACGTTTTATTCAAGTTTTTTCTCTATAGTAGCAATTTCAGTTCTCTTTTCTCCTTATTGCCTTTCTATATTACTAGTTTCTTGACAACTTTCTTTTTAGACTCTGATTTTTCTTATTATTCTTGACTCTTCTATTTGCGGTGGCGACCCTTCCACAAGAAATTCAGGGCGCTTAGGTATTCCTTCCTACCCTAAGTAACGAAGAAAAGACCAAAACAAAATGGTTGTTTGGGGTTGTGTGCCCTTCTCGTCTACTGCATTTTCTTCTTTTTTCCTGGTCGCCTTTTTTCTTGTTCCAGGTTCCTTTCTCACTATTTTTTAATTGCCCGTATTTCTCTAATATTCGTTGTTTGTTGTTTCGGACAACTTTTTGTACTTTAACTTTTTTCTATCGATCTAAATTGGACTTTTCATTGAGTTTTCATTTTTTCAATATATTTTTGAACTTTTCCAACGAGTTTAATGTACTAATTTTGATATGAATGACACAAGTTTGACCCAAAACTGTGTTTCATAACGATTAATGAGTCCTAATGTTTTTACAATTTTATCGCATTTGACCTGTTATAGAACTTTTACAGCACGAGTCAAAATATTTATTGAAAGCATTTTGGTCCGAAAAAAGCTTTTTTGGCGATATATGGAACTTTTTTGAAATTTTTTTCAAAACGCTTTATGCTTAAAATATTAGAAATATTTAAAATTTTTGCTTTTCTATACCACTTTTAGACATTTTTTTTTCTGCTTATTCCGGGTATTCGTGTTTCGAAAAAGGACTTCTTTTTCTAATTTTTCGAAGCTTAGGTTCCTTATATGTGTTGTTCTTTCATATTTTTTTTTCATGGATTTCACTGTACATATAGATACGTAAGATAATTTTTATTCAAAGTTTGATTTTTTTGAACAAGTGAAGTGAACATTTGTAACGTAAACTTTGATATACCATATACTTTGATATACGATATAATATATTTAAATTTATTTTTATTGAGAAAATGTTGATCTAACACTGTGTTTTTTACGAATAATTCCCGAATTTTGATTTTTTTTTACGGTATTGACCCGAAATCTAACGAGACAAAAATCAATTTTTTTTGAAAAAATTATTGTCCGAAAAGGACCCCTTTCAGCAAATGTTTGAAAGCTTTCAAACGATTACAGCCTAAAATTGGAAATATTATAAATTCAGGCGTCTAAATATGTGCTTCTTTGCAGATATTTTTTCATCCTTTTCTAATTATTCCAGATTTTTTCCTTTCGATGATTTTCGTAATTTTTTATTTATTACTTTTTTTTTCATTTCATACTATTCTTTTACTTTTCTATTCTTATTCTTTGTCATGTTTTGCTCAAATTTTTGTTCTCCTGTACTTTTGTCATGATCTAAATTGGACTTTTTATTGGGCTATTATTTAATCTTTTGAGGTAATTTTGATCCAAAATCTAGGTTTTACAACGAGTGAACAATTGTAATGAAATTGATTTGCATTGAGGCAATTTTGAATAAAAACTATTTTTTTTTAATTAATAATTCCTAATTTTTCAAGTTCTATAAAATTTTGGCCCGAGATAGAACTTCTCGAATTAGAAAAAATAATCTATTTTTATTCAGAAAATTTCGGTCCGAAAAGAAAAATTTGTTTGCAATATTTGAAAGCTTTTAGATGATTTTGACCCGAAATTAAAAATATTCTTTTAAATTTGTGCCTCTACAAACCTACTTCTTCTAGACTTATTATTTCATTTCCTAATTTTTCCAGGGTTCTTAACTCGGCACTTTTGCAGTTTTTTATTTAGTTTTTTCTTTCTTTATGTTATTTAATTTTTCATATTTTTCTATTTTTATTTTGTTGTTAAAATATTTGTTTTTTTTTATAGATCTAAATTAGACTTTTTATTGTGTTTTCATACGTTCAAATTTTTTTTTTTTTGACCTAGACTATGCTCTTCAGCCGACTTTTTGTAACTTTAATCATATTAATAGCCACTGAATGGAAATTCTTCACCAACGAGACTTCTGAGTACTATTTCGACTTAAAAATGGTTTCTTTGGCACTTCAACTTCAACCTAATTCTTCGGTTTCTTTATGGCCAGTAGGAAGGAGCCTTCACAACTGACTTGTTTTTAATAATAAAATATTTGTTCCCTTTCACTTGCAACATACGAATACTCGTAATACTTAATTTAAACACAATTATTTTCGTACAAGATTGTGGGTTTTAAATTGGGCTGTGATAATCGTAATTTTAACTCGAAAAACAAGAACGAAGCGACTGATCGATCTGCTTTTGTTATTGAGCGTAAACCGGTTCAAAACAAATGAATGTAATCGCGGAAAACAGCTGAACCGGCGTCTGGTTCCGGTGCACGGCGACGGCGTCTTTCGGTACATGTGCGACCGACAGCACGGTAGTCCGGACAACGTTGCCATGTCTTAACGATTCTCAGACACACCTTCCATATTGATCTTAAACTGGTCTATTGACTGAGAAAGAAGACGCAATTTTTCCAGTTTGACTTAAATGACTTACAAAAGTGAAAAAAAAAACTGTTACACAAAAATAATTATATTGCATTCAAATATGATAAAAATCAAACTTTTGCGCCTGTTTCAAGTAAAATCAGATTTTTTTATTAATTAAAAAAAAACATTATTTTTTTTTGTAGACGGGTTGTCGCCGTGTGCACAGTGTGGCGATTTAACCATATTCGTACTAGTTAATATACTATGAACGTCAATCTTTCCCCACGGATTAAAAGTGCAGCTTCTAGTGACCTTTGGAAACCAAGATTAGGCTCACTGCTTGCTAATGCGCACATTCTTCTGCGCAAGATATATGCGGAAGACACGCCCATTAAAAAAATTGCGTTTTCGGCCGGACGCCCTAGTGCGCTCTCGGAGTATTTTCATCCTTCTATTCGCAATGAGATAACAAAGGATGGTAGTAATGTCGCAGCGCACAGAGCAGTCTACCGGAAACTCTAGAAGAATAAATGTTTGAGGTTGGGTCAACTCTGAGTACTTTTTGACATGAAAAGAAAATTTGTAATAACGAAAGATCGAAGATTTGTTTTTTTGATTATAGGCTCGTATTTATTTTAAAACAAATTAGTGTAATAAGTAATAAATATTCATCGGGCGGCTTGCAACATCGCTTGGTGGTAGTGAAAGTGGACCGTTCCCGTCAAAGATCGCGTAGGTTCAAATACTTTGTCCTACAATAACACCAAGACTATCAAGTGTATTGTGTATTGATTTCTTGATACCTGACTCGTAAGTCAAGGCAAGGAAGGGCGGCAAAAGACTACCAAGTGTATTGTGTATTGATTTCTTGACACCTCACTTGTAAGCCAAGACAAGGAAAGGCGCCAATATTTTGTAGTATGGTTAGACTTTTTCTGAACATGAAAATGGTGAGTATTGGGTCTTTTTGAGGTTTTATGATTATAATTAATTAATAGTTTTTTATGTATTAAGAGCGAAAAGTACAAGTTTTTTTGCTCGGAGAGTGAAGTTTGCCGCTCGACGCGAAGCGGAGAGCGGCAATCACTCGAGAGCAAAAAAGTTACTTTTTGCTCGTAATGCATACAACGTTTTTTCTTCAAAGGATCAATTTCAAATAATGTGAATCACAACTGGCCATAACTGAAGACACAATCTGAAAATTTAAATCAAAGTGACAATGACGTTTTTAATAATTGCTTGAGTGGTGGTAGTTGCTATTGACAGCAAGCGAAAAAATCTTTATCGCTTGCTGTCCTGGGCAACGCGCAGAAAAGTAAACTCACATTCTGATCCTCAAAAAAGGCTAGGTTTTCGTTTGTCAAATGAAAGCGTAAAATGCGTCATTATTTGACGTTTGTAGAAAAATTAAATTACATTATTATGGTTTCATTATCAATATCAACTACTGATTAATGTGTAAATTGTAGGCGCGTACCCGCCAAAAAAAACCTAAAAAGTTAGGTTAACAGCAAATGACGTTGAAAGTATTACGGCATTGTCATGTGTACATTATATTCAGGAATAGAACAGAAGCTTTATTTTAAATAAATTATGAGTTTTTAGTTTTTTCTTACACCACACCATGCTAATTTGCCAAGTTAACTAACAGGTCAAACATTTTAGAAACTAAAAGCAATTCTTAGTATTTTTTATATTGATATAATTCATTATTAGATAATTAGATATTTGATATTTCGGCGAAAACTTAATAAAACATAAAGCTTGGCATCGTCGATTTTTCTAAATTAAGGGGCGGAGCTTGCCAGCTGCGCATGCGCTTTTGTTGCCACTGAGCCGGATTTTTTCGGGCTGAACTTTTTAATGTTACGTTATAATTATATGTCAATTATTATTTATATGGATTTAACATCGCAGGGTAAGGAAATCCTCGTATACTTCGTGCACGTTTAAAATCCTTTTGGCAGACCGATTTCGGCTCTAAGCTGTCATTTCAAACACAATACTACAACTGTAATGTAAATTGATTTTGCATTGAGACAATTTTCTCCCAAAATTCAAAACTATGTTTTTTAAAATATAAGTCTTGATTTTTCAAGTTTTTTATACAGTTCTTGCCCGAAATAAAACTTTTTGGGCCATTCAAAAATCAATTTTTTATTTATAAAATTTTGGTTCGAAAAGGGACTTTTTTTTTATTTATCAGATCATCGAAATTTTAGACGATTCTGGCGAAATTATATATATTTTAAATTTGCTTATTTTTATAATTATTTTTATATGATTTTGAAAATTTTCTTAGCTGACGCTGTCGCTGTACTTTTTATTTTGTTTCCTTTTGTGTCCTATTATTGTTCATATTTCTCTATTCCTATTATTTGTCATGTTTTCACATAAAACATGTTTCGTTCTTTCATATTTTTTGTTCATCCATCTAAATTTCACTGTACATTGTTTTTATTGTCAAGATAATTTTTACTCAGTTTGTTACTTTTTGAACGAGCGAACTGAACCTTTGTAATATAAACTGATTTTTATTGAGAAAATTTTGGTCCAAAACTATGTTTCTTTTTGCGAATAATTCCGGAATTTTGATTCTTTTTTACGGTATTGGCACGACATAGAACCTCTGCAACGAGACAAAAATCGATTTTTAAGGAAAAAATTATAGCCCGAATAGACCTCTTTCAATAAATGTTTGAAAGCTTTTAAACGATTAAAGCCTAAAATTAGAAATATTTTAAATTGATGCGTCTAAATATCTGCTTCCTTTGGACATATTTTTTCATCGTTTTCTAACTATATAAGATTTTTTCACTTTCGATGATTTTCGAATTTTTTTTTATTACTTTTCTTCTCACTCCTTAATGTTCTTTTATTTTTATATTCTTATTCTTTTTCATGTTTTGCTCATATTTATGTTCTTCTATATTTTGGTCATGATTTAAATTGAACTTTTTATTGGGATATTCTTTAACCATTTGAAGTAATTTTGACCCACAATTGAGAATTTCCAGCGAGTGAACATTTGTATTGAAATTGATTTACATTAAGACAATTTTGGACCAAAACATTTTTTTTTTTAATTAGTAATAATTTTTCTGTAATTTTTTTAAAGTTTTTAAATGATTTTGGCCCAAAATTACAAATATTCTTAAATTTGTGTCTTTACCTACCTACTTCTTCTAGACTTATTATCTTATAGTTTCCTAATTTTTACCGTCGTTGACTCAGTTAGAACAAGAGATCATTTCGCCCATTGCCTCTTCGCCTTTGATAATGGCTGCAGCAGCTGTAGACGAAACGTCAGTATGAAATTCTTCTGCACCACGGCTTCAAAGCCCCGAAAACACTTTAGATTGTAGAAATAGATTTATTTGTTGATTTTTGCCAAAACTAAGATTTTTGGATTTTTATCGTTGATCCAACTTTAATAATTTTTTTTTAAATAATGGAGATTTTATTGCACATATTGAGTTTGTGCACACTGAAAAAAATCGTATATAGCGTTTTGAGCAGATTTTGTTTAAAATTTTGAATTTTAGATTACGTTAGTTCAGTTAGTTTTTTGAAACCTTATTTAATCCGTTTTGCCTTAGCAATTCCGTTTTGAGAGGTTATGGGCTTAACACAATAGTGTTGAAGGGGAAGGAAAGACTCGTATATTTTGTGCAATTTAATTTAAAATTCTTTTGTCGGACCGATTTCGGCTTTAACACTATTTTTTTAAGCCCATAACCTCACAAAATGCAATTCCTAAGGCAAAACGGATTAAATAAGGTTTCGAAAAACTAACTAAACTAACGTAATCTAAAATTCAAAATTTAAAACAAAATCTGCTCAAACAATCTCAAAAAGTTATATCGGATTTTTTTCAGTGTGCACAAACTCAATTTGTGCCATAAAATCTCCATTATTTAAAAAAAAAATAAATTAAAATTGGATCAACAATAAAAATCCAAAAATTCAAACTTTAACCATAGAAATGCAAAAATCTTAGTTTGGGTCCAAAGGAATTTCTTCCTGACGTTTCGTCTACAGCTGCGGCAACCATTATCAAAGGCGATGAGGCAATGGGCAAAGTGACCTCTCGTGCTGACTGAGTCAACAACGGGAAAAATTAGGAAACTATAAGATAATAAGTCTAGAAGACGTAGGTAGGTAGAGACACAAATTTAAGAATATTTGCAATTTTGAGTAAAAATTATCTAAAAGCTTTAAAAATTTTGCAGAAAGATTATAAATAATAAAAAAAAATTTTTTGGTTCAAAATTGGCTCGATGTAAATCAATTTCATTACAATTGTTCACTGGTTGGAAAACTTCAATTTTGGATCAAAATTTCCTCAAAGGATTAAAGAATATCCCAAATACAAAGTTCAATTTAAATCATGACAAAAATATAGAAGAACATACATTTGAGCAAAACATGACAAAGAATAAGAATAGAAAAATAAAAGAACAGTAAAGAATGAAAAAAAAAGTAATAAAAAAAAAATTCGAAAATCATCGAAAGTAAATAAATCTGAAATAATTAGAAAAGGATGAAAAAATATTTCCAAAATAAGCAGATATTTAAATGCATGAATTTAAAATATTTCTAATTATAGGCTGTAATCGTTTGAAAGCTTTCAAACAATTGCTGAAAGAGGTCCTTTTTCGGACTATAATTTTTTCCATAAAAATTGGTTTTTGTCTCGTTAGAGAGGTTCTATTTCGGGTCAATACCGTAAATCAAAATTCAAAAAAAAAACCAAAATTCGTTAATTATTGGCAAAAACAGTTTTAAATGAAAATTTTCTCAATAAAAATCAGTGTACATTACAATTGTTCTCTTCACTCGTTCAAAAACTCAAACTTAGAGTAAAAATTATCTTGACAGAATAAAAAAACATTTACAGTGAAATTAAGATCGATGAAAAAAATATGAACGGGAAATATAAAACTGAGTTTCCTTACATGTTTTATTCTTTCATCTGGAAACATGACAAATAATAGGAATAGAGAAATATGAACAAAAAGGACAAGAAAGGAAAAGAACTCCTACGATTAAGAAAAAAATAAATTTTTAAATTCACAAGATAAGTGGAAAGAAAATAAGCAAATTTAAAATATATCTAATTTTGGGCCAAAATCGTCTAAAATCTCGATGATCTGATAATTCGAAAAAAAGTCCCTTTTTGAACCAAAATTTTATAAATAATAATTGATTTTTGATTGGTCCGAAAAGTTTTATTTTGGGCAAGAACTGTATAAAAAAACTTGAAAATTCAAGACTTATTCATTTAAAATACACATTTTTTGAATTTTGGGCGAAAATTGTGTCGATGCAAAATCAATTTACACTACAACAACTACAGTACCGCCTTTGGGAAATTCAATTTTATATTTAAATTACTGCGCAAGAGTCAAAAAGCCAACAAAAAGATTTCAAAATGAAAAAAAAAATACAGAAAACGTAACAAAGAATAAGAATACACATTTACGATTAATATAAGAACAATTACAAATGTTTTAAATGAATAGTGACGAAAAGCATCGAAACAAAAAACCCGGAATAGGCAGAAAAAAATGTTCAAAAGACGTATAGAAAAGCACAAATTTCAAATTTTACCGACATTTTAAGCAAAACACGAAACATGAAAAAATTTAAAAGAAAGTTGCAAAAAAGGCTTTTTTCGGACCAAAGAGTCCAATTTAGATCGATAAAAAAAAAGTTAAAGAACAAAAGGTTTGGACCACAGCAAAGCCCGGAAAACACTTTAGATTGTATTTTGACCTGCCGTCAAAGCCTTCACAGTCTTAGAAATCTATTTCTAACGATAAAAAAAATTCAACTTCTTTAGCATGGACCAGATGATTTCTGAAAACGGTAAAGTACTTGGAATTGTAATATT
The DNA here is from genome assembly GCA_951812265.1 of Taphrorychus bicolor. NCBI lineage: Eukaryota > Metazoa > Arthropoda > Insecta > Coleoptera > Curculionidae > Taphrorychus > Taphrorychus bicolor. The sequence continues at coordinate 19,453,270 of OX638298.1, forward strand.
TTTTTCGGCTAAATAAAAGTTAAACTCCATTCTGGAATGAAATCACAGTCAAAAACTAAGTATAAACAATTTTTGCCTCTATTAAAAAATGCATGTCATCATGGAATTAGAAACGATCAAATTCGCATCAAAACCTTCGGGTTATGAAACAAATCTCAATTTTTTGCTTCAGAATCACAAAAAAACTTTTTCATTTTTTTCATAAAAAACATCACTTTTGCAGAAATAATGGTCCAAATTAGTTCGTAAGACGTCTTTTTTTACTCCTAGACTTAATCTAGTATTTGCATACCGTTCTTGAATAAAGATGGACATACAAAATATAAAACCAAACCAAAAATGTCTAAAACTGATGAGATGAACTGAAGGAAACGAGATGAACTGTAAGGAAACGAAAAAAAGTTTCCCTTCATGTTTTATGTGAAAACATGACAAATAATAAGATTAGAGAAATATGAACAATAAAAGGACACGAAAGGAAAAAAATTAAAAACTACGACAGATAAGAAAAAAAGAAATGTTTAAAATCATATAAAGATAACTATAAGGGAGATAAGCAAATTTAAATATTTATAATTTTGGGCCAGAATCGTCTAAAATCTCGATGATCTCACCATTCGAAAAAAAAATCTTTTTTCGAACCAAATTTTTTAAATAAAAATTGATTTTCGAATGATCCGAAGAGTTCTATTTCGGGGAAGAACTGTATAAAAAACTTGAAAAATCAAAACTTATTGGAAAGTCCAATTTAGGTCGATAGAAAAAATTAAAGAACAAAAAGTTGTCCGAAACAACAAACAAATAATAATAGAGAAATACGGACAATTAAAAAAGAGTGAGAAAAGAACCTGGAAAAAGAAAAAAGGCGACAAGGAAAAAAGAGAAAAATCCCAAACAACTATAAATTGTGTTTTCTTCGTTACTTAGAGAGTGAAGAAATACCTAAATCGCCTGAATTTCTTGTTGAAGGGCTGCCACCGCAAATAGAGGAGTCAAGAATAATAAGAAAAATCAGTGTCTAAAAAGAAAGTTGTCAAGAAACTAGTAATAAAGAAATAGAAAGGCAATAAAGAGAAAAGAAAACTGAAATTGCTACTATAGAGAAAAAAACGAATAAAACGTCAACCGCTTTTATTCAGAATTGCAGAAAACGTGACAAAGAATAAGAATACAAATTTATGATTAATATAAGAACAATAACAATTTTTTTAAATGAATAATGACAAAAAGCATCGAAACAAAAAAGCCGGAATAGGCAGAAAAAAAAATCCAAAAGAGCAAAAATCGTTTCGAAAGACCTTCAAAAAAAGTTCCAAATATTGAAAAAAGCAAAAAGAGCTTTTTCGGACCAATATTCTTTCAATAAATATTTTGACTCGTGTTGTAAAAGTTCTATATCAGGTCAAAACCGATAAAATATTAAAAATATTAGGACTCATTAATCGTTATAAAACACAGTTTTGGGTCAAACTTGTCTCATTACATATCAAAATGTGTCCATTATATTCATCAAAAAAGTTCAAAAATACCAGGAAAAAAATGAAATCTCAATGAAAAGTCCAATTTAAATCGATAAAAAAAAAGTTAAAGAACAAAAAGTTTGGACCACGGTTTCAAAGCCCAGAAAACGCTTTAGATTGTATTTTCTATCTATAAAAAATTTCAACTTGTTTAGCATGGACCAGAAGATTTCTGAAAACGGTCAATTACTCATTTTCGGGCATATTTCAAAATGCAACAATTGAATTGAAATATTTTTTCGGCTAAATAAAAGTTTAAATCCAATCTGGATATAAATCAGTCTAAATTACAGTCAAAAACTATAAACAATTTTTTCCTCCTTTAAAAAACTGAATCATGGGATTAGAAACCATCAAAATCGCATCAAAACCTTCGGGTTATGAAACAAATCTCAGTTTTTTGCTTCAGAATCACAAAAGAACAACTTTTTATAAAAAAAATCACTTTTGCAGAAATATTTGTCCAAGTTAGTTCGTAAGACGTCTTTTTTTTACTTTTAGACTCAATCTAGTGTTTTCATACCGTTCCTAAATAAAGATGTATATAGAAAATATAAAACCAAATCAAAAACGTCTAAAACTGATGCTGTTTTCACCTGCCTATGTTTGGAAGGAAAATAAAAAAAAATAAATAATGATAAAAATAAACAACCATCCTTAACAAAATTTAAATACTTGTCTTTGACAGCCTAAGAAGCAATGACTCCAAGAAAGGCAGCGACAGAAGGAAAAATGGAACCTCTCCACTAACGTGGACCTTTTGACGTTATTTTACGACTTTTCAAGGCTAATGAGACCACACAGTTGGTGGAAGCTTGCCAATAGGAACTGCTTCATCCACCATCCGTGATTGCTTGGTGTTCATCAATGAAACTACACGTTGTATAATGTCGACTTTTCGGTACTAAATTAGTGAAATCTTCAGGACACTACAAATTTGTGTACATTCAACAAGCACAAAATATTGAGCAGTTATCAAAAATCTTAATCTTAAAAAAAAACCAGAAAGAGCGAAACAAACAATAAGACTCTCTGAACTTACATACAACGCCAGCCACCTCCTGTGTAGTCAGACTCAACAAACCTGCGAGACATTCTCTTTTTTTTTTATTCTTTTCTTCAGATATTATTTATTATATTGATGTTCGAACAACGAGAAAAAAAGACTATTCAGCTACATACTACAAAGCAGGAAAAAATGGTTCAGTCTTTAGGAATTTAACATCCATCGGCAGAGTGGAATATTCAAAAAAAAAAAAATTAAAAGAATTTCAGATAAGAATAATTCTTCGTATTTGATTTATTATTGATTTAGCTTTTTTCTTTGTTTTGGACTTGTCTAATAAGTGGAAATATGAATTGCTGAGCCCCTCAATATCCTGCTTTTTGTTCATGGCTTTAGGGTTCTTTTTAATTTCGAGCATTTCTTTTAAGAGTCTTTTATGATAGTTCGTTTGATGCTTTAAGATTTTTATATCATCGAACCTGAAACCATGTAGAAAATTTTCCAAATGTTCTGCAAGTGCTGTTTTTTTTTTGTTTAGAGTTAACTAGGCTAGATGGGCGGACACTCTTTTTATGTTCTTGGATTCTGGTTTTTAGGTACCTACCAATTTGTCCGATATATGCTCCCTCACAAGAATCACAAGGAACTTCGTAGACCAGCTTCCTCTCATAATACATAAAGCTTTATGTAGTTTTTGTTTTAGTTTTGAGAACAAATTTTTGCTAGTATTTTCATTATTGAATGCAATTTTTATGTTTTGATCAGTGTTTTAGAGATATTTTCGGAAAGATTTTCTACATAAGGTATTTTTAAGTAAAAAGCATCCATTGTTGTTTCACGTTTGGAACCAATTTTATCTTCGTTGTTTAGTATTTTGTTTATTAGTTTAATTTTTTCTGGTTTGTTTATAGATAGCGTTTTATATTATTTTTTTTTCATGAAAGTATTTTTGGGAAAGTGTCAATGCTCGGGATTTTAAATTGTTAATATTATTAATTTTTTGTTTAAAAGTATATTTTGAGTTGAAGTTAAGAAATAGTTGTGAAAAGGTTGGCTTGTGGTACCAGTCAGTTTTAATTTTACTATCTGATGTTCTGATTAAGAGAACGTCTAGTTTGATTGTGATGATTTCCTCTCTAATGTAAATTGTAGTTACGGGTGGAAATTATTGAATACCTCAAGCATCGATTCTATGTGGTTTTCCGGCACGCAAGTAATTATATCATCCACATATCTTTTAAAGAAAGGCAATGGAAATTGCAATTTGTTGATACAAACTTCTTGTAGTTCTGACATCACTATGTCGGAACCGATAGGGGAGACACAGTTTCCCAATCCTAAACCAGACACTTGTTTATAGAATCTGTTATCAAATATGAAATAATTGTTTTCAAAAACCAATTTTAACAGTTCGATAAATTGATCATAAGTAAGATTTGTGTTTTTTTTTTTAGATTCCACTTGGCCTTGGATGTTAAATTCCAAAAGACTGAACCATTTTATTCTGTTTGTACTGTGTAGCTGAATAGTTCTCTCTTCTCGTTTAGAGCTTCAGGAGACCGAGACCGAGACCGAGACTTACATACTCTCGGTCTCGGTCTCGAATTTATAATTGAGTCTCGGTCTCGGTCTCGGTCTTGTGCATCGAGACCGAGACTCGCGTAAAAATCTTATTAGTTTTGAATTTCATATTCAATTTTCTTCTGAATTATTGAGTCATAACACACAGTTGACTTCTGTTGGCGGGAGGTAAAAGAGGACATCAAGAAGAGCAAAAAACAGGTGGATTTACTTCCATCGGTGCACTTGTTCTAAAGTTACAGGCATTCAAACTTGAAAATTGAGAAAAAAGTCATTATAGCCCCCTCCCCCTATGGCCAAGTTCAAAAAAAAATTCAGAAATTTTTTTGCTGTATTTGATGGGAATGGCACGTCTGCAATTCACTAGAAAGACAACAAACTCAATTCTAATGTAATTAACAATTAAAGTAATTTTTTCAAAAATTAGCCAAAAACTCGTTATGTTGCACCTACGGGACTTCTGTTGACGGCAGGTGAAAGGGGACATCGAGAAGAACAAAAAACAGGTGGATTCATTCCAAACGGTCCATTCGTTCTAAAGTTACAAGAAGTCAAAGTTGAAAATTGAGAAAAAGTCGTAATGCTCACCCTTTGGTCAAGTTTAAGAAAAAATCGGAAATTTTTCATTACTGTTGTTGATCAGAATGGCACGTCGGCAATTTCCTAAGAATGTAACAAACTCAATTCGAATAAAATTAACCTCTGAAGTATTTTTTTTTAACTTGGCCAAAAAACTCGATTTAAAAGTGCCTAAAAATCGGCCACCGAAGGGGCCTAACTACGAAAATATTGCACCTACGGGACTTCTGTTGAACGAAAGGGGATATCAAGAAGAGCAAAAAAACAGCTGGATACACTCTAAATGGTCCACTCGTCCTAAAGTTACAGCGAGTCCAAGTTGAAAATTGAGAAAAAAGTCGTAACAGCCCCCCCCCTTCCTTTGGTCAATTTAAAAAAAAAATTGGGACATTTTTTTGGTATTTTTCATCGGAGTCGGACGTCTGCAATTCCCGAAGAATGTAAAAACCTCAATTCGAATGAACTTTACCCTTAAAGTAGTTTTTTTTTTAAATTAACCAAAAGCTCGATTTTAAAAGTGCCTAAAAATCGCCCACCGAAGGGTCGTCTCTCCGAAAATGTTGCATCTACGGGACTTGTATTGGCGGCAGGTGAAAGAAGACATCAAGAAGAGCAAAAAACAGGTGGATTCACTCCCATCGGTGCACTCGTTCTAAAGTTACAGGCGGTCAAGCTTGAAAATTGAGAAAAAAGTCGTTATAGTCAAGTTCAAAAATAATTCAGAAATTTTTTTTTGGTATTGTTGATAGGAATGGCACGTCTACAATTCACTAAGAACGTAACAAATTCAATCCTAATTATATTAACCCTAAAAGTAATTTTTTAAAAAATTGGCCAAAAACTCGATTTTAAAAGATGACATTAAGAAGAGCAAAAAAACAATTCACTCCCATCGGTCCATTTAATGTTACAGGCCGTCAAACTTGAAAATTGAGAAAAAGTCATTCTCCCCCCCCCCCCCCCACTTTGGTGAAGTTCAAATAAATTTCAGATTTTTTTTTTGCTGTTTTTGATGGGAATGGCACGTCTGCAATTCACTATAAGAACGCAACAAACTCAATTTTAAGGAAATTAACCCTTAAAGTAATTTTTTCCAAAATTGGCCAAAAACTCGATGTTATAAGTGCCTAAAAGTCGTACTCCGAAGGGGTCTGATTTTTAAGATTTAATATCGGACCATCTATTAAGAACCTTTTGACGAATTGCAACTTTTTTTTATTTTGCCTCATTTTTCGTTTTATTTAGTTTTAAATCCTTTTTTGCCTCACACTCCTTTTTAGCCTTCTTCTGCATTTTTAACGCATTTACCTTTTCTCTATGTTGTTCTTTTCCAAGTTCTTATTATTTTTCCTTTTTTGGTTTTCCGTACATCTTTTCACCGTTTACATATTTGTTGTTTTATATTTATTTATCAAGCTCCACTTGGTTTAATTCTCGCACTGCTTTTGACCTGTACACATTCTTTGTATGATTACTTTGTATTGTTTCTAATCCGTGATATTTTACATATTTATAAGACATTTGCTTCATTTACTATTGTTACGATTCGCAGCGGCGCCGCATAGGAGGCGGGGCAACGCGTCTGTGGTTGGTGGAGCTTCACGACCTATCCGCGCTGCGTCATGGCTGACACGAGTGATTTATTGCTCGGTTTAATCTAGAAGGCAGTTATTTACAACCTTTTTTTTATGTGAGATTATTCAAGAATTCTTATCAAGAACTTTCTAGGTTTTTCTGTAATTTTAGGATTGTATATAAAAGGCGCATAGAGCGCGCGGTTAAGAGTAGTCTTATTTTAAGCGAGCTATAACTAAGCTAAAGTACGAAGCGATAATACAAGGCTATAAAGTGTTAAGTAGTGAGTTATTTAGTAGTCGTATGTAATTGTTTAATAAATAAATAGTGTTTTCGTGTTAAATCGTTACACTGGAATTATTGTGGAAGTGTGTATTAGATGTGGGATTCCAGTGGGAACTTGAGAACTAATATTGCTGAACTGTAAGTGAGTGCTTCATTACCGGACATTACGTGTTTATGTCAGTGACCAGAAGCCAGCATCAAGCGATGGAGGATCAACTTGCCGCCCTGCTTTCCCTTATGCAACAACAAAAGGAAGAGCAAGAAAGACGTTATGTAGAACAAAAAGAAGAGCAGGAAAGACGTGATCAAGTACAGGAGCAACGTTATCAACACCAGAAGGAAGAGCAGGAAAGACGTTATCTAGAACAGAAGGAAGAGCAGGAAAGACGTTATCTAGAACAGTAGAAACGTTATAACGAACAGAAGGAAGAGCAAGAAAGACGTTATAAGGAACAAAAAGAGGAACAAGAAAGACGTGATCAAGTACAGGAGCGACGTTATTAACAACAGAAGGAAGAGCAGGAAAAACGTGAACAAGTACAGGAGCGACGTCATCAACAATTCAAAGAAGAATTAATGAACCATCTCGCAGCTAGGGAGCAACAATTGGAAGAAAGAATAATGCAATCCGTTAACGAATCCGTTAACGGCGTTCACGAATCCATTAACGACGTTAACGAAGGACTCGAAGCTGTCAACCAGAGAGTTCTCGAGCTTGAAAAGAAATTCCGGGAACAAACTGAGGACGACAACGTATCTACAGAGTTTTAGCACACCCAACGCTAAAATTAAGCCTCCCGATTATGACGGTACTACGGCCTGGGAAATCTATAAAACCCAATTTGAGGCAGCTGCAAAAGCTAATGGCTGGTCCGAGCGCCAGAAAGCTACATCATTAGTGGTAGCACTTCGTGGAAAAGCGGCTGAATTACTCCAATCTTTGTCGGCAGCTGATCAAAGTAATTATGCAGCTTTAGTACACTCTCTACAACTACGTTTCGGAAATGAGCACAAAGAAACCGTGTTCTAGGCCCAGCTGAGGATGAGACAGCAAAAGTCAGGTGAATCCTTACAAGAATTTGAGGCGGACATAGACAGACTAATTCACCTGGCATATCCATCGGCCCCTGAATCTTTTCAAATGCAATTTGCCGCCGAAAGATTCATTGAGGGAGTTCGCCACAGTGACGTGAGATACCACTTACGTCTAGTAAGGCCCAAGGATATCAGCGAGGCACTAGTTCGGGCCCTAAAATTCGAGGCGTCACGAGTGTCATCTGGTTCTTCTCCACGTGTACGAATGGCAACTTGCGATGACGAGGAGGATACGTCAAGGACTGAATCCATGGCAAGTTTACATAAAACGATTAAGGATATAGCAGTCAATATAAAAGCCCTGTTGGGAAGAAATCCTCGATCAACAGATAATCGGGGCATAAAATGTTTTAACTGCGGCAGACTGGGTCACATCAAGAGTAACTGCCGTAATAAGGCAAGAAGTCCGTCGCCGTCGTTTAGAAGACCGAGCGGCGACCAAGACCGCCCTAGGTCCCAGGAAAATTAATTCCGGTCAATGCAGGGGGGCAATTGACCGGGCCCGTTAAGACCCCCAGGATCTTTAAAGTCAATAATTTGGGTGGCAAAAGTCTCACAGTGGCTGGACGCATTAAGGGACAGAAGATTCAGATTACCATCGATACAGGAGCAGATGTGACCATTGTAAGGCCAGATAAACTTGTCGGATATACCATACAACCATTGCCCAACCCTATTATGTTAAAATCAGTCACTGGAGAGTCTTGCCCTATAGACGGTGAAGCCGATGTCACCATCATTATTGGAGAAATACTCGAAGTTCGGCATAAAGTGTTGATTGCAAAGATCAAAGACGAGTTTATTTTGGGAATGGATCTCATCAGGAAACATGGATTCTCCTATGATCACAAACGGAATATTCTCATATTTGGAGATGAGTTTACATTAACCCATGGAAATGTGGAAACTAGTGTCCGTCTACTGGTGGTGGAAGATGTGAAAATTCCTCCAAATTCAGAACAAATTATCACAGTGATTTCTGAAAATAATCCTGGGTGGTCCATAGGACTTATAGAACCTAACCTGGATTTGACGACTGAAATCATGGTAGCCCGAACTTTGACTGACACGAAGAAGACTATGCCAGTACGAGTTGCTAATATTGGAGAAAAGACCATCAAGCTCAAAGAAGGAACAGTTCTTGCCAATTATGAGCCTGTACAATGGGTATGCAACTGTGTCGAAGCAGAGACATCCAGAATTGAATCTTCTAACCAAGCTTCGCCAGAAGTTATTGATGCTTTCAAATGACATTGGAGTCACCTGTCAAAGGAACAACTTCAGTCTGCCATAAAATTTGCTATGGATGAATCTGATATGTTTAACTTCAAGAGCAATGACAGTCAAACTGATTTAGTTGTCCATAAGATCAACACAGGAGATGCCCAGCCAATACGACAACACGAAGGATCCTTCTTGCTAAACAACAAGAAGTTAACAGTTTGCTGAATGAAATGTTAAAGGAGGGCGTCATAGAAGAATCATCTAGTCCATGGTCGTCGCCTGTGGTTCTTGTTAAGAAGAAAGATGGTTCAACGCGGTTCTGTGTTGACTACAGGAAACTTAATGATGTAACCAAGAAAGACAGCTACCCATTGCCACGTATAGACGACACCTTAGCAACTTTATCGGGATCAAAGTGGTTTTCCACTCTAGATTTAAAAAGTGGATACTGGCAAGTAAAGATTGCCCCCGAAGACAAAGAGAAAACTGCATTTTCTACTGATCCTGGGCTATACCAGTTCACTGTTATGCCTTTTGGATTGTGCAAAGCTGCATCAACTTTCGAGCGACTAATGGAACTTGTTTTGAGGGGGCTGACTTGGAAAACTTGCTTGGTATATTTAGATGACATAATTGTCATGGGACGTAATTTTGACGAGCATTCGAATAATTTAAGAGAAATCTTCAGCAAGTTACGGATTGCTCACCTGAAGTTAAACTACAAGAAATGCAGCCTATTCCAAAAGCAAGTCGAGTACTTGGGGCATACTATCTCAGAACAAGGCATTAAAACTAGCCAAAGTAAAACACCTGCCATTAAAGATTGGCCAGTTCCCCGAGACAAACACGAAGTAAGGAGCTTTTTGGGACTATGTACTTACTACAGGAGATTTGTAGAGGGATTCGCCGACATCGCAAAACCGCTGCACAAATTAACAGAAAAGAAAACACCGTTCTTGTGGAACCATGATTGCAGTCAGGCGTTTGCAAGGCTTAAAGCTGCCCTCTGTTCTAGTCCAATCTTGGCTTACCCTACAAAGGACGGACTGTTTATTCTGGACACGGATGCAAGTAACTGTGGTGTAGGTGCAGTACTCTCTCAAAGACAAAACGGGCGAGAGAAGGTCATTGAGTACTGCAGTAAGACTTTAAGTAAGCCAGAAAGAAACTATTGCGTCACTAGAAAGGAGCTGTTGGCCATCGTTAAAGCAGTCGAACATTACCATCGCTACTTATATGGAAAAAGGTTCCTGATTAGAACTGACCATGGAGCCTTGAAATGGTTATTACAGATGAAAAACTCTAAAGGCCAAATAGCCAGATGGATAGAGCGCCTGCACCAGTACGATTTCCAAATTGAACATCGACCAGGGAACGATGCATTGTCTCGACGGCCTTGTAAAGAAGATTGTCGGCATTGTCAAAGAACTGAGCAGCGTGAGGGACTTCCTTCTGTAAGGAGAACGTCGGTAGAAATAAACGATGGCTGGACCACACAGACGCTTCGAGAAGAACAAATGAACGATCCAGATATTGGACCCATCCTCTCTGCAAAGACTGACGACAAGAGACCAGAATGGCAAGAAATCGCTGGTAAAAGTCCAAACCTGAAGGCGCTATGGGCCCAGTGGCACTCTCTTAAAATAGAAAATGGACTACTGAAGAGAGCGTGGGAGAGTCCGGATGGCAAGTCCGTAGTCAGTCAGTTGGTTGTTCCTGATAGCAGAAAATCAGATGTACTACAGGAAATGCACAACGGAACAAGTGGAGGTCATTTTGGGGTCAATGAAACCTTGGCCAAAATTAAAGAGCGGTTCTACTGGGTGAATTATCATGAAGACGTCGAATCTTGGTGCCGCAAGTGCGAAGTTTGTTGTGCCACAAAAGGACCTCGAACAAGATCACGCGGCCGAATGGTGCAGTACACTGTAGGTGCTCCATTCGAGAGGGTAGCAATTGATGTCGCGGGACCATTTCCTCAGACTGAGTCGGGCAACAAATACATCCTGGTCGCCATGGATTATTTCACTAAATGGCCTGAAGCGTATGCCCTGCCTAATCAAGAAGCAACGACTGTGGCAACGGTGCTAGTAAATGAAATGTTCTGCAGATTTGGGGTCCCTCTCGAACTTCATTCTGATCAGTGCCGAAATTTTGAATCGGCTGTTTTCCAGAAGGTCATGGAACTTCTCGGAATTCGCAAGACCAGGACAACTCCTTTGCAGCCACAGTCGGACGGGATGGTAGAGAGATTTAATCGGACCATGGAACATTACCTGTCTAAAATGGTGGCAGATCATCAGCGTGATTGGGACCAACATCTACCTCTCATGTTGATGGCATATCGAGGCTCTACGCATGAAGCCACTGGTTATACTCCGGCGAGAGTAATGTTCGGAAGGGAAATGAGGCTTCCTGCGGATTTGATGTATGGAACACCAGAAAAAGAGTCGCTCAGCTCTGAGAATTTTGTGGAGGAGCTTAAAAAGAGGCTTAAAAAAAAGCTGAACAATGTTCATGAACAAGTCAGGAATAAAGCCAAAGCAAGATATGACTTACTAGCTAACTCCCGCGGCTTCCAGGATGGTGATTTGGTGTGGCTATACAATCCGCGGCGAAAGGTGGGGAAGTCGCCCAAACTTAGCCAAAATTGGGAAGGACCTTATACAATTATAAAGAAGATTAATGATGTGGTGTATAGGATCCAGCGGACCCCCAGGTCAAAGATGAAGGTCGTTCATTTGGATCGATTAGCACGATACCATGGAACTCTATCTGTTCGGGACGAACAGTCTTAGTAGAAGGGCAATGTTACGATTCGCAGCGACGCCGCATGGGAGGCGGGGCAACGCGTGTGTGGTTGGTGGAGCTTCGCGACCTATCCGCGCTGCGTCATGGCTGACACGAGTGATTTATTGCTCGGCTGCCTTAATCTAGAAGGCAGTTGTTTACAACCTTTTTTTTATGTGAGATTATTCAAGAATTCTTATAAAGAACTTTCTAGGTTTTTCTGTAATTTTAGGATTGTATATAAAAAGCGCATAGAGCGCGCGGTTAAGAGTAGTCTTATTTCAAGCGAGCTATAAGTAAGCTAAAGTACGAAGCGATAATAGAAGGCTATAAAGTGTTTAGTAGTGAGTTATTTAGTAGTCGTATGTAATTGTGGAATAAATAAATAGTGTTTTCGTGTTAAATCGTTACACTGGAATTATTGAACCCTGAGTTCGCAACACTATTTTTTTTAATAGTCATTTTACGTTTTTTACAATTTGAAGAAATTTTTTGAATCATTTTTCAGCCACTTTCCTTTTGATATTTCTTTATTATTTCAACTCATTTTCTTTTCCCAATTACGTTCTGTAATATTTTCTGTTTTTTTTATAATTATGGCTCAATTGCTTCCCTTTTTAATTCCTGTATCTTTAATCATTTTGTCTCATTATTATTTTCTGCCAATAAGGTTCCCTTCTTCCTTTTTGTTTTTTTTTATTAAATGTTTTCTCTCTAGTTGGTTTAAGTCTATTTTTCCATTCGCAAGATTTTTACTCTTTTCTATTTTAGATCATTTATTATTTTTTCTATTACTTCTTACTTTGCTTTTGAGCGTACTATACTGTTTCCTGTTTGAATAAATTTCTGCAATTTTTTAAACTTTAGCTCATTTGCTTTTTGTCTCAATTCCCGTTTTTTATGTTCTTAAATTTAATTGGCTCTCTTTCGGTTTTTCAAGCACCTATTTTCAATTTCCCTATTTCCTATTTCAAGCATTTTTAATATCCATAATTTTTTCTTTATTTTTATATTCTCTACTTCTTTCCATGCTCCCTTTGACCTATTTTTTCTCCTTTTCCTAAATTTAATATTTTTTTCTTAATTTCCCTTTCTGTTTTCTCTTTAGTGTGAATCGGTTTGCTCCCTGTCTTACTTGACAATATTTACCAGATATTCTTCTAATTTATGTCATACTAATTGTGAAATTTCTAGACTGCTTTATTTAACAGTTTTTCCATATATACCAGTTTACGTTCTGTTTGTTTTTTGATTTTGTAAAGTTTTATTCTTTTCTTTGCTTGTTACTGCTTCTAAATGTTCTGGTTAGTATTCTTTGTATATTATTTTATTTTTCTATTTTGTTATTTTACAAGTTTTTATATTATTTCCTGATTTTTTAGTATCGGACTATTTTTTATAGAGCTGCACGAGACCGAGACCGAGACCCAGACTTCCATACTCTGTGTGTCGATCTCAAATTTATAATTGAGTCTCGGTCTCGGTCTTGGTCTTGTAGTAGCAACGGTCTCGAAAATAATAGTATCTCAAAAAATCTTATTATGTTTGAATAGCATATTCAATTTTCTTCTGAATTATTGAGTTATAACGCACAGTTTTCAGAGAAATGTCCTTTTTGTGTATAAATGTTTACTTAAAATCAAAATTTGAAATTCTTGAGGGTTCCAATTTCCAATGTAGAATCAGGTTAGTTCAGGTTAGATTAATGTAAAACTGCATTAGACTGGCCGTAGGTTGCCAGTGATGCTACTACTTTTATAAAAAAAATATGCGTCCTGTCTTAGCTATCAACACATTTACAAAATTTCATTGAAAATATGGAAATATTTCAAATCAGGTTTTATATTATGAATTCGAATAAAGCATATCGAAAAAGTGCACATACTACCAATGGAAAAATTCCTATTTTTTTTAGCTTTATTTTGTGGTAGATAGAAGTAATTTAAACCAACTTAAAAATTACCTTGTATAGAAATAATACACTACTTTTGCAAACCAAAAATTTCATCATATTGTTAACTGGCAGGGTAGTCACACTCAGGAATCCGTAGAACTTATTTATGATAGTTGATAGTTATTTACAAATATAAAGGGCGCAAAGTAACACTTTACACTTGTCTTCGTATTTGGTTCTTACTCGCTTTGAGTCGATTTCATTCGTGATGAAACTACTTTGTAAGCAAACAAAATCTCGTTTTTGTATAAAATGAAAAAAATAGAAAACTCAGGTAAGTATGTACTAGAGTAATTTTTTAGTACGTATTTAAAGTAAAGTATCTTTTCGTACTAAGAATAACTATACGCAACGCACTATTATAAGGACCCCTCGCCTGCTGATTATATAATACCTAATATCTTGCAAAAAAACGAATGATATTTTTCGAGACCGAGACTCTCGAGAGTCTCGATTGGCAGTATCGGTCTCGGTCTCGGTTTTGCAGACCGAGACCTAGACAGGTTCGGTCTCGGTCACGAAGTCGATATTAAAGTCTCGGTCTCGTACAAGACCGAGACCAAGACCGTGACTCGTGGTCTCGTGAAGCTCTATTCTCGTTGTTCGAACGTCAACATAATAAATAATAATATCTGAAGAAAAGAAAAAAAAATGAGAATGTCTCGCATGTTTGTTGAGTCTGACACACAGGAGGTGGCTGATGTTGTATGTAAGTACAGAGAGCCTTATTGTTTGTTTCGCTTTTTCTATACAAATTTAGTGACGAGACGTCGACATTATACAGCGTTTCTATATCCTGTAGTTTCATTCATCCACACCAAGCAATCATCTGTTAAATATATACTTGTGATCACTAGAACCATTGTTTCAAAACAGTTTACTCCGATTTTCAAGCACTGGAAGAGTGGCATTAATACCTTTGGATATTGTGCTACATTCAGGAAAAAAAATTATTCAGATTGAAATTCATAATTCAGCATCTTAAAAAGATCAAAATTCCAAATTCTGATTTCTGCGACCCAAAAGAGGAAGTGATGTATATATCTTAAAAGGTGGAAATTCCACCACTTAATTATCACAGAAAACAACAAGCATATTATGAAAGTTCGATACCAGATTTTTGGTAAACAGCAAATGGATTTTTTTCACGAACTCGAACAATTGCTATATCAAGGCGATTTTCAAAAATGTAGGTATCAGCTGGAAACACACTTGTGTTGATTATATATTGAGAGGTGAGCTAAACGTGATATCATGATGGGAATGCAGGAAAGAAGAATGTGGTTAAATATGTGTAAAAGTTAATTACAGAAGTTACAGGAAATGTTTAGTCATAGGCAAGAAACTAGGTTATCTATACACCTACATTGGGTATCGTTGGTAAACTGTGGATAATTATACAAATATTCTGCAACTCATTATCGATATTATTAAATCAATAATATCTTTTTTACATTATCAATTCCAACTTTTTTGAGTTCAAAATTCATAGAGAATCTTTTTTTGAAGATGTGACGTTAATAGGCTTTATCATACAGGAATGTATCAAATGTAATAAACAGACTCGAGTAGTTCTGTTTGATTAGGCATCAATCAAGTTACATTTGCGAAACGTGATTACATTAGGTACTATAATTATTATCACAGAAAGGAATAAAATGAGGAGATCATGATGACAATGATCATAAAAATTCCTTTAAGATATTTGATCCCAATAAAAGTGGTACCTAAATTATCTAATATACCAGAAAATTCTTCCACTTCTTAATGGAAAATATACCAAGTTACTTACACAAGTACTTCAAAACTGACGCTGTTATGGTAAAAACAGTAAATTAGTTTGATACCAATATCAAAACAATTAATCTTCTATACCATCAACCTTTCTTAGAATTCTTTTATTAAATTAGGTTTAACGTACTAGCTGTCCCACATTAGGTAAAGAAATGATGATATGATTTAAACCCATGTAACTTATTTTCCAGGGTCTTTTTACCAACAACACTTAACCTAGAGAATAGAGAACGTATTATTAATAATAGAGCTTGCTGGAAATTATAGTACCCAAATGAAGAAAAAAAAATAAAACTGCTTAATTTCGACACAATAAAAAATCTAAAAAAAAATTATTGAAGCTGGCAGTTCCTGAAGAACCGAATATAAAAGTTAAATATTGAACCAAATTTGGTACCTGAATAGTGAATGTGTTAGTTTGACAAGTTTTCAACTATAATGTATCACTTCAACAAGACCTCTAGTTCTAGTACCTGGATGGTGGTACATCAAATGTTCTAAAAGCTACAAATGATGTTTGTGGCTTCAGCGGACAGGAGAATAATAATTTAAATTAAAGAAAAAGTGGGCCTTCAGCCGGATTTGAACCAGCGATCTTCTGTAAACCCGACAAATGGTCTGCCAACTCAGCTATAAAAAGACCGGAGACATGTCGAGCCTCGGCTTCTCATTCTTATAGGATCGTCAAACATGGTTTCACTTCACCCACAATCGGAGAACAGAACCTCGGATTTCCAGTATACACAGCCAATAGATGGTACAATTGCGTCTGTAGGAATTTACAAGTGATGTTGGTGGATTCAGCTGACAGGAGAATAAAAATGTAAATTAAAAAAATCAAATAGTAAATCAAATCCCGCTGAAAGCCTACTTTTTCTTTAATTTAAATTTAAATTAAAGAAGTTTAAATTAAAGAAATCAAACCCAGCTGAATTCCTACTTTTCCTTTAATTTTAATTATTATTCTCCTATCCGCTGACGCCACAAACATCACTTGTAAATTCCTATGGACGCAATTGTACTATCGTTCTAAAAGCTTATGTAGCTTCTTTTCTAGAACCAAAATAGTTGGAGTGGTGGTACCTCGATGGTAAAAAACAGCGTTAGTTTGACAAGATTTCAACTAAAATATGTCACTTTAACAAAACCTCTGTATGTTCTTTACGACCTCCCTATATGAAAAAGATTTGGTAGGACTGACTACAGAAGCTGAGATGGATGTGATGGAAGTTGGTGGTACCTAGATAATGGTACATCAAATGTTTTAAAAGCTTATTTAACTTATTTTATAGAATATTCTAGTAAAAATATTGAGAGATATCAACTAGAGAAGCTAAAAACACTTTTCAAAAACCTCTATAACCTTTTTAGAGTCTCTCTATGAAAAAGATTGAGCAGTAACTAATGCAAAGGATGAGTGGTACCTGGATGGTAAAAAACAGCGTTAGTTTAACAAGATTTCAACTACAATGTGTCACTTTAACAAAACCCCTCTATCTTCTTTTTTACAGCCTCCCTATATGAAAAAGATTTGAAAGTACTGACTACAAAAGCGCTTTGAAATGGATCTGATACAGTTTTTGGTACCTGGATGATGATACATCAAATGTTCTAAAAGCCTACGTAACTTTTCCAGAACTTTCTGGTAATAAGATTGCAAAATTTCAAATTGCAAAATGTATGATTTTAGCAAAACCTCTGTAACTTCTTTTTTACAACCTCCCTATATGAAAAAGACTTGGAGATGTTGACTACAGAAGCACATTGAGATGGATCCGATGGAAGTTTGTGGTACCCGGATGGTGGTAAACCAAATTTTCTAAGAGCTTCTTCTAGATTCTAGAACTTTTTGGTAAAAAGATTGCGAGGTAGAGACTACAGAATGCTGATGAAGCATTTGATGTAGTACCTGGTTGGTACTACATCAAATGTTCTAAAAGCTTATGTAACTTCTTTTGTAGAACCTTCTGATAAAAAGATTGCGAAATAACGACTACAGAAACTAAAATCGAACACTCTTCATAAACCTTTGTAATCTTTTTAGAGTCTCTCCATGAAAAATATTGAGAAGTACAACAGAATGGGTTGTACCTGGATGATTAAAAAAACAGCGTTGGTGTGATAAGATTTCAACTAAAATGTGTCATTTTAACAAATTTTCTGTAGCTTTTGTTTACAGCCTTCCAATATAAAAATATTTGAAAGTACTGACTACAGAAGCACGTTGAAATTGATCTGAAGGGATTTTTTGGTACCTAAATGATGGCACATTAAATGTTCTAAAAGTCTATGTAACTTGTTTTCCAGAACCTTCTGGGGAAAACATTGCAAAATTTCAATTAAAATGTATAATTTTAACAAAACCTCTGTAACTTCTTTTTTACAACCTCCCTATATGAAAAAGACTTGGAGATGCTGACGACAGAAGCACGTTGAAATGGATCTGATGGAAGTTTGTGGTACCTGGATGGTACTAAATCAAATGTTCTAAATGCTTATTTAACTTCTTTTGTAGAACATTATGATAAAAAGCTTGGAGCTCGATAAAAATAGCGACTACAGAAAGTAAACTGGAACACTCTTCAAAAACCTTTGTAATCTTTTTAGAGCCTCTCCATGAAAAATATTGAAAAGTATCACAGGATGGGTGGTACCTGGATGATAAAAAAGCAGCGTTAGTCTGATAAGATTTTAACTAAATTCTGTAATTTCAACAATATCTCTCTAAGTTCTTTTTTCAAACCTCCCTATATGAAAAAGATTTGGAGTTATTGACTACAGAAGCACGTTGAAATGGATCCGATGGAAGTTTTTGGCACCTGGACGGCAGCACATCAAATGTTCTAAAAGCCCATGTTACTTTTCTATTGAACCTTTTGGTAAAAAGATTGCGAAGTAGCGACTACAGAAGTTAATATGAACAATTTTTCAAAAACATCTGTAGCTCCTTTAGAGCTTCTCTATAAAAAAGATTAAGAAGTGATGAATGCAGAAGGATGAGTGGTACCTGGATGGTAAAAAAAAGCGTTAGTTTGATAAGATTTCAATTAAAATGTGTCATTTTAACAAATTCTCTGTTGTTTTTTACAGCCTTTCTATATGAAAAATATTTGAAAGTACTGACTACAGAACCTCGAAGAAATAGATCTAATGGAAGTTTTTTTGGTACCTCGATGATGGTACATCAAATGTTCTAAAAGCCTATGTAACTTCTTTTCCAGAACTTTCTTGTAAAAAGATTGCCAAGTTTCAATTAAAATGTGTGATTTTAACAAAACACCTGTAACTTCTCTTTTACAACCTTTCTATATGAAAAAGACTTGGAGATGCTTTCTACAGAAGCACGTTGAGATAGATCCGATGGAAGTTTGTGGTACCTGGATAGTGGTACATCAAATGTTCTAAAAGCTTAAAAGAATGTTTTCTAGAACTTTTTGGAAAAAAGGTTGGACTACAGAAGCCAAAATGGAACATTCTTCAAAAATCTCTGTAACCTCTTTAAAACCTCTATGAAAAAAATATTAACAAGTGCTGAATGCAGAAGGATGAGTGGTACCTGGATGTTACAAAATATCGTTAGTTTGACAAGATTTCAACTAAAATGTGACACTTTACAAAACTTCAGTAACTTCTTGTTTACAGCCTTACTATATGAAAAGGTTTGAAGTACTGAATGCAGAAGGATAAGTGTACTGGATGTTACAAAACAGCGTTAGTTTTGGATGTGTGATTTTAACAAAAGCTCTACAACTTCCTTTATACAACCTGCCTATATGAGAAAGGCTTGCGAGATGCTGACTACAGAAGCACGTTAAGATGGATCCGATGGAAGTTTGTGGTATGGATGGTGGTACATCAAATATGTTCTAGAAGCTTAAAACAAATTCTAGAACTTTTGGTAAAAAGATTGCGAGGTAGAGACTACAGAAGCTAAAATGGAACATTTTTCAAAAACTTCTGTAACGTTTTTAGAGCCTCACTATGAAAAAATGAAATGTGCTGAATGCAGAAGGATGGGTGATACTTTCATGGTAAAAATCAGCGTTGGTTTGACAAATTTCAACTAAATTGTGTAATTTTAACAATATCTCTCTAAGTTCTTTTTTACAACCAACTTATATGAAAAAGATTTGGAGATACTGACTACAGAAGCACGTTGAAATGGATCCGATAGAAGTTTTTGGTACCTGGATGGCGGTACATCAAATGTTCTAAAAGCCTATGTAACTTTTCTATTGAACCTTCTGGTAAAAAGATAGCAAAATAGCGACTACAGAAGTTAAAATGGAAATTTTTTCAAAAACTCTGTAACCTTTTTAGAGCTTCTCCATGAAAAGATTGAGAACTGCTGAATGCAATGCAGAAGGATGGGTCGTACCTGGATGGTAAAAAACAACGTTAGCTTGACAAGATTTCAACTAAAATGTATCACTTTAATAACCTCTGCAACTTCTTCTTTACAGCCCCCCTATATGAAAAATATTTGGAAATACTGACTGCAGAAGCGCGTTGAACTAGAGAAGTTTGTGGTATGTGGATGGTGCTACATCAAATATTCTAAAAGCTTATGTAACTTCTTTTGTAGAACATTCTGATAAAAAAAATTCGAAATAGCGACTACAGAAACTAAAAGGGAACACTCCTCAAAAACTTTGTAATCTTTTTAGAGCCTCTCCATGAAAAATATTGTGAAGTACCACAGGATGGGTGGTACCTGGATGATAAAAAAGCAGCGCCAGTTTGATAAGATTTCAACTAAAATGTGTCATTTTAACTAATTCTCTGTAGATTCTTTTTTACAGTCTTACTATATGAAAAAATTTGAGAGTACTGACTACAAAAGCGTGTTGAAATGGATCTGATGGAAGTTTTTGGTATCTGGATGATGGTACATCAAAAAATGTTCTAAAAGCCTATGTAACTTCCATTCCAGACTTTTTTGGTAAAAAGATTGCAAAATTTAAATTAAAATGTTTGATTTTAACAAAACCTCTACAACTGCCTTTATACAACCTCCCTATATTTCTAGCAAGATGCTGACTACAGAAGCACGTTGAGATGGATCCGATGGAAGTTTGCGGTACCCGGATGGTGGTACATCAAATGTTCTAAAAGCTTTAAAAAAATTCTAGAACCTTTTGGTAAAAAGATTGCGAGGTAGAGACTACAGAAGCTAAAATGGAACATTTTTCAAAAACCTCTGTAGCCTCTTTAGAGCCTCTCTATGAAAAAAGATTGGGAAGTACTGAATGCACGAGGATGAGTGGTACCTGTATGTTACAAAACAGCGTTAGTTTGACAGGATTTCAACTAAAATGTGTCAATTTACAAAACTTCAGAAACTTCTTCTTTACAGCCTTACTATATGAAAAGGTTTGAAGTACTGAATGCAGAAGGATAAGTGTACTGGATGTTACAAAACAGCGTTAGTTTGGCAAGATTTCATCTAGAATGTGTCAATTTACAAAACTTCAGTAACTTCTTTTTTACAGGCTCGCTATATGAAAAAAGTTTGGCAGTACTTATTACAGAAGCACGTTGAGATGGATCTGGTGGAAGTTTGTGGTACCTGGATGGTGCTACATCAAATGTTCTAAAAGCCTATGCAACTTTTTTTCTAGAACCTTTTGGTAAAAAGATTGCGAAGTAGCGACTACAGAAGTTAAAATGGAAAATTTTTCAAGAACCTCTGTAACTTTTTTAGAGCTTCTCTATGAAAAAGATTTTGAAGTGCTGAATGCAGAAGGATGGGTGGTACCTGGATGGTAAAAAAACAGCGTTAGCTTGACAAGATTTCAACTAAAATGTATCACTTTAATAAAATTTCTGCAACCTATTCTTTACAGCCCCTCTATATGAAAAAGATTTGGAAGTTTGAACTGATTACAGAAGCACGTTGAAATGGAGCTGGTGGAAGTTTGTGGTACCTGGGAGTTGCTACATCAAATGTTTTAAAAGTTTATATAACTTCTTTTGTAGAACTTTCTGATAAAAAAAAATGCGAAATAGCGAGTACAGAAACTAAAATGGAACACTCTTCAAAAGCCTTTGTAATCTCTTTACAGCCTCTCCATGAAAAATATTGAAAAGTACCATAGAATGGATGGTACCTGGAGTATACAAAAAAACAGCTTTAGTTTGATAAGATTTCAACTAAAATGTGTCATTTTAACAAATTTTCTGTAGCTTTTGTTTACAGCCTTTCTATATGAAAAATATTTGAAAGTACTGACTACAGAAGCACGTTGAAATGGATCTGATGGAAGTTATTGGTACCTGGATGATGGTACATCAAATGTTCTAAAAGACTATGTAACTTATTTTCCAGAAATTTCTGGTAAATGCAAAATTTTAATTAAAATGTGCAAAATTTTAATTAGAATGTGTGATTTTAACAAAACCTCTTTAGAGTCTCTCTACGAAAAAAGATTAAGTAGGACTGAATGCAGAAGGATAAGTGGTACCAGGATGTTACAAAACAGCGTTAGTTTGACAAGATTTCAACTAAAATGCGTTAGTTTACAAAATTTCAGTAACTTCTCCTTTACATCCTCCATATATGATATCTTTTTAGAGCCTTTCTATGAAAAATATTGAGACGTATCACAGGATGGGTAGTACCTGAATGGTATTAAAAACAACGTTAGTTTGATAAGATTTCAACTAAAATGTGTCATTTTAACAAATTCTCTGTAGCTTCTTTTTTACAGCCTCCTATATGAAAAAGGTTTTGTGATTTTAACAAAACCTCTGCAACCCCTTTTTTACAACCGCCCTATATGAAAAAAACTTGGAGATGCTGAGTACAGAAGCACGTTGAGATGGCTCCGATGGAACTTTGTGGTACCTGGATGGCGGTAAATCAAGTGTTCTAAAAGCTTAAAAAAAAATTCTAGAACTTTTGGAAAAAAGAATGCGGGGTAGAGACTACAGAACCTAAAATGAAACATTTTTCAAAAATCTCTGTAACCTCTTTAGAGCCTCTCTATGAAAAATGATTGAGGAGTACTGAATGCAGAAGGATGAGTGGTACTTGGATGTCACAAAACAGCGTTAGTTTGATACGATTTCAACTAAAATGTGACACAAAACTTCAGTAACATCTTCTTGCAGCCTCCCTATATGACAAACGTTTGGCAGTACTGACTACAGAAGCACATTGAGATGGATCTGATGGAAGTTTGTGGAACATGGATAGTGGTACATCAAATGTTGTAAAATCCTATGCAACTTTTTTTCTAAAACCTTCTGGTATAAAGATTGCGAGGTAGCAAGTAAAGAAGCTAAAATGGAACATTTTTCAGATACCTCTATTTAAAGCCTCACTATGAAAAAAAACTGAAATGTCCTGAATGCAGAAGGATGGGTGGTAAAAAACTTTGATGGTAAAAAACAGCGTTAGTTTGACAAATTTCAACTAAATTGTGTAATTTTAACAATATCTCTCTAAGTTCTTCAAAACGAAACATTTTTCAAAAACCTCTGTAACGTTACTAGAGCCTCACTATGAAAAAAATGAAATGTACTGAATGCAGAAGGATGGGTGGTACTTTGCTGGTAAAAACAGCGTGACTTTGACAAATTTTAGCTAAATTGTGTAATTTTAATAATACCTCTCTCAATTCTTTTTTACAACCTCTCCATGAAAAATATTGAGAAGTACCACAGGATGGGTGGTACCTGGATGATAACAAAACAGTGTTAGTTTAATAAGATTTCAACAGGTGTCAGTTTTAATAAATCAATGTGTCATTTTAATAAATCATCTGTATCTTCTTTTTTACAGCTTCCTTATATGAAAAAGATTTTGAAAGTACTGACTATGTAAGACTAAAAATATTGCGAAATAGCGATTACAGAAGTAAAATGGAAGTAAAATGGAACACTCTTCAAAAACCTCTCTAGGAAGTCTCTCTAGGAAAAAGATTGAGAGGTACCACAGGATGGATGGTACCTGGATGGTAAAAAACGGTGTTAGTTTGATAAGATTTCAACTAAAATGTGTCATTTTAACCAACTCTCTGTAACTTATTTTTTACAGCCTGCTTATATGAAAAAAATTTGGAAGTACTGTCTACAGAAGTACCTTGAGATTGATCTAAAGAAAGTTTGTGGTACCCTAAATGGCGGTACATCAAATATTCTAAAAGTCTATGTAACTTCGTTTCTACAACCTTCTGATAAAAAGATTGCGAGGTTGCAACTACAAACTCTAAAATGGATCACAGATCAAAAACCTCTGTAACATTTTTAGAGCCTCTCTATAAAAAAAAATTAAGAGATGCAGAAGGATGGGTGGTACTTAGATGGTAAAAACAGTAATAATTTGTCAAAATTTTAAATAAAATGTATGGCTTTTCTAAAAGCATGATGATGAAATGTATAGCAGGTGTAGGACATGAAAACTCTTTCAGATGAAGAAAGTCGACGTTTCGACTATATTTTAATCTCTCTCCTTTGAAAATAGGTGGTCAAAATAATTGCTATAGTGTCCATCTAGCATTAGTTCAAATACCTAGTTTTGATCATTAGAATTAATGGCCATTTAAATGAACGGTCAAGAGGCCTGTGATTAACTTGGTCGGCGTTCTTCATCTGAAGATATGTTTTCATGTCTTCCACCTGAATTCCTTGGCAGTACCTGATTGGTAAAAACAGCGCTAATTTGTCAAGATTTCCACTAACATGTACCGTTTTTTAAAATTCTCTCTTTAAATTTTTTTTTTAAAGCGACTGTATGAAGAAGATTGAGAAGGATTGAAGAAAAGATACTGACTCTTGAAGCACGGTGGAATCCATGCTGTTGAATTTTGTTGAAAAGCTATTACCTGGATAATAAAATTGTAGGGGGTGTTCATAAAAAAAAAGTTATCAAGTTTTAACAAAGTTATCAAAAACTTTTTTCGATCAGACTGCAACCCAAATTAATGAACACCTCTGCTTCTTACAAAATATAAGCTCCTTGTTTTCATATAGGGAGTTGACCCTAACATTTGCGTTATATCGTCAGTCAAGCTGCTAATTAGTGCTGCTTTTCACAAAAATTCTTATAAACGATTACAGCTCTTAAAAAAAAATACCATAAACAAGTTCACTTGACTTTAGAAAACGAAAATAATGCAGCTGAATGTGACATATTTGACCTACTGAAAAAAATTACCAAATTATTAGAATCTGACCTTTATATTATTAGAATGTTATACTCATAACTAATAACAATTTTAATAATTTCTTTCATCGCCATGTAATCGCCTCGTGCTGTAACACTCAAGATTGACGAGGGGCTCTCTTTTCATTTATTAAACGTGATTGAGTGGCCTGTGAGGCAATCAGGAGGTTCTTGTTTGAGTTAACAAATATTTGAACCAATTCTCATACCTATAACTACTTGTTGACCCTTATCTCTATATTATTTCATTACTGTTGATTATAATTTCGAGGTGGGAGTCTTAGGTACAAAATGATTATTGCGAAAATGTCAATAATGTACTTAGAGGAAAAGATTGAATAGATACTTGAATATCACATTTTTAAGTACCAAAACCGGATGTCATTTAAAAAAACTCGTATTGAGAACAGGCAAAATTGGGTTATATGCACAATATTTTGTCACCAAGGAGTTGGTTAAGCGTCTAGGCGTTCCAGCAATTAAATAAACGAGTATACGTGCCAGGATTAAGGTATTAACCTTATCTTAGTGTGTGAGAATAAAACAAATATGAATACCAGTCTGTTGCTCTCAAATTTGTTAGCACTAACACCTAACACAAACTGGTTAAAAAAAATACGAATAGGTCTTTACTCACCCCTTTCTAATGAGAGTTTCTGTCCTACCTGTAAAATAAAAGCACACATTTATCACAAGTAAAGTTGAGTCAAGGAAAACTATATCTACAGAAGTGAGGTATAATAAACTTTGATTTTGATTATTGTTAAGAATACGTATTTTTAATATATACATAATATTATAGGTTCTAGCCACACAGTTTGTTAGAACTTTACGTGAAATGACTTCAAACTAATGGGTGCCTGGAAACCGGTTTCTGTAGAAAGCAGAATTATTATGTACATAATATCAATCAGCATGTACAAAAAACAGTATTTTTATTATTGACTATGAAATCGCAATTACGTATGAAAATAATCTACTTTCGTCGATAACCTGACTGTTAGTGGTGGTAATAAAGGGCCTAAATAATGGCCGCGAAACGCGTCTTAACAGATAACGCTCTGATGGCTGTGTATTATGTATTATGTGCAGCAATTGGTGATTGGTGATTATTTTGTTTGCATGTTATGGATATTTTTGTCGTCTATATGACACAATAAACGAGTACACCAGACCTTATCTACTACTAATAATCCTGTATGAGAAACCCGCAAAGAATCACTTGCAGGCAAATGAAAAAATATATTTGAAATCTAATCTACAATACAAAAATCATACACGACCGCACACAAATCAGTTCCAACAAAGTCTACGCGTTCTCCATAAAGGCATTTAATTGGAAAATTCAACAAAATGTAAAATTTCCAGCCGAATAAATATTTCATTTGGCTTTTTTATCAACAAATATTTCAAGTGAAGCCTGTTTACTGTGTGTGTGTATGCGTGGAGATATAAACCATGATAAACCTTATACTACCGCCACTTATCGAAAAAAACATGTGATATCTTGCCGGGAACTATAGACAGATGACATCATTTTAATGAAGGTCAAGGTTGGTTAGGAGAATACACACAGTGACTCCCAAAAAAAAAAAAAAACAGGAAAAACACTATATCATCTGATTGAGGATGAGAATATGGTTACTTGGTATCAACCATATCAGTCACACAGGGACGCTCATGAAGTGTAAACCTTCAAAATAAAAACAAATAATACCAAGTTGTTAATAGTTGTTTATGTTCAAAGTTTAAGTACTAGTCATTTACTT
This sequence comes from Taphrorychus bicolor, assembly GCA_951812265.1. Classification (NCBI taxonomy): domain Eukaryota; kingdom Metazoa; phylum Arthropoda; class Insecta; order Coleoptera; family Curculionidae; genus Taphrorychus; species Taphrorychus bicolor. The sequence goes on from OX638298.1 coordinate 19,479,611, forward strand.
CCTAGTATTAAGTCAGTTTGAAACTGCCTATGTGTGGTTAAATTTTGGTTCTTAGAAATTTGTTATTAACATTAAACTGTCGAGTTCAGAAATTTGTATTGGGAGTTTAAGTCAGGCGGCCAAAGGTTCATAGCCAACTTGATGACTTTTCAGAGTCTTTGAAGAAACTCAAGTTAGAATTAGGGTTAAACTAAAAAATAACCCACAATGTCTAAATTTGAAAATTTGTTTTTGTTTGTTGAGTTTTTGGACAAATTTATTTTTGATAGATCAAAAAACTGACTAAAATTTTCTGATTTGTTTCTTTTTGGTAAAAATTATTTTTTTGGCGAAAATAAGTAAAATTTTACTCAAAATGCAAATTTGGTCTTTTTCGAGAAAATCAGCTTAGGATTAATGCCAATATCGGTTAAAAATAGTTCAAAGCATTTAAAAATACAAATTTGAAATTTCTGGAGAAGGTAGTGCAGCATTAGGGCCAAAATTGGTTAAAAAATGGCATAAATTCAATTTTAAAACAAAATAAGGCAAAACTGATTCAAATAAATCGTAAAATTTAATTTTTTTACCAAAATAAGGAAAATTTTGGTCAAAATTTCTGCAAAATGTAATTTTTATATTTTTCAAGAAATTTAGGCCAGAATTAAAACCAAAATCGGTAAAAAATTACTTAAAGCCTGTAAGAATAAAAATTTGGAGTGTTTGAAGAAATGCAAGTTACGACTATGGTCGAAATGATTTAAAAACGAATCAGAGCCTTTAAAAATGTACATTTGACGTATGTAGGAAAATTCAGGGTAGGATCAAGATCAAAGTCGTTTAAAAATTTCACGAACGACAGAAAATTCAAATGTGGAGCTTTTAGAAAAATTTAGGGGAATTAGCAGGGCTAAAATATTGCCACAACACATTGTCTAAAAAATTATTGTTTTTGAAGAAACTGAATTTCAACACAAAATCGAGCAACTTTTTGATTTTGGTATTTTTCTTTTTTTTTTTGCAAAAATAAGTAAAATTTTACTCAAAATGCAAATTTGGTCTTTTTCGAGAAAATCAGCTTAGGATTAATGCCAATATCAGTTAAAAATAGTTCAAAGCATTTAAAAATACAAATTTGAAATTTCTGGAGAAAGTAGTGCAGCATTAGAGCCAAAATTGGTTAAAAAATGGCATAAATTCAATTTTAAAACAAAACAAGGCAAAACTGATTCAAATAAATCGTAAAATTACATTTTTTTACCAAAATAAGGAAAATGTTGGTCAAAATTTCTGCAAAATGTAATTTTTATATTTTTCAAGAAATTTAGGCCAGAATTAAAACCAAAATCGGTAAAGAATTACTTAAAGCGTGTAAGAATAAAAATTTGGAGTGTTTGAAGAAATGCAAGTTGCGACTATGGTCGAAATGATTTAAAAACGAATCAAAGCCTTTAAAAATGTACATTTGACGTATGTAAGAAAATTCAGAGTAGGATCAAGACCAAAGTCGTTTAAAAATTTCACGAACGACAGAAAATTCAAATGTGGAGCTCTTAGAAAAATTTATGGAATTAGCAGGGCTAAAATATTGCCACAACACATTGTCTAAAAAATTATTGTTTTTGAAGAAACTGAATTTCAACACAAAATCGAGCAACTTTTTGATTTTGGTGTTTTTCTTTTTTTTTTGCAAAAATTAGTAAAATTTGACCAAAATGTAAAATTGGTTAGGATTAATGCCGAATTCTTAGGATTAATGCCAATATGGACTAAAAATAGTTCAAATCGTTTAAAAATTGGCACACATTCAATTTCAAAACAAAATAATGCAAAACTGATTTAAATAAATAATAAAATTCAATTTTTTAACCAAAAGAAGGAAAATTATGGTCAAAAGTCCTGGAAAATGTAATTTTTATATTTTTCAAGAAATTTAGGCTAGAATTAAAACCAAAAGCGGTGAAGAATTACTTAAAGCGTGTAAGAATACAAATTTGGAGTGTTTGAAGAACGATAATGATCGAAATTATTTAGAAATGATTCAAAGCCTTTAAAACTTTACGTTTGAGTAAGTAAGAAACAGTGTATGTAGGAAAATTCAGTTAAGGATCAAGACCAAAATCGTTTAGAAATTTCACGAACGTCTTCGAGAAAATTTAAAGGTGGAGCTTTTGGAGAAATTTAGGGGAATTAGCAGAGCTAAAATATTGTCACAACACTTTGTCTAAAAATAAAGTTTTGATGTTTTTGAAGAAATTGAATTTCAGCACAAAATCGAGCAAAGTTGATTCAAATTCAAATCTTGGAATTTGTTTTTTTTTGTAATTGAGTTTTTGGACAAATTCAGTTTTAAGAGAAAACTAAGCAAACTGATTAAAATCCTCTGATTTTTTGATTTTGGTAAAATTAATTTTTTTGGCAAAAATAAGTAAAAATTGACCCAAAATGCAAATTTGGTTAGTCGATGTCTCAGGATTAATGCTAATATGGGTTAAAAATAGTTCAAAGCATTTAAAAATATAAATTTGACATGTCTGGAGAAGGTAGTGCAGAATTAGGGCCAAAATTGGTTAAAAATGGCATAAATTCAGTTTCAAAACAAAATAAGGCAAAACTGATTGAATAAGGAAAATTTTGGTCAAAATTTTTGCAAAATGTAATTTTTTTATTTTGCAAGAAATTTAGGCTAGAATTAAGACCAAAATCGGTGAAAAATTACTTAAAGCATGTAAGAATACAAAGTTGAAGTAAGTTGAAATCAGAGCGTTTAAAAATGTACATTTGAAGTATGTAAGACCAAAGTCTTTTAAAAATCTCACGAGCGACAGAAAATTCAAATGTGGAGCTTTTGGATTGGTAATTAGCAAGGCTAAAACATTGTCTAAAAATAAAGTTTTGATGTTTTTGAAGAAATTGAATTTTGGGACAAAATCGGGCAAAGTTGATTCAAATTCAAATCTTGTTTTTTGAAAATTAATTTTTGGATAAGAATGTGTAAAATTTAACTATAATTACCTCAAAATGAAAATTTAGTTTTTTTCTAGAATGTCAAGTAAATATAATTTTGATTTTTTGAACAAACTCATTTTTAAGAGATCAAAAAACTGATTAAAATCTTCTGATTTGTTGTTTTTGGTTTCTTTTTGCCAAAATAAGTAAAATTTGACTTAAAATGCAAATACTTTTTCAAGAAAATCAGCTTAGGATTAATGCCAATATTCGTTAAAAATAGTTCAAAGCATTTAAAAATACAGATTTGAAATTTCTGGCGAAGGTAGTGCAGAATTAGGGCCAAAATTGGTTAAAATATGGCACAAGTTGAATTTTAAAACAAAACTAGTCAAAATGTAATTTTTATATTTTTCAAGAAATTTAGGCCAGAATTAAGACCCAAATCGATGTAAACTTACTTAAAGCATGTAAGAATATAAAATTGGAGTGTTTGAACAAATTCAAGTTACGATTAAGCCCAAAAAGATTTCAAAGTGAATCAGAGCGTTTAAAACTGTACATTTGAAGTAAGGAAAACCAATGTCGTTTAAAAATTTCACGAACGACAGGAAATTCGAATGTGGAGCTTTTGGAGAAGTTTAGGGGAATTAACAGGGATAAAATATTGTCACAACACATTGTCTAAAAATAAAGTTTTGATGTTTTTGAAGAAATTGAATTTCAACACAAAATCGGGCAAAGTTGATTCAAACTCAAATCTTGTAATTTGTTGTTTCTTGTAATTGAGTTTTTGGACAAATTTAGTTTTAAGAGAAAATTAATCAAAACTGGATAAACTGATTAAAATCCTCTGATTTTTTGATTTTGTTGAAATTATTTTTTTTGACAAAAAAAGTAAAATTTGACTCAAATTGCAAATTTGGTTAGGATTAATGCCAATATCTTAGGATTAATGCCATCATCGGTTAAAAATTCTAAGCATTTAAAAATACAAATTTTATTTTTCGAAGAAATTGAATTTTAGGACAAATTCGGGCAAAGTTGATTCAAATTCAAATCTTGTAGTTGGTTGTTTTTGTAAAATTAATTTTTTGGATCAGAATATGTAAAATTTGACTAAAAATACCTCAAAATGAAATTTTTGTTTTTTTTTTAGAAGGTCAAGTGATTATAATGCAAAGTATGTGTAAAAACTATCTTGAAGTTATTTGATCATCATCAAGGCCAAAACTGGTAAAAAATGACTTAAATGCTCTAAAAATGCAAATTTAAATTTTTTTGAAAACTGAAGGATAGAATTAGGGTTAAAATTGATTAAGAATCCCTCCAAAATACAAATTGTAATGTTTTTTGAAAAAACTCAATTTTAGAGCAAAATAAAGTAATATGACGCGACAAAAAAAATACCTTTTGATTTATTGCTTTTGATAATTTACATTCAAAATGCAAATTTAGTTTTTGTCGAAAAAGCCAGGTCAGATTTAAGGCCAAAATTAGTAAAAATTACTCAAAACGTTTAAAAATGCAAATTTGGAGTTTGTAGGGAAACTAAAGTTAGGATTAACTCTAAAATCGTTTAAAAATTTTGTGAACGACAGAAAACGCAAATTTTGAACACAAGGTCTAAAAATGCAAACTAAATTTGATGCTTTTCGAAAATTCAATTTTAAGACAAAATAGAGCAAAAATAATTAAAATCTTCTAATTTGTTGTTTTTGTGTTTTCTAAAGTGTTCGGAGAAAATAATGTGACAAAAAAATGTCATAAAACATATTTTTTCCGAAAAATTCAGGTAGGATTAAGGAAAAAATCGGTTCAAAATATTTTCCCAACGTATAAAAATACAACTTTTGAATGTTTGGAAAAATTCAATTTAGGATTATTGTCAAAATCGCTTAAAAATTTAGGATAATTAGTGCTTGTCACAACACCAGATCTAAAAATGCAAAATTTGATGCTTTTTGAAAATTCAATTTTAGGACAAAATAGAGCACAATTGATTCAAATCTTCTAATTTGTTGTTTTTAGTGAAATATTTTTTTTTTGGATCAAATTATGTACAATTTTCCTAAGGTGACCTCAAAATAAAAGTTTTGCCCTTTTCGAAAAAGTCGGGTTAAGATAGAGCATTCACTAAAAAAAAATCATTAAAAATCACTCAAAACATCTAACAATACAAATTTGAAATTTTGGAAAAATTTAGATCATGATTCAGACCAAAATTGGTAAACAAATGACTTCAATCGTCTAAAAATGCAAATATTTTTAGAGAAAATGCAGGTTAAAAATTACCCTCATCTTCTAAAAATTCTAATTTTTATGTTTGGAGAAAATGAGGTGACGAAAAAATGTCTTAAAATTTATTTTTTTCCGAAAAATTCAGGTCAGGATTAAGGTAAAAACCGGTTCAAAATATTTTCCCAACGTATAAAGATACAAATTTTGAATGTCTGGAGAAATTCAATTTAGGATTATTGTCAAAATCGCTTAAAAATTTAGGATAATTAGGGTTAAAACTTTGTCACAACACAAGATCTAAAAATGCAGAATTGTATGCTTTTTGAAAATTCAATTTTAGGACAAAATAGAGCAAAATTGATTAAAATCTGCTAATTTGTTGTTTTTTTTTTGTGAAATTATTTTTTTTTTTATCAAATTATGTACAATTTGACTAAGGTGACCTCAAAATTAAAGTTTAGCCTTTTTCGAAAAAGTCAGGTTAAGATAGGGCAAAATTTTATTAAAAATCACTCAAAACATCTAACAATACAAATTTGAAATTTTGGAAAAATTTAGATTAGATTCAGACCAAAATTGATAAACAAATATCTCAAATCGTCTAAAAATGCAAATTTGAAATTTTTAGAGAAAATGCAGGTTAAAAATGACCATCATCTTCTAAAAATTCAAATTTTTATGTTTGGAGAAAATGATGTGAGCAAAAAATGTCTTAAAATTTATTTTTTCGGAAAAATTTAAGTCAGAATTAAGGTAAAAACCGGTTCAAAATATTTCCCCAACGTATAAAAATACAAATTTTGAATGTCTGGAGAAATTCAGTTTAGGATTATTGTCAAAATCGCTTAAAAATTTAGGAGAACTAGGGTTAAACCTTTGTCACAACACAAGATCTTAAAATGCAAAATTTTATGCTTTTTGAAAATTAAATTTTAGGACAAAATAGAGCAAAATTGATTAAAATCTTCTAATTTGTTGTGTTTTGTGAAATTAATTTGTTTGGATCAAATTATGTAAATTCACTAAGGTGACCTAGAAAGGAAGGTTCAGCGTTTTTAAAAAAAAAGTCGGGTTAAGGTAGGGCAAAATTTCATTTAAAATCACTCAAAACGTCTAACAATACAAATTTGAAACTTTGGAAAAATTTAGATAATGATTCAGACCAAAACTGGTAAAAAAAAATACTTAGATCGTCTAAAAATTCAAATTTGAAATACTTAATACTTAATTACGTTAAAAATCGCCCTCGTCTTCTAAAAAAGCAAATTTTTATGTTTGGAGAAACTGAATTCTAGGGCAAAATACCGAAATATGATGTGACAAAAAAACGTCTCCAAATTTATTTTTTTCGAAAAAGTCAGGTCGGGTCAAGGTAAAAATCGGTTCAAAATTACTCCCAACGTATAAAAATACAAATTTTGAGTGTATGGAGAAATTCAATTTAGGAGTCCAAATCGCTTACAAATTACTCAACGCATTTAAAAATGCAAATTATACTTACTTTTCATCTTTTGCAAAAAAAGGCCGGTAAAGATTAGGGTCAAAATGGGTTCGAAAATACCTAAGGCGTCCAAAAATTCGAAACTTTTGGAAAAATGTAGCTAAAGATTACGACGAAGATCGGCTAAAAATGCTTGAAAGCATCTAGAAATGCAAAGTAAAAGTTTTTGGAAATAATCATGTTACTATAAACGCCAAAATCGGTTTGAAATCAAAAGGCGTGTCAGAATTCACATTTCACATTTTTGAAAAATGCATGTTAAACTTAGGACCAACCTCGGCTAAAAATATTTCCAAGCGCAAAAAAGGCAAATTTGAAGTTTTTGGAAAAACGAAAGTTAGGATTGAGACTCCAATCAGTTAAAATGACTCAAAGCATTTAAAAATACAAATTTGGACTTTCTGGAAAAATTCAGATTAGCAGTAGGGCCAAAATCGGTTAAAAATGACTCCAGCGTCTAAGAATTAAAAAAAAATAAAAATTTTGATGTTTTTGGAGTAATTCAATTTTACGACAAAATTGTGTAAAAAAAATGCTTTAATTTTTTTATGTTTTTAAGATACTCATGATAGGATTAAAAATTTCTCAAAACGTGTAAAAATGCAATTTTTTTTTTTTTTGCGAAGAAGTGAGGTCAGTATTAAGGCCAAAATCGATTCAAAATGACTACAAACCTATAAAAATACAAATTTATATGTTTGGCAAAAATAATTTTAGGATCATTGCCAAAATCGGTTAAAAATGACCCAAAGCATTAAAAAATGCTGACTTATTTTTTTAATGCAGGGAAAAAATAGGACCAAAATCGGCTAAAAGTGACTCAAAACGTGTAAAAATGCAAATTTGGAGTTATGGAAAAAATGATGGTTAGGATTGAGGCCAAAGTCGTTTAAAATGACTCAGCGTTTAAACATACACATTTGGACTTTGTGAAAAAATTAAGGTTAGGAGAGGGGTCAACATCGTTTAAAAATGACTCAAAGCGTATAAAAATGTAAATTTGAACTTGTTGTAAAAATTCAAAATTTAAGAGTAGAACAAAAAAAAAATGAATCAAGCCATTCTAAGACCAGTCTTGTTGCAACAACTTATGTTGTTAAAGAGTTAAAAAAATGCAAATTTCGAGTTTTGGTAAAAATGCAGGTTAGGATTAAAGCCAAAGTCGGTTAAGAATGACTCAGAGCCTTTAAACAAATAAAGTTGGAGTTTGTGCAAAAAAATCAAGTTAGGAATGAGGCCAACGTCGTTTAAAAATGATTCAAAGCGTATAAAAATGCAAATTTGAAGTTTGTAAAAAATTCGAAGGGTAAGAGTAATATCAAAAAAAAAAAATGAATCAAGACATCTTAAGACCAGTCGTGTTTTTACTCATGTTTGCAAAGCGTTTAAAAATGAAAATTAAAAGTTTTTGAAAAATTTCACGTTACGATAAGGGCTAAAATTAGTTAAAAATACTTAAGGCGTCTAAAAAAGCAAAGTTTATTTTTTTTAAATGCAGGGAAAAAATAGGCAAAATAGGCAAAAAGTGACTTGAAACGTCTAAAAATGCAATTTTGGAGCTTGGGGAAAAATGCAGATTAGGATTAAGGCCAAAGTCGGTTAAGAATGACTCAGAGCGTTTAAACACACGAATTTGGAGTTTGTGAAAAAATTAGGGTTAGGAGTGAGACTAACTGCGTTTAAAAATTACTCAAAGCATATAAAAATGCAAATTTCAAGTTTGTGGAAAAATTCGGAGTTTAAGAGTAGGACAAAAGAAAATTAATCAAGACATTTTGAGACCAGTCTTGTCTTTACGCATGCTGTTAAAAAGTTTAAAAATGCAAATTTAAAGTTTTTGAAAAAATTCACGTTACGCTAAGGCCCAAAATCAGTTAAAAATGGTACCTACTTAAGACGTCTAAAAAACAACGGTATTTTTTTTTAATGCAGGGAAAAAATAGGAATAAAATCGGAAAATGTGACGCAAAAAGTCTAAAAATGCAAGTTTGAAGCTTCGGAAAAAATGCAGATTAGGATTAAGGCCAAAATCGGCTAAAAAAGACTCAGAGCATTTAAGCATACAAATTTGGAGTTTGTGAAATAATTAAGGTTATGAGTGGAGCCAATATCGTTTAAAGAGAGAGACTCAAAGCGTATAAAAATGCAAATTTGAAATTTGTGGAAAAATTCGAAGTTAAGAGTATGACCAAAAAAACATGAATCAAGACATCTTAAGACCAGTGTTGTCTTTACTCATGTTTGCAAAGCGTTTAAAAATGCAAATTAAAAGTTTTTGAAAAAAAATCACATTACGAAAAAGATTAATGGTTTTTGAACCACTAATGGCCATTTCCACCAAGCAAATTTTAAGTAAACTTAAAGTTAAGGGCCCTTAAGTCATAGCTGTTAGCATGAGTAACCATGGTAATAATGGAAGCCTTAAGTAAGTGAACTTAAAAATTGCTTGATGCGAATGGCCCTTAATCGGTTAAAAATACTACGTCTAAAAATGCAATTTTCAATATTGTATAAAAGACAGGGTTAAAATTAGGACCAAATTCTGTGAGATATGACTCAAAAGGACTGAAAATGCAAGTTTGGAGTTTCGGAAAAAACGCAGATTAGGATTAAGGCAAAAATAGGTTAAAAATTAATCAAGGCATTTAAAAATGCAAATTTGGAGTTTGTGAAAGAATTCGTGTTAGGAGTGGAGCTAAAATCGTTTAGAAATGATTTAAAGCGTATAAAAATCTTCAATTTTTTATAAAAGGCAGATAAAAATTAGGACCAAAGTCGGATAGAAAGGACTCAAAACGTATAGAAATGCAAGTTTGGAGTTTCGAGAAAAATTCCGGTTAAAGCCAAAATAGGTTAAAAATGACTCTTAAAAATGCAAATTTGGAGTTTGTGAAAAAACTCAGACTACGAGTGGGGCCAAAATCGATTAAAGTCTTTTGTAAGGTTCTTGAGATTTGTTTTTCAAACCCGATTTAGTGTATGAAGATGACGGCGATGACGCATGTCGAAATCACAGCTTCCATATAATACTGTACACGTGATTATACCAGAAGAAAGTAAAGTTATTGGTAAGGTAAGTAAGGTAAGTTGATATTACATAAAAATTTAGTGAAATATAAATTGTAATGGGACCGTTGTGAAGACAATTGAAAACCCTTTCAAAGAAGGTATTACTCGACTACCGTTTCGGTTTAAGACTGAAAAGTAGATCCACCGCTGTTATTAAAGGGTTGAAAAATGTCACAAAAATGTATCCCTCACACGCTCCTAGGAAACACCTCAGTTTTCCTTTAATTGACATGCATTTATTTGAGTGTATTTTGCTACATCTCTAAAAACCGTTCTAATGGCATTCGCATTAAAGAGCTCGCAAACACGTTCTCCTCTAAAAACGAACCAACACGAGTCTTATCTAAACTTAACCGACAAACCTGAAATAAGCAATTCACAATTGTGTGCAGATAAGTGTTAAAGCGTCACAAAAGCGCCGTTGTGTCAGTTACCATAATGGATTCAGGGAAAATGCCCGCTTTCTAGCTTTACCATCAATATTATCTAATTCGTCGTGCTCTTTGTTGGAAAATGTTTAGTCTGCTTCTGTAGCGTCAAAGTTGCTTAATAATGGTCTATATATATGTAAGTATATCTCGTTCATTTATTATTGCCATCCAGTTAGCGTTTTACATTATAAAATTTTCAATGGGTTCCATCGCCGATTGACATTGATGACAAAAGCTGGCACGACTTCATCCAGCGAAATAAAAGTACGACTGACATCTAAGAGTTGACTTAATGAACTCCCTTTTCATTGGATAGTCTTAATTCAATTAGTAATTTTGTGGACTACCTAGTCTATATTGTAGATACCGTTTGTGTTGATGGTGGAGACAATGGTTGAGGATTTCTGTTTCTGTTGAGTGTGCTTCAAGTGACTGAGGAAATTATCAAGAAAGTCAAGAAAGTTCTCTGCATTTAACACTACCATTTTTCTATTTGATTGCTTCCTGATCTGGCTTAGTTACTCATCTAACTGATCATACTTTTTGAACTGTCAATCGATAAATCGGCGAACGTCTCGATGTATATGAAATTTTAATAAGTTGTTTTTGGTTTCGACTTGATTAATCACCCCTTAACAAAAAACAAAACCACCTTACTTGAAAATATAGATAGCAATTATATAAAAATTAATTATACAAACATTGTTGACACGAAAGGCACACAAGGTGCAACAACAGCTCCGTGAAATTGCCTATAAAACTTATTATTTATTGTTATTGATTTGACCATATGTTCTTGGTGATTTAATGATGAGCCACCCAGTGGGACCACCCAGAATACGTACCAGACAACAAGAATTTTCACACACCTGCATCAGGAGCATTCTAGACACTATCAATTATTTTTTGAAAGAATACTGTATAACATATGGCACTACATATATTACAAAAGCTAATTGGTGCAACATTGTATTCGCTTGACATAAGCTTCGCACTTAACAAATTGAACTCATTATAGTAATGTCGGTTTCCTTGGGACACTATTTACCATTTTATGAACGAGATTAATTTTCTTTGACATTCGTTTTAATAAGTGCAGCACGTCTTTTATTCGATGAGTATACTTCAGTCAAAAAGGAGGTTTTATAAAATTTTTTTGAACTGTGATTTCAAACACTGGTCAGTGTCTGTCCGCTTTTAGTTGGTTCTATTTTGCGTCAATCAAAAATATACTTCTTACTTCAAAATTAATATGATTTTAGTTATTTATTATATAAGGGGATTAACAAGCCTTCAGATTTACTAATCTTTTTTTTTTCACGAGTAAAATCTTTTTATTCGCCAAGGCGCCTACCCACTAAAAAACCTCGGGTTATCTAGTCCAGGACTATCTTTCGGGATTAAACATCGGGGTCGAGGAGTGTTGCAGTTTTTTAGGCCGTTTCGGCTCTTCTACTCTCTCGGACGCGCATGATTTCCACCAGGTACCGCTTGCAGATTGACCATTTTTCGGTGGATTAAATCTTTTGCTGGACCACGCTATTTGGTGTTACTTCAGCACCCAGTGCTAATTCTAGTGTTGTCTTCTGTCTGTGCCATCTAGAGCATATGAAGAGGGAGTGTTCTGGGGTGTCACTCTCGCCGCAGTGCAGGCCTTCTTTTTGAGTTTTATCTAGTCTATTGGTAAGTAGGTGGCCTTTAACACTTAACTGCTGCCACCTATCCTTCCATTTTTGTAGCATTTCTTCTCGGATCTGAGCTTTCTCTGCCCGCCCGGCTCTATTCTGCTTTCTCTATAGATGCAGTGCCTGCATCTGACTGAGCGACCTCTGCTGAAATTGTCCAATATCTGCTCTTAACAGTGCAATGGACTGTAACATTTTTTGTTTTGTTTTTAGTGTTGTTTATTATACTTCCCCATAGAAGCGCAGCGTAGAACTGATTGATTGTCCGCCGCCGTACAGTAATTTTCTTTCTTCGGGCAACTGGGACCATCTAGGTTTGGCAGCAACCTCTGTAGGGCGCTCAGCTGCTCCAGGCTCCTTTGTGTCATCATCTTGGCTTGTTGTGCGAATAAGGCGTTTGAGCCAAACGTCACACTAGGTATTTTATAGCTTTTTTTGGTCTCATTTCGATTCCTCCAGCGGCAAACACAATATTTCTGCGACCTCTTTTCCCATTCAATGCAACAGCTTCAATTTTTGCGGGTGCAAGTTGGAGTGACCTGGTACCTGGTTACCACGTCTAGCTATGAGAACTAATTTTGCAGTCTTCCAGGGGTCGGGAAACATCTGGTCATGGAATGAATGCTTGGTTTAATGCATGGAGTATTTCTTCTGGGTGATTTCTAACGGCGCACAGGATTGCTTCTGCTAGTATTCTGTAGGGTCCTGGAGCTTTTCTTTTCCTGAGTTTGTCTGCAGATGCGTGTAGTTCATCTTCTGTGAAGTCATTATAACGACAAGGACAGCTCTTTGCTGCTATGTCTGTCTGGCCTCTTGGAAATAGGACGCTGACTGTGCTTTCTTCTGATCCAACGCCATTTCATAGGGATTGCTTGCCTCAGGTTTTTATGTACAATTCTATATCCTTCACCCCTGATATCCTCTTCGAATTGATTACATACCTCCTTCCATCGGCTTCGTTTAGCTTTGTTTATTTCTGATCGCAAGAGTTTTCTCTTAGCCTTGTAATCATGCCACTTGCTGTTTATAGCCGCTTTCGCTTGGTGGTTACTCTTTGCCCTGGAGTAGGACCCTCTGGCTTCTGTACACTTTTTTCTTTGGGTCCTAATTTCATCGTTCCACAAGCATTCTTGCCATTTGGTCTCTGGTTAATTTGAGACAGTTTTTATAGACGGCGCTAATTGCGCTTGTAATCTCCGTAAGTGTATATTCCTCAACGTTGGTCCCATTTATTTGATTGTTCAGTTCTTCAGCAAATCTTATTTCCTCGAAGGTAAATTTAGGTTTAAGTTCTATCTTACTGCTGCCGATCTGTTGACACTACATTAGTATAAAATGCTTATGTGGAGGCTTCCTCTATCAAGCACCTACTAAAGTTTCTTGCGCTTAATTAGGCCGTGGGAAGCAAAAGCTATGTCTATATGCGATGTTATGGTCCTTCTGATAAATGTACGCGAGCCTGTGTTCAATGGAGTCAGACCCTTGTCAGCGCACTTTTCAGCTAGAAACATAACTCGTTGGTTGTCGGCCGGCGTCCCCCATTCCACCGATTTAGCATTAAAATCTCCTGCAACAATCTTATCGCCATTTAGCATGTGTATCGAGCATTCAAGATCTTGTATAAGTTCTGTGAAGCGGTTCATCGGTACGTTAGGAGAGATGTAACATCCAACGATGTTCAGGTTCTCGGTAGTGATTGCTATTTTACTCTTGTGTTTTGAACATTTTTTAATCGCGATTATCTTCATAAAATATACCGCCACGTCCCAGTCTTTGTCTTGCATTGTTTTGCATCAGCTTCTTGTCCGGTTCGCTGGCTATTATGACGTCGACGTCTTCTTCCATCGCAGTCGCGGAAGCCACGTCGTGGGATCTCCTAGATCTATCAGCGTTAATTTGCAAAATTTTTATATGTTTGTTTCTGTTAATATTTATGTTTGTGTTATCCATTAGTTCATGTTACCGGCAGCTCTCTTTCGCTCCTTTCTCCATTCTCGAGTGGCGAGTTTTGCGTGTTACGCGTGGATTATCTGCTGTAAAATCTGCCTCTTGGCATGGTTTTTAAAGTGCGCCGCGCTGTGTTTAAAGCTTCTTTAAATTTGCGACTATCTCAGAGTACACATGTCTCTTCTGCATCTTTGCACTCATTAGTTACATGTCCTGGTTTTCCTCATCGAAAAACAATTTTTTCTGCGGTTTTGCCACCCACACATTTCCGTTGGGTGGTCGAAGTCCCAGCATTTACTGCATCTTACAGCTTTGATGCGCTCTTTTACCCTGCATCTCACCAAGCCAATTCGTATGTCCCTTTGGGCTAATAGCATTCTTGCCTGCTCTTGTGGCAGTCGGATTGTTGTCGCCTGTCCCGTATTTGCATATGCCTTAGATTCCCAGTAGCAACGTTTTCGTACACCTGAGGCCTTGAACCCTTTGTCCCAAAGCATACTGTATATCTCCTGTTGTTGCTGTCGCATCCATACCCCTAATATATACTGTGGTTTGTTCTTCCTTTGCTCGCAGCATTATAACAATATCTTCACTAAGTGAATTTCGGATGTCTCTCCCTACCGCATCAAACGCCTGGTCGTCCTTATCAAATGTAATGATTAGTTTACCTTCTTTGTTTGTTTTAATAGTTTTAATGACCTCTTGTTTATAGTCTCGTTCGCATTTTTCCTTCTAGTATTAACGACTATAGCATACCTATCATAGTTTCTCTTTCTAGGTTTAGGTCTTCCTCTAGATTAACTAACCTGAACCACCTAAACTAACCTGAACCAACCTAAGCTAACCCAGACGAACCTCAACTAACCCGAGCTAATCTGAAACAGTCTAAACTAACCTTTTTTTATTATAGAGGATTAGAGAAATCTGTTAACAGACATGTGAGCTTGGCTCTGAGCGGTCTATGTTGCCCACATAGTGTCAGGTTGGAGCACCTTAGAGGCACCGACCGACTAAAACTCCTTCCCTCTCTTCACCCGGACCCCCGCGGGACCGCCGGGTAGCATTACTTCAGGGGGGGGAGGGTGGAATTTGTGTACTGTTGCAGGTTTCATATATCTCCCGCCTATTCTCCTCAAACTGTGGGCATTCGAACAGTGTGTGAGTAACTCCTCCTGCTTGCCAATCCAGAGGGAGTCCTGCCATCACTTCCAGAGCTTCTGTCGGTGATGTTCGATACGCCATTATGATGCCAAGCGCACGTCTCCTGTTGACGCTGCGTTGCATGTTAATATATTTTTTATGTTTTAGGGCCCTTTCCCAGTTTGGGGTTGCGTACAAGACCGCCGAGATCAACGAGCTGGCTATCAGCCTTCTTTTGTTGGCGGGAGGGCCTCCGTTGGCCGGCATCAGACGTGTTAGCAGATTGGCCGTCTGCTGCGCTTTTATCGAAATACACTTGACATGTTCTGTCATTGTGGCCTCCCTATTTATGTAGACTCCTAGATACCTGACATAGTAATTTGTTTCTACCAGGCTACCACCTACCATACATTGCATGTACGGTATTTTCCTCCTTCCGGAGAGCAAGACCATTTCGGTTTTCCTTCATGCGACATTCATCTTCATGTTGAAGTCGCATGTGTGTGCATGTTGAAGTGAATGTGTCAGCGTCTCGACAATTCTGCCGACCGCGTATGTGGTTTTGCCCTCCAGACCTGCCCTTGTTCTGCCCCTAACCAATATCGCGAGATCATTCGCGTAAGCTAGCGTGGTGACCCAAATCCTCCAGTCCAACTCTATTTGTATATATTGAAGTATCAAAGATCCATGTGGAATCCCACTTTCCACGGGCACCGTTTCTCCCTCAGACGATACTATATGCCTCTGAGAGAGCTAAGATTCAATTATCCTAAGGAGATAGTCAGAAACCCATCCCCCCTTCACAGCTTCAATAACCATTTCCCAATCCGCCGAGTTAAACGCATTTTCTATGTCCAAAAGAACCATCACGCAGAAATCCCTGTTCTTAACCACTTTTACGCACACCACTGCAAGCGCCCCAACTGAGGAACGTCCATTCCTAAACCCGTGTTGATTGTTATGGATCATCGCTTTTTGTTCTAGTTCCTCCACTAGTCTATTGTTCACCAGGATTTCGAATAGTTTCCCATAGTATTCATTAGACAAATATTCATCAAAGACGCAACTTTCCACATTATCGGGAAGTCTCCACTGAGAAGAGAGCTGTTGTATGTGGACAGAAACGCCGCCGGGTTCGTTCTAGCACAGGATGCGATCAGCTCAGGTAATAACCCATCCGGCCCGGGAGCCTTTTTGGGTTTCATACGCCTGATGGCCTCTTGAAGTCCCCGGTACCGTAAAGCGTGTACCGTAAAGTGGTACCCCCGCATGATAAGACTGTCAGCAGAACTTCCCTCCTAACGGGGAACAGTTTCTCGATTTGCTGCTTGGTCACATGAGCGCTCGGTGCCTGTGAGCTTCCGAGTTTCATCCTTTTGATTATTATTCCTACAGGCCTTACCCCATATATTATCATCCAATTCATCACAGAGTCTTTCCAACTCCCCTCGTTGCTAGGAGTGATCAGCAGTTTCATTTCCTTCTTTGCTTTCCTGTACATTTCCATGTGCATGTTAACCGCTGTTGCCTCTCCCTTTCTTCTCAATCTTGTAATGGCCCTTCTTACCGTGTTGCAGGTTTTTTGCTTATCTGCAATGTCATCATTCCACCAATATGCTGGACATCTCTGGTAGTGCGTATTACGTCGTTTTTTGAGATATTTATCATACTTTCGGGTAATTGCTGTGGTAAGTTTTTCCGGGGTAATATCCTCGGTTTCAGAGGTGGCTACCCTATGCTGTTCAAAATTTTTCATCCGCGTGGGAGCTGTTGTCCATCTCCAGGTAAGGTGTGAACAGCCAATCTCCTGCTGTGCTTTTTCCACCAATTCGAAGGTTATGTTGCGGTGATCGCCCAGGTTTTCAGACCACGTCTTTACAATCCATGAACTAATCTTTTGGCTTATTTTCTCAGATGCAGTAGTAAAGTCAATAACAGACGTTCCAGACGGCCCATTAAATGTAGGAGTGTCCCCCCCGGTTCAGCACTAAGAGGCCATTAGAAGTAAGCCAGTCCCCCAGCAACCTTCCCCTAATGCACACGGAAGAGGACCCAATTATGTGGGCCTTTGCGTTAAAGTCGCCGCCCAGGATCTTGCCTTTCTTGATAGATCTCAGATAAGTTCCCATATTAGATAAAAGCATTTCATATTGTGTCAGATCCCTATTCGGCGAGTAGTAACATGACACCACCACACTGCTCTTAAGCTCCACCCCAACGAATCCCTCGCTCCCAGTAACTTTAATCACAGGTATATTATTCCGTACGTACACCAATGTGTCGAAACGAGTGTCACATATTAGGTGGCCAGGTTTAGCGTTGTTAGGCTGCTGTCCAATAACTATGTCTATCTCATTCTTTTTAACATCATTCATCAGCATATCCTAGGCCGCTCTACATCTATTTAAGTTAATTTGTAGGATGTTGGTGACCGTCCCTTGTTTATGGTGATTCATGTTGCTGAGCATTTTATATGTTTATGTCATCATAGCCGCCTTTATATAATCTTCCCTGGGTGTGTTGTCTTTTCCTTCTTCAGCCTTTTTGCTTACGCTGAGGATGTCGTAATCCTTTTCTTCGTTATATTGAGAAATTTGCCTGCTAGGTAGCCTATTTCTTCTCTCTTTTTTTTTATTCCTTTTCTGGCTATATTGAGTGCCTCTCTGAATTTGGAGCCGCTCTCGGATCGATGACCCTGCACTTCGCAGAGAGCGCATGTTTCTGTTTCCTCGGTACATTCCTTCAGCGTATGCCCTGCCATACCGCACCGGTAGCAGCTATTTGAGCGATCCGGGCCTATGTAGTATATAGTATACGATATAGTATGCGATATATATGGTCGTATCTTCAGCATTTCCTACATCTATCAACCCTAATCCGTTCTTCTATCCTGCATCTCACTAGTCCGATTCTTATGTATTGGTGTAGTTAGAAAGCTTTCCCAAACTCATCAGTTAGCCGGACCGTCGTGGCTTGGCCAGTGTCCGCATATGGCCTTAGATTTCCAGTGGTTACGTCGTCTTGAGTTAGTCCCGGTATTTTAGGCTTTAAGCTTAATGCCCATATTACTTCTTGCTTCGTTGCTGAAGCGTCCATTCCTTTTATAAATATGGTGACTTTTTCTTTTTTCTCTCGTAGCAGTTTGATGTTATCTTCCCCCATTGTTTTCCCTATGTCCTTTCCAACTGCTTCCAATGCCACTTCATCTTTATCCAAAGTTATTATCAGTTTCACTTCCCGGTTCTGATTGTCTTGATAACATCCTTCGTTTCATTATCTTCTAGACTTGCCTTTGTTTTGCTTATTGTTTTGTTTGGGTTGTCTTTTGTGTTATTTAACACTCTGGCATATGTGCCGAGTTTTTTCTTTCTTGGGTTTCGCCTTTCTTTAGGTTTATCATCCTCTACCTTTCTGGCTGTAGTGAATATGTTCACTTTCATATTGAGGCCCTGGTATACCCATTTCACCATTTTTCTCATTCTCTCTAGCGATGTTCCTTTGACCGTGTTTCTTCTTCTAGTTTTTGGAGTTTTTCTAGGAGTAACTTCTCATCGTCCGGTACTAGAATCTTTATGACTTTCTGTACGATTGCTTGCCTTTGTGTCTTTGTTTTTATTTTTGTTGTCTGCTCTAACCCATCCAGGTCCTCTAATTCCGCTAGCTCAGGAAAGCATTTTTTGTCCAGAAGTCGTATACTCTTGGACATTTGCACATCATCTTTTTCAACCATCACCACTTTAATCACTGCTGTTGCTGTCTCCAGAGGGCTGCCCACCAACGTTTCAGTATTCACAAATAACAACTGGTCCCTTCTCTTGTCTACTATGTCTCTCCAAATATCATATGTGATGGCCTTTGGAAGCATTGTCAAAGCAGGATCTTCCCCAGTTTGAGTGCCAGCCTCTCGGGTTTCTCTTCTTTAATCGCCTTGTGGTTGCTTTGAGATTGGTTCTTCCAGAGTTTGTGTTTCCATTTCCTTTGTGTTGACGAATCTCCATTCCGTTTGTGTTCCTGAGCCTACTACCAATCCTCCTTCTAGTTTTTTTGGAGATGTCTGTGATTCCGTTTCTATTGTTATTAGTTCAGTCTTTTCATAGCTGTGGCGATCCATGTATTGGGTGATAGACAGTCGGTTTATCACTTCTAATTGTCTTCGTAATTTCTGATTTATATTTTTAATTTTTTTTTTGTATTGTTTTCTATGTTGTCATTTAACCTCCTTCTTAGGTATGTGATTGTATCAATTGTCTCTTTCAGCATATGCGCTTCCGATATTGGACGTCTTTTTGGTGAGTCCACTCTTGCTGATTAAAGTTGGCCATCTAATTCCTCACTTCTCCTTTTGTATATCTCATCTCCCAACGAAGTCTTCCGCTGGAAGCGCATCTGGTTATCATCCCCCAATGAAAATCTTCACTGGCTGGGTTTCCTCTGGTCATGTTCTTCATGGACGAGATCAATAACTGTTACTGACCCCTTTCTTATGTTGATGTTGGTTTGTAGTTTATTGAGAGAGTGTGTTTCCCCCCCCCCAGAATCCATGGGGCCGGCACAAGCAACCAGGGCTTTCACCTGGTCGGAACAAGTGGTGGGATTTTTACCCACCTGGAGTACAAAGTTATTTGCATCACCCATAATTCATGATGTGCAGATATTATTGCCTTCTGCAAGGCTTTTGGTGTGTAACCTGAACTAACCTGAACAACCCATACGAACCTGAACTAACCTAAACTAACCTGAATCAACCTAAACTAACCTGAGCCAACCTAAGCTAACCCAGACGAAGCTGAACTTACTTATACTTACCTTATGGGCAGCTCCGTGACCAACAGAACAGCGGCCCTCAGGGCTTCCCCATAAGATTTCTGTTACCACGTATGTGCTTTACCAAACCTTTCAAAATTACGTACGCGACTTCGGTCAGCTTGGCTTAGAAACCGTATTTCAAACAACAAAACTTGAATTTTTGAGTTGAAGACGGTGCAATTTGCCTCTATACACTTAAAAACAGGAAAATTGAATTGATTTGAAGGTACAGGTTCACAATCAGTAGGCAGTGGCCAGCAGATAGAAGTGCCTGTTCGAAGTCGAAGTGGCAGAAGTTTAGTAACAGAACTGTCTTCTGTAACGAAACTGTACTAAAAGGTCTCCACTGAGAAACCATCATCTAAGAAACACTTCACCAGAAATAGAAATGTTAGAAATAATTTGTTATGGATTTTTCTTAGAAAATACTCAGAAGTGTGTCATTGTCCCGGGTGGGTTCACCTAACCCACTGCTAAGAATTGCCTGTTTTAATCGAATTTCAAAAAGGTTTATTTGTGAGTATAACTACAGGATGTTTTTGAGTTCTCTGATAACCTACTGCTCTCTTTGATAACCTACTACTCTAAGCTAAAAGCAGCATAAAAATTTGAAAAATAAGCTGACAAACGTCAACCGTCAATGTCAAAAATTATGTCTTAGGAGCCAGTCCGGTCCTAAATTTCTGCTAAGAATACTTGCCTGGTTTTAGTGTCAAGTAATAGTTCTTTTTTGTAAAAAAAAACTACATCAAAAAGAATCTTTACAATGTAGAACGTGGCCATATTTTCTGGATACTTACAACCAAAAAGTTAGTTCTCTCTCTAGATGTGACGTTAGGAAGAAAACTTATATGACCGTCACAATTGTCACGTACTCCTGGGTAGACCCTGTCGTCCCATAACCTATGAAGTTTAAGATTGATGTGATCTATGTTATGCAACGACAACATAGTATATGCAGAACATGAACTATTAATTCCATTAGCACGAGTTTGTCGCCATCATCGGTCGACTAATTGGCGCGACTTTTAATTAACTAATTAATATGGTCGGGCGTTGTAACTAGTAACGCCTCGCAATTATTAAATGAATTCTTATAAATGCCAATAAGGAAATCCGAGGCATTAAATGACAATAGCAGTGCTCGATCACGTTCTTGTCTGTTTGTCATCTCACATTTTTAATATATTTTTCTTGTTACGTAAAGGAAAAATCTTATTTCAACGATAGACGTAATTTGAGAGAGAGATAATTGATTTACTGTTAGTATATACTGAATAACCCCACTAGGTTGGGCAAAATTCCTTCTTTTTACTTTTTCCATTATCATGCCAGACGAATTTTAAATTCCCACAGTCGAAACATGAATTAACCCTTGAAAGCAGAAGAATTGAAGTATGATACTCGGAAAAAAACTTCCCTACATGCAGAATTACATGTGAGAAACTTTACATTGGGTAAACCAAAATCTAGCGCATTATGGCAGAGACTGACTCCTTTGTCCTGACTCCCTTGAAATAAATTCTAGAAACTGTTTTGAGTAGCATCTTTTTCCTTACTACTACCTTTAAAAGTTACGAATTGTATTCAAGCTGGAAGATGCAATACTGCTCTATCAACTCTCTGCCTGTACACCAAAATCCAGCACATTATTGCAGAGACTGCCTACCTTGCAAGTTTCAGTAAACTGCCTTGAATTAAATTTAAGAAAGTGTTTTGAGCAGCATCTTCCTTAGTAATACCTTTAATAGTTAAAAAATTTATTCAAGCTGAAAGGTGCAATAGTGCTATATCACTCTCCAATGCTCTGCCTGTACACCAAAATCATCCAGCACATTATTGCAGACACTCCCTTGCAAGTTTCGAAAAACTCTCTTGAACTAAAATCTAGAAACTATTTTAGGTATCATCTTCTTCCTCAATACTACCTTTAAAAGTTACAAAAATGTATTCAAGCTGGAAGATGCAATAGTGCTCTATCAACTCTTCCACGCTCTGCGTGTACACCAAAATCCACCACATTATTGCAGAGACTCGCTCCCTTGCAAGCTTCAGTAGTAAACTCCCTTGAATTAAATTCTAGAAAAGGTTTTGGATAGCATCTTTTTCCTTAGTACTACGTTTAAAAGTTATAAAATGTATTCAGGCTGAAAAGTGCAATAGTGCTCTATCAACTCTTCAACTCTTTGCCTGTACAGCAAAATCCAGCAACATTAGCAGAGACTGGCTCCCTTGCAAGTTTCAATAAACCCCATTGAATTAAATTCTAGAAACTGTTTTAGGTAGCATCTTATTCCTCAGTACTACCTTTAAAAATTACAAAATTTGTTCAAGCTGGAAGGTGCAATAGTGCTCTGTCAACTCTTCAACGTTCTACCTGTATACCAAAATCCAGCACATTATTGCATTATAGCTCCCTTGCAAGTTTCAGTAAACTTCCTGAAATTAAATTCTAGAAAGGGTTTTGGGTAGAATATTTTTCTTCAGTACTACCTTTAAAAGTTATAAAATGTATTTAGGCTGGAAAGTGCAATAGAGCTCTATCAACTCTTCAACTCTTTGCCTGTACACCAAAATCCAGCATATTATTGCAGAGACTGGCTCTTTTGCAAGTTTCAGTAAACTCCCTTGAATTAAATTCTAGAAACTGTTTTAGGTAGCATCGTCTTCCTTAGGACTACCTATAAAAGTTACAAAATTTGTTCAAGCTAGAAGATGCAATAGTGCTCTATCAACTCTTCGACGCTCTACCTCTACACTGAAATCCAGCACATTATTGCAGAGACTGGCTCCCTTGCAAGCTTCAGTAGTAAACTCCCTTGTATTAAATTCTAGAAACTGTTTTAGGTAGCATCTTCTTCCTCAGTACTATCTTTAAAAGTTACAAAATTTATTCAAGTACGAAGGTGCAATAGTGCTCTATCAACTCTTCAACGCTCTGCCTGTATACCAAAATCCAGCGCATTATTGCATTATGGCTCCCTTGCAAGTTTCAGTAAGCTTACTGAAATTAAATTCTAGAAAGGGTTTTGGGTAGAATCTTCTTCCTCAGTACTACCTCTAAAAGTTATAAAATGTATTCAGGCTGAGAGGTGCAATAGTGCCCTATCAACTCTTCAACTCTTTGCCTGTACACCAAAATCCAGCATATTATTGCAGAGACTGGCTTTCTTGCAAGTTTCAATAAACTCCCTTGAATTAAATTCTAGAAACTGTTTTAGGTAGCATCTTATTCCTCAGTACTACCTTTAAAAATTACAAAATTTGTTCAAGCTGGAAGGTGCGATAGTGCTCTATCAACTTTTCAACGCTCAGCCTGTATACCAAAATCCAGCACATTATTGCAGAGACTGGTTCCATTGCAAGTTTTAGTAAACTCCCTTGAATTAAATTCTAGAAACAATTTTAAGTAGCATCTTCTTCCTTAGTACTACCTCTAAACGTGACAAAATTTGTTCAAGCTAGAAGATGCAATAGTGATCTATCAACTCTTCCACGCTCTGTCTCTACACCAAAATCCAGCACATTATTGCGGAAACTGGCTCGCTTGCAAGCTTCAGTAGTAAACTCCCTTGTATTAAATTCTAGAAACTGTTTTAGGTAGCATCTTCTTCCTCAGTACTATCTTTAGAAGTTACAAAATTTATTCAAGCACGAAGGTGCAATAGTGCTCTATCAACTCTTCAACGCTCTGCCTGTATACCAAAATCCAGCGCATTATTGCATTATGGCTCCCTTGCAAGTTTCAGTAAGTTTCCTGAAATTAAATTCTAGAAAGGGTTTTGGGTAGAATCTTCTTCCTCAGTACTACCTCTAAAAGTTATAAAATGTATTCAGGCTGAAAGGTGCAATAGTGCCCTATCAACTCTTCAACTCTTTGCCTGTACACCAAAATCCAGCACATTATTGCAGAGACTGGCCCCATTGCAAGTTTCAGTAGACTCCCTCGAATTAAATTCTAGAAACTATTTTAAGTAGCATCTTCTTCGATAGTACTACCTTTAAAAGTTAAAAAATTTGTTCAAGCTAGAAGATGCAATAGTGCTCTATCAACTTTTCCACGCTCTGCCTCTACACCAAAATCCAGCACATTATTGCGGAAACTGGCTCCCTTGCAAGCTTCAGTAGTAAACTCCCTTGTATTAAATTCTAGAAACTGTTTTAGGTAGCATCTTCTCCTCAGTACTATCTTTAGAAGTTACAAAATTTATTCAAGCACGAAGGTGCAATAGTGCTCTATCAACTCTTCAACGCTCTGCCTGTATACCAAAATCCAGCGCATTATTGCATTATGGCTCCCCTGCAAGTTTCAGTAAGTTTCCTGAAATTAAATTCTAGAAAGGGTTTTGGGTACAATCTTCTTCCTCAGTACTACCTCTAAAAGTTATAAAATGTATTCAGGCTGAAAGGTGCAATAGTGCCCTATAAACTCTTCAACTCTTTGCCTGTACACCAAAATCCAGCACATTATTGCAGAGACTGGCCCCATTGCAAGTTTCAGTAGACTCCCTTGAATTAAATTCTAGAAACTATTTTAAGTAGCATCTTCTTCCATAGTACTACCTCTAAAAGTTAAAAAATTTGTTCAAGCTAGAAGATGCAATAGTGCTCTATCAACTTTTCCACGCTCTGCCTCTACACCAAAATCCAGCACATTATTGCGGAAACTGGCTCCCTTGCAAGCTTCAGTAGTAAACTCCCTTGTATTAAATTCTAGAAACTGTTTTAGGTAGCATCTTCTTCCTCACTACTATCTTTAGAAGTTACAAAATTTATTCAAGCACGAAGGTGCAATAGTGCTCTATCAACTCTTTAACGCTCTGCCTGTATACCAAAATCCAGCGCTTTATTGCATTATGGATCCCTTGCAAGTTTCAGTAAGCTTCCTGAAATTAAATTCTAGAAAGGGTTTTGGGTAGAATCTTCTTCCTCAGTACTACCTCTAAAAGTTATAAAATGTATTCAGGCTAAAAGGTGCAATAGTGCCCTCAACTCTTCAACTTTTTGCCTGTACACCAAAATCCAGCATATTATTGCAAAGACTGGCTCCCTTGCAAGTTTCAGTAAACTCCCTTGAATTAAATTCTAGAAACTGTTTTAGGTAGCATCTTCTTCCTTAGTACTACCTTTAAAAATTACAAAATTTGTTCAAGCTGGAAGGTGCGATAGTGCTCTATCAACTCTTCAACGCTCAGCCTGTATACCAAAATCCAGCACATTATGGCAGAGACTGGCTCCATTGCAAGTTTCAGTAAACTCCCTTGAATTAAATTCTAGAAACTATTTTAAGTAGCATCTTCTTCCTTAGTACTACCTTTAAAAGTGACAAAATTTGTTCAAGATAGAAGATGCAATAGTGCTCTATCAACTCTTCCACGCTCTGTCTCTACACCAAAATCCAGCACATTATTGCGGAAACTGGCTCCCTTGCAAGCTTCAGTAGTAAACTCCCTTGTATTAAATTCTAGAAACTGTTTTAGGTAGCATCTTCTTCCTCAGTACTATCTTTAGAAGTTACAAAACTTATTCAAGCACGAAGGTGCAATAGTGCTCTATCAACTCTTCAAAGCTCTGCCTGTATACCAAAATCCAGCGCATTATTGCATTATGCAAAACTCAAGAACTTTCATTATTTGATAAAATCTCAAACAAGTGACGCCTGGCTTTAACTGTAAAGAGACATTGGTAAGCCTACAATCTAGTGTTTGCCTTTGCGGCGGGAAGTGAATCCCTATTGGTTACAGAGACAGTCACTCTGGTAACCGTGCTGTCAAGCCGTGTCAAGGTTTATTAAACTGCCCTGCTTCTAGGCTTGTTTGATAGAGTGCATGAGTATTTTAAGCTAACGAGGAAAATCCATTAAAATGCTCCAAATGTTGTTGATAAAGGTATGTGGCTACTCTGACGTAGATACTAATGCGACAAACAATTCGAAGAGTATATAAATGGCTGGGAAATATCAATAAAAGATAGAAAAATTAAAATAAAGAAGGACTATAATAAAGAAAGGATAATTTTCATCGAAACGTTTACGTTTTCTGTTTTTTACCTTTCAATTTTTTCCATAATTTGTGAGCAGATTTTCCAAGGTTTTCAATTCTGAGTTTGAAGATAATAAAACATGACAAATGGTTTAAAGACGCAGGCGATTGGCCAGTTTATCGACTCCACAAAAAATATATTCCTGCTAAAATTACCAGGAGACTGACCTAATGGGTATAAGAAGGTTAAATAAATGTAAGCCTGCAACTAATTATTATCCTTTGAGGCAGGAAGTAAATTTCTATTGGCTACGCACTCGGTAACCTTGACAACCGAGCTGCCAAGCCCTGTCAATGTTTATTAAATCGCTTTGTTTGTAAGATTACCCTACAGAATTTTTTATCCCCATTAGTATGTTACTCTAACTTCGATTAACAAAACGGAGAGAAATAACTATCTCAAAATATAAATGTTTGCGATTTAAAAAATTGGCTATTAAATATATGAATTATATTGAAATGATTATTATTTAAATGCAAATACTTTTGGGGTGACAGCTGTCAAAATCCTAAAGTGAATCGACTTTTAAATTTTTTATAACCAATAATAACTGAGCAGATGTTCCTTCTAACAGATATAGCTACCACGAGCCGCCACTGTCTTAGCGCGCTTTACAATTTTACTGAACGTGTCAGTAAAATAAAGTAAACAGATATTTCAGTTTTGCATAATTGGAGAAGACAGGTTACTTGTTTAAATAAGATGTTCCGCATTCGTCTTCAAATTATGCATAAAATCGATGTAAGAACTGAGTAATTGAGAACTGACGCACTTTAATTTATATGACACGAGCAAGAACAAAATTTATGTTTTCCTAGTTGAGCTAAACTTTCTGCTTTCTAATTTTAACAACATTTCTCAGACCGGTCTGAGAGTATTCATATTTTTTTATTCTTATTGAGAAAACAAAGAATAGGAATACTCTCAAAGCGCTCTATTCGAAAACTTTTGCTCTTAGTTCCACAATTTTTATTAGAGAAAAGTAAATGTGAGAGTGTTCCTCCATTAATTAAGTAAACACCATCAATCAATCTGACGTAATTTATATTGTTTTGCATACTTTGAATTCCCACACAAATTTGGTTATCAAGTTGGTGCAATAACAATTTGTAAACTAAAACATTCACGTATTTGGACATAATTTATTTATACAATTCCGATAACTCTTTCATTTAATTTATGACTTACGCCCGTTGTTATAGCACACTATACATATATAACTGATGGTGACCTTTACAGCATAGACACGAAATTATGTGCAGAAATACGATTTTTTTAGGAATTTATTAGAAGATTAGGTGCTCTCAGGATTTATTAATAATAATAATTATTATTAAAACGTTTAACCGTGAAATATGCTTAAGTGTATTTGGCGCCAGTTTACGTAAGGTGAGTTGAGTTTGTTGGCAAGGTCGCAGGAAATCAATCAGCCTCACTGCATCTGTCGTAATACCCGCACGAAAAACTACAGTACAGCTGTTGTAATAATAATAATTATAAAAATCTATCCTATATTTTGGTAAAGTGGGGCTACCTATAATCCGTTCACTTATTATCCACACTAGGCATAGACGTATCTTCTAAACATGTGCTGAAAAGAGGTAGGTATATAAAAAAACCGAATATTTGAAAGGTAACCAGATGGCAAAAAGAAATGAATCAAATATATGTGGACCTGACCTTGACAGGCGGGATGCGTTTCAAATCAAATTACACCTCCCACGTATTGCTCAACCGGCCGTATGTGGTCATTTAATGACGGACACATTAAAATTCATCACGGCCATAATAATAATAATAATAATCTGCGAATGGCGCATATTCCGCATTCCATTTGTTCGCGAGAGCCCAGTTCCGAAAAGGAAACTGGCCATAACCAGTCGGCCCAAAAAACTAATATTTTGATTGACAGCTGGCGCCGCCGCGATGTTTGTTTTGATATGCAAATGCGAAAGGATTCGTTTTTGATCCAATTAAAACAGTTAGACGTCGCAATGTTAAAATACCGTTTTGCATATTATTTGGCTAATAATTTTATGGTATGCGTAGAAATGATAAAATTGATTGTGTTTCCGAAGAAGAAACTTTCAAATATCGAAACTTTAAGAAAGTATCAAATTGATTAATTCCACTCCGACATTTCGTAGGAAATGATAAAATTGAATTTTGTTGAATTCAGGCTAGAAATTGCAAAAAATACGGGGAGCTGAAGGAAATAAAAACATCTGCAATAATCTGCGCCAATCAAGTATGAATCGATAATCATGTGGCATCTCTAGTTATAAATCGACCACCTTGCCGCTTGCTCAACTCTAGCCTGAGTAAGGTTAGTCACGTCGGAAAATTTCCTCTTCGGAAAGTTTCGAATATCAAAACTTTTCCGGAATGTAAAAAACGACTCAAGGAATGTTTATTCGTCGAAATATTAACATCAACTGTGCCATTTCATAAGAATTGATAAAATTGAATTCTGTTGAACTCAGGCTAGAAATTGGAAAAAATACGTAGATCTCATAAAAATACAAATATCTACACTAATCTGCGTCGATGAAGTATTTTGATTAATTATTCGATCAGCATGTGACAGCTCTAGATATAAATCAATCGTCTTGCCGCTTGCTCAATCTAGTCTGAGTAGTCTAAGGTAGCGTTGGGCTCGGCGGAGAGTTTCCTCTTCGGTTTCGGATATCGAACCTTTCCGAGAAGGTAAGGAGCGACTCAAGGAATCTTTAAGCATAGAAGTATTAACATCAATTTGAATAATTAAATTGTGACATTTCATAAGAAATGATAAAATTGAATTCTGTTGAACTCCGGCTAGAAATTCCAAAAAAATACGGAGAGCTGATGGAAATACAAATATCTACACTAGTCTGCCCCAAAATCAAGTATTTTGATTAGTTATTCGATTCGGTCAGCATGATAATCTGATCGAATATAAATGCCCAGCTCTAGTCTGAGTAGTTTATGATAAGGTTGGGCACGCCGGAGAATTTCCTCTTCGGAAAGTCATCGATATTCGAATGTAAGAAACGACTCAAAGAATGTTGAATCCTAGAAGTATTAACATCAACTGCGACATTTCATAGGAAATGATAAAATTGAATTCTATTGAACTCAGACTAGAAATTGGAAAAAATACGGAGAGCTGATGGAAATACAAATATCTGCATTAATCTGCGTCGATCAAGTATTTTGATTAATTATTCAATCAGTATGTGACATTTCTAGTTATAAGTCGATCGTCTTGCCGCTGGCTCAACTCTAGTCTGAGTAGTTTATGGTAGCGATGGGCACGGCGGAAAGTTTCCTCTTCGGCTATTTTCGAATATCGAAACTTTCCGGGAAGATAACAAACGTTTCAACATGTGTGTATGTGTAGAAGTATTAACATCAATTTGATCAAGTAAATTGCGACACTTCACAGGAAATGCAAAAATTTTATTATATTGAATTCCGGGTAGAAATTGTATGAAAATACGGTGAGCTGAAGGAAATAAAAATATCTGCTCTAATCTGCCTTAATCAAGTATTTTGATTAGTTATTCGATCCGATCAGCATGTTATATTTTTAGTTATAAATCGACCACCTTGCCTCTTGCACAACTCTAGTCTGAGTAGTTTTTTGATAAGGTTGGACACGTCGAAAAATTTCGTTTTCAGAAACTTTGGAATATTGAAACTTTCCGGGAATGTAAAAAACTACTCAAAGTATGTTTATTTCTAAACGTATTAACATCAACTGCGACATTTCATAGCAAATGATAAAATTAAATTCTGTTGAACCAACTCAGGCTAGAAATTGGAAACAATATGAAGAGCTGAGGAAAATACAAATATCTGCACTAATCTGCGTCAATCAAGTATTTCGATGAATTATCCGATACTACCTGCATGTGACATCTTTAGTTATAAACCGATCGTCTTGCCGCTTGCCCAACTCTAGTCTAAGTAGTCTATGATAAGATTGGGCACGAAAAATTTCCTCTCCGGAAAGTTTCGAATGTACAAACTTTCCCGGAATGTGAAAAACGACTCAGGAAATGTTGATTCCTAGAAGTATTAACATCAACTGCGACATTTCATAGGAAATGATAAAATTGAATTTAGTTGAACTCAGACTAGAAATTGGAAAAAATACGGAGAGATGATGGAAATACAAATACCTGCAATAATCTGCGTCGATTTAGTTATCAATGCGTGCGCAACAAATGTGCATAGTTATAAATCAATCGTCTTGCCGTCGGCTCAACTCTAGTCTCTGCAATTTATGGTAGCGTTGGGAACAGCGGAAAGTTTCCTCTTCGGAAACTTTCGAATATCGAATCTTTCCGGGAAGGTAATAAACGACTTAAAGAAAGTTTAAGCGTAGAAGTATAGTCCATTTGAAATAGATTTTCATCTGGCAGCCTAAGGAATAGACAGATTCTCCCTATTCCTTCCAAATAAATTTGTCATTTCTATGTCAATTTCTCATCTTACTAGATGAATATCCATTTGACATAAACTCTATTAACATCAATTTGATTTATTAAACTGCGGCCTTTGACAAGAAATGATAAAATGGATGTCTATTGAACTCAGGTAGCTTCAGGTTAGTCGATCTGCATGTAACATCTCTGGTTAGTTTAGGTTCCATCGTCTTGCCACTTACTCATCTCTACTCTGAATAGTTTATGGTAGCATTGGGCACGGTAGAAAGTTTCCTCTTCGCAAACTTTCGAACAGCTAAACCATCCGGGAAGGAGTGAAACGACTCAATGAATGTTTATGCATAGAAGTATTAACAAAAGTAATTTGAATAATTAAACTGCGGCATTTCGTAAGAAATGATTTTGGATCGATCAAGTATTTTGATTAATTATTCGATCAGCATGTGACATCTCTAGTTATAAGTCAATCGTCTTGCCGCTTCTCAACTCTAGCCTGAGTAGTTTATGGTATCAAGTATTTTGATTAGTTACTCAATTCGATCAGCATGCTAATCTGATCGAATATAAATCGACCATCTTGCGGTTTGCCCAGCTCTAGTCAGAGTAGTTTATGATAAGGTTGGGCACGCCAGATTTCTCTCTTTGGAAAGTTTCGATATTCGAATGTAAAAAACAACTCACGGAATGTTGATTCCTAGAAGTATTAACATCATCTGCGACATTTCATAGGAAATGATAAAATTGAATTCTGTTGAACTCAGACTAGGAATTGGAAAATATACGGAGAGATGATGGAAATACAAATATCTGCATTAATCTGCGTCGATCAAATATCTTGATTCGATCAGCATGTGACATCTCTAGTTATAAATCGATCGTCTTGCCGCTGGCTGAACACTAGTCAGTAGTTTATGCTAGCGTTGGGCACGGCGGAAAGTTTCGTCTTCGGAAATTTGCAAATATCGAAACTCTCCGGAAAGATAAGAAAACACTTACTGCCTCTTTTCGGGTTGCTTCTTAATGTCTGGCGAAAGTAAATTTGATTTGTCTGGGCCTTTGAGTACCTTTCTGTAACAATCAAAAGCCGAAATCGTACGTCGCTTTATCCGGGAACTGCTAGGTCCAATATTACCATTACCACTGTCAAAAGTTGTGTTACTATTAGAACTGCTTCCACTAGATTCACTAACATTGTAACAGTTTGGTTTCTCCATTGGAATTTTATGAATAAAGTTACCTTTTTAATTGCTCCTTGGCCTCATTACACTCAATGTCTTTGCCATCTGGATCTTTTTGCTATTTTCCTTATTGGATAGTTTTCATCTTGCAGTTAATAATTTTGGATTTATTTACGTTGTCTACTTTTAGCTTCTCTTTGTTCGGTTGACGTCTGACAGTGTTGACACTGTTGAGAGTGACTTTTTGACTTTTCACTTGGCTTCCGTCGTTGTCTTTCATTTTCTGTCTTGGAATTTGCTGCCGGCGTGAAGGTGGGTCGTGGAAAAAGAAAACTCCGAATTTGCGATTTATCTCAGGCATCCTGAGGATTTTTCGGCTTTTCTTGGTGTAAAATTTCGGGCCACCTTTAGTGCTGTTTTGCGTGGCCGAAATTACCGTTTCGTCACGGGATTTTGCCGACCAACCTCACTTGAGAAATACCTTGCCGGTAAGCATTTTTTTTATGGCGTGTTTTTGGATCCATTTCTAGTAGTTTTATTTCGTACTTTAGCTTATTGGATTGCGAGTGTTTGAGCGCCGACGGCGGAGTTCCAGTTTGGTGTGGGACGACCCACTTCAGAGAAATTTTAGTGGTGGTTTGTGTCCTCCTCGGAGGTAAGTCTTCCAGCCATGTGCCTTCAGCGATTTCATTACTAGTATTTCACCTTTTTCTTGCTATTCTCTTGGTTTTCGAATATTAGAGTTCATTGTATCCCTAGGTGCTAGGTAGGGGCTTGAGCTGCGTGTAAAGGCAGTACCTTGGCGCTGCTAGATAGGGGCTTGAACTGCGTATAGCGAACTTCACCATAGCTATCGAGTCCACTACAGACTACTGTCACCAAGTCACGCTAACCTACATCCCTAGACTGACAGGACAGTGGACTGTTGTAACCCCATAAGTTCTCCCCCCGACAGTATATGTAAATTAGTGGTAAGATCTTTTGAATGTGTAACTGATTACTCTTATTTGGCCAACGACTTTGCTACGTTTAATTTATGTTGGAGTGAACTCTTGCGGTGGCCCCAAATTTACTAAGGTTTCCCTTCCACCTGGAAGGCGTCCTGTTGAGCCTGTGAGCAACAGGTGGCGCACCCACTCCTATAGCCGAGCTTTATCTGAGCCACTTCACAATCTTAATATGTTGGTGACCGCAAGTGTTCACTTTAAGGGGCTCTTGGCCATCACACTACCTACACACCAGCCTTAGCGTATTGTTGAGTTTGTTGAATTTGTTTGATTTTTTTTTTTTTTGTCTCTTTTATAATATATGACCACACCACGTCAAGCAGTGCTTTTATTTCGCTTTTATTTTGTCATTGACTTTCATGTGAGAATAAACCGTCTCAACATTTCCATCATTTTCGTCAACATCCTCTATTTCGTGAATTTCGTCAACAGCAAATGACTTTTGTGATTTCAACCCTTAAAGTAGTTTTTCCTCAATGTACTATTTCCTCGTCAGAGAACAACAAAGTTTTGTATTGGGGATCTAAGATTGTTGCTAAAAACACTTGACGTTCTTCTCCAAGGATAAGCGCTTATGAAGCTGTTCAGTCAGTGTCTCCAATAAAGTTCCCAAGCCAAAAGGAGTTATTTTTTCCAAACATTTTTGTAGCATGCAAACTGCTGGAATAATATCTGACTTAAATGATTGATTCGCACTAAATTGTCTCGTTAGTTCTCCAGAATGGATTCAGCACCTCAGTTAAGGAAGTAACAAGATCCCACTGGGTTTTTGTTAAATTTATAATTTTGGAGTATTCACTAGCATATATTCAAATAGCACTATTTTCCTCATGCAACTGTTCTAACATAAAATACGTAGAATTCCACCTTGTCTGAATTTCCTGAATTTGGAAGATTTAATTCATCCTGTATTGCTTTCACTTTGGTGCAGGCTGCTGGTGACTGACTGAAACAATTTTTCTGGCCATAAAAATTGTATCTAAAACAGCTGTTTGGGGCTTTAGGGCTTCCATCATCACTGGTGTGAAAAAATGAATTAAGCAGCTTAAATTGTCAAAATCTGATTCGGTTGTCCTAAATGATATTTGCACTTCCATCTATTACAAAAATGTAGACCGACGATTTTGGGATATTCCATGCAATAAGCATTGATTCTAATTTTCCAGAGATATTACTTCCAGTATGACTTTCTGTAAACTGGGCATAAACTGCATTATGTCTAACTAGAGTTTTAGTTTCCACCCAGTGTCCAGTTAACTGATAAAACTCTCATTATTTACCTGACAACTCCAAATATCAGAAGTAAATGAAATATAATTGTTATTATATCAGGAATAATATTATTTGCAAAATGGTTTCCTGATGGTACAGAATATTGAGGAAGTGCTAATGACATTAATCCTCTAAATCCTTCATCTTATATCATCGAATAAGGCTGATTATCTAGGACAATCTTCTCACCAATTTTGTAGTGAAACTTTCTTCTTTCAACATATTCCTGGATAGTGGACTGTGACTTATTTTGCTTTTGTTGTTGAGAAGTTGATTGAAACTCAGTTTCTCTTTCCTGTATTGGTTTTCTCGACTGCCCTAAAAATTTGTATTGATCAGGATGAATTGACTTCAAATGTCCAAATAAGGGACTAGTAGATGCCTTTCCCCCCTCGATATTGTTTTATTGCATAACTTGCAGCAACACATACACACATGTTTCAACATGTGTGTAGTATGTGTAGAAGTATTAACATCAATTTAATTAATTAAACTGCGACACTTCACAGGAAATGCTAAAATTTAATTCTGTTGTTCTCAGGTCAGAAATTGGAAAAAATACGGAGAGATGATGGAAATACAAATCTCTGCACTAATCTGCGTTAATCAAGTATTTTGATTAATTATTCGATCAACATGTGACATCTTTAGTTTTAAATCGATCGCCTTGCCGCTGGCTCAACTCTAGTCTCAGTAGTCTATGATAAGATTGGTAACGCCGGAAAATTTCCTCTCCGGAAACTTTCGACTATAGGAACTTTCCGGGGATGTGAAAAACGACTCAAGAAAAGTTTATGTGCAGAAGTATTAACATCGATTTGATCAATTAAACGGCGACATTTCATCGAAAATGATAAAATTCGATTCTGTTGAATTACGGCTAGAAATTTGAAAAAAATCGAGCACATTGAAATAAAAATATCTATACAAATCTGTCTCAATCAAGTAAGGGGGTGTTCATTTGAAAACGTCATCTAGTAGGCTGTAAAATGTCGAAAGAAAAGGATGAAAGAACAAAAGTCTATGTACTTTGATTATGTCATCTTTTTCCGTCAATAATTGGTAGCCTTCTAGATGACTTTTTCTAATGAGCGGGGTATTTTGATTAGTTATTCGATGCAATCAGCATGTTAATCTCTAGTTATATATAAATCGACCATCTTGCCACTTGCCCAGCTTTAGACTGAGTAGTTTATGCCCACATAACATTAAAAGAATATTCACGTCCTTTAGCACATTCCCTCAAGCACCCAAAAGGAACATTCTTTAAGTAATATGAAGGAAACATGAATGTAATGTTCTCTGGAAGAATACTCAAAAAGTACGTTCTTGTGATGACCTCACATGTCAGGAACTTTTCGGTAAGAGAATATAACATGACAAGGAGTTTACTGAAAAGAAGTTGTAATGAATAATATGATAGAACTTTCTTTAAAGGAACTTAGTCAATTATAAGTAAAACATTGTATCTAACATAAGATCTCCTTTCCAGGTTTCCAGGACATACCAGTTATTTTTTGTAAAGAGCTACTTATACAAAAAAATGCGTGTGGAATAGATTCTTTACCGTCCGCTTGTAGGAAATAGTTAATATTTACCTAACAAGATAGGTAACTCACTACTTCCTAAGTGTGTGCTGTAAAAAGCCTATTCCGCACACATTTTATTGTGAAAGTAGAGCACTTTACTGAATATAACTAGAACGTCCTGAGTACTTATACAGGGGGTCGCCGCACACGTTCTTTTCATATGATATTCAAGTTCCTAATGACAATATTTCACTTGTTTCACATCTTTTTTCTCCTGAAAGGCTTATTCTTGTCAGATGCTAGGAATGTCCCAAAGGAATATAAATGGTGCTTGTTTATCATATAACAAAAGAATATATTTATCACGAAATAATCATCTGCACGGAACATAATTGGCACGTTCTGAGAACCTAAAAAGGAGGTCGCGGGACACGTCCATCTCATGTAACATTCAAGATTCAAATGATAATTTTTCACCTGAATAACACATTCCATCTCCTCGAAGGCATATGCTTGTTAGATAATAAGAATGTAAAATTGCGTGAAAGTAGGTGGTAGCATTGTGCACGGCGGAAAGTTTTCCCTTTGGAGATTTTCGAGTATCGAAACTCCGGGAAGGTACGAAACGACTCGAGGAATGTTTCCAACATTTTTTCAGAAAGTAGTAGTGAGTTTCCAATTAGCAATTTTACATTCTTATCATCTGACAAGAATATGCCTTTGAGGAGATGGAATGTGATATTCAGGTGAAAAATTATCATTTGGAATTTGAATATCACATGAGAAGGACGTGTCCCGCGACTTCCTTTTCAGGTTTTCAGAACGTGTCAATTATGTTCCGTGGCATATGATTATTACGTGATAAACACATCCTTATGTGATATGATAAACATGCACCATTTATGTTCCTTTGGGACATTCCTATCACCTGACAAGAATAAGCCTTTCAGGAGAAGAACATGTAATATTCATGTGAAATATTATCATACTTAAAACTCACTCCTATTATCACTATTATTTTGTATTTATTGGTAATTTAATAAATGGGATATAAATATTTTACTTAATTGACTAAGTTCCTCCTTCTTTTCAGTAACCTTCTTGTTATGTGATATTCTCATACCGAAAAGTACCTGTTATGTGGGGTCATGACAAGAACGTACTTTTTGCACTTGCATTCTTTTAGGGAACATTCAATTCATAATAATAATAATAATAATAATAATAATAATAATAATAATAATAATACTACTTTATTGCCGACAAAATGGTACAGTGGCCCACATAGCTACGTCACAAAAGAAAACTCATTGCTGCTAAATTTATAAAAAAATTATGTAGCTGTATGTGTATATAAAATTTAAAGAATAATGTTGTATATTATTATGTAATAACAGTAAAATTAAAATTAAAAAGTAAAGGAATAATAACATTTTAATATGAGAAATATGATGTCTCCTCCAGTCATGTTACTCATTTTTACTGATGTTACTTTCGTATTACTTAAAGAATGTTCCTTTTGGGTAGCTTGAGGGAATCCGATAGGAACGTGAATATTCTTTTAATGTTATGTGTGTTCTACCATCGAAGTATTTTCAATAATTAAAATAAAAAATTATTTGACATCGGAATGTTTTTGATATCTTACTGATACATGCAAAAGTGACATGCATTTTCCACTGGTTTCCATAATCCACTGCTTGGAAATAATGAATACATAGTCTACTATGTCGTTGATTACACATAACTGAACCAAGTTTTGAAACTTTTCAGAATACTTATCGTCAATTTTTTCAAATTTTCTGTTTTGCCCAGCTCTAGTTTATGACCTAACCTAGCTGAGCTGGCTAAGCAGTGATGGCCATTTCCACTAAGCAATTTTTAAGTACACTTAGTTAAGGCTTCCATTATTACCATGGTTACTCATGCTGATACATATATGATTTAAGGGCCCTTAACTTTAAGTTTCCTTAAAATTTGCTTGGTGAAAATGGCCATTAGTGGTTCAAAAAGCGGCCCATAACAATATATAGTAGTGGTGTCAAATGAATGTCATTCCTGACAGTGACAATAAGCTGGCTTAGGCCAGAATTGAGCAAAATTATGTGAGTTAAGTGATGTTGCATCCACAGAATTTGCAGCAACCAGATCGATAACTATCGCTTACTGTTATTTTTGATTCGAGCTGATTGAGGCCATGTAGTTTTCTTGCATGTGTAACATTGTCTTTATAATATTTATTTGAAACGGGTGATTAGCTCCCTTATAAAGTAAAATTTCCAATATGTATTTGTAAACCTGAGAAAGATTGCAATACACAATCGAAGCGTCGACGTATTTTAAAAGAAGATCTGGTTTCTATTTCGTCCGGTACTTGAAAACCTAACTTTATGAACTTAAAAAAAAGCCAAGCACACGCTAGGCACACAACTAAAAAAATAGAACGTAGGAAACGTTTTGGTTTCATATTAATTACATGTTATAAAATTAGAGAGAATCAATAAAATTATTCTGCGGCTCAAGCATTCCTCAGCCTGAAATGAAATGTCCCATAAAAGCTGATTGACTGCTAATGCCCTCACTGACATTTTACGACGAATCATCTCCGATGTCCAAAGAACTTTTATGGCTTAACTGTAAACGAGAATATTCGCAGTGCCAAATACCAACACTTTTTGGTCGAATTTTCCATCTAAAATGCAAAAACATTATTAGGACCGCCAACGAGGACGCCATTTTTCTTCCACCCAAGCGATTATACGTCTTGGCACAAAAATCTCTATATTGAATGGTAAAAACTGCATTTGGATTTAAAGTTGGAAACATTCCGAAAATATAAGGAAATTAGTGTTAGGATTTACTCCCTGCCAAGATAGAAGTGTTTGGCTAAAGAGATTAAAAATTACTTTGTAGCCAAGATGCCAGTGGCGCGTCCTAGGGGGTAAAGGACGTCACTAGAACTGAAGGAAAAATCAAAGATAATTGTTTTGTTGCTGGAAGGGGAAAAATTTAGATTCGATTGAACATTGAAGATTATTTGAAAGATGACTTTCATGTTAAAATATTTAGACAATATTATCCTGTAGCTGACTGGGTTACTGCTGTGTGAACAGTACCGAATAGGTTAATTTGAAGGAGGGAAACGAGAAACGTATACTTTGCCATATTTAATAAAATTTCTTTTGACTACGGTTTTTGTCTCTCAAATTTGGCGATTGAAATTTTTGAGGTAGATAAAACCACCACTCCATGGATTCCAAGTTCTAGGCGACATAGTCACACAAGCCTTGCCCTTCACTCCGCATGCTTAATTCCATTCATTGGCGGCCATCAACCAGTTAAGGATTGATTGAGTTTTATAAATAAAAAAAGGAAATGTTATGAAGTTTTACACAAGTCTAAGAACTTTCATACACAAGGTGTCCCGTAAGCAAGTGATCAAAGGGTACTGCGCCGTTCTTTGGTTCAAAAGGAAACGATATGACGAAACTTTCATTAAGAAAAGTTTCTGGTTCCGTTGCAATTGATGGTCAAAGTTCTGGGAAAGAAATGTGTTTTTTTGTAATATCTGGTGAACGTTAACATGAATTTCAATAAAAATTGCTGTGAACTTGTTTCTAGGTGAGATTCATATTTTGTTGGAGGAAGGGCATTCATCCGCATTGCGCAAGTGGTAAGTTCGGTGTCTTGTTACAAAAATTACCAGAACTTTTTATTAATCGTTGGAATACCTTGATGTTTTCTAGAAATTGTATTGCTCGTGGTAAAATAATGTTACACATTCACTGAGAAGATAATAGTAGTTTACACAATTTTCAATTTTAAAATTGTATGTAAGATTAAGTCAAATTCTATCGTTCACAAATTTGTATTGACTTTAACATTAAAATGACACTAAATAAAAAAATTGTAAATTGATAAACTACTAATGCCTTTGCATTCAATGTACAACATTTTTAAGACGCAAAGATACAGAAAATGTTATTTTTAACATTTTCTGTTATGTTTAATTTTAACGATAAAATTTCGAAAAACATTGAGGTATCAGATTTAAAAAAATTAGAGGATTCAAATAACTAAATAAAAAGTTCTGGTACTATCTGTAACACAACACTGAAGAACGTACCACTTTACCACCGCAAATAGACCCAGTTTTTCTATTAAACCGTGAGTTTTACTTACAAACAGGTCCTCAGTAAATTTTATTAAAATGCATGCATGGTAGCGTTCTATAGATATTACAAAAAACATATTTTTTTCAAGAAAATGACCCTTTAATAGAAGTGGAAAGAGACATTTTTTCTTAATAAAAGTTTGATCAAATCGTTTTCTTTTCAACTAGAGAATGTCATAATACTCTTTTGTGTTTATGGGTTCCCCTGTATACAGGGTTTTTTTTAACCTAAGACAGCCACATCTATCTAGAAAACTAATAAGGTAAAAAAAAATCGTTCCAACGTTGGCCTATATTATCAAAGGAGCCTATTTTAGGAACACAATTTTCACGTATACAGGGTAAATCAGAGAAGTGTGACGTCAAATAATGTAATATTTTTAATTGGGACACCCAATATTTTTTACTAGATTTTGATAGATCTTAGAGCTCTTACTGAACCCAGAAAATTTGACATCATCGCCGGCAGTTGTTGGGATTCCCTGTACTTCTCATTCAGGATTTTTTGGCATCTTAGAAGCAATACAACGTTAATTTTTTGCCTACCCATATCCTTTTTGCTCATGTCAAGAAGATTTTCAAACAAGGTCAAAGTAAAATTTTCAAGGATAACGAGGTGTCAAACTTTTATGAGTAGATAATATATGATTCCCCATACAAGATACTTTCAGTATATTACTGAATTTCTCTTAAATTACTACAGGCAACGATGGCAAACTTTCAGTGTCTAGCACGAGTTATAAAATATATCAAAATCTAGTAAAATATAGAGAGTGTCCTATTTAAAAATAATACATTATATGACGTCACACTTTTTAAATATTTTTTTTTCATGCGCATAAACGTACAAAATTTGATGTTTATCCCTCAAACATAATGAGCTCTCAAACTAACCGCCATTGTCATCTACTTAATAACTCGGAACTTCTTTCCTTTTGACTTTTTGTTAATTTCAATCACATAGGATAAAAAACTCAAAAACACGCAAAAAACGTTTACTTGTGGCACCTCCGTAAATTGAGCCGTTTTCGAGAAAAACCAAAAATAAAAATCTAATCCACCACACACACGTTGGTCTAAAAAAATTTGTAAGTAAAAACATATAAATACAATCTTGGACGCCCTGAGAATAGAACCCATCACACATTAGTTTGAAATAGTGAAAAAAAAAATAAGTAAATAAATATAAAAATAATCTTGGACGCTTTGAGAATTGAACCCGCACCACGAGTTGGTTTAAAACACGGTGTACCTATGATGTTGCCAAACCTCGATTTTATTAAGTAATTAGTTGACATATTAGTAAATTTAAAAAAAAAAATGCAAAAAAGTCCATTCTAACAGTGCCTAAAAATCGACTACTATTCGATTTATTCTGATCGGTTTATTCGTTTCAAAGTTATAGGCAGTCAAAGTTGAAAATTGAGAAAATGTTAAATTTTTTATTTTTAAATGCTTTAAGTATTTTTCAATTGATTTTGGTCACAATTATTTTAGTCATTTTAAATTAATTTTGGATTTAAAATAATTCTTATTTCAGTAACTCCAAAAACTTATTTTTAGA
The DNA here is from genome assembly GCA_951812265.1 of Taphrorychus bicolor. Classification (NCBI taxonomy): domain Eukaryota; kingdom Metazoa; phylum Arthropoda; class Insecta; order Coleoptera; family Curculionidae; genus Taphrorychus; species Taphrorychus bicolor. The sequence goes on from OX638298.1 coordinate 19,520,558, forward strand.
TGCTTTGGTTCATTTTTATTGAGTTTTGAGCTTAAAGAACCTGATTTTTTTCAAAAACTGTTAATATATGCAATTTTACAAAATTTTTAAACGATTCAAGAAAGTTCATTTGAAAAAGTCGTTTAGTTGGCTGTGAAATGTCAAAAAGGATGAAAGAGTCCATTTACTTTGATTTGTCAAACTTTTCTGTCAAAAATTCATAGTCTTCTTAATGACGTATTCGAATGAACACGGGGTATTTTTCAACTGATTTTGGTCGTTATCATAACCTGAATGTTTTCAAAACAATTTAATTTGCATTTTTAAATGCTTTGAGAGATTTTAAACCACTTTTGGCTTTAAAATTCTCATCTAAATAACTCAAAAAGCAAATATAAATTTTTTGATGATTTGGTTTTGAATTTAATGGATTTTGACTTTAAAGAATCTGAATGTTTCCAAAAACTTCTAATTTGCATTTCTATAATGTTTTGAATAATTTTTGGTCGGTTTTGATCTCAATCTTAACCTGCAATTTTCCAAAATTTTTAAATTTTCATTTTTAAACGCTTTAAGTTTTTTCATCTGATTTTGATCGTTACCATAACCTGTATATTTTCAAAAAGTTTTAATTTGCATTTTTAAATCTTTGAGTCAATTTAAACCAATTTTGGCTTTTAAATTGTTTTCTTAATAACCCCAGAATTTTTGACTTTAAACAACTACAATGTTTACAAAAATTTTTAATTTTACGTTTTAAGATTGCTTTAAATTATTTTTGATCGGATTTGATCTTAATCTTAATTTTTAAGTATTTTTCAACAGTATTTAGGTCGACATTTACAAGTTCAAGTTAAACTTCAAATTGAAGATAAAATACCAGACTTGATGTACATTGCATTGTTTACCTGACAGATACACAATGCAACGAAGGTTATATCTGGAGTTTTATCTTCAATCTGTTTGAACTTGTAAAGTCACCCTTAATAGCTATCATAAACAAATTTTTTTCAAAAAAAAAAAAATTAATTTGCATTTTCAATGCAATGAGTCATTTTAAACCAATTTTGGCTTTAAAATTCTCATCTCAATAATTCGAAAAACTCCAAATATAAATTTTGATTTGCTTTGGGTCATTTCTTTTTGATTTTGACTTCAACGGTTTTGAGCTTAACAAACATGAGTTTTCTCAAGAATTCTTTATAGGTATGAATTTTTATATTACCCTGAATTATTTTTGGTTGGTTTTGATGCTAATCTTAACCAGCAATTTTCCACAATTTTTTAATTTTTATTTTTAAACGCTTTAAGTATTTTTAAATAATCTGAATATTTTTTTCAAAAGTTTTAATTTACATTTTTCGACACTTTAGACCAATTTTGGCAATATTCCTAAAGATAATTTTTGCAACCACTACAAATTTATATTTTTGGAGTATATTATTTCCAACTTATATTCCAACTTTGCCAAAAACAATATATCAGAAGATTTGGATCAGCTTTGCACACTAAAATTTGCATTTTTAGAGAATGTGGGTTATGTTTATTTAATGTTAGTTGTAATTCCAACCTTGCATATTTCCCAAAAATTTCACTTTATATTAATTAATTGTTAACAATTAAAAATATTAAAATTCTTATTTGTTTAAAATTATTCTATTGTTTGCCAACTCTTTTCTTCATTTTTATTATCGATTTGTATTGGGACAATTTTGGCGCAAACCCGAGTTTTTCGACGATTAATAATTACTGATTTTCTTTAAAAATAAATTTCCAAAAAATAGCCACTATTAGCTAATTTTTGTAAATGTTTAGTTGATTTTTGCCCACAATTGGAAACACTTTATATTTGTGCCTCCATCGGTCATTTTTGGAAACATTTTTTCTAAGGAATTTAAAGAGGAATCTCGGTCAAGACAATTTTTTTTACTTTAACTGTTAAAGATAAACCTAGTGAACCATTTATTTTTGAAATTGTCTCGATGTACTGTATACAATATCCAACCCTTGAATCATATTGTGGTGACCCATTTAAAAAAATAATATGTGTTTGGTCTGACACGCTTTACCGAAACACCCATTGTACTCGAAATAGGCTGTTTTAAAATCTTTCGGTAAAATGCTACAACTTTTGCATAAAACATTTCTTTCAAAAATTAATAAAAAGGAAGTTTAGGAAGTTAAAGTGGCGTTTATAACGGGACACTGTGTACATGTAAAAAATATTTTGCTATTAACCATTCACATATTATTGCCGTCAAGTAGGGGTTGGAAATCTGACGTTTACATTTTTATCGTATCTTCTCAACATGTGCCGAAAAGAGATAGGTATAAAAAAATGAAGGTTTCAAAGGTAAAGAGATGCCAAAAATAAGTGAATGAGGTAGACAGTAGATCCTTCTCTACAATATAGTTCCCCGTTGAAACCAAATCTTGTACCCTACTAGTTTTCGAGATATTTTGTTGTCTCAAGTTAGAAAGACCACCCTGTATTTTTAACTCTTGACCCGTTTGTAAAAAGTAGTACTTTTCGAAGAAAGTAGTGACAGGCTAGAAAAAGGGAGACTTATTCATACTGGATATGTTTGTACGCTTAAGGGGTTGAGAACATTTTTATACGTAGAATGATCATAGCTGGCTTTTGATTCGCACACCCTGTACAGGAAGATCGTCAGACTGATGATAAGATTAACAGTCCGTGTTTTGCTATGAAAACAATTATTGATCTAAATATTTAAATTAATTTATAATAAATTTAAATTATTTAAATATTTAAAAATGACCTAAATTATGAAGTTTCTATCTTTTGTTAACTCCAGCAAAGTATATGGAACGCAGTGCACTCTTGAGGGGTCCCTTGTTAATATTTCAATTAATGTTTTTTTGTACATCAATGTTGACCGAAACGGTTGAGTTGGATTGCAGTTATGCTCTGGTGGGGTGGCGCACAAACTCTCATAGTGCTCCCCCCACAAGCTGTCTCTCAGACACACTGACAAATGCCATAACAAAACAAAGACAAGTTAACAAGAGAAAGTTAACTACTTTCAGAGATATTGCAGCTTCAATTTACACAAATAAAATTCGCATACATCCAAATAATATAGATGAATCCTGAGTGAACACTAGGAGGTTGACAAAAAAAAATTTTACAGTATTTTGGAATTCATTTGTTCAAAACGAACAGTAAATGTTTTTTATTAACACAGATATTAAAAGAAGACAGAACTTAAATGTTATAAAATTAGAAATTGAAATTTTTAGTTTTTCGCAAAAAACTCTGTAAATGCAATATTTACAATTTGGAAATTGAAAATTTATCTGATTTTTACAGAGCTTTGAAAGTTTCAAAGGAGAATTTAAATGAGTGCTTCTGCCCACCTAAGTGGTAATAATAAGCCAAGGATTTTGTCCGAAAGAATAAAAAAAGTATCTTAAAGGAATGGCAATACTACTTAAAATAAGTTTTCAATTTCTAAATAGTAAATATTGTCTTTTTTGCAAATTTTAAACTAAAGTTTACTGCAAAGAAAGTAAAAATTTTAATCCCTAGAAATGAAAGAAGTATGTCGTAAAAGAACGCAGTACAATTTGAAGTGTTTTCCAGACTTTGAAGCCGTGGTCCAATGGATATTCTTCCTGACGTTTCGTCTACTGCTGCGTCAGACATTATCAAAGGCGATGAGGTAATGGGCGAAGTGATCTCCCGTGCTTTCCGACGTTGACTGATTCGACTATGGTGAGCTCCGTGGTATTTCTGCCCTCACCGCGCCGTTGCTCTGCAGTGGAGAGATTGGGGTTAGTGGTGGCGCGGGGTTTCGGCGCACTTAAAGTATGTCGTAGAACTCGCTTCCAGTCTGCATTTAGAAACGTAATTTCCTCCTTCCTGTTGAAATTGTTGTCGTCTTTAAAGATCTCAATGGCCTCTCTCGTTAGTCTCGGATAAAAACGCTTCGGAGGGAGCGTGCTCTGCTACTGCTGACTTTTGTGTTTGTCCCAGTCCGCAGCTCCTCTTGTGTTGCGCAATCCTCGTGTTGACACTGCGTTTTGTGACATTTTGCTGTTGAACAATGCATTCTGTACAGTGAAAGAGTTTATAGATTGTCCCATTTCAACTCCTTAAGTTAGTGTAGCGTTATTAGATATTTGTTAATATAGCTAAAGTTTATTACTTTAATATATTCCTAAATATTTTCTGTGATATTTGGGAAGAAAGATTTGATGTGATTTGATTTGATTTGATCTCAAGCTTTGTTGTATTGTACGAGTGGGTTAAAGACAGTTTTAACCTTGTGGTTTTCCACTAGCCTGCCGATCCTGTCCGTTACTTTCTGGATGTATGGTAGACTAGTCCATCAACGCTTTTCTTCATCTTCTCCCATTGTTGCTTCATGGCTTTATACATTATTTGGACGAACGGCCCTATCGAACTCGTGTTTGCTACATCCATTCCAACCAAAGGCTCTTTCCAGCATTTTGCGTTACAATTCAACCGGCTCACAAATTCTTTTGGCCCTCACAGATAGTCTATGCCCCATTTCTGTGTGAGATGATGATTTCATCAGTTATTGAGGTATCGGCTAGTGTGCATTGGTTTCCTATAAACTGTGAACACAAGCTTCCCATTCGGCCTCCTTGATACTAAAACATCCAAAAACGGTAAGCGTCCTTCCTTTTCTATCTCCATAGTGAATTGAATTTTTGGATTGATTAAGTTGAGGTGTAAGAGGAAGTTTTCCAGTTCGCCCTCGCCATGGCTCCAAATGACAAAGGTGTCGTCCACGTATCGGAACCAGCACTTTGGCCTGTTGTATGCCGCTGCCAACGCTTGCCGTAGCCCATTTTCGAGACCAAGGTCTGACTGATAGTTCAATAACGGATCAAATCATCATCACAGACAGAAAAGGGGAGTCATAAAGACCCTGTCTGTGAGCCGGCTGAATTAGAACGGAAAATGAAGCATCTAGAAAGAGCCTTTGGTTGGTTCGATAGTGCTGTCCGCCCAAATAATGTAGAACGCCAGGAAGGAACAACAGGAGAAGATGAAGAAAAGCGCGGATGAACTAGTCTAACACAGCCACAAAGTAACGGACAGGATCCGCCGGCTACTGGAAAACCACAATATTAAAACTGTCTTTAAACCCACTAGTACAATAGAAAAGAGCTTTATATCGGCCAAAGACCGCAGGGATTCCCTATCGACACCCGGAGTTTACCGAGTTCCATGCAGCTGTGGCTCGATATACATTAGCACCACAAAACGCAGTGTTAAAACGAAGACTACGGAACACAAATCGCAGCGTTTCTAATCGAGACTAACGAGAGAGGCCATTGAGGTTCTTAAACACGACAACAATTTCGTGAATGAAATGTCATACTATGGGGAAATACATACCACGGAGCACACCACAGCAGGGTTGCCAATTTGCAGTAATTACTGGCATTTGCTAATAATTATCAGGCTCGCCAGTAAAACTGCCACTAGTAACTGTCTGCCAGGAATTTCTAAGGAATCAAGACTTGACATGTATTTAACAATATACCGGGTGTCCAGCAGAACCCTGGACATAGGAGATCAACACGGGAAATCGGTTTTAATTTTTTTGCGCCTGTACGGTTAATTTGATTGAAAAACTTTTAAGAGTAAAGTTGTAGAGCTTACGGTCAGCTATCATCCTGTAATTTTTTCAATACCTCAGTTTTGGCTGTTTTTTGGAAAAACCCCTTGAAAAGTGCAAGAATTTGAATTTGGCCCGTCACCCCCGCCATGCATGTGCAGTGCCGCCCTTTTCAAGACGTTTTTCCAAAAAACAGTCAAAACTGGGGTATTGAAAAAATTACAGAATGATAGCTGACAATACGCTCTACAAGTTTAATCTTAAATGTTTTTCAATCAATTCAACCGTACAGGCGCAAAAAAATAAAAACCGATTTCCCATGTTAATCTCCTAAAGTCTGAATTATCATCTTGTGGAATTTCGTCATAATTTTCCATTCTCACTAACGCTGTAAACTGAATGAAATAGAAAAATTACGTCATAAAAATACGTCGCGTACCACCTGCCACTTAACAATGCCGAAAAAAATGTTTGACATTGATTCATTATCAGATTGATATATTATTTTATTATCGTTTAAAATAAAAACTCCTCGATTTTCTGAACGGGAACAGAACTTTATTTTAAATTTGATAGATACTTTACGTAAGAGAAAGATGCAGGAAGACTCCTTTTACCTCTGACTTCAGTGCTCCAAGTAAGTACCGTCTTTTCATACCTATTTTCTATGTTTATGTTTAAAATTACTACATTTAATTTCTACATAAATAAAAAGCTTAAGGATGCCTTCATATTTTATCTAACTTATTTTAAACTATCAAAATATTAGCACAAAGATATCGTTCGGCCATAACTTAGAAGTTAGTACGTATACCTACGACTAATTACACATTACACATGTTTTCTTCAAAGCAATTGTAATAACTTCAAATAAGCGTTGTTCAAGAGCAAAACGTAATCATATCATTTCTATACCCAATATATTGTTACGGTAGGCAGCGACGAAGCGCCGGAGGCGGGGCAACGCGTGTGGTTGGTGGAGCTTCGCGACCTATCCTCGCTGCGTCATAACTGACACGGGTGATTTATTGCTCTGAGTGACACAAGTGATTTATTACTCTGCTTATCTAGAATGCAGTTGTTTACAACTTTTTTTTATGTGAGATTATTCAAGAATTCTTATCAAGAACTTTCTAGGTTTTTCTGTAATTTTAGGATTGTGTATAAAAGGCGAATAGCGCGCGCGGTTAAGAGTAGTCTTATTTTAAGCGAGCTATAAGTAAGCTAAAGTACGAAACGATAATAGAAGGCTATAAAGTGTTAAGTAGTGAGTTATTTACTAGTCGAATTGTACCTGTGTGTATTAGTGGAATAAATAAATAGTGCTTTCGTGTTAAATCGTTACACTGGAATTATTGAACCCTGAGTTCGCAACAATTGGTGTCAGAAGTGGTATTCCAGTGGGAATTTGAGGACTAATATTGCTGAACTGTAAGTGAGTGGTTCATTGCTGGACATTACGTGTTTATGCCAGTGACCAAAAGCCAACATCAAGCAATGGAGGATCAACTTGCCACCCTGCTCTCCCTTATGCAACAACAGAGGGAAGAATAGGAAAAACGTAATCAATTACAGGAGCGACGTCATCTAGAACAAAAGGAAGAACAAAAACGGTTTAAAGAAGAATGAGTGAACCATTTCGTAGCTAGGGAGCAACAATTGGAAAACATAATAATGCAATCTGTTAACGAAGGACTCGATGCTGTCAACCAGAAGGTCCTCGAGCTAGAAAAGAAATTCCGGGAACAACTTGAGGATGACAACGTGTCTACAGAGAGATTTAGCACACCCAACGCTAAAATTAAGGATCCCGATTATGACGGTACTACGGCCTGGGAAATTTATAAAACCCAATTTGAGGCAGCTGCATAAGCTATTGGTTGTTCCGACTCCCAGAAAGCTACATCATTAGTAGCAGCACTTCGTGGAAAAGCTGCTGAATTACTCCAATCTCTGTGGGCAGCTGATCAAAGTAATTATGCAGCTTTAGTACACTCTCTGCAACTATGATTTGAAAATGAGCACAAAGAAACCGTGTTCCAGGCCCAGCTGAGGATGAGACAGCAGAAGTCAGGTGAATCCTTACAAGAATTTGAGGCGGACATAGACAAACTAATTCACCTGGCATATCCATCGGCCCCTGAATCTTTTCAAACGCAATTTGCCGCCGAAAGGTTCATTGAGGGAGTTTGCGATAGTGACATGAGATACCACTTACGTCTAGTAAGGCCCAAGAATATCAGCGAGGCACTAGTTCGGGCCCTGGAATTCCAGGCGTCACGAGTGTCATCTAGTTCATCTCCAGGAGTAAGAATGGCCACTTACGATGAAGAGGAGACTACGTCTATGGTGAATCCATTGCAAATTTACATAAAGCGGTGAAGGATATCGCAGTCAATATGCAAGCCCTGGTGGGAAAAACTCCTCGATCAACTGACAATCAGGGCATAAAATGTTTTAACTGCGGCAGACTGGGTCACATCAAGAGTAACTGCCGTAATAGGGCAAGAAGCCCGTCGCCGTCATTTAGAAAACCGAGCGACAAAGACCGCCCTAGATCCCAGGAAAACTAATTCCGGTCAATGCAAGGGGGCAATTGACCGGGCCCGTTAAGACCCCCAGGACCTTTAAAGTCAATAATTTGGGTGGCAAAAGTCTCACAGTGGCCGGGCGCATTAAGGGACAGAAGATCCAGATTACCATCGATACAGGAGCAGATGTGACCATTGTAAGGCCAGATAAACTTGACGGATATACCATACAACCACCATTGCCCAACCCTATTATGTTAAAATCAGTCACTGGAGAATCTTGCCCTATAGACGGAGAAGCCGATGTCACCATCATTATTGGAGAAAGACTTGAAGTTCGGCATAAAGTGTTGGTCGTCAGGATCAAAGACGAGTTTATTTTGGGAATGGATGTCATCAGGAAACATGGATTCTCCTATGATCATAAACGGATTATTCTCACGTTTGGAGATGACGAATTTGCATTAACCAATGGAAATGTGGAAACTAGCATCCCACTGGTGGTGGAAGATGAGAAAATTCCTCCAAATTCGGAACAAATTATCACAGTGACTTCTGAAAATGATCCTGGGTGGTCCATTGGACTTGTAGAACTTAACCTGGATTTGACGACTGAAATCATGGTAGCCCGAACTTTGACCGACGCGAAGAAGACTATGCCAGTACGAATTGCCAATATTGGAGAAAGGACCATTAAGCTCAAAGAAGGAACAGTTCTTGCCAATTATGAGCCTGTACAATGGGTATGCAATTGTGTCGAAGCAGAGACATCCAAAATAAAATTTTCTAACCAAGCTTCACCAGAAGTTATTGATGCTTTCAAACGACATTGGGGTCATCTGTCAAGCAAACAACTCCAATCTGCCATAAAATTTGCTATGGATGAATCTGATATGTTCAACTTCAAGAGCAACGACAGTCAAACTGATTTAGTTGTCCATAAGATCAACACAGGAGATGCCCAGCTAATACGACAACACCCACGAAGGGTCCTCTGGCTAAACAACAGGAAGTTACCAGTTTGCTGAATGAAATAAGAAGGGCGTCATAGAAGAATCATCTAGTCCATGGTCGTCTCCTATGGTTCTTGTTAAGAAGAAAGATGGTTCAACGCGCTTCTGTGTTGACTACAGAAATCTTAATGATGTGACCAAGAAAGACAGCTATTACCACGTATAGACGACACCTTAGCAACTTTATCGGGATCAAAGTGGTTTTCCACTCTAGATTTAAAAAGTGGGTACTGGCAAGTAAAGATTGCTCCCGAAGACAAAGAGAAGACTGCATTTTCTACTGGTTGGGGGCTATACCAGTTCACTGTTATGCCTTTTGGATTGTGCAATGCTCCAAGTCGCCATTCGAGCGACTAATGGAACTTGTCTTGAGGGGGCTGACTTGGAAAACTTGCCTGGTATACTTAGATGACATAATTGTCATGGGACGTGATTTCGACAAGCATTTGAAGAGTTTAAGAGAAATCTTCACAAGTTACGGAATGCTCACCTGAAGTTAAACTACAAGAAATGCAGTCTATTCCAAAAGCAAGTGGAGTACTTGGGGCATACTATCCCAGAACAAGGTATTAAAACTAGCCAAAGTAAAATATCTGCCATTAAAGATTGGCCAGTTCCCCGAGACAAACACGAAGTAAGGAGATTTTTCGGACTATGTACTTACTACAGGAGATTTGTAGAGGGATTCGCCGACATCGCAAAACCGCTGCACAAATTAACAGAAAAGAAAACGCCGTTCTTGTGGAACCACGATTGCAGTCAGGCGTTTTCAAGGCTTAAAGCTGCCCTCTGTTCTAGTCCAATCTTGGCTCACCCTATAAAGGACGGACTGTTTATTCTGGACACGGCTGCAAGTAACTGTGGTCTAGGTGCAGTACTCTCTCCAAGACAAAACGGGCAAGAGAAGGTCATTGAGTACTACTGTAAGACTTTAAGTAAGCCAGAAAGAAACTATTGCGTCACTAGAAAAGAGCTATTGGCCATCGTTAAAGCAGTCGAACATTACCATCACTAGAACTAGAACTGACCATGGTGCCTTGAAATGGTTATTACAGATGAAAAACTCTGAAGGCCAAATAGCCAGGTGGATAGAGCTCCTGCAGCAGTACGATTTCCAAATTGAAAGTGAAATTGAAGATCGACCAGCAAGGTCTCACGGAAATGCCGAGGCATTGTCTAGACGGCTTTGTAAAGAAGATTGTCGGCATTGTCAAAGAACTGAGCAGCGTGAGGGACTTCCTCCTGTAAGGAGAACGTCGGTAGAAATAAACGATCCTGACATTGGACCCATCCTCTCTGCAAAGACTGACGACAAGAGAACAGAATGGCAAGAAATCGCTGGTAAAAGTCCAAACCTGAAAGCGCTATAGGCCCAGTGGCACTCTCTTAAAATAGAAAATGGACTACTGAAAAGAGCGTGGGAGAGTCCGGATGGCAAGGCCGTAGTCAGTCAGTTGGTTGTTCCTGGTAACAGAAAATCGGATGTACTATAGGAAATGCACGACGGAACCAGTGGAGGTCATTTTGGAGTCAATAAAACCTTGGCCAAAATTAAAGAGCGGTTCTACTGGGTGAATTATCATGAAGACGTCGAATCTTGGTGCCGCAAGTGCGAAGTTTGTTATGCCACAAAAGGACCTCGAACAAGGTCATGCGGCCGAATGGTGGAGTACAATGTAGGTGGTCCATTCGAGAGGGTAGCAATTGATGTCGCGGGACCATTTCCTCAGACTGAGTCAGGCAATAAATACATCTTGGTCGCCATGGATTACTTCACTAAATGGCCTGAAGCGTACGCCCTGCCTAATCAGGAAGCAACGACTGTGGCAACGGTGCTAGTAAATGAAATGTTCTGCAGATTTGGAGTCCCTCTCGAACTTCATTCTGATCAGGACCGAAATTTTGAATCGGCTGTTTTCCAGAAGGTCATGGAACTTCTCGGAATTCATAAGACCAGGACAACTCCTTTGCATCCACAGTCGGATGGGATGATAAAGAGATTTAATCGGACCATGGAACATTACCTGCCTAAAATGGTGCAAACATCTACCTCTCATGTTGATGGCATATCGAGGCTCTACGCATGAAGCCACTGGTTATACTCCGGCGAAAGTTATGTTCGGAAGAGAAATGAGGCTTACTGCGGATTTGATGTATGGAACACCAGAAACAGAGTCGCTCAACTCTGAGAATTTTGTGGAGGAGCTTAAGGAGAAGCTTAATAATGTTCATGAACAAGTCAGGAATAAACTACGGATCTCCAGTGATCGAGCCAAAGCAAGATATGACTTACTAGCTAACTCCCGCGGCTTCCAGGATGGCGATTTGGTGTGGCTGTACAATCCGCGGCGAAAGGTGGGGAAGCCGCCCAAACTTAGTCAAAATTGAGAAGGACCTTATACAATTATAAAGAAGATTAATGACGTAGTGTATAGGATCCAGCGGACCCCCAGGTCAAAGATGAAGGTTGTTCATCTGGATGGATTAGCACGATACCATGGAACCGTATCTGTTCGGGACGAATAGCCTTAGGAGGAGGGCAATGTTACGGTAGGCAGCGCCGAAGCGCCGCAGGCGGGGCAACGCGTGTGGTTGATGGAGCTTCGCGACTTATCTTCGCGGCGTCATGGCTGACACGCGTGATTTATTGCTCTGTTTATCTAGAAGGCAGTTGTTTACAACCTTTTTTTTTATGTGAGATTATTCAAAAATTCTTATCAAGAACTTTCTAGGTTTTTCTGTAATTTTAGGATTGTGTGTAAAAGGCGCATAGAGCGCGCGGGTAGGAGTAGTCTTATTTTAATCGAGCTATAAGTAAGCTAAAGTACGAAGCGATAATAGAAGGCTATAAAGTGTTAAGTAGTGAGTTAATTACTAGTCGAATTGTACCTGTGTGTATTTGTGGAATAAATAAATAGTGTTTTCGTGTTAAATCGTTACACTGGAATTATTGAACCCCCAGTTTGCTACAATATTATATTTAAACATTGAAGATTTTGGAATACCTACACATTTTTGTTACTGATCAGAGAACGTAAATTGTTCTAATTTTCTCAATTCAATGAAACTTGTTGCTTAGTGATATTCTAGTTTTAAATTAATTAATAGTTAGCACGAAAGGCAAATGTTCATTTTTTTTGAAAAAAAAAACTTGTTTTTCAATCAAAGTTTTAATCAGACACGCTGAAGCTCCAGCTTAAATATGCGACGAATGTAAACTATCCTTTAGAAAAACATAACCCAAAAAGTATGGTGGCAATTAAAGGTAAGTCTTTGAAGTAAAAAAAATCTTATTTACGACGCGCTGTAATGTAAAGGATACGTCACGATTTATGACGTAATTCCACAAGATGATTATTCAGACTATATGTGCAGGGTTGTGCTGGACACCCGGTATAATAATAAATACAATATTGCAATGGGCATATATACATTTCGATGTTGTCAATTTGTCAATAAAACCTATTTTTTTTTGAGCTCATTGTCTTGTATTCTTGTTATTGTTACTCTTGATAGTGACAGTTTTTAAGTTTTATGACCAATGACCTAGAAAATGTGGAAAGAGCAAACAAATGCCGATATTTCACTAAAAATGGAGTTTTTTGGTCGGGAGTCCGCCATGTTTAAGTGATCCGTGACGTAATTTCATAGAGCACACCAATTGGCGAATGGCAATTTCGAATTTTTTGACGTAAAGTGTCATGTGACATCAATTCGTTTGAAGTGACGTTTTTCAGTGATTTTTTGGAACTCGCAGCTAACAAGATGCACGACGTGCCATAACTGTTAAATGTAAAAGACTTATTTTTGATTTTATTTAAAATGATACGATACTTTTTGGTTTTTTACATATTAAGTCATCACCATTAAATACAATATCTCCATTCCATATCGGAATGGGTCAAAAAATCCACAAGATTATTTCACGTGCAATATAAAATATTACAAGGAAATTGCCAGGAAGATAATTCGATTTGCCAGTAAAATCCCAACTTGATCTGGCAACCCTGCACCACAGTCAGTTAACGTCAGAAAGCACGGGAACCACTTCGCCAATTACCTCATGGTCTTTGATAATGTTTGCCGCAGCTGTAGACGAAACGACAGGAAGATACTCTAATTGACCACGGCTTCAAAGCCCGGAGAAGACTTTATATTGTATTTTGACCGGCTGTAAAAGCCTTCATAGTCTTTTAAAGAACGCACTGTTTGTAATACCTTCAGCAACATTTAAGGTTTGCCTACTCAATCAATCAGTTTGTCCTAACTACAATTTTCTGCCTCATAACCTTGGAGAACAACAATGATTCGATGAAGTCAGTGATGACATAAACACCACACTTAAAAATCTCTATAAAACCACGATAATGGGTGACATAAATTGTTTATATTTCCATTCGCAAAACTAAATAGCAATTGCTTGGCATTGTCGGTGTAGACGAATTAAAATATTGCGCAGAGACAAAATTGCCATCTAATTAAGGTTGATTATTGCAGATCATTATCCGGCTCATCAAAACGATATAAATCAATCGGGGAAACTAATTAACTCGCGAACATTGAAAAACTACTCGTCGACTGGTATAAAAACGAATGGAAATTTTTTAATGACTAAAATCTCGATAGTTTGACAAGGCAGGCGCCATAAAGGTTATTGTTTCGCAGTTCTCATAACCTTGAGAGAGAGAGAAGAATATCGCGCCGTGGCTCCATGTGCTCGTACGATGTTTACAATTGATACCAAAAGATAATTAGTGCGATGTTTTCTCACCAGAATCAAATATTTGTTGAAATTACCAGGGGAATTAACCGTTTACGACGTTGTCAATTATTATCGAGGATGCTCGGCCTAATAAAAATCAATCTAACCACTCAATGGGATGTTTACAGTGAAGGCTGTAGCGACATCTAAAGTGATTTTTGCCCTTATTGTGCCGTTCCGGCGGCTCTGTTGACATTTCCCATCCCGCAAAAAGGAAGTATTGAACTTGACGGCCCCCGAGTCAATATTGAACCGGCCCTTCGAGACGCTATTAAAACGGAATAAAGCCCTTTATAAAACAAAACTCTTTTATAGAGGGCTGGGATAATAATTTGTTTGAGAAAACTACGCCTTTTAAAAAAAAAAAAAGAAAAACGATTCGATCTGGCGTTCTGTTGGGTTTGAGTTCTTACTAAAAAGTAAGTTAAATTTTTTAGTTTTCTATTAAATATCTCTAGTTTATACTTTTGAGATTTCTGACTTTTACGGATCTATAAGACTGTGGCAAACTAAACTCTAAGCAAGTGGGCTGTGACAGATCTAGCCTGTGTCAGATGCATTATGGAGTTCCGCAGGGACCTATTCTTGGACCCTTGCTGTTCCTTACTTACCCTAATGATCTGGAGGGCTGTGACAATATGGCTGACTTTCTGCTCTATGCTGATGAGACAACCATAATAAGAAAGGCACCAAAAATGGGTTTGTTAAATGACTATTGAAATTAAAGCAAACTACAAGTTACAGACTGGTGGTTAGCAAACCAGCTGAACTAAAATGATTCTGTTGTGAAAACACAACACTAAACAGCTTTCTTTCGGTCCAAAATGCATAGATTAATTTCACATAGAACTGTTCTCTAGTCTAATTTTAACTTCAAGGAATTCCATATGTGTGTTTTTCGCCATTAAAACACCTTTTTTTGTATTTACTTTAGATAGCCATAAAATCTTGTAAATAGTCATCTATAAATTAGAACTCAAAACTCTTACATCCGCAACATCCAGTATTTGAAATAAAATTTAAAAAAATGCTCTTTATAGAAAACGTTTCGAGAAAAAACAAAAAGATTATTAAAAAGAAAACAACCCAAAACTTTTTTCTTGGACACTATAGATCAAAATAGAAGCATTTCTGGGTATGTCTTTATCTGAACTTTTATGCTTAAATTTGGCTCAGGATTCACACGTTTCATGTTGTACCATATATCCAGAAACACTATGTAGGTGTGATAGATGATGATAGGTGTGAAAGATTTTTCTTGGACACTGTAGATCAAAACAGAAGCATTTTTGGGTATGTCTTTATTTGAAATTTTATGTTTAAATTTGCCTCAGGATTCGCACGTTTCATTTATTTGTCATCACAAAATTTATCCAGATACACTATGTAGGTGTGACAGATGATTTATTATGAGGCAAAGTTCCGGAAGAAAGGTTGATTATCACTACTAATTTTGTGGGAGGATCTAATTCTAACATTGGCAGGGCTTAATTTATGTATCACTTAAAATGATAAATCGACATTTTAATTTAATGATTTTGTGAATTCTCAATGTCAAGCTAAGAAATAAATAAATTAAGTGACATCTAAATTAGATAAAACGGGTTTTCCCAAAACATATTCCAACATAGATCAAATCGCCACGATGTGAAAAAGCTCTAAAAAGAAGAAAAGAGAAGAAATTGAGTTTGAAGCCTTTCTTCTGATTATCGAAATAGTAGTTACCTTGCAGATTGTTTGCTGTTAAAGAATATTGATTTATTTCAAGCAATGGAGTTAATGATTACTCTGTATTCGTGGCTATGTATTTAATAGAGAAATTATTTCTTTATAACCTCTGAAGAACTATTATTAGCTGAAGCTGAAGCTGAAGCTGAAGATCAAATAAAAAATAATCAACCAGCTGATATATTGTTAGGGGATACGAGTTCCAATAATTTATCATCAATAAACTACACACTTCTATTTACTTTTAACTATTACCACACGATTAAACCACAATTACTCACTACTAACAATTTGCACTGCTCGCTTGTCCGCTTATTTATTAAATAATTTACATAAATGCAAATTGTGCATCCCTTTTGTGTAAAGAGAAATATGACCCTTTGTTAAATTTAAATTAATCGAGACGCCTTTTATTTAAAGAAAATACACATATACAGTCCATCGAAGAATAGTGGAAAGCCACTATCCCTGGTAAATGTGGGTAAAAGTGAATTAAAGCTTGCCCAGATTCAAAAAAACCAAAAATTAATCCTATTAACTCGTCCTATCGATAATATATAGAATGAGCCGACCACATTTCTTGGAATCAAGATAGATTCCAAACTCTCATGGAGACTTTCTCGCAAAATTTCAGCTTTGCATTTCGAGCCAAACTTCATATATTTTCCAAATTGAGTTGTATATTGAGACAAATTTGCATTTTTTGAGGATGTGGGTGTTTTTAAACAATTTTGCTCCAATTCTAACCCAGCATTTCTCTAAAATCCAACGATTTAAGTCATTTTTAACCAATTTTTGCCCTAATCATGAACTGAATTTTTCCCGAAACCTCAAAGTATCTTTACACGCTTTGAGCCATTTTTAATGATTTTTGACATTGATCCTAACCTGACTTTCCCAACATCACATTTTCATTTTAGTTAAAATTTCCATATTTGGATTCAAAAATTAAAATTACTGAAAACAATAAATTTGAAGATTTGTATCGATTTGACTGATTTTGCAATTATTAAAAATTGACTATCTCCAAAAA
Organism: Taphrorychus bicolor; assembly: GCA_951812265.1. Classification (NCBI taxonomy): domain Eukaryota; kingdom Metazoa; phylum Arthropoda; class Insecta; order Coleoptera; family Curculionidae; genus Taphrorychus; species Taphrorychus bicolor. Next base: position 19,537,222 of record OX638298.1, read on the forward strand.
GGGGGCGATCCTACCTATAGGCAAAGGGGTGCAAAAAACCTGGGAGGCCCAAAATTTTTATTTTACGTCCACATATGAAAACTTTAACTTGAAAAAATCTGAAGATAAAGTATTACAAATATAAGAGGTAAATAGTGGATGTACGACATAAAAAAGACTTCAAATTGGCGAAATTGCCAACGTTTCAACCTTTATTGAAGTCTTCCTTAGAACCAAGATATAAGTATATTTACATGTAGCAAAACTATAATCAGTTGCAAGTACCATGTGTTCATTAGAAAACTTCATCTAGTTGGCGGTGATATGTCAAAAGAAAACGATGGAGAAACAAGAATATATTTACTTTGGTGATGTCATCATTTTCCGTGAAAATTTCATAGTCTGCTAGATGAAGTTTTCTAATGAACCCCCCGTACTTAACACGACAAAGTGGGTAATGTTTTGTTTCTGGGCTACGCAAAAAAAAATCTATGCATCTCTCTTTTTAAGGCTGTCCTCTTCATAAGTCTTTGTCTATCCTACTCATTACTACTAAAAATTGATGCAAAAACTTTTTTGCAACGTTTTCTCGCGATTTAGGTCTCGCGATACTTTACTTTATTTTTTTTTTGGCTGTGTCAGAAATAAGTTTTTCCATAACAATCGACATATTCGTTAATTGTGTCTACTTCTTCCTAATCTATAATAAGAATGGCCATTGAAAAAAAAAGTTATTTTTCCCTTGTAAATGACATAAGTAGATTCGAGCTAGATTTCGCACTATGCAAAAAAAAGATATATGCATCTCTCTTTTAAACACTATCTTCTCCATAAGTCCTTCTCTATCCCACTCATTATTCCTTAAAAGCGGATTCGAAAATTTTTCTTTCTTGCGAGATATTTTACTGCAATTTTTGGCTTTTTTTAAAGAACTGAAAGCAACTAACCTGAGCTAACCTAAATTAACTATATACAACTTGTTCTATTGGTGAGAGACAATACATTTTTAACTCTAACAACACTTTTTTTTAGTTTATAAAATTGTAAACTTTCAAAAAATTTAATTTTAAATTTCAAAGAATCAGAAAATATGAGAATTTTAGTCTTTGTTCTAACACCTACAAATATTTATTGTAAAAAATCTTTATATACCTAATAAGGCTTTTTTTCATAATCCGAAACACACTTAGAAAAGTATTTTTAACTTATGACTACTCAGAAAATTTGAAACTTGTTTGCTAATCTAAGAAATTTCACAAAAGAAAAATTGATTTTTCATGCATTAGGAATGCACTCAGAAAATTAATTTAACTAAGTGGTATCGAAATAATATCTATATCGCTCAGAATTAATAAAATTGGTCAGAATCTGTAAATTTGCAACAGCACTTTTTTCTGAATATTATTAAGGAGTTCACCACAGAAAAGTTAATTTAAAAATTCTGAAAGGATCAAAAATGTTTCTGAGCAGTTTAATCTTCGTTAAATTTGTTCTGGTACGAACCAATACTTAAATGGAAAATATCTTTCCATACTTAAGACTTACCTAAGGATGCTAAAAAATTTGAAAGGACATTCTCAGAAATATTAGATTTTTTAAAAAATAAGAACTCAATTATCTAATACACTTACAGTCTGCAACTAGTTTCAGAAATGATTTTCATTATCATTGAAAATGGCAAAATCATCTTGCTCAGAATTAATAAAATTGGTCAGTGTCAGAGAGCTTGTAAAAACCCTTTATTCTGCGTTAAATAAGGTATAATATCTCAGAAAATTTAATTTACCCAGACAAATAAAAGCCAAGATGCCTATTATTATTATTTTTTTTGATAATGAAAATTACGTCTTTCTTTTAATTTTTTCTTATTCAGTTTTAGTAGGTTTTTCCCTCAATATACAGTCTACAATCTTGTGTTCTTATTTATTTTATAAGAATTATTAAAGTTATATTTGTTTCTCTCCCGAGCGGCGGTGGCCCCTAGTTTAGGACCGCCCCTGCTCCAAAAACATGAAAATTTGCATTTTTTTGACAATGTGTTGTGACAATGATTTAACTCTAATTATAATTTCAACAGAGAGACTGTTCTTGACCGCCAAATGGAGCAAATGTTGGGTTTCTTGGGTAGTCGGTCTGGGCGACAAGTATTAAAACTTCTAAACTGCCAAGCTTTCGACAATTTTTATTGTCTTCATCAGGGCTATATTATACTTATTATATTATTACTATATTATAAGTAAGTGCAAATAAGTCACAATAACTTCGCCGCTGCATTATTAACTGCGTTATCGTTTCTTCGTGAAATTTTTTTTTAGGGTTTTGCCCTTAATCCTGACCTGAATTTCTTTACAAAACCCCAAATTAGCATTTCTAGAGCCTATGTGTCATTTTTAACCTTATTTTGTGACCTGTACTTTTTCAAAAATTCCTAGTTTGCATTTCTAGATGGTTTACTAAACTAGACAAGACTCGATCAATGAGATGTTGTACAGAGCAGAAGCAAGCGACATCCACCAGCGTATTTTAGATCCAATACTGCATGGCAGATGGGTCTCTGTTCGAGAAGCAGCCCATATTGCCCTGTATCTCGCTGGTTAACGGAACCAGAACGAAGGGAAAAGAGTGTAGGTGGTCACCAATTTGTCGATCAACCCATCTGCATACTAGTTTCGGGGTCTACCCCTCATCAGTACAGTTTTGGCTGGTCAACAAATTGGGGACCCTGATTTCGCTACTGAAAGCCGGAAACGTACAGAGTACCGGTGAGATGTTGTACAGAGCAGAAGCAAGCGACATCCACCAGCGTATTTTAGAACCAATACTGCATGGCAGATGGCTCTCAGTTCGAGTAGCAGGCCATATTACTTTGTACCTCGCTGGTTATCGGAACCAGAACCAAAGGAAAAGAGTGTAGGTGGTCATCAATTTCTCGATCAACCCATCTGCATACTTGTTTCGGGGTCTACCCCTCATCAGTACAGCTTTGGCTGGTCGAAAAATTGGAGACCGTGATTTGCCTGCTTCTGCTGACCCCGGTAGACCCTGAAACTAGTAGGCAGTTGGGTTGGTCGACAAATTGGTGACCACCTACATTCCTTTCATTTCGTTCTGGTTCCGATAACCAGCAAGGTACAGAGTAATATGGGCTGCTTCTCGAACTGAGAACCATCTGCCATGTAGTATTGGATGTAAAGTATGCTGGTGGATGTCGCCTGCTTCTGCTCTGTACAACATCTCACCGGTACTCTGTACGTTTCCGGCTTTAAGTAGCCAAATCACGTTCCCCAATTTGTCAACCACCCAAAGCTGTACTGATGAGGGGTAAACCCCGACACTAGTATGCAGATGGGTTGATTGACAAATTGGTGACCACCTACACTCAAGACTCGATCAAGATGTAGCCTTTTCTTGCCACTGTGTTTACTTGTTTTGATAAGTTTTTGCTTGATTTAAATATAAGAGAAAAGTAAGTTCTATGTTCTATTGCCTTGTCTTGCAATGACACTAACAAGTCCGAATTTTTTTGCTATAACCAATTAAAAATTCTTATGAAGAACGCACGATCAGGGACTTACTCATTATTTGATAACAATATAGAGTTCTAATGGAGTTTATTAAAAGAAAGCTCTCAAAGATTGTGTACAATAAGTTGTTTGAACCTTGCAAACTTTAAATCAAGATTCTGAAACCGGAAGAACTTGCTTCAACGATTTTTAAGATATTAAGCAAAAAAATATGCTCAAATCTGTTTGCTAAATAAGAATCAACCATTAAAAATAATAAAGTCGGGCTAAAGTATTTTTTAAACTACTTTTAAAGTAGACTTGCAGTGAGATTAACTGCCTCAAACTTGACTTGATTTCAAATCAAGCTCAAGTCTAGTAGCTTGAAAATCAAATCAAATACAGAGTAGTTAGAACACAGTAAAGTTGTATTAAATATGTAAAAAAGCATTTCAAAAAACTTTCAGTATTTTTATATTTTTTTAATGCGGACCTGAACTTTTTTGGGTGTACTTTTTTACCACCAATTTAGGCAACTCTTTTTACAACATTGGATGCCTCTTACAGTTTAGGTGATATTCTACCCATGTTGTGGTAGCCCAGTGATAGTCAAAAGAGTGAAAAAAGTGACTTAAAGGACTAGCAAAACCATACAAAAATATTTAAGATCTTCTCACCGAATAAAACCAAAAACATTTATCTGTTTTGTTTTCGTCCTTATTCATTCTCATTCTACCGCCCGTGACTTTCGAATGCTAATAATAACAAACCTAATAATTACCCTTACATTTTCTCTAAAATTTCTCCCAAAATGCTAATACATACGACCTCTATCCTAAACAAAGAGACACTCTCCACATGCACGGTGCGTTAAAGTATGTCGATTCGCCCCAAGGGGCAACCCTTCAAATGGGTCACGTAGCCCTTTGATCCCACTTTAATTAGCTCCTCTTCACTTTCTAGAAAAAACGCAAACGAGCTCCTACTTCTTTGTGAAACGCTGAATTTGTGTACATTGCAAGTTTTAAAAACCTTCTTCGCCGTTTGCTCGGGGTCAACAGTTTTATGAAGGGGTTAAAGTGGTTCGGGTTTACTTAGAAAAACTTTTTGTGTATTTTTCTCTTCAGTTCAGAGTCATGACCTCCTGATGATTTTTCTCATAATGTTTAATGTTTCTATTTGAATAAAGTTAAATTGGGTTTTAACTGATGGGTGTTGGGAGAGCTTCGTCTTTTTTCTGTTAACGCTTTGATTTTTATTTCATATTTTTTTTTTATATAAGAAAGTTCATTCTGCTAAAAATACAATTTTTGTTTAAAATTTTTTTATCAGATCAAGCGAGGGTTTCTTCGACGGTTCAGTGCACTGTATTTATTAGAAGAAAATTGTTTTTCTAAACTATTGTCTTAATTCAAATTTTATTTGGGTCAAGTAAAAAGAGACATTTTCTTCTTATTGTTTTCTTCAAATCTACTTATTGTTTTACGAATAAAATAAGTTTTTTTTCAAGTGGACTAAAAGTACGTTATTTGTTTTCTCCATAGGCACACCTAAAGTGGGCTTTCTAATCGTGAGACCAAAAAAGTAACAAAAAAGCCCTAGGCAGTAAAAGTAAAGTCAAAAGTCACCGCTACTGTCATGGTGGCGCATTAGATGACACCATATAGACTATTTTTGCTTCGCCCAGTTGCAGGCCTCAGCTTCGTTTCGGCCGTCAATCTCTGGGCTCAGCACGAAAAGACCCACTTTTACTCCTAGTGACATAATCTACTATTTTTCAAATTCGTGCACAATGATTATTTTATAATTATATTTTTATTATGTAATATATTATGATTAAGTTTTACTTACGAGTAAGCCAAATACGTTTCTCTCAGACAAAATAATTAAATTTGCGTTGTCTTACATAGATACGAATTAATTAGTTTCGTCCCTAATGTGTGATATGTCAAAAGAAAAGGATGAAGGAAGAAAAGTTCATTCACATTGATTGTCATCCTTTTCTGTCAAAAATTCTTAGCTTTCTAGATGACGTTTTCTAATGAACACGGGATATAAGTCAAAAATGTTTATCTCGGATACTGATCAACGCAATCATAAGTGATTTTTTTTAAAACTTCAAGCCGTTCTCAAGATATTTAATAATTTTCTAATTTTCAAAACTAAACCTATAAAGTTTGTATTCATTTGCAGCTAATTATTTTCAATTGAAACAAAGTTTTGAAACCTCAAACTGTTATCGAGATATTTCGAATTTTTTTGTGGAGTCTCAAGCAGTTCTCGAGATATTTAATAATTTTCTAATTTTCCTAAACAGTGTGGCCATATCTAGTTTTAACAGGACATCTACTGCTTTCACCATCTAGCTACTGTTCTGCGGTTTTCAATATTAGATCTAGTTTTTTTTTTATATTTTGTCAAACTTCAGTTATTGCAAAATATATTGTATGTATATTATAACTTTTTGTATTTTGCAGTAACTCGAAAAGCAACTAAACGAACATTTATATTTATTATCAGTAACAAAGTGTAACTTGAGTATCGAAGCAAACAAATGCCAAATATTTCTCAAAAAATCGAAAAATTCAATTTTTCGTTCAGGCTCTTTTGCAAAATTATTAAAAAATTTACTTTTAGGCCAAGAAGATCAAATCCCTCACCAAGCATTCAATCAAAAAATAAATTTTTGGTTCAAAATCAAATCATCAAATCAAAAGATTTTGTAACAACTAAAACGCATTTTTTATGCAAATTTTAATGAAACTCGATTTGTGGACTAAAATCTCAAGTTTTGTTTCAAAATCAACTGAGAAAATCTCGTTTTTTTTTAAATAAAATCGATGCTTTGTCAAAAAATCCCTTGTTGGAAACAATAATTAAAAAATTTAATTTCTTGGCCCACAATCGATCAAAATAATCACAGTTAATAATAGAATGAGTTTTTGTTAATTTGTTTTCTCGTCATTGGTTAAAACCGTTACAATTCGTTTAATCAAAGATCCAGTTTTTGGTTCATTGCTTTTAGTTCAAAAAAGAAAAAATTCGTCTTAAAACGACAAAGAACCTTTTTTGCGTTTCAAAGGTTTTTCATTTTAGACTAAAATCTTAAAGTCTTGCTCTTAAATCATTCTAAAAAAAACTGTTTTTGCAGCAAAATAATGCACACTGAACTAAAATCAAATAATTTTTCAGTTTCAGTTTTAGGCTGGAGGCAAAAATTCTCTTATTAGAATCATTAAAAAAATTTTTTTTCGGCCCCAAATTCTAACAAAACCCTCACAAAGCATTCAATCAAAAGAATACATTTTTAGTCCGAAATCAAAGAAACTACATTTTCGTTTAGTTAAAAGGAAACAACATGTTTTGTAACGATTAAAACGCATTTCTTTCGCAAAGGAAAAAATAATTACAAAATTAATTTCTTGGGCGAAAATCGATTAAAATAGTCACAGTTAATAATAAAATGAGTTTTTGTTAATTTGTTTTCTCGTCATTGGTTAAAACCGTTAGAATTCGTTTAATCAAAAGATCCAGTTTTTGGTTCATTGCTTTTAGTTAAAAAAAGAACAAATCCGTCTCAAAACGAAAAAAAAACTTTTTTCTACGATCATGTAAAAATAAACAACTTTCGTCATACCTTGCCCTAGCCGAAAAAGTAACTTTCGTCTCTAGTGAGAGAAAATCCCATAACGTTAACTTTCGTCGCTAGTGACGAAAATAAGTTGTTCTAATTTCGCCTGTATATCGTCAATTAAATGCGATTTAACTGATCTAATCTTATAAAACAGCATGGTAAATGGTGATATCATACAAAAACATGTATATTTTGCCTGCCCGGACCTCTGAAAAGTAAATCAAAGTGTTGAAATTTGACCAAACTGAACTTATTGACAGTCTCATGTTGACAATGACGCCTCTTAATTTTTGAAAGAAATACTCTATAGAGATTGTTTTTAAAGTTAATGAAGACTTAAATGTTAGCATGGTCGAAGAAAAAGTATAGTGTTTTACTCGTGATAGAAAAAGCTTTTTCTATTGCTCGAGAAAATTACCAAACTCGACTTCGCCGTTCTCTTGCGAGAGCAAATGCTATTTTCGTCACTCGTTAAACAATATACTATTTGCGCGATTTTAAAGATTCTTCATGTTTAGACTAAAATCTTAAGTCTTGCTCTTAAATCATTCTAAATTGCAAAAATTGTTATTGCAGCAAAATAATGCACACTGAACACAAATTAAATCATTTTCTTGTTACAGGCTGGAGGCAAAAATTCTTTTCCTAGAATCATTAAAAAAATTCTTTTTGGGCCAAATTCGAGCAAAATATTCACAAAGAACTCAATCAAAAGAATACATTTTTAGTCCAAATCAAAGAAATTACATTTTTTGTTAGTTAAAAGGAAACAAAATGTTTTGTAACGATTAAAACGCATTTCTTTCGCAAATTTTAATGAAACTCATTATATGGACTAAAATCTTTTTAAAACAGAAAAAAAGAAAAAAAGTTTTTTGCCTAAATCAATTGACAACATTTTGTTTCTGTAATAAAATCGGTACTAAGAAAAAATTTTGCTTTTTGAAAAGAAAATTATTACAAAATTTAATGTTTTGGGACAAAATTGATCAAAATAGTCACAGTTATTAAAAAAAAAAAGTTTTTAGTTCAAATCTGAAAAAAAAACATTTTTACGTTTAATTCAAAAAAGCCTCGAAAAAGTTTGAAACTATTTTTTATTTGCAATATAAAGAAACTCAATTTTTGTCTCAAAATATCAAGTTTTGTTACAAAATCAATAAGGAAAACAAATCGTTCTGTAGCAAAATACAAGTAAAAAAAAATTTTTTTCAGAAAAACTTATCATGAAATTCGCGCTATATACCACACCCAGGCGGGAAAGTGACAGACAGATAGCCTCATTTTGCAACGTAAAAGTAAAGTAACTTTGTGACGAAAAAATTACATTATTTTGTCAGGTTACAAGTTACAATGACGTTAATTAATAACGTATATATTAAATTAAAAAAAAACAATCAAAAAGCACTATTCGACGATTCAAATCTCGAAAATTTGGGCCCAAAACTTGTTACTTACTTTTTTTCACACTTTTTGTTTATATTTTTTTAATTTTCTGTTACACTTTTTTTGCACCTTTTTTTTACACTTTTTTTGCAATTTTTTTTACACCATTTTTACACTTTTTTATGAGTCACTATAAGTCGTCATTATCACGTCGAAAAATCGAGGTCATTTATTTGTCTTTTTTTCGTCAGAGGACGTCGAGTAACGAATGATGATCAAAAGTTGACGTTATAATGACGTCGCGTTTCACCCTGAGTAATTGGTTAAAACCGTCACAATTCGTTCAATAAAAAGATTCAATTTTTGGTTTATGGCTTCTTAGTTCAAAAAAGAAAAAAATCGTGTCAAAACTATTTTGATTTTTATGACTAAAATCTCAAGTTTTGCTCTGAAATGCACATTGAACAAAATTTCTTTTTTTTTATTCTTTTTTAGAATTATTAATAAATTCACTTTTTAGGCCTAAATCGATCAAAACACTCACAAAGCATTCAATCAAAAAATATTTTTGGTTCAGAATCAAAAAAAACTACGGTTTCTTTCAGTTAAAAAGAAACAAAGATTGTTATGTAATGATTAAAACACATTTTTTCGCTATTTAAGTGAAACGCAATTTGTACAACATCAAATTCTAAACAAATATTGCATTAATTTTCACTAAATCCCAATAAATTGCCGAAGTGCACACAACAAATCTTACCAATAATCTTGTTCGATAGACTAGACAGTCGGTGGCACTGCCTGTGTGTATTTTGTATTTTGTATATTGAATTTCAATTGTGCCGTCTATGAAATTTTAAAAAAAATGTATTTAAATTTTAATCTGTTTTTGTTGTGCATCTGATTGAGTTTCACCATATGTTGTGCCTAGTTCAAATGATATGCTCACGGTATTTTCAATTTTTATGACTCGAGTAGTGTACAACAATTTCGATTACCAATAATTTTACCTTTAGGGAAAATATACTATGTGTAATACAACACTGTTTCTAAATAAACCTATAAAGTTTGTATTTAACTATCCAAATTCCGAGAGATATTTACACATGTTTTTCATTTTCTAAAATTGATCACACAGTTTCTGTGTAGCTCATTTTTCCAACAAACATGGTAGTCTAGGCATTTTTTGTAATCTCAAGCCGTTTTTAAGATGTTTAATAATTTTCAAATTTTTCAAAATAAACCTATTAAATTTGTATTCATTTTCAGCTAATTATTTTCAATTAAAACAATTATTCAGTACAAGTTTTGAAAGCTCAAACGGTTCTCGAGATATTTACACAATTTTTCATTTTCCAAAATCGAACACAAAGTTTCTGTTTCTCCGTAGCTCTTTTTTCCAACAAGCATGATACTTAGTCTAATGTATTTTTTTTTGAAGTGTCAAGCAGTTCTCAAGATATTTAATAATTTTCTAGTTTTCCTAAATAAGCCCATACATTTTTATTCATTTTCAACTATTATTAGTTATTTCCAATTAAAACGTCTCATTTCCGAAACCAAAGATGGTGGTCTAATACATTTTTGTGGAGCCTCACTAAACCTAAAGCCTCACTGACCATAGACGTATACGGCGAAACTGGTCTGGGGATGGGCACAATTAGAGTTTGCGAAATCATGGTTCATCAGTCGTTTAAAATGTCGGAAGCAACGTTTTCCTTGTACCGAGCGACGGCTAAAAATTGATTTCTGTATTTTACAGTAATCTGTATCAGTTCTCGAGATATTTACACATGTTTTTTTATTATCCAAAATCGATCACGAAGTTTCTGTTTCTGTGTAGGTCATCTTTTCCAACAAATATGGTAGTCTAATGCATTTTTTGGAATCTATCAATAACGCTGATACTGGACGAGTGCACTCTGGTTAGTTCAACAAACGGACACAGATGGCGCCACAGGTAAAGTTTTCTCGGTGCTGCTGTGAAACGTGTCTCGAGTACCGAAAATTTCGCAAATTTTGATTGTGTCAAAGCCTCACTGACGAGCCGTATATGGCGAAACTAGTCTGGAGATGGGCACAATTATACCTTGCAATATGATGGTTCATCAGTTGTTTAAAAGGTCGGAAACAGCGTTTTCATAGTACCGAGCGACGGCTAAAAATTGATTTCTGTATTTTACAGTAATCTGTATCAGTTCTCGAGATATTTACACATGTTTTTTTATTTTCCAAAATCGATCACAAAGTTTCTGTTTCTGTGTGGGTCATCTTTTCCAACAAATATGGTAGTCTAATGTATTTTTTTGCAGTCTCAATCCATTTTCAAGATATTTAGTAATTTTTTATTTTCCAAAATAAACCTATTAAGTATTTTTAGCTAACTCATTTTCAGCTAATTATTTTCAAATAAAACCAAGTTTCAACTAAGTTTTGAACCTTCGAACTGTTCTCGAGATATTTACAAATTTTTTAATTTTCCAAAATCGATCGCACGTTTGTGTGTAACTTTTTTTTCCAACAAAGATGGTGGCCTAATGCATTTTTGTGGAGCCTCGAACCGTGCTCAAAATATTTAATAATTTTCTATCTTTCCAAACTAAATCCATTAAGTTTATTTTACTTGTATTATACTTACTAATTTTATTAGATATATTTACATATTTTTTTATTTTCTAAAATCAACCACGAAGTTTCTGTTTCTGCGTAGCTCATTTTTAAGTTTTCTGCGTTAGCCCATTTTCAAGATATTCATTTTTAGTTAAATTTTCAGTCGTTTGCAAAATGTACAAACGAACTAATACGATCATTTAATGAATTTCGTGAAGCCTGAAACCGTTCCCAAGACATCAATTAACGTCCTTATTTTTCAAAACAAATCCACAAAGTTAGTCCTCGTTTTAAGGTAACTTTTTCTAAATAAGCCAAGTATCCAATTTAATTTTTAGATTCTTAAATCGGTTTCGAGATATCTACTAATTTTTAAAAATAGAACTACAAACTTTCTATATGTTTTTTACTCATTTTTCCCAACCAACACGAAAACAACAAACTTTTCGAATGAACTTTTCGAAAAAAAGATATCGAACTACGCAACACCAACTAAGCACGCTGTATACTGGGTGCTGGCAACAATTAAAAGCCACTAAAAGAATATTAAACTTGAAAGCACCACAACTATTTCTTATGTCAAGGAACTATTGGCTTGTCACAAAAAGTCTCAATAAAGACAAGAATTATTATTACAAAAAAGTACACTAAAATACTTTCTAGAGCAGAGGATATCTTAAGCTTTATTCAAAACAAGTTTTGTTTTGATTTAGTTCTCTTCCAAGAGAACGATATTGTAAATTTCACTTTCTTCCATAAATAAATTAACTATTTGATATTTTTATGCGTAGAAATAAAGTTATTTTAGAGGAAAATAATAAATTTATTTTTTATAAATATAATACATTTTTCTTTTAAGAAAAGTAGTTCATACGTATATAAGATAATGTGTGTTAAACTAATGCACTGATGTTTCATATAAAGTAACTAATTCTGAAAAAAACTAATTTCTCAAATTTTGGTATAAGAGAAAGTTTCGTTATATGGAAAGCATTAAATATTTCAATTAAAAGCAAGTTGCTTTGATCGTAGATATTTTTCTTTTGTGTGTCGATATTGAAAAAAAAAACATTAATGCTCGGAAGGGGCCAGTTTACAGTTGTTGGATGCTAGAAATTGCTAGAAGGGATTGACAACCTTAGAAATTATTACGTAAATCTTTGATTACCTGAGAGGTGTTTAACAGCTTACCCTTTTTCCCACTTTTGAATGTAATGGTGACTAGAATTCGTTGCTTGTTGTTATTTTTTTATATTATTAAAATATAGGCTAAAATGTCGACAAAATATAATAGAATTTGTTTAAATATACCGACGACCGTAAAAAGCAAACTAAAGCATACCGTCGCTAAATATTGATGATAATGTAAAGTCTGTGAGATACAGGGTTAGTGATCTTCAAGTCAAAGAATGACACGTTTTTCGCAACGGTAAGCAACGTTTCAAATTTCACCTCACTGACATTTAGCCATTATTCTCCGAGTTCTTTGGCCTACTTGAAGCCGGTCGTACCTGATTATTCATTTGCATGATCGGCATAGATCATGCACAATCAGCTTTCGATCGGCGAAAAATCTTATTCAAATTCAAAGGAGATCGCAGATCGCGCAACAAACAACAACAATTGACTGGGCGATCGGAGCGCCACACTCCGGGCAAGGTCAGATATCTGGCGCCATAACAAACGGTATCCATTCATTTCACGGGAATTAGTTTTAATACCTATTTAACAATCTCATATTATTGTGGTTTTGGTATTAATCCGATTTTTTCTGCGCCGATGGACTTGGAGAACGTTGGTTGCGGTCGAGAGATACCACTTTAATAGGTAGGTTGCTACAAGAGGTTATGGGGTTGCCTTGTGTTGCAAAACGATATTCCCTAGAAGAGAGTTTTATTTGAAATTGATATGCAAATTAATTTTTATCGAGAGATATGTGCAACTTGTGTTCTATCTTTTCGAAAAATCTTTTTCAAAGATGAATAAATTTTAGTGGAAGTTGAATTTACGAGAAAATCAAAATTGTTCTTGGCACTTGATTATGTTCTAAGTTTTTATTTAAAGTTAAAAACTAACTTTTTAGAGTGGCAGGAAGGTCCATCGAACGGGCCTATTTCCGAAATTATTAAAGCAATGACAGTTTGGTTCGGGAAGAGCAAGGAGACCAGGAAGAGGAAACAAAAAACAGTTGGATTTACTCTGATCGATCAAAAAGTTTCAAGAAACTTCTTAAACAACGACAAATGTGTGCTTATAAAACGTCAAAAACAATTTTTTTTTTGTTATTTATAATCACTTTTGAAAAATCATAAACATCAATAGTTGTAAAGACACCCAGGGCATTAGAAGGAAAGTGATTCGTGAGGTCACTAGTGCAAATCCCTATACTATCTCATTTTCGGCACTTTTGCGGGGTATCACCCTTATTTTTGAAGATAGAGGGTTGCGGTTTTCGCGACATGTGCTACTTTTTTGTGAAACTAAAGATGGCGCCAACAGAATTTTTATAGCCCTTCTGGTTTTTGAGATACAGGGTGGAATCGCTTTTGAGGCACCCCCGTATCACAGTTATCTATAAACTTATCGAAGAAGTTAAAACGCATTCTTAAACAATTTTTTCCGTAGAATCTAGTGGCGTAGTCAGTTCTTTCCTAGCAACTTCAGTTTTTGAGTTACGAAGCAAATATATATATTTTTAAATGGAACACCCTGTATATTATTTTTTTAGTTTATTAGTCATAATGTGGCCTTTCCAAAAATATATAATTGTCTGCAATTTTTTTCAAAACGAAGCTCAGAATTTCAGATTTTCTTAAATTTTCATTTTTGTCCAATTCGTAGTTAGTAGGCTATGACTAGATGGCTAGCTTATTTGAAACAAAAGGCAAAATGTCAAAAGCTTTGTGGTTTTGTCACTTTTTGATTATTAGTAATATGCTTGTTGTTTTGGTGTTTCTGTTTTACTATTTAGCTGCTAATAAAATTAATTTTGTTACAATAATGGCGGTTTACGAAAATTATGAGAACTATGATATGTTGGTTTGTTTTATACAATCTAATGAAAATCCCCAAGAATCTTTGGAAGTATATTTCCAAAGTTAATTAATTTTGCGCGCTATGATTAGGAAAACATCTTAGGGGTCGTTTTTGCTATTATTAGATATCCAGAGAGAAGGCAACCTTTCCCAGACATATTTGCCCGAATTAAATCAAATCTAGTAGAGCACGGATTATTTATCCAGCCCAGGCCTAATGCATACTCAAAACAAGATAGAACGAAAAAAGAAATAAGCGTATTGGGTTATGTAGAAGCAACGCCTTCATCTTGTTGCAAGCATATAGAGGAAGCAACTGGTATATACAAGTCTGATGCTCAAAGAATTTTGAATAAATATAAGTATCACCCCTAAATATTCCACATAGTTCAACGTTTACACCCTGGCGATGCCGAGCGCAGAATGTTGTTTTGCCAATGGTATTTACAACAAATCGATACTGATGAATCTTTTGGCAGACTCGTTATTTGGCCCGATGAATGTTATTTTTCAAGTGCGGGAATTTTCAATCGCCATAATACTAGACATTGGTCCACAGAAAATCACCATTTAACTTTTGAGAGGGCACAACCAGGACACTTTGGGGTTGGAGTCTCGGGTTTCATTTTTGAAAGACGCATAGTCTACAGAATTGTTGAAGGAGGTCTCACAGCGCATCGTTACCGATAATTTCTTGAGGAAGTTATTCCAGAACTGATGGAAAATGTTCCCTTGGCCCTTTATAATGCCGTTTTTTTCAACAAGACGGTGCCCAAGCCACAACTCTGCCCTTTTAAGGGATTTTTCAGACAATAACTTCCCTCAAAGGTGAATTGGTACCTACGGACCTGTAAGATGGCCCCCTCGATCTCCCGATCTTTCAATTTGGATTCTTTTTATGGGGTTTCATGCAAAAGAATATCTATAAAACACAATATCAATCTCGAGCGGAGCTTCTTGCGGCAATCAATTTAACTTTCCAAAAATTTGCAAAGAAGGCCTGATTCTTTTTTAACGCGATTAGAAGAATAACAAAAATGTGCCAATTTTGCATATAGGAAAATGGCCGTCATTTTGAAAAACATCTTTAAAAACTGTTTACTTAATTATGTTAAAATGCTGTAATAAATAACTAATAACTGAGATTTAAAAAAGATCTTTTGAATTAAATTTAGGTGTTATAAATTAGAATAATTATTACCTACATGGATTTTGTTTTTAATAAATTTTAGCTATAGCCTACTACCTACGAATTGGACAAAAATGAAAATTTAAGAAAATCTTGAATTCTGAGCTTCGTTTTGAAAATAATTGCATACAATTATATATTTTTGGAAAGCCCATATTATTACTAATAAACTAAAAAAATAATATACAGGGTGTTCTATTTAAAAAACATATATTTGCTTAGTAACTCAAAAACTGAAGTAGCTAGAAAAGAACTGACTACGCCACTGGATTCTACGGAAAAAACTGTTTGATAATGCGTTTTAACTTCTTCGATAAGTTTAAAAATAACTGTGATACGGGGAGTGCCTCAAAAGCGATACTTTTCAATTCCACCCTGTATCTCAAAAACCAAAAGGGTCATAAAAATTCTGCTGGCGCCATCTTTAGTTTCACAAAAAAGTTACACACTGTCGCGAAAACCGCAACCCTTCTATCTTCAAAAATCAGGAAGATACCCCGCAAAAGTGCCGAAAATGGGATACCCTGTACTTCGGCGAAACGAGTTCCCTGTAGAGTTCGACTATACATTTCAAACGTCACAAATAATAACCGTGAAAACTTCGTTTTGTCGATATATCTAGCAATTCAAAACTCCCGCGCTATTTAAACGAACCACGGCTAGCGCCCTCTGGACGCCCTCGTTAAAAACCCAGTCCGGATTTTGACTATTTGCGTTTTTACTACAATCAAGCATAGAAAATATACCAAAAAGTTACTTTAATTTCAGTGATTTCGGTCTTCAAATGTCATCCAGGACTTATAGAATATTTTACATGGTAATATTTCACATTTCTGAGTAATTTTACTGAAAAATCTCACTTTATGCTGCGGAACAAATGGAAAAGGCGACAATGACTACGCATTATGTCATCATTTGTGTGTGAAAAACATAGATGGGCCTACAGCGCGCTTAGGTAAAGACTGCTTCACATTGACAACTCGCATGAAGCCCAATTTGACCGGCCACGGATTGCCATCATTTACGTTGAATTTAAGATAATTTGGACTTTCAAAATGTCTATTGTTACTAGGAATGGGCTATGAGACGTTTCGCGAAGCGCAAAAAATTATCAAAACAGGACGAAAAGCTAAATGTAAAGAATGTAAAATGGCATTTAATGTCAAACTAATGTGAGAATCCATATTTTCGGTCCTCGGAACTGCAAGCTTTCAATGTTATTTTTTCTTATCCATAGAAACTATTAAATCATTATCTCGTATTATTCGACAAAAGTGAATGCCGCTCCGGTTATGAACTTTGAAAGAACTTTTTGTTTTAGCAACTCGAGCGTCAGCGTAACGCCTTGTTTCTATCGAGTTCTTATATTCGGAGAATAGAGTACGCAAGGATTCTTTAGACTTTTCGGTATATAAAAAAGCAGATTACAACGACGAGTAGACGACGAAAGACGGGGCTTAATTTGCAGTTCGAGACGCGACGCATTTTTGCCCAAATACGTATAAAGCCGATAAGACGATTCATTTGTTGTATTCTCATAATTAATTACCATCCGTATTTTATTCATTTCTCCAGTGTATTTTCCTTGTGTTCAATAAATCCTTATATCAAGTTATGTCAATATCGCCGGACCGGAAGTGTTTTATTCCCTAGACAACATAAAAAAGCCTACATTTTGGGGGCTCGTCCGGGATCGATTAGGGATGCTGGAGGACGCAAAGAAACTTTAATTTATACAGTACACATGAATAATATATAGAGGAGTAAATAATAGATGAGTAAATTAAATGTTAGTGTCCTGTAAGAAGTAAACTAGGCACTAACGCAAAGACGACGACGTTGGATGGTGCGGGTATAAGACGGACCCAAACCGGTAACTCTGAAGACGACAAAGTGTTGCCGCCCGAATTTGGCTTGGGGCTAAATTCGCAAGTTTGATGAAGTTGCCGTTGGTGATTGAGCAAAGGATTGCAGTACTGCTGTCTGATGGTGTGATTTGTACCTTGGACGACGATTTTGGGAATCCTGAAACTTTTGAGGCAGCCTGATGGGAGTTTACGAGTTCGAGATCAACTTCTAAGGTTGGAGACATACAATATTTTTTTTTTGGCTTGCCGAGACCAATCACTAAAAAGAGGAATTCTTTCTGCTGGGCTACTTGAATCACCTAGGTATAAACAGTGAGTGTGTCTCCATTAATTAGTTAAGACGTGTGTTTTTTATTTTACTTGTTTAATTAAGAAATCAAATGAATTAGGTTAGGTACATATTGTATGGTTAATTATTTTATTGATTAATTTTAGAGGGGACTGAATGCATGGCATCTCGAATAACAATATTTTTTTTTACGTTGGTTTGACGAATGATGGTTAAACATTGAGTAATTACTGTAAGTTGTCACTAAACATGAAGCAGGTGTTGCGCTGATTGCAATGTTATCAGACGTTCATATTTTATTCTAGATGAAAATAGGCATTTTCTTTTAATTTTGTTATTCTTCCGTTGGCTAAAATTTTGTCAAGCAAAATGTCTACATTGGGTACTGTTTCAAATATGGACTACAGCATAACACATGCTAAGTTATCTGCGATTAAGGTACTTCATTTTATTTGTTTTGGGAAAGAGGTTGAATCTAGAAAGCAGCGTAGGGCTTTACGAATTTATGGGTTTCCCATTTGACCAAAAGTCGGACGAATACAAAGTGAAGTTTGATTCAGTGAAAAGTTGTGTGGAATTATCTGATTTAGTAGCTGTTTGTGGAGTGTATTTAGATTATAGTGGTAGCTTTGAAGAAGTGTTGAACAGAATTCTTTTGTTTTTAATTACCTTTGAGAATAATAGTATTAACCAAGACGAAGAAGACGATGACGAAGAAAGTGACAAGGAAGAGGACGATGATATTAGTGATAACGATCAGTCATCTATTTACGAACGTGAAAGGGACAAGGAAGGGGCATCTATTCAAGGAAAAGCCAGCTCAAAGAGAGAAAGTTTTTCTCTAACTTTCAAAGACGTAGAGCAAAGCATACGACCGCTTGACGGTAAAGACGTATACCCAATAAAACGCTGGATTGATGACTTTGAGGAGACAGCCAATCTTTTAAAATGGAATGATCATCAAAAGTTGATTTTCGCGAAAAGATCTTTGACGGGTTTGGCTAAACTCTACATCCAATCAGAGCGTGGTATTACTACATGAAAAATGTTGAGACAGAAATTGATAGAACAATTTGAAGTTAAAGTAAGTAGTGCCCAAATCCATAAGATTTTGATGAACCGAAAGAAGAAGGCGAATGAAGGAGTACAGGAGTATGTCATAACAATGAGAGAAATAGGGTCTCGAGGAAATATTGAACCAGAAGTGGTGATTAACTATATCATAGATGGTATTCAGGACGCTTCCGCTAATAAAGTGATTTTATATGGAGCCAAGACTTTTAAGGATTTGAAAGAAAAGGTCAAACTTTATGAGAGCATTATTAAGAAAAACGACCCTTTGGAATAATCCTTTTAGATCAGGTCAAAGAGGTGACAAAGCTGATAAAAACCCAGGAAATATAGTGGGGCCGGTGAAAAGTGGCGTGAGAAGTCAAACATATATAAAAGAGAAAACCCCAAATTGTTTCAATTGTGGATCAAAAGGTCACAAATCAATAGATTGTCCTGACAAACGCCGGGGAACTAAATGTTTCAAATGCAATGAGTTCGGACATGTTTCAAAAAATTGTCCCAAAGCAAGTTTAGCGGGACAGGAAAACAAATCTTCTAATCAAGTACTTTCAGACGTCAGCAAAGTTAAGGATTATGGCAAAAGATATTTGACCTTGCATTTTGCTGAGAATGATGTCGCAGCTCTATTTGATACAGGAAGCGACATAAGTATTATCCGAGAAGATGTTTATAGAAGACAGTTCAGAAGTTATCCTCTAACTACACAGTCCATCACTGTCAGTGGTATAGGATGTTCACAAGTACAAACGTTAGGATCTTTTAAGGGCGACATTACAATTGAATATGATAGATTTACTTTGCTGTTTCATGTATTACCAATGGAGGCGTGCAACTTTGAAGCTATTATTGGAAATAACTTATTGGGATTAGCTGAAATTTTCATTAAAGATGGAAATATCACTGTGACTAAGAAGACGGATATTCCGGACGTGACAAATTTTTTAATGGAAATTTCCATAACTGAACAGAGTATATCTGCCGATGAACCAGATGTTTCACATATAAAAGTCCCAGCTAACAGGAATGCCGTAAGTGAGTTAATTAAGAGTTATGTACCCACCAAAACCAAGTCGACCGATATAAAGATGAAGTTAATTCTGAAAAATGAAGAACCAGTCTACCAGCGACCAAGGCGCTTATCAGTTTTGGAACAAAAAGAAGTCGACCGTCAAATAAATTAATGGTTAAGAGACGGCATCATCAGGGAAAGCTCCTCAGAATTCACAAGTCCCATCGTTTTGGTTTCTAAAAAAGATGGAGGTATGCGCATGTGCTGTGATTAGAGAAGACTGAACCAAAATATTGTAAAGGACAGATTTCCCATGCCTCTTATTGAAGCTGTTTTGGATAAACTGGACGGTGCAAAGTTTTTCACGACACTTGATTTGAAAAACGGATTTTTTCATGTCGACATGGACGAAAGTAGTGTAAAGTATACTTCGTTTGTAACACCCACCAGACAGTATGATTTTTTAAAGTGCCCTTTCGGTCTGTGCAATAGTCCGAGTGTATTTCAGAGATTTATTAATCACATTTTTAAACTGTTAATTTTGAATAATGTTGTTATTTATTATATGGATGACCTAATCATTCCAAGTCAAACCTGCGAAGAAGGTTTAGAAAAGCTTAAGTTAGTACTAAATCTTGCACGAGAGTATGGGTTGGAATTTAAGAAAATTAAATGTCATTTTTTGAAGGAAAGAGTGAATTTTTTGGGTTACGTCATTAAAGGAGGGACTATCCAACCATCAGATGAGAAAACCAAAGCTATTAAGAACTTTGCGGAACCTACTACATTCAAGCAACTTCAGTCATTCTTGGGATTGACTGTATATTTTCTCCTCAAAACTCTCAGTGATAAGTTAAAAAAGAATTCAGATTTTGAGTTTGGAGACGATGAACGATTAGCTTTTCAAACACTAAAAGACCTTCTTACGCGATATCCAGTGCTACATATATTTTAGAGGAATGTTCCGACGGAACAGCATACTGATGCAAGCAAATATGGCTACGGAGCTTGTCTATTGCAAATGTGTAGTGAAGACTCAAATTTAAGATAGTTACCGATTGTGCTGCATTTCAAAAGACCATGTCTAAACGTGATCTGACAACTAGAGTAGCTCGATGGGCTTTACTATTGGAAGAATACGAATACGAGATTGAGCATCGATCGGGAAGTAGACTACCACATGTTGACGCCCTCAGTAGATATCCGACGATTGCTGTTTTATTGGAAGAAAATAGATTTTTGAAGAGGATTAAGGCAGCTCAACAAACTGACGAACAAGTTAAGACTATCCATAAGTTATTACAGGCTGGTCAGGAGCACGACAATTATTTATTAAAACATGACATTGTATACAAATACCTCAATGGCAACGAACTTCTTGTAGTGCCAAAAGAAATGCAACGAGATGTTATAAAAAGAACACATGAGAATAGGCATTTTGCCGAAAAAAAGACGCAAGAAGTGATTAAGAAAGAGTTTTTCATTCCGAAGATGGCAGAGAAAATAAGAAATGTAATAGTTAATTGTATACCATGCATTGTCGGAAGCCGAAAAGAAGGTAAAAAAGAAAGTTTGCTGATCACGTAGGACCTATCCCATCTACCAATAAAAATTATCAGTATATCCTTGCTATAATAGACGACTTTACAAAGTTTATATGGCTTTACCCTACAAAGAGCACTACTGCTAAAGAAACCATCAATTGCTTTGTTAAGCAGCAAAAGACTTTTGGAAATCCTCATAGGATAATCACTGATAAGGGAACAGCGTTTACAGCAAAAGAGTTTGGTGATTATTGCCAAGAGGAGCAAATACAACATGTGACAATTACTGCAGGTGTTCTTCGCGGTAACGGGTAAGTGGAGCGAATCCATAGAACGGTGATTCCAGCCTTGACGAAACTTAGTGTTGATGATCCTGCAAAATGGTATAAATATTTGGACCGGGTTCAGAGATCATTAAACTCCACTTATCAACGTAGCGTCAACACGACTCCATTTGAAGTGTTGACCGGAGTACGAATGAAGTGTAAAGAGGATCTTCTCTTGAGAGAGATAATAGAAGAGGAATCTCAAATACAATTTAGTGAAGAAAGAGAGATGCTGAGAAAACGATGTAGAGAACAGTTGATAAAAGTTCAAGAAGAGAATAAGAAGGGATATAATTTGAGGCGAAAAAAACCAAAGAAGTATAAAGTCAGTGATCTTGTAGCTGTTAAAAGAACTCAATTATTATCAATAATTCGCCGGGCTTAAAGTGTGTAGGAAATTCTTGGGACCATATGAAGTGGTTAATGTTAAAAACAAATGAACGGTATGATTTCGTGAAGATAGGATTTCATGAAGGACCGAACAAAACGTCGACGTGCTCAGAAACCATGGTGCCGAGTGATGACGAATCCGGGTGGGATACGTAGTCGGATGGCCGAATGTGGGAATCCATATTTTCGGTCCTCGGAACTGCAAGCTTTCAATGTTATTTTTTCTTATCCGTAGAAACTATTAAATCATTATATCGTATTATTCGACAAAAGAGAATGCCGCTCCGGTTATGAACTTTGAAAGAGCTTGTTTTAGCAAATCGAGCGTCAACTTAACGCCTTGTTTCTATCGAGTTCTTATATTCGAAGAATAGAGTATTCAAGGATTGTTTAGGCTTTTCGATTTATAAAAAAGCAGATTACAAAGACAAGTAGACGACGAAAGACGGGGCTTAATTTGCAGTTCGAGACGCGACGCATTTTTGCCCAAATACGTACAAAGCCGATAAGACGATTCATTCGTTGTATTCTCATATTTAATTACCATCCGTATTTTATTCATTTCTCCAGTGTATTTTCTTTGTGTTCAATAAATCCTTATATCAAGTTATATCAATAAGTCCGGACCGGAAGTGTTTTATTCCCTAGACAACATAAAAAAGCCTACCCTAATGTCAAAATTTATAATCATATTACCCTAAGGCAATATTTCTCATATGAAATACTTGAGTTTGCGTGAAGTTAGCCATACACATCCATCAAAAACTTTTAAATTCTCGTAGAATCACCCATGGCCTAGTAAAGTTATAGGCTGTAGTTCAAACAATGATGGAAGTAATTTATATAAATCTCAGTCATTAGTTTCGGTGTGAAACTGGTAATGCTCGATTAAAGTAGTTGAGAGATGTTAACCTACCGATCCCATAGAATATTTTACTATTCGAGGGGATGAAAAAAAAAGACTGTCTATAAGGCCCTCTATCTATCTTAATTAAGAGTGTCAAGATACTTTGACAATTTTTTTTTTATTTTTGGAGTTCCAAAATTATACATATCCAGATCGAGTACGAAAAGTTCAAGGTATGTTCCCATACATAACTCAAAGAATGCTTCACCGTCTGAGAAGTTGAAAAAAATAAAAAACTGTAAATAAAATGCTAGTGCCATTGCACTTCAAGGCGTCCTGGACACTTTTAGTGTCTGCGTTCCAAAAGTAAACATCTACAGTTCCATTTGAAGAGGATTAAGGGATTTTTTAGTACACACTCACACTCACACAAGATGCTAGTGTTATCGCATTTCAGGGGGTCCTGGACACTTTTAGTGTCCGCGTTCCAAAACTAAATATCTATAGGTGAGATGTTGTACAGAGCAGAAGCAGACGACATCCACCATCGTATTTTAGATCAAATATTGCATGGCAGATGGCTCTCAGTTCGAGAAGCAGCCCATATTGCTCTGTTCCTCGCTGGCTATCAGAACCAGAACGAAGTATACACTAAATATCTATAGTTCCATTTGGGGAGAATTAAGGGATGTTTGAGACGGTGAAACATTCTATGGGATGTATACTAAAATATCCCTTAATCCTCCCCAAATGGAACTATAGATATTTAGTTTTGGAACGCAGACACTAAAAGTGTCCAGGACACCCTGAAATGCGATAACACTACCATCTTATTTAAAGTTTTTTTATTTTTTTTTAACGCCTCAGACGGTGAAGCATTCTATGGGGTGTATACTAAAACATCCCTTAATCCTCTCCAAATGGAACTATAGATATTTAGTTCTGGAACGCGGACACTAAAAGTGTCCAGGACTCCTTGAATTACGATAACACTAGCATCTTATTTATAGTTTCGATTTTTTTTTCAATCCCTCAGACGGTGAAGCATTCTATGGGGTGGATAAGTACTATGACATCCCTCAATACTCCCCTAATGGAAGTATAAATGTTTAGTTTTGGAATGCCGACACTAAAAGTGTCCAGGACACTCCGAATTGCCTTAACACTAGCATCTTATTTATAGTTTTTAATTTTTTTCAACACCTCCGACGGTGAAGCATTCTATGAGTTATGTATGATAACATTCCTTCAACTTTACCTACTCGATCTGTATATGTATAATTTTGGAACTACAAAAATAAAAGTCATCATTGTTTGAACTACAGCCTATAACTTTACTAGGCCATGGGTGATTCTACGAGTACTTAAAAAGTTTAAGGCTGGATGTTTATGGCTAACTTCACGCAAACAATACTTGATACTGGTCATTATATGTGATATATTAGACCTGTACGTAAAGCATTGTCAATACTACAGTCATTTTGCTATTATCTTAAAATATTCGCGATGGCAACCTCATATTAATGATAAGTAGAGACCTTGGCTTACTCGCAAAGATATAATTTTTCATAAATGTCCAAAATTGGATAAAGGTCGTAGTAATACACAGTTATACAAGATTAAATTGCATTTTTTGACATCTGTCAAAAAACGTAAAAAAAAACCAATATGGCCGCAATAAAAAAAATAGAACTTGATGATGGTTCTACAAAACCGAAACGTTATACTCACATTTTATTTTTAGAGTTGTATTAATTTCAAAAAGTTTTTTTGACAGTATTCACGTTGAAATGTATACACAAATTTTGATTATCTTCTAAAATTAAAACGTTATTTTGATTTCTTATAAATTGACCAATTTGTTTTTTTTTTTTATTTCCCAAAAACTTGAATATATAGACCCACCCCGTTTTTGCCATTGCGATACTAACATAATTATCTAGAACTTTCTCCATTTAACCAATTTCATAGCTCCTTTAATTTTCGAGATAGGTACCAATACGAAGAAGGAAAATTTGGGGCATACTGTCTACTTCGATCAATGAAGTGGGAGTGTCTGGAGTTCAACCGATTCGATAAAAATAAACTTGAAAAGTTATAAACAAATACCGTAAAAATTAAAAATTTTCGCGCTAATTACCCGAGCTAAGATTAGCGCCCTTTGGACGGTCTCTTAAAAACACAGTCCCCTTTTTGACTATTTACGTTTTCACTAAATGTTGTCTAGAATGTTTTTCATAGTAATGTTTCACAATTCTGAGTATTTTTACTAAAAAATCTCACTTTATGCTGCGGACCAAATGCAAAAAGAGACAATGACTACATGGGTGTCAGCACTTGTGCGTGGGAAACCACAGATGGTGCCTGCCGCGCACTCGGCTAAAGCCTGCTTCACACTGAAAACTCGCATTAAGCTCAATTTGACTGCGCACGGATTGCTAATGTAAGTTAAGATAATTGAGACCTTTAAAATATCTATTTTTTAATAGAAATGAGCTATGTGCCATGAGACGTTTTGCAAAACGCAAAAATTCTCAGAAAAGGACGACAATCTTTCTAATTTTCAAAAATAGAATGAGGTCATGTAGGGTGGTTATTCATGAATAAATTGCATTTTTTGCCCCCTGTCAATATGGCCAAAATAAGAAAAATAAAAGTTGATGATGGTTTTACAAAACCGAAACGTTATACTCAAATTTTATCTTTACAGTTGCAGTACTCTCAAAAAATGTTTTCAGAAATATTTCAAAAATTTAGATTTATCTTCTAAAATTAAAGAGTAATTCTGATTTTTTATAAATTAACTAATTTATTTTTTTTTAATTTTATTTCTCCAAAACCTGAATGTTTAGAGCCAACCCGTCGTTGCGTTACTAACTTAGTTATCTAGAACTTTCCCCATTTAACCAACTTCATAGCTCCTTTATTTTCCGAGATCCCAATACATGGAAGGCAAATTTGAAACACATTGTATAGAGGGGGAGGGGGGGGGGGGGGGGGGGGGGGGGAAAGTGTCAAAAGAAAGAGAAGGACGGAGGAAGAAAAGTTTTTTCTGTCAAAAATTACTAGTATTCTAGATGGATTCTAGATCTTCGATCAAAGGGGTATATATCTCTCTGGAGTTCGACGGTTATTCGATACAGAAACCCAAAAAGTTGAACACCGTGAAACCTCTTTTTAACGACATATCTAGGAATTCAAAATTCCCGCTCTAATTAAACGAACCAGCTTTTGACGGCTAGCGCCCTCTAGACGGTCTCGTTAAAAGCTCAGTCCGGCTTTTAACAATTTACGTTTCCACTAAAATTAACCATCGAAAATACGACAAAAACTTAACTTATACTCAGCGATTTTGGTCTCTAAATGTTGTTCAAGACTTCCAGAATACTTTCCGCATTTTTCACAATTTCGATATTTTACAATTCTGGGTATTTTTACTACAAAATCTCACTTTATGCTGCGGAGCAAATGGAAAAGGCGACAATGACTACGCGTATGTCAACATTTGTGCGTAAAAAACCATAGATGGCGCCTACAGCGGACCCAGGTTAGAGTGCCTGTAATGAGAGTGTGGCCATAAGGCGGTGTATCGTTTTCTATTGGTGCCGCCATGTTTTTTCCACAGTCAGAAGTCAATGGTCAGATTGACATATATGGTATATAGCATTTTGATGCATTTTCGGGTTATGGCCCTACTACGCCCTGGGAATATACCCGTCCTTTGTTTCCTCAATATGAATTTAAGCACAAGAATACTCTAAGAGCAGTCATCCAAAAAACGGTCGGCTGTCAGTACTCAGTACGGCAACTCGATGATGGATAAACGTCATCTAAAAGTGGCGGGATATTCAAAAATTACCTGTACTTAAAAGGGTTGTTGTGGGAATTTGTGAATTCTTCAACAATTCTCAATTGCTCATAACGTATCTTGAACTAAAGCGTTTACTTATTAGTAGGAAGGAATAGAATTATAGTTCATCGTTTGGCTGAAAAAAAAAATCATTTGAAGGCTTTCCCCCATAAGAACAATGTTAATCTTGGAAAAAACATGGCGGACAAGTCCTTATGGCCACACTCTCATTACAGGCACTCTAACCCAGGTAAATACTGATTGACAGTGACACCTCACATTATGCCGATTTTTTTTGCCTGGCTACGAAAAGCTATCATTTACGTTAAATTTAGGAAAATATGGACTTTAAAAATTTCTATTTTTAGTAGAAATGGGCTATGCCCGATCAGTCGATAAATGATTCGATGCATAAAGTTAAAAAGTTACCGTAAAAACTTCTTTTATCAATATAACTCACTTTAATCTCAGCGATTTCGGTTTCCAAATGTTGTCCAGGACTTTTTCTAAAGTGACATATAACATTTTTGGGTATTTTTACTAAAAAATCTCACTTAATGCTGCCGAGCAATGAAAAACGCTACAATGACTAGCCGAGTGTCAACACTCGAAAACCACAGATGGCGCCTAACGCGCACTCGGCTAAAGCCTGCTTCACACTGACAACTCGCATTAATCCCATTTGGACTGGCCTCGGATTGCTATTATGTATGTTAAAACTAAAATAATTTGGATTTTCAAAATTTGTATTTTTTAATAAGAATGAGAATATTTGCCATGAGACGTTATCTCAAAACTCAAAAATTATTAAGAAATAAAGAAAACCTGATTTGATAAAATAATGTGGTTAAGGCCTGCTTCACACTGACAACTCGCATTAAAACACGGACAATTTTACTGGCCACGGATTGCAATTATTTACATTAAAGTTAAGATAATTTGGACCTTTAAAATGTCTTATTTTTAGTAGGAATGAGCTATGCGCAAAATTTCTCAGGAAATAAAGAAAACCTGATATGATAAAGAAAACATGGTGTTAAGGCCTGCTTCACACTAACAACTCGCATTAAGCCCCATTTGACTGATCACGGATTGCTATTACTTACGTGAAAATTAAGATAATTTGAAGCTTTAAAATATCTAGGTATTTTCTAATAGGAATAAGCTACCTGCCAGGAGACGTTATCGCAAAATGCAATAATTCTCAGGAAATAAAGAAAATCTGATATGATAAAGAAAAAATTGTGTTAAAGCCTGGTTCACAGTGAAAACTTGCATTAAACCCAATTTGACTGGTCACGGATTGCTATTATTTACGTTAAAGTTAAGATAATTAGGGATTTAAAACGTCTTATTTTCTTAGTAGGAATGAGCTATGCGCAAAATTTCTCAGTAAATAAAGAAAAAATGGTGTTAAGGCCTGCTTCACACTGACAACTCGCATTAAACCTAACTTCACTGGCCACGGATTGCATATATTTACATTAAAGTTAAGATAATTTGAAGCTTTAAAATATATATTTTCTAATAGGAATAAGCTACCTGCCAGGAGACGTTATCGCAAAATGCAATAATTCTCAGGAAATAAAAAAAATCTGATGTTATAAAGAAAAAATAGTGTTAAAGCCTGGTTCACACTGACAACTCGCTGTAAACCTAATTTGACTGGCCGAATTGCAATTATTTACGTTAAAGTTAAGATAATATTTACCTTTAAAATG
Source organism: Taphrorychus bicolor (assembly GCA_951812265.1). Lineage (NCBI taxonomy): Eukaryota > Metazoa > Arthropoda > Insecta > Coleoptera > Curculionidae > Taphrorychus > Taphrorychus bicolor. The sequence continues at coordinate 19,565,476 of OX638298.1, forward strand.
TCTTATTTTTTAGTAGGAATGAGCCATGCGCAAACATTTTCAGGAAATAAAAAAAACCTGATATGATAAAGTAAAAATGGTGTTTAGGCCTGCTTCACACTGACAACTCGCATTAAGGCCAATTTGACTCGTCACGGATTGCTATTATTTACGTTAAAGTTAAGATAATTTGGACCTTTAGAATGTCTATCTCTAATAAGAATGGGTTATATGCAATTAGACGTTATCACAAAACGCAAAAATTCTTAGGAAATAAAGAAAACCTGATTTGATAAATGGTGTTAAGGCCTGCAAGGATAACTCACATTAAGACCAATCTCATTGGCTACGGATTACTATTCTTTACATTAAACTCAAGATAATTAGGACCTTTAAAATGTTTATTTTTTTAATAGGAATACGTTATGTGCCATAAGACGTTACCGCAAAACGCAAAAATTCTCAGAAAATAAAGAAAATCTGATATGATAAAGAAACAATGTTGCTAAGGCCTGCTTCACACTGACAACTCGCTTTAAACCTAATTTGACTGGCCACGGGTTGCAATTATTTACGTTAAAGTTAAGATAAATTGGACCTTTAAAATGTCAATTTTAAATAGGAATGAGTTTTGTGCCATAAGACGTTACCGCCAAACGCAAAAATTCTCAGGAAATAAAGATTGAAAAGAATGTAAAATGATAAATCAAATTCATCTAATTTTTAAATTTAATTAAGAGTTCAAGTTATAATTCAGAAGGTATCAGTAAAGCACCATAATGGAACTTGGGTAACAATATTTCGTGGCTAAATGGGAAATAAATAAAGAAGTTTAAGGTAAAAAGAAAAAAAAATAACGGACTTCTCCGAAGATTCAGGCATTATTTCCGTTTCCTTTTGTTTGCCACTCTCCTTACGCAATACATAAACCAAATTACTCGTAAAGCCCACCAAAAGTACCAAATGCCATTAGCTGTATTAAAAAGTTAAGCAGTTTTTACGATCAAAAGTGCTCTTTCCTATTGAAACCATCCTCGTTTCTCGAAGTGTCTTCGACAAAAGCCCCAAGGAAAAGAGCTTTTCAGTTATTGTGTTTATCGTTCAGCCCCAATAAATTATCCCCAACTAATTCAGCGATAAAATCTCAATGATATTTGCTGCTGCAGCAATTGAAGATAATGGAAAACCTCTCCGCTGCATTGGAGGAATGATGCTTTTGGCCTAAATTACAAGAGCACTTACACAGATCTTGCCCTCAGTTTTGGGTCAAGCTTTATGAATAATTTTTGCAGACACTATACGAAGCTCGTTTATTTTCCTGGGAAATTTATTTAATTGAAAATGCTGCTGGGGTCTTTCGACTCGGCACATAACGAATGCTTTAAAAGCGAAGATTTATGGCAGATTATTCCTGTAATTTCGATTGGATCTAAGATACTATAAATTATTTAGATTTCTCTTTTGAATTTAAATAGGTGTGGGTTCATACCGAGGTATTAATCTGAAATGTAGTTTAAGGAAAGACATAGTTTATGGCCTAGCTCTGTTATTTTTGTATAATCAGAGAATCACATAGTTTAAGTCTTAGACTACCTCTCCCGTTTAACTCAATATTCTTTCTACCTTTAGCTGTCATTAGGTCAGTAAATACTCAGAGGGGACAGAAAACGTCGTGCAGTATATAAGTACGTATTTGTCTATTCATCTCTCTCTATGAAGTCCTTGAGAAAACTGACGACTCATCTACTTTAACTAATAAATAAAATATTACTGACCACCTTCTTGGTAAAGCGGAGATTCCCAGTCATACAACTAATAAAGAGGTTTTCTTAGAATCAGCCAGTGTAAAAAAAACTGATATGTGATTTGAATACAGACTGATTTGCTATTGTCCAGTCGTGACGTGTCAGAGACTTGTTGATGACTAGCCTATTGCACCTATTTCGGGCCTACCTTTCTTTGATGTATTTGGAGAAGACATGGATCGTTGCCTTTGAAGCCATCTCATCATCATTCACGTCTTGTAGAGGACAAAAAATGGCACCAATTTACCACACTAAACCAGAAGAGAAACACAAAACCCTCGCGTCCATCAGCCGGACAGGCAGAACATTTATCAGAATAAGAAACAACTAGCTATTTAATATTTGAGCAACACATACTGGGACTTTTAGGGCCTCGTACTAACCTCGTAAAAGTTAGAAAAATTAATGAAATACGATCTTCAATTTGACCGACCTTTTAATATTATCCGAATATCTTAATTGGCCTTACAAAGGGTGGCTTTTAGTCGAAATGAGAAACAACATGTTCGTGTCTACTTAATTGATGTAAGTGCCCTTAATCACGAAAGTTCAAGGCAAGAATATTAATTTTTAATCGATGGCAACAGCTTAGTGTGAAGGGCAAAAGCCGGTCCTTGTAAGTCATTATAATTCCTGAAAGAAAATTAACGGATCCAGTTAAAAGAGCCATCTAAAGGCGCAATTTTTCATCCAGGGACTGGATAAAGCCCTCAAAAAAGATAATAAATGCCCAGAGACTATAGGTACGAGCAGCAGGTAAAATAGCCTAATTTATATATCGCGTTTCGCGTTTATGCTGCAGAAAAGCAGGAATAAGGGATTATTAATGGACACCCGTTAATGCCAAGGTATAATCCCATTGTGTCTGTTGACACTGTATTACGTTTAAAACGAATTAATTACCGAAATTCATTATCTTTTGTTCTGAACTTTGTTTTATCTTTTGGTTAATTTCGTTTGAACCTTTGCGTTTGCCAGAAAATGGGGGGCAGGATCGGATTGAGGCAATAATAACATATCATTATGTTTGAGTAGATAGCGCATCCTTAGGTATTTCTTACAATGTGAATAGAAACTGCTTAGCTGGTCGATCAGAGAATTAGCAAAAAGAATAAAGTTTATGAAAATTCTGACGCTCTCCATCAGGACCCAAAGAACAAAAAACTCTAACCCTGAAATCTCCTGAAGCCATCCTGACATCTCAACTCCAGGAATAGGATAGGAAAGTGAAATGGAAACCAACTCCAGGACGAGTAGGGTGACAGTCACAGCTTATCACAATTTTTTTTCAATGAAGAAACTGCTCATTAAACACTTTCGATGTAAGGGGCTCAAGTGGACTATGTTTAGATTCAATGTGTAAAATTTTTCAATTGCGTGGGCTTTATAGAAGCTATTTGTGAAAAGTTGCAGACATGATCCATTCCATTCTATATCCGTCTTTATTAAATTTTGTACAAGACGTTTTAAACAGTTGTACCTCTGCTCCTTCTCACGTGAAAACCGATAATAATTTACGTATTGCCGCAACTGCTTGTTTATATACTAATTGTCCACGCCCCCTCCCACTCCATTGGTGGATGCCGAAGCTCAGCGCGCACGACCAGCTTTGCTTCTACGAATCAGCGGTTAGCAAACTGAGTCGACATCTTCAATGCGTTACTAAAGACGCGGAAAGGTCCCTTCCATTGAAGACAGCTTTCTTAGTGACCAAGATGATGACACCTTTGTTAAATTTAATTTGCTGACGTCTCGACCATATATATTTGATTATTTTTAGGCTTTTGCCCTAGTGTTAAAAACATGCGTATTAAATTGATCTCAGTCTTGCTTGTTTCTTTTACTCCTTATCGCTGATCAAATAGGATAATAATTACTATTAATACGACGTTTGGATGATGTATTGTTACTTTCACAAGAAGCTCTTGAGACCTAAAAGCCTCTAAAAGAGCCGAATAACGTTTTTGAATTTAAAGAAAATAGTTTAAAAGATTCAGAACAAAAACTCGAAAAAAAATAATCTTTTTTGGTTAGCTCTAAGCCTTGTATGTTCCTTCAAAGTCACTTTTTCTGCATTTCATGTTTTTTTTAGTTCATTTGCTTTAAGACTTTTTCCTTTAAGAAGTTATAAGGAAAGTTTCATTTTTTCTGCCTTTGCTAGGAACGCCTGAGGTTAAAGCCCGCTGAAAAAGAGGTATCACTTGTTATATTTAAATAGAGTAGTGAACGGGTTTTTAGGCAATTGTGAGTTTTTGGCAGATTTTTTTTTTCTAAAAATTAAAATAAAGTTTAAAAAACGTTCAATCTGACATTAATACAATGTATAAGTAAAATTCTTAAACCTACATTAAACATTATAATATAAAGATTGAATATTCATTCAAAATAAAATCCAAAATAATTAAACTGAATTGTTTTTATTCGATTAACTTTGTCTTGACAATATTTGCAAATGAAAAAAACAACTTGAAGAACACCTCAATAAAACTTAAAACGTTAAAAACCTCTTCATATAAAGAGCGTCAAATACATACTATGCGGGGTGCTCCCTTTGAACCTCAGTAGCTTTGACGAGGATCAAATAACGTTTTTGAATAAAAAAAAATAGTTTAATAGATTCAAAAAGAAAACTCGAAAAAAAATAATGTTTTTGGATAACTTTAGACATTTAATGTGTTTTTTCAAAGTTTCTTTTTCCGCATTCATTATTCCTTTTTAATTCTTTTTCTAATGCTGTGAATCTTTCAGACCCAAACACCCCCAAAAATTAATTTTCCAGGACTTTTCAAGTTTTGGGTAAATCATTCGTATTTTTGAGGATTTGTCAGTTACTAAAGATTTGCATCATCTCTGTCACAAAACTAGATATCCCTTGATATTTAACTCTACAAGTGAAAGAAAGATTTTTAGGAAATTCTTAGTTTTTAGTACCTTTATACTACCTTTTTTCTTTAGGAATATTATGGCTACTCTCAAAAAAGCTATTAAGTAAAAAAAAGTTTTAAAAAAGTTTAGTCTAACACTAATAATAGCTAAAATTGAAGTTCCCCAACCCCTCACTAGAAATTTGAACATGAAGATGCAAATGAAATTTAAAGGAATTAAACTGAATTGCATCGCGAAAATAGAAAAAAAAAATGTGTCTTTTCAAAAATTGACTCAAAATATAAAATAAACTGTCAAAAATGAACTAATTTCATAAATAAAGGACAAATGAAAGTTGACGAAGGTAACTAAAAAAATTGGTATGGAACAACTGAAGAATAACTTTAGAGAAGAATGAATTCTGACATATTAGACTTAAAAAGAAATAGAAAAAGCAGTGCGTAAATATTTAGGAAACGAAAAAAATTACGAAAAAAAAAGTTTAAAATGAAAACTTATTTGTAGGATAAAAAATCCTACAAATAAAAAAACTTTGAATAAACAAAATTTATTGTTTGTGAAACTAAGAGAGAATTTATTTTTGTTTTGAACAACATTCGCAAATAGTAAAAAAAAAAATGAAATAGATTCAAATAAAAATCAAAAAGGTCGAATGCTTCTTCCTATAAATAGAGTAAAATACATACAATACAGAGTGGTCCGTAATGAATGGGTAATTTTAAAAGTATTTAGGAAACGTTTAAAATGAGAACTAAGGATGGAAAATTCTCCAAATTAACAAGGTGGGACAACAAAATTAATTGTGTCTAAAACTAAGAGAGAAATTATTATCGATTATCTTTTTCTTGACAACATGCGCAAATCGAAAAAACTTGAGGAAGACCTCAATAAAAATCAAAACGTCAAAAAATTTTTCCGAGACTTTTTCATATACATAAAGAGCGCAAAATACATACAATACTGGAAGTCCATAATGAATAGGTCAAATAATGAATGCATGTGGAAATAATATAATTTGCTTTAGTAAAATGTTTTTCTAATTCAGTATTCAAGTGGCCATTTCAAGTTGAAAACGTATTAAATTATAATTGCTACTGCATCGAATTCTGCCAAATGGCAGTCAAAATCGGCAAAATTTTGGAAATGGGCAAAGTTTGGAAACTTCAATAAAAATCAAAACGTCGACAACTTCCTTATATAAAGAGCGTAAAATACGTGCAATACAGGTTGGTCCATCTTGAATGGGTCATAATTTTGCATGTGAAATTTGCCTTAGTAAAATGCTTCTCCATATACAGCTTCTCGATATACAGGGCGCAGAATTTTCCATTTTAAATTTAAACTTATTCGATAACTACTACTTCATGGAATTCGGAAAAATTTTGGAAAATGGCTGGTGGATTTTTTTTTCAGAACTTTTCTAACGGAATGTTCTACTTTGATTTTGAATACCACATACTAATTATAAAAAAAAGGATGTTATTGCTCGATGTCGACAACCCAACCCTCAACTTTTTCAACATATTTTTGGTTGAATAAATCACCAAATTACCTAGTAATACCAGTTTAATCAGGACATACATTAAATTAACTTACATATGTACAAATTAAGCATCTGGAGCATACTGTTCATCATTCACATCAATATATTTTTTAATTATCGCTTTAATATTTTTCATTTTTTAACGAACTTTGTATATCGAAAAGAAACAACATTTTATTAAAGCATGTTTGATTAAGTCATATTATTTTCACATAAAATAGAATACTAACTCTATGACCCATCCATTACGGACCACCCTGTATATTTGATTATCATAAACTAAAACTAACACGACTGCATAAAATTCCTGAATTTGTTCTAGAAACCACATCAGTAACTGAAGACAATCTAAAGTATTTTCCAGGCTTTGAAGCCGTGGTCCAATGGAATTTCTTCCTAACGTTACTTCTACAGCTGCGGCAGACATTATCAATGTGTGATGAGGCAATGGGCGAAGTGATCTCCTGTGCTTCCCGAGGTTGACTGATTCGACTGAGGTAAAATCCGTCGTATTTATTCCCCCGCCGGCGCCGTCGCGCTGCAGTGGAGGGACTCGGGTGGGGGTAGTGGTGGCGCGGGGTTTCGGCGCACTAGAAGTGTATGTAGTATGTCGTAGAAATCGCTTCCAGTCTGCATATAGAAAAGCAATTTCCTCCTTTCTGTTGAAATGTCGTTGTTGAAATGTTGTAGGGTTTAGAGATCTCAAATGCCTCTCTCGTTAGTCTCGGATAGAAACGCTGCGATTGATATAAGATATTTACCTCGTTGAAAAGAATGTCGTGACCTTCGGAGAGAGCGTGCTCTGCTACTGCTGACTTTTGTGTTTGTCCCAGCCTACAACTCTTCTTGTGTTCCGTAATCCTCGTGTTGACACTCCGTGGTGCCAATGTATACCGAGCCACAGCTGCATGAAACTCTGTAAACTGCTGGTGCCGATGCGGGATCTCTGCGGTCTTTAGCCGATCTCAAGCTCTGTTGTATTGTACGAGTGGGTTTAAAGACAGTTCTAACATTGTACTTTTCCACTAGGCTGCCCATTCTGTCCGTTACTTTGTGACACCAGTCTATCCGCGCTTTTCTTTATCTTCTCCCGTTGTTTTTTCCTGGAGCTCTACATTCCTTGTATGGACGGCCATATCGAACTCGTGCTTGCTGTACCATTCCAACCAAAGGCTCTTTCCAAATGCTACATTTTTCGTTCCAACTCAGTCGGTTCACAAATTCTCTTGGCTCTCACAGACAGAGTCTTTTCTGTTTGGTATGATGGTTTGATCCGTTATTGAGGTATCGGTCAGTGTATGTTGGTTTTCTATAAACGGCGTGCGCAAGCTTCCCATTCGGCCTCCTTGATACCAAAACATCCAAAACCCGTAGGCGTCCTTCCTTTTCTATTGCCATAGCGAATTATATTTTTGGGTCGACAAAGTTGAGGTATAAGAGGAAGTTTGCTCTCGCCTTGGCTTCAAATAACAAACGTGTCGTCCAGCAGTTTGGCCTCTTATTTGCCGTTGCCAACGCCTTGGCCTCGAGAATTTCTATAAAATAGGTGATTACTGTACTAGGGGCTCCCCATAGCTACACCATCAATTTGTTTGTAGATTTCTCCTCTACCGATAACCGGAGTTAACTGAGTTATATGCAGCTGTGTATCGGTATACATTGGCACCACAAAAACGCAGTGATCAACACGAAGATTACGGAACACAAGAGGAGCTGCAGGCTGGGACAAACATACAAGTCAGCAATGGCAGAGGGCGCTCTCTCCAAAGTTCACGACATACTTTTTAAAGAGGTGGATAAGTATCTTATATCAATCGCAGCGTTTCTGTCCAAGACTAACGAGAGAGACCATTGAGATCTTTAAATACGACAACAATTTCAACAGGAAGGAGGAAATTTCTAAATGCACACAGGAAGCGATTTGTACGACATACTTTAAGTGTACCAAAACCCCCGCCACCACTACCCCCACCCCGCTCCCTCCTCTGCAGCGCGACGGCGGGGGAATAAATACCATGGAGCTCACCATAGACGAATCAGTCAACTCGGGAAGCACAGGAAATCATTTCGCCCATGGACTCATCGCCTTTGGTAATGTTTGTCGCAGCTGTAGACGAAACGTCAGGAAGAAATTCCATTGGACCACGGCCTCACAGCCCGGAAAACATTTTAGATTGTATTCTGACCGGCCGTGAAAGCCTTCACAGTCTTACGAAGAAAGAGTTCCAACAAAAAAAGTTATAAAAGCAGGGGTGGTTGACACACAGAGAAAACACTTAAATGGAAGGAAACAGATAAAGTTACAATTTAATAAGAAGTCATTAAATCTGAAACTACATCATTTGTGCTTAGCGTCTTTTGATAACTAGTATGAACGTTTGAATAGCAGGTGTAGGACAATAAAGCTACTTCACTTTTTAGAAAATGTCAACGTTTCGACCTTTAATTGGGCTCTTCCTCAGGGCTTTTTCAATCAGAGAAGCCTGTCATGCGAATCAAAACTAAGATTACAATAAAGTACCATATCGGTACTCGTACATCTCTGGGCATATATTGCACTTTCGGACAAAAGGCCACAGGACCAGACGGCTTGAGGACTCAACAACTCTGAGTTGTCATATCTGAATCTAAAGTGGGTTTAAGAACTGCAGGGTGGTGTTCCAGAAGCGACCGTATTTGAAAAGAGAGTTTTAAATAAAAAGGTTATTAAGAAATCAGTCATCAAGAAGCAGAAATACATAAAAGAAGAAATAATCTAAATCATCACCGCAAAAGCCCTTGAGTTGATGGCAGAGAAGCTATCAGAACAAGTTAAAAAGAAACTACAATATTAAGAGTTTTTAAAAGCAGCTTTATCAAGAAGGCGCTAATAAATAAATAAAAATCGAATAGAAGTAACGAACAATTGTATCAAGATTCTCAAACAGATCAACAGGCACTGTTCAAGAAGTATCTGAAAAACCAGAATTCGTAGTTGAAGATCTACCTTAATACAAATGATTGAAGAAGGGGGTCTTGATGAAAGGAGAGTAGTATAAAAAAAGGAAACCCCTTCACAACAACTTGAACTATACTAAAACAAGGGCAGAAACTATCTCTACTTCTAGGAGTAGAAGGACGACTTCTAGGAGTACAGACGGTTGTTGACAAAACAAGTCCGCAAAATTTTAGAATTGGGAGTTTTTGGCCATGGCTACTGCTTAGAGAAAAGAAAAAAAGTCATAGGGTCGGATGACATTAACACATAAAATACTTAAAAGTGAAAAAGGAAGAAACCAGTTAAAGTTAAGGTTTATTAAGAAGCCACACTCTGAGGGCGGCGTCACATACAGCGGAATTTGGTTAAAAGCGGAACAGAGAGTAATTTGACAGTTGAATTTAAACAAATCAGATAAAAGCTAAAATAGGAATTGACATGTGTAATGACGTTATTGATATGTGTAATGACATTATTAACATGTGTAATGACGTTATTGATATGTGTAATGACGTTATTGACATTTCTGCTCCGTTCCGCTCCGCTCCGTTCCGCTTTATGTGACGTCACCCTAAAGCTACGATAACTAAAGAACCCAATATGGGTTTAAGAACTGCAATGTAATATACAGGGTCATTGATCATAAGTTAACCACCCACCTAGAGGCTTTAATTTAACTCTAGTTACTTTAACTCTACCTATCCCCACTGGTTTCCTTGATAAATGGTGCCTAAATTTATTATATTATTCAGCGACCTTCTTAGAGGTTTCCTTTTTAATCGTGTTGTAAAATTTTATACAGGGTATACCCAAAATCATCTGTTGTGATCTCAATCACTCTGCTACATAAGTGGATAAATGTCCGGCTGATCAGCTGATGCCAGCGGATTGATTTCTTTTGTTATATTTAATATGTTACATTAAGGGGGTAGCAGGAAAACCTTAAAAGCAGTAAAGGAAAAATGTTCATGCGTTTGGCATTTTTTTTCCTAGTGGTAAAAGATAAAAAATTCTCGATTTATTACACCACTTCAAAAGTGTCTTTATAAAAGTTGCATATGGATTGGAAGCGCAAACTTAAATTTAAGATTTCTTAATAAAAACTTAATAAAATATTTCTTAATAGAGTGCTCTTCTCTTCTAATAAACAAATTATTCCAACCATTCTTTACAGTTTTGTTCACATATTAGAGTAAAGAAAAAATAAAAAAGGCAAGTTTTTTTATATCTAGCTGAGGTCTTAAAGTATACGCCTTTTAAAGCATTTCAGTTACAAAAATTTTTTTGTGTAAGGAATTTTACCCATCAATTTTTTGAAAATGGTAGCTTTTGTTTAAGAGTATACTGTGTACGTAAAAAAAAATTAGCGTAGAATACCAAGTTGCAAAAACGTACTAAATGATCCCAAAAAAAGAAAAAAATCTTTGTTATGGTGCCGGTTTTGGGAACATCCTGTATAAAATTTTACAACATGAAAAAGTACACATGATTATCCATAATTTATGCATTTACCAGAGTTTCACAAGAATTAAAAAGCAACCCTCTAAGAAGGTGGCTAAATACTATAATATCGAAATTTAGGCACCATTTATCAAGGAAACCAATCATGACCGAACCTGAACTAACCTGAACTACCCTGAAGTCTAGGATATGCTTCATAAAAAATGCTTAGAAACGTTTACGGAGTATGAAAAGCATAAATATACAGGGTGTTCCACTTAGAAAATTATAACTTTGGTATGCCGTGGGCTTTGGGTAGACCCTGTATAAAGGCTTTTGCATTGGAAAAACTACACTTAATTATCAATACCTTTCGTATTTAACATTTTTTTCTTCCAGATAAGTTAAAGCCTCTAGGTGGGTGGTTAACTTATGATCAATGACCCTGTACAAGATACTACCGAATTAAACAGGAATTTCTAAATAAGAAGGTTATGAAGAAATCAGTCATCAAGACGCAAAAAACGGGTAACAAGGAAGAAATAACTTAGTTCTCACTACAGACGCATTTGAGTTTGGTTAAAAAGCTTAAAAAAAAACTACAAATTTAAAAATTGTAAGTGGCGCCATCGGACGACGGCAGATGTCGCTTCCTACGGACAAATGGCCGAGATTTCGTACCTATTGTCTGGGGGCGACGTTTAGCAGTAGTATCAAATTCATTTCTCTATCAGGCAGAGGAACCATAGACCGGTTTCGCTCTGTCTTGCGAAAAAGAAAGATCCAATAGCCTTTCAAACTTATTTTTCTGTCAGGTTCGAGGTATACCATACTGATGAGCTCTAATAAACGTCGCCCCCAGACAATACAGGTACGAAATCTCGGCCATTTGTCTGTGGGAAGTGACAAGGTCGGCAGAAAACTGGTTTTGGTTCACTTCACGATATATCTCGCATTCCCTAGTGAAAGCACCGTCGTCCGATGGCGCCACTTACATATACACACTGTGTCTTCAGCAAGAAAAAGATCCAATTGCAGTTAAAACTTATTTTTCTGTCAGGTTTGAGGTATACCATACTGATGAGCTCTAATAAGAGCGAAACCGGTCTATGGTTCCTCTGCCTGATAGAGAAATGAGTTTGATACTCTGCTAAATCTCGGCAATTTGTCTGTGTGAAGTGACAATGTCGGCAGAAAACTGGTTTTGGTTCGCTTCACAATTTAAAAAATTTTTAAAAGCAGTATCAAGAAGCCACTAACGGCCAATTTCATAATTATATTAAAAGTTAATTTAATTTAAAGTGACATCAAGATGTAGCATCTATATAACTTGTAACAGGGAAAATGACACATTGTAACGAAGTTTTTCCCTAACTCACAGGTAATGTCGTCACAATTAACATTTTCTTTAAATTTCATCACCCAACTCATTACAACACCTATTTAAATAAAAAACGGGAATTCCCCATATAAAACAAAGGAAATGGCCAAAACGGCCGTAGGTCCGCGGGTGCGCCCATAGATGGCGCCACCTGTTTGTCGCGCTTAACAAGCCGACAGAATTTATTAAGACTAGTAAAATAATTCGAATATTTTGGGGTCGACGGTCGAGAGGTCGATCGAATCGGAGGACTTGACGAGTTAGTACCGGACATCTGACCTACGGGGCCGACGTTGTTGCTTCACGTTTCGGCTCCAGACGTTATGATAGGGTTTTAGGACACAAGAGGGGTGGATTTGTGATTTTCCGGTGTAGTTGGAGTTGTCGTGCTCCACCGGAGTACCTGTGACGTTCAAGTGACGCAGGTGCCATGCTGATTCTGGCCGCGTTCATTTTGTGCATCACAGGGTGCGTTCATATGTAACCCGGAAAAATCGCTAACACACCGCTCACCGTACCGCTTCCTTCAAATCCGATTTGGACCTATCCCCGATTCCGTCACCGTCCTGTTTTACATCCTGGGCTTCCCGTAGCACCGATCTTCAAAGCCAGGCTGGAGGTGAATAAACCGAAACCGACTATATCCGATTCCGAATTATAAAGTACGCTTCCTCCGAAACCCCAGTTCCTAGTGGTCCCAAAGCTCCGTTACCGTTTCATATTGTTGTTACTGCTTGTACGCAATATTGAAGTTTCCCACCCCGACCGATTCAGTACAGAATGTACTGGTTTATTACCGAAACCTCCCGTTTTCCTGGTTCCCTGGTTCATCAGAATTTCCTTTACTAAGTAACTAACTGTTGCTCCCCCCCTCTCGCTGTTATTAATTTCATAGTTTTAGGATGTGTTCGTATGTAGTTATAGAGATTCAGTAACAGTTGTAGTATTAGTAGGTGTCACAATAGACCGCAGGTCGCGGTGGAGCACTGTACCTACGTCCACTCACATCGAATACAATACAATACAAATACAAGTGCTGCACTGGCATATATGTAGACGTTTCAAAGGAAGCCATACCTTGAGACGGTTTATTCTCACATGAAAGTCAATGACAAAATAAAAGCGAAATAAAAGCACTGCCTGACGTGGTGTGGTCATATATTATAAAAGAGACAAAAAAAAAAAAATCAAACAAATTCAACAAACTCAACAATACGCTAAGGCTGGTGTGTAGGTAGTGTGATGGCCAAGAGCCCCTTAAAGCGAACACTTGCGGTCACCAACATATTAAGATTGTGAAGTGGCTCAGATAAAGCTCGGCTATAGGAGTGGGTGCGCCACCTGTTGCTCACAGGCTCAACAGGACGCCTTCCAGGTGGAAGGGAAACCTTAGTAAATTTGGGGCCACCGCAAGAGTTCACTCCAATATAAATTAAACGTAGCAAAGTCGTTGGCCAAATAAGAGTAATCAGTTACACATTCAAAAGATCTTACCACTAATTTACATATATTGTCGGGGGGAGAACTTATGGGGTTACAACAGTCCACTGTCCTGTCAGTCTAGGGATGTAGGTTAGCGTGACTTGGTGACAGTAGTCTGTAGTGGACTCGATAGCTATGGTGAAGTTCGCTATACGCAGTTCAAGCCCCTATCTAGCAGCGCCAAGGTACTGCCTTTATACGCAGTTCAAGCCCCTACCTAGCACCTAGGGATACAATGAACTCTAATATTCGAAAACCAAGAGAATAGCAAGAAAAAGGTGAAACACTAGTAATGAAATCGCTGAAGGCACATGGCTGGAAGACTTACCTCCGAGGAGGACACAAACCACCACTAAAATTTCTCTGAAGTGGGTCGTCCCACACCAAACTGGAACTCCGCCGTCGGCGCTCAAACACTCGCAATCCAATAAGCTAAAGTACGAAATAAAACTACTAGAAATGGATCCAAAAACACGCCATAAAAAATGCTTACCGGCAAGGTATTTCTCAAGTGAGGTTGGTCGGCAAAATCCCGTGACGAAACGGTAATTTCGGCCACGCAAAACAGCACTAAAGGTGGCCCGAAATTTTACACCAAGAAAAGCCGAAAAATCCTCAGGATGCCTGAGATAAATCGCAAATTCGGAGTTTTCTTTTTCCACGACCCACCTTCACGCCGGCAGCAAATTCCAAGACAGAAAATGAAAGACAATGACGGAAGCCAAGTGAAAAAGTCAAAAAGTCACTCTCAACAGTGTCAACACTGTCAGACGTCAACCGAACAAAGAGAAGCTAAAAGTAGACAACGTAAATAAATCCAAAATTATTAACTGCAAGATGAAAACTATCCAATAAGGAAAATAGCAAAAAGATCCAGATGGCAAAGACATTGAGTGTAATGAGGCCAAGGAGCAATTAAAAAGGTAACTTTATTCATAAAATTCCAATGGAGAAACCAAACTGTTACAACCTATGATAAAGTTCAAATATGAATAATGAAAGTCATAGTGAATTTATTGATAAAACAATAAGAAGCATAGAGAAGACTGTTACAAACAATGGATCAAACATGGTTAAAGCTTTCAAAATATCAGAAGACAATAAAGCAATAGAATCGAGGCAAACTGAAAAAGAACAAGCCAGTTTTTCTCAAAATAAACTTCTTGGAGTGTTGCGAATTTGGTAAATGCACATTTTGTGTTCTTTATTATATTATATTTGTTACTAAAAAAGTTTTCTTTTAGTCAATGAGGATTCTGAATTATCCGATGAAGATATTGAAGATGACATGTTCCTAGTGCCCATTTCAGATACAATTCAGTTCGTTGAATGAAGCACCAGAGATGTGCCACTCACACTCTAAATTTAATCACAGCAAATGACATTAAAGCAAGACTGCTAAATCTCCAAAGGCATGTGAAGTTTACTATAGAATTACAAGTAAACAACCAATATCTCCATGTGTAACGCGCTGGAACTCAGCATTTGATTGTCTGGAGCGGTTATTATCAATCAAGGAAACTTTAGCGGCATTATGCATTGAACTACACCTACAAAAATTTAAGGAGTCTGAATTGAAGTTTCTCATAGAAAATTTTGAAATTGTTCGCCCTTTCGCTGAAAGTTTGGATAAATTCCAAGGATCAAAAACCATTTTTTTTTGGTGAATTTATACCTCAACTCTTTGGTATAAAGAAAATTTTACAGGCATTTCAACTGAGACAAGTAAAATTTTTTTCTAGTCTTGTAGATGTTTTATGTCATAGCTTTGAAAAAAGATTTGGTGATTATTTGAATCTTAATTCTGAAAAAAATGTTAGAGATTCTATCCTAGCTAGTGTTACACATCGATTCTTTAAACTTGAAGAACTCTTTAAGATGGATACCAAAAGAAAAAAGCAGGCGCAAATGAAGCAGATATTTTTCAAGGAGATTGAATTCTTGATGAAGCAAAAACAAAACAAAAATCAAAACCAATATTGGACAAAGAAGATACTGATATTCGACATTTAAGTGACACTTTTTTTATCTTTAACCAGAATGAATATTCAGAGTCTGGATCTGATAATTCCAGTGTAAATAATTCTGGTCGGCTACAAGCATTGGATCAATACCCTGAAGTAAAAAGTCTCTTAAGTGAAACATCTTGGACTTCCATTGTTTTTGGGTTTTTAACACGACGTTTCGGGCGCAGTGAAATCTCTGCTCGTTTTCAAGTGAAAAACTTTGAAAACTTTGCTTTTTCACTTGAAAACGAGCGGAGATTCCACTGCTCGAAACGTTGTGTAGAAAACTCAATACAGACAATGGAAGGCCAAGATGTTTCACTTAATAGTACATCCTTGTCTATCACTTTTAGAAAGACTCTTCATGAAATACAGGGTGATTCACGTTACTCGACACGGAAGATTATGGCTAAACTTTTAGATTTTAAAAAAGTTTTGTATATGGAACGGATGGGGGTCTATTGGAAGTACATTTTAAAATTATTGTCATTGTATACAGGTGGTCCCAATAGTATAAAATTGATTAAAGATTTATTTTTTTAAATGAGACACCTAGTATATTAATGTATTTTCGGTATCGACGGAAAAAAGTAAAGGTAGTTATATTAAGGTTTATGGCATCTAAACCGTACCGTTCTTCAGATATTCGTAATTTTGTGAAAATGCAGCATCAAATTAAATGTTTAAAATCTCAGCACTTGGTTTCTTTTCAACCACCAAAATTGGCTGGTAGGCTAATAGTACATTGGATTTTTGCGGTGTGTATTAAATATTAACTACTGTGCACCGAGTGTCATTAAATGAACACCAAATTATAGCAAACTTCAAACAGTAATAACTCGTTTAATTTAAATTAGACACCCTGTATTTTATAGTATCATTAGATGCAGAATTTAGTTTCCCATCAAAACTATTAAACATTTCTATAGCTTGGTCTTTGCGTTTTCTTGGAAAATTGATTTTTTTCTGAATTTGAGCTGACATAAACGAATTGAGTAATCTACTTTACCTGTTGCAATACCTGATTTTGAGAAAACAAAATTTATTACGATAAGTACTGGGTGTTCACTAGAAAACTTCATTTAGGAGGCTATAAAATTTTGACAGAAAAGGATGGCATAATAAAAGTAAATGGACTTTTGTTTCTCCATTCTTTTCCTTTGACATTTCACAACCAACTAGACGAAGTTTTCTAATGAACACCCCGTATTTGTCAGATATTAATTTATAAGTTACAAAATTTTGATCATGAAGATTATTTAGCAGTCATCTGAATGTTAAAAGTATCTTTATTTAGCATAAAATATCAAATAAAACAATAAAACATTATATTACAAGAGTTCTTATAAAATTTGGCATCTCTAATACAAAAAAATTAAGTGCAATAATAGTGGCAATTTGAAATACAATCAATAACAAGTCAACATAAGAGTAAAACAAACAAAAACAAACAGTTATAAAATTTGTTCAAATTGACGACCGTCTGATTCTAAACAAAAACGTATTCTGTTTTTAAATCCTTCACTCACATTGCATAATGTATAGGGAGTTATGCTTCTGAAGGCCTCTCTCATTCGTTTCTTCATATTTTCTCTTGTGGTTGGTGGCGTATTATACGCGATTCCTTTCACATATCCCCATAAAAGGAAATCGGGAGGCGTTATGTCAGGGGACCTTGGTGGCCAATGTTGTGCTCCATTCCTTCCAATCCATCGATTTTGGAAACGAACATTTAAGAACTCCCGGACTTCACGATGATAATGAGAGCCCCATCGATTTGCAGCCACATGGTTGTTCTTATATCGAGAGGAACTTCTTCCAGTAAAATTGGAAGCTGATTTCTCAAAAAATTTAGAAACGGCATTCCGTTTAAATGTTTGTCAAAAAAATAAGGTCCAATCACATACTGTCTCATTATGCCCCCCCATACATTTACTGACCACCTATGTTAGTTATTAATAACTCTAAATTCATGGGGGTTAAAATCAGAATAATAATGAAAATTGTGTCGGTTAAAAGAACCATCGTTATGATAAGTAGACTCATCACTAAATAGAACTGATTCAAAAAAATCTTGTTCTCCAACTTTTTCTAACACCCACATACAAAAGTCCACTCGTTGGCTAAAATCGTTATCGGAGAGTTCTTGATGTAGTTGTATCTTATAATCGTGATATTTATGTTTTTGAAGAATCCTTGATACGCTTGCTTGGCTAATATTTAAGTTTTGTGCAATTTCTCGTTGTCCGACATGGGGATTTTCAACTACAGAGCCAATAACGGCTAATTCAGTTTCTTGGTTTTCTGTAACTGGTCTCGTTTTGGCAGTCGTTTCATACTGAACACTACCAGTTTGCCTAAATTGAACCAACTGTCTTTCAAAAACGGCTCTATTCGATCGAGTTCGGTTAGGAAACCTGTCAGCATAAACCCTTGATGCTAAAAGATAATTTTGCAAGCATTCTCCTAGAATGAAGATCATATCGACTCGTTCTTCTGTTGTGTAAACCAGCATTTTGATTAAATAAAAAAACTCCCTGTTAACCACCAATTATAACAGTAAAAAAATATATTTGGTACACAGTAGTTAATATTTAGTACATACCGCAAAAAATTCAATGTACTAGTAGCCCACCAGCCAAATTCGGTGGTTGAAAAGAAACCAAGTGCTGAGATTTTAAACATAAATTTGATGCTGTATTTTCACGAAATCACGAATATCTGAAGAACGGTATGGTTTAGGTGCCATAAACCTTAATAAAACTACCTTTACTTTTGTCCGTAGATACCGAAAATACATTAATATACTAGGTCTTTTATTTAAAAAAATTAAACTTTAATCAATTTTATACTTCTGGGACCACCTGTATACAATGACAATAATTTTAAAATGTACTTCCAGTAGACTCTCATCCATTCCATATACAAAACTTTTTTAAAATCTAAAAATTTAGCCATAATCTTCCGTGTCGAATAACGTGAATCACCCTGTATAATACACCGTTGCCTTCATCTGCACCTGAGTTCAGAATAATACTCATGAAGTAGATTATGAAAATCACTTATAGTTACATACCTACTTATAGATTAGGTATAGATTTAATTTTTGTGATTAGAATAAATCTAACAATTCCTCAGTCTACTAGATAAATATTGTTTTGATATGCACTCATAACAGTCCAAACTGATGCCAGCAAATGAGCGTGATTTCTGTTTCTGATCTTTTGCAGTATGCTTACGTCTATAACATTTAATTCTTTTTTGTTTCAGGCATGATAATGAAACCAAAACGACGATCTATGCCAGATGAAACGTTTCAACAACTACTAATAATAAAGGCTAATAATGTTTTTACAAAAAAAATAATTTACTATTATTAATAATAGCTAAAAACTAACAAAATGTAAAAAAAATATTTTGATTTGAATAAATGATATGATGAATAAATATACTTGAAATTAATATTTTTCCATATTATAGTCCATTTTACATAAAATATTATTTGAAATACCTATTTTCATTTTGTATCTTAAATAGATATTAGAAAGTAAAATAAAAAATAAATAATGACCAATTTAATGTCATACTTATATTCGCTAAAAGTAAACTCCCCTACAACAACTTGAACTATACTAGAACAAGTGCAGAAGTTACCTTTAATTCTAAGAGTGGAATACAGTGGAGTGGAACAGATATGTTTGCATCTGGCTGTCCCAGATCCACTACACCAGTCATTTATATAGAAGAGTGAAAAGAAAAAACGAAATAAAGAAATTATATTTTATTAGAAATTACTTTCTGAAAACCGCAATCGGGATCAGATGGAAATCGGTCAGACAGTATAAATGAATGAACCTTTGTTGTAGAGATTAATCTGATCAGGGATTAGCGATTCCAAAAAGTCCTGATGTTTAGCATATGAATATTTATTGAATTTAAGCTGCTCCATCGGTTAATATTTTAAGCAAGCAAATTAATTTTTGTTGACTTGATACCACCTCCTACAGCTGTCTGGCCATATTCGCACGCATAATGTAAACTACCAATAGGCGATACAACACCCACGGCCATTTGTTCATGAATGAAATAGTCAAATAGTATACATGTTTCAGAACCATTCACGTACAGCATAAGTATTAGGTCAAAATATGCATCGTGTAGGTAGTCTCATTTACATTCTAAGAAAATTCTCATTCATTCGGGTGACAAAGTGTTGGCTGTATTTCCTGTTTACTTGATGCCTTTTCAGAAGAGAGGTGAAAAAGCCGCCGGGTATCATGCGTAAATCCCTAAGGACCCACCGAACGACTCCTATTAGGGACGTATTTGTTTTTATTCAACGGATGGATGTCGTCCATTAAACAACCCGATAACGCTCTTAAGACGGGATGGGAAGCCGCAGCTGATGGAGACAGAGATTTATGCATCTAGAGCGTGTATGGTTGGTTGGGCCTTTTTATTTTGCCATTGCAAATCTATTCGGTTGTTTCCTGATACCATTCCATACGATGATTTATCACTGCTATGCTATGCTATGCTAAACTGGTGCATGTTCGTTCGAATAAATGAAACATTTCTTATACTGAACACACAACGGGCTCGATTGTTTTTAAAGTGGATGTGTGTCACCATCACTCTTTTTAGAAATAAATGAGACTTTTATTGAATTAAATACATCAACACTACGTAGACAAGACAAGTCATTCATTAAATTACAAAAATACTATGTCAACAATAATTGCAAAATTATGAATGAACTAACAGGAGTGGGGAAATACGGAACAGGTGGTTTTTTTTGTTCCATTGGCGTTGCCACTTTTTTAAAACGTGATAAGCAATTTTAAAGTCTTTTTTATATAAATAGTTTATCCTGAAGTATATCAGGAAAAATGAGTCCCAACTAATGATGCTGATTTCGAGAACTTTAATAAACTTTGGTTGAATTTGTTATTGGACTTACTATTCTAATACAGTGAGGGACAAAAAGTTTGGTTTAATTTGCATGAGCGATTATACATTTATTGCATAACATACAAATAAAACAAGTAGTACGTATTAAAGAGTTGTATTTCTTAAAATGGCGACATCCTTTCTCTATGCCCTCTTTCAAGCAATGAACGATTTCAGCAACTTTTTCCATCACTTTCTGGAGATTAACTTGAGTTTCTCTTTCCTGACATTACTGCCCCTGACCTCTTTCTTTGGGGTTATTTAAATAGTAGACGGTTCAGAAACAAACCCAAAGATTAAATGTAATTTAAAAGAAGAAAGATTATGAACTCTCATACTTTCTCTTTAATACGTTTATTTTGTTTTCTTTGAAGTCATGTAATATCTTTAAAATGAAAGAAATTAGCAAATATCTGGGGAACGGTTACACGAAGCACACTTCGTCTATCGGCATCTTGTTGTTTGGAAATACCTAATTGAAAGAAAGATTATCTTGATATTAGCTGCTTTTAAAGAAAACCAATTTGTATACATCTCGAGAACGATTAGCGATATCAAATCAAAGATTGCGACTTAAACATCCTGTTACTTGGAAAGATTCCCACGAAATCAAACTTTATAGGAATATCTTTAAAATATTAAAGGAATTGGCAAATATCTGGAGAACGGTTAGAGTTATGCACATTTTCTGTTACTTGAACATCTTGAATGAAGGATAAATTTGATATGACTATCTTTAAAAAGAAATTAAAAAGGTTGTCGGTACATATTTGTGAACCATTAAATCAGAATTCCGACTTAAACATCGTATAAACTTCGAAAAATTTCGTTCTCAGTCCTCAACAATATGTAAATCTTGTGTGTATATTTTAACCATTTAAAACATTTTTAGCATGTTTGTTGGTTGCGTCATGATGATGCCTTTTTAGGTAAAACATGTGGCTCTAAAAAAACTAAATTAAACTATTTGAGACTGCTGACTTAGAGATCTATTGTCTTCGTCCTTGAATTTCCATCAGTCTGTGATAAAAAAAATGACTTTTTCTATGATAATAATCGCATTATCGCTCATTAAAAATAAACCAATAATTTTGGCTCTCACCGCGGTGATAGTGGGATGTGTATTAAACAAAATATTGATTATGTTTGATTATATAGAACATTTTTATAAAAAAATGTAATATCATTAATTAACAATTACCTATAGAGTGGAAACAAAATTTATAACAGAACAATAATTATGTAATATTTGCACGAACACATGTACAATACAAATGAGTTTTTAGTAATCCTAGTTCACCTCTCAATTGAGTTCGGGTCACTGGCGATGCTTTACCACTTTTTGTTCACATAATATTTGTTATTTTCCTTTGTGTAGATGAAGGAGTACAGGTTGAGGATGAAGAGGAAAATGTTTTTAAGGGACCACATTGTAAATACCTTCCCAATAATATAGTATAATAGAACATACATTTTAGTCTGAACTCCATGATAATTAAAATCTAAAACACCCTTTATTTGGTAAGCAATATTGTTTCCACTCTGTCATTGGCGGTTATTGAGGATATCCTTTTCTTTTGACATTTTACAGCCAACTAGTTTTTAAATGAAACCCCTTTTATTTGGTTCTTGGGGTTCTACTTCAACACTTGATGAGCTTACGAGTGAGATGCATTTTTAAATGCTTATAATTTCAACCTCTAAGAAAATTTACATGTTTGATAATGAAAGATTATTAAAAATATATTTGGGTCATTATGAATGATGTAATCGAAATACTTCGATTATGGCATAATAATCGACCATTCGATTATTGCAATTAAGACAGGGGGGTTATGAATTATGAGTATTTTAATTGTAATGATTAAGTTATTTTCATTTTAATGATAAATAATTAAGACTCTCATTTTTATATTTTATTTAATTTCTTTATAAATAATCTTTATTATTCTCTTTTCTATTATAATAGATATTTACATTTTTAGATAAAGTGGTTTACTTTCAACCGATTTTAGTCCTAATTTTAACTAACCTAACCAGAATTTCTACAAAGACTCCAAATTTCCAGTTTTAGAGGCTTTATGTACTTTCTTAACCCTTTTGACTCTGATACTACCCTGAATTTGCCCAGAAATTTTTAATATGCATTTTCGACGGTTTGGGCAATTTTTAACTGATTTTGGCTGTAATCTTAATTTCAAATTGTCCAAAGTCTCCAAGATTGTATATTTACACGCTTTGAGTCATTTTTCACCGATTTTTGGCCTTAATCCTAGTTTGGCTTTTTTCAAAAACTTAAAAATTACCATTTTTAAATAAAATGGGTTACTTTTAAACAATTTTAGTTCTAATTTTAACCTAAATTTTTCCAAAGACTTCAAATTTGAATTTGTAGGCGCTCTGTGTAATTTTTTAATCACTTTTGACCTTAGTCCTAACCCGAATTTGCCCAGAAACATTTAATCGGCATCTTTGACGATTTGAGTATTTTTTAACTGATTTTAGCCATAATCTTAATGTTTATTTTTCCAAAGCCTCCAAATTTGTATGTTGACACGCTTTGAGTTATTTTTCACCGATTTTTTGCTTTAATCATAGTTTGGCATTTTTTCAAAAAACTCTAATACTGCTATTGTTAGACAAAGGATAAAGTAGGTTACCTTTAAACAATTTTAGTCCTAATTCTAACTTAAATTTCTCCGAAAACTTCAAATTTGAATTTGTAGATGGTCTGTGTAATTTTTTAACCTCTTTTGGCCTTAATCCTAACCTTAGTTTGCCCAGATACTTTTAATGTGCATTTTTGACGATTTCAGCCATTTTTAACTGATTTTAGCCATAATCTTCCATAATTCTAACATAAATTTCTCCAAAGACTTCAAATTTGAATTTGCAGACGCTCTGTGTAATTTTTTAATCACTTTTGACCTTAGTCCTAAACTGAATTTGCCCAGAAACTTTTAAACTGCGCTTTTGACGATTTGAGTAATTTTTAACTGACTCTAGCCATAATCTTAATTTTTACTTTTCCAAAGCCTCCAAGTTTGTATATTTACAAGCTTTGAATCATTTTCACCGATTTTTTGGCCTTATTTTTTGTTTGGTTTCTTTCAAAAAACTTTAAAATTGCTATTTTTAGATAAAATGGGTTACATTTAATCAATTTTCGTCCTAATTTTACCCAAAATTTCTCCAAAGACTTCAAATTTGAATCTTTGGATACTCTGTGATTTTGTAACTACTTTTGGCCTCAATCCTAATCCTAATTTGCGCAGATACATTTAATCTGCATCTTTAACGATTTGAGCAATTTTTAACTGATTTTAGCCATAATCTTAATTTTTACTTTTCCAAAGTCTCCAAGTTTGTATATTTACATACTTTGAGTCATTTTTTACCGATTTTTGCCCTAATCTTAGTTTGGCTTTTTTCAAAAACTTAAAAATTACTATTTATAGATAAAATGGGTTACCTTTAAACAATTTTAGTTCTAATTCTAACCTAAATTTCTCCAAAGACTTCAAATTTAAATTTGTAGACGCTCTGCGTAATTTTTTAATTACTTTTGACTTTAGTCCTGACCTGAATTTGCCCACAAACTTTTCATAGGCAAGTTTATATATTTACACGCTTTGAGTCATTTTTCACCGATTTTTCGCCTTAATCTTAGATTGGCTTTTTTCAAAAAAATTTTAAAATTGCTATTTTTAGATAGAATGGGTTTTTTGACAACTTTAATTCTAATTCTAACATAAATTTCTCAAAAGACATCTAATTAGGATTTATAGATTCTCTGTGTAATTTTTTAACCACTTTTGACCTTAGATCTAACCTGAATTTGCCCAGAAACTTTTAATCGGCATTTTTGACGATTTTGAGTAATTTTTAATTGATTTTGGTCATAGTCTTAATTTTTACTTTTCCAAAGTCTCCAAGTTTGTATATTTACGAGCTTTGAGTTATTTTCCACCAATTTTTGCCCTTTAATCTTAGTTTAGCTTTTTTCAAAAGACTTTAAAATTGCTATTTTTAGATAATATGGGTTACTTTTAAACAGTTTTAGTCCTATCTCTAATTTTAAAGTCTCCAAATACTTAAAATTTGAATTTTTAGACGTTCTGTGTATTTTCTTAACCATTTTTGACCTCAATGTCAACCTGAATTTGCCTAGAAACTTTCACCCTGCATTTTTGACGTAATTTTTTAACTGATTTTGGTTGTAATCTTAATTTTTGCTTTTATAAAGTTTGTATATTTACAAGCTTTGAAATATTTTTTACCGATTTTGGCCTTAATCTTGCCTGACTTTTTCAAAAAACTTTAAAATTGTCATTTTTAGATAAAATGGGTCACTTTTATTAAAAATTCTAGTCCTAATTCTTACCATAATTTCTAAAAAGACTTCAAATTTGCATTTTTAGACGTTCTGTGTAATTTTTTAACCATTTTTGACTTTAAATATAATTTAAATTTGCTCAAAAAATTTTCACTCTACATTTTTGACACTTCTTGATTTTTTCCAAGTCCTCCTCATTTATATTTCTACACCCTTTGAGTAATTTATCGCCAATTTTGAACTTAATCCTGGCCTGACTTTTTCAAAAAATATCAAAATTGTCACTTTTAGATAAAATGGGTAATTTTTAATCCTCTTCAAAGATTTCAAATTAGCATTTTCGGGCGCTTTATATACATTTTTAAACACTTCTGGCCCTAATCCTAATCTGAATTTGTCCAGAAATATTTAGTTTCTATTTTTAGATGGTTTAGTCTTTTAATTGAATTTGCTACAATCGTAATTAGAATTTCTCGAAACCCTTCAATTTTGTATTTTTACACATTTTGCGTAATTTGTACCCATTTTAACCTTAATCCACATTTATATTTCTTCGCCCTTTCGCTTATTCTTAATTTTAGCTTTTATAAATCCAAGTTTGTATAATTACACATTTTGGGTCATTTTTCACCGATTTTTGGCCTTGATCTTAATTTTTTTTTTTTAACGTTGAAATTGCGATTTTTAGATAAAATGGGTTACCTTTAAACAATTTTAGTTTTAAATATAAATTTGAATATGTAGACGGTCTGTGTAATTTTTTAAACACTTTTTACCTTAGTCCTAACCTGAATTTTTTCAGAAACTTTTGATCGGCATTTTTGACGATTTGAGTAATTTTTAACTTATTTTGGCCATAATCTTAATTTTTACTTTTCCAAAGTTTTCAAGTTAGTATATTTACACGCTTTGGGTTATTTTTCATTGATTTTCGCCTTTAATCTTAGTTTAGCAGTTTTCAAAAAACTTAAAAATTGCCATTTTTAGACAAAATGGGTTACTTTTAAATAGTTTTAGTCCTAATTCTAACCTTAATGTCTCCAAAAACTTCAAATTTGAATTTGTAGACGCTCTGTGTAATTTTTTAACCACTTTTGACCTTAGTCCTAACCTGAATTTGCCCAGAAACTTTTATTCGGCATTTTGGAGGATTTGAGTAATTTTTAACTGATGTTGGTCATAATCTTAATTTTTACTTTTCTAAAGTCTCCAAGTTTGTATATTTACAGGCTTTGAGTTATTTTTCACCGATTTTTGCCTTTAATCTTAGTTTAGCTTTTTTAAAACAAACTTTAAAATTGCCATTTTTAGACAAAATGTGTTACTTTTAAACCGTTTTAGATCTAATTCTAACCAAAATTTCTCCAAAGACTTCAAATTTGAATTTGTAGACGCTCTGTGTATTTTTTTAACCACTTTTGACCTTAGTCCTAACCTGAATTTCCCCAGAAACTTGTAATCTGTATTTTTCACGATATGGAGGAGGATTTCACGATTTGGATTTCACGATTTCACGATTGAGGAATTTTTAACTCATAGTCTTAATTATAACTTTTCCAAAGTCTCCATGTTTGTATATTTACACGCTTTGAGGCATTTTTCACGGATTGTGGCCTTAATCTTACCTGACTTTTTCAAAAAACTTTAAAATTGTCATTTTTAGATAAAATGGATCACTTTTAAGCAATTTTAGTTCTAATTCTTAAATCCTAAATTTCTCAAATAACTTCAAATTTGCATTTTTAGACTCTCTGTGTAATTTTTTTAACGATTTTTGACTTTAAATCTAATCTAAATTTGCTCAGAAACTTTTAATCTACATTTTTGACGCTTTGAGTAATTTTTAATTGGTTTTTAACCATAACGTTAACTTTATTTTTTCCAAATCCTCCACATTTATATTTTTACACTCTTTGAGTAATTTATCACCAATTTTGGGCTTACTCGTAGCTTAACTTTCTAAAAAAAATATAAAAATTATCACTTTTAGTCGAAATGGGTCATTTTAAATCGCCTTTAGTCCTATATTTATTCCGAATTTCTTCAAAGACTTCAAATTTGCACTTTTAGATGCTTTATATCCATTTTTAAACACTTTTCGCCCTAATCCTGAACTGATTTTGACCAGAAATATTTAGTTTTCATTTTCAGTTTTATTCATCATATTAATCAGTTTAATTTGAATTTGGCTACAATCATAATTTGAATTTGTCCAAACCCTTCAAATTTGTACTTTTAGTAGCTTTGAGTTTTTCTTCACGTATTTTGGCCTTAACCTTAGCCTGACTTAAAAGAAACACCAAACATCTCACTCTCTCGTACTTTCGAGAACAGAGGCGACTATACCCGGTTCTCGTTTATTCTAAGATGGGTTCCCGGGGTCTCGGTAGGCGTTCGGCGTTTAGCTCTAACTTAAATTTCTCCAAAGACTGCAAATTTGCACGTTTTTTGTGATTTGTAATCGATTTCGGCTATAATTTTAATTTGAATTTCTCCATACCTTTCAAATATGTATTTTAACACATTTTACGTCGTTTTTACCCATTTTGACCTTAATAGGCAAATAGGTAATAGATCTGGAGATTCTTATGGAGCGAATAATGTAGAAAGACGAGTACGCATAGACTGTGATTTATTGAGACGCAAAAATGTTAATAAACGGGGGGTTGTTGTATCGAACACATTTTATGATTTTGCTAGGCCGCAACTTAAGATAAAACTAAAAAAAAAACTCAAATTTAAAATAAACTCCTCAGTTCGGTCCTCTCCCGGGCATATGGCGAGAAAAACTCCTTAAAGTTCTTCTTCCTATTTACAACCGGTGTATCCTGCTTCACAGCCATGGTCTGAAAAATGTCCGCTGGTACTGTTGGATATCCATAGTTCTCAGCATACAAATTCCCTTCCTCAAACAATGGGTTAACATCACTCAAAACTCGACAAAACCCAAACTGGTCGGAAAGGTTATCGTTTAGAAACCAGTTATTTGGAAATGGGTCATCTGGTTGCGGTGGAGATGGTGCAGAAGGAGTGCAGAGCACTTGTAAGGGAACAGATGGGCTTGGTGGGTTCAAGGTATGGATGGATCTGCCCTTTATTAGTCTGCCCCTGCTGGCATTTGGTGCAGTTTCAACAGGAGCAGGAGATTTAACAGCAAGTCCATTTATGTTCGGAGCCGGTGGAGAATGAAAAAGGGCGGCTGGTTGGGAAGGAATTAACCCACTTACTAATCCAGGACTTTCTTTATCAGGCTTTCTACTCAATATATCAACAAAGCTTAGATTCTTTTTAACGGCAGGAGCGATCCACATGACGGGAGAACAAACATTCCCCCCTTTTGAGCCCTCTAAAACTTTTAACATAGAAACTGCCTTCTCCTGTGGTTTTTGCAGATCAAACTTATGGTGGAAAATTTTACTCTTCAGCAGACATTCAGAGTAGCTCTTATCCATCTTGCTTTGTTGTTGGTACTCCTGCCATCTGTCCTCCTCGAAGCACGTGTCGCTGTGACCTTCACTCAGTTCCACATCACTAATATCACTAAGATCATCATCAGTAAAAGTGCGGTTGATGCTGCACCTTTGTAGAAGATCCTGGGAATAACGACGCTTCAGAGGTGGAAATTCTTCGTAGTAACTGTGTTCATAGAAGGGCTCTTCATAGTACCTGGTCTTGATGCTGGATTTTCGGCTGACAGTCAAACCCCTAGGGCTGCTCTGCCTTCTGGCAGGGCTCCTGAACCGAACTGACATGGTGGTTGACAAAAAACTTATGTTTCTGAGCTACACACACATGGAATTTTCGTTTATATACAAAAAAAAGTTTCTGAAAAACGGCTTTGAGTTTCAACCGGACTGGAGTTGTCAACTTTCAACCAAAATGATGTTTGGTGACACTCAAACTTACAGCCCTCTCAGACTTATCAAAATTGTTGTTTTTTTTTGCACCCCACTCGAAATAAACTTTGGCCTTGTAGGGGCCTAGACTTGCTCAAAACTTCGGGAGACTAGAGGCGTGCGATCGTCACAGCACGCCTCCTCGCCCCAAAACTTTCAAGGAAGTTTGCACCCAACTGAGAGACACAATGGGAAAATCTAAAAATAAATATTACTTAACTGTTTAGACTTTGCAGTCTTAAGCCGAGGCCTAATGGGCCGCTCAACCGCAATTTCTTGACGGTAATTTTCTAAAGTTTCGCTAATCCTCCGCAAATTTAGCGAATCGTTATGAAAAGAGAAGAACGAGAGTTGCGGTAAGTACTTGGACAATGAAGGTCTCCTTAACGCGACAAATTGTACGTTGGAACGCTGATTTATGTCTATAATGGTATTACTCGCCCCAAATTGATTTTCCATGTACTAGAAGCTAGAAATTATAATTTGACCGAAAACATCATTGCCCTAATCCAGATTACAATTTAACAATGAATTCGTTATTAGACAGAAGCGCAATGTGTGCTAGTTTTCAGGGTAATCCTATCTAGGTTCAGCTTAAAATGGCTTTAAAATCAAAGAAAAATAATCAAAGCTAGCAATAATGAAGCTGTATGCCAGTTCTAATAAACTATGAAACAAAAGCCTCTATG
This sequence comes from Taphrorychus bicolor, assembly GCA_951812265.1. Classification (NCBI taxonomy): domain Eukaryota; kingdom Metazoa; phylum Arthropoda; class Insecta; order Coleoptera; family Curculionidae; genus Taphrorychus; species Taphrorychus bicolor. The sequence goes on from OX638298.1 coordinate 19,594,846, forward strand.
CCCAGAAATCCCTGTTATTAATTCCTAAAGGGCCTAATCCTAAGCCACTGTTTTTCATCTGAATGAGACAATTTCAGTCCTCTCTAAACGTAGTAAACCGAATTTGAGTGAAAGTTGTAACATAAATTGGTTTGTTAACGATAAGTCTGATTTCTGAAGGGTCTAAAAATCTACCATCAAAGGGGTCTCCAAATCTACTAAACCAAAGAGGAGAGAGGGGGAGAAAGGGAAAAAACTACCATGAAAGAACTCCATTTCTAAAAAGTTTTATAATATTCTTTGTCATATTTGGTCCAACTTATTGTTTTTTTTTTTTTTTAATTGATCTAAATGGGACTTTTTCAGCGATTGAACTATTGTATCTAATGTAGAAGGTGTTCATTTGAAAATGCCATCTAGTTGGCTGGAAAATGTCAAAAGAAAAGGATGAAAGAACAAAAATCCATTTGCTTTGGTTATGTCATTCTTTTCTGTCAATCAGAGGTTTTTTTAAATGAACGCATATATCACTAATGGATAACAGAACTTTACAAGTACGTTCCAGTAGTGCATTTGACTGGTTATTTTTCCATATAAAATTAAGATATTAACTAACTTGACGTAGCTGTCAACGAACGGTGGCCATGACGTTGTCAGATTTGACAACCAGCTCTAGAAAAATATTTTCTGCATTTTACAACCAGACAGTTTCAGTAGTCAAAAGTGCAACTAAACAGTTGCCGTAGCCGACAACTTATTTTTCGATTTAAGGCTATGCTACTGCCAAACTTGACGTAACGGTCAACAAACTAGAACCTTTCCAGTAGGTTACTTTTGACAGCTTATTTTTCCAATTAAGATTATGCCACTGTAAAACACAGGCAGCTCCACAAAATGTCTTTCTGACTTTTACTACTAGACCTTTTGAGCAGGTTATTTTGGACAAATTAATTTTCGAGCCTTGTCAAACTTGCCGTAACTGCCAAACGAGAATTGTCAAAATTGCCGTATCTATCACTCACCTGTGGCTATGACGTTGACAGATTTCACGCCCAGCTGTAGAAATTCTGTTCTCGTATTTTACAACTAAACCGTTACAGTCAGTTACTTTTGACAACTTATTTTTCGAATTTACCAACAAGAACCTTTCCAGTAGCTTACTTTTAACAGCTCATTTTTTGCCAGATTACGCCACTGTCAAATACAGTCAGGTATACAAAATGTCTTTCTGACTTTTATAACCAGACCGTTTGAGCAGGTTATTTTGAACAAATTATCTTTAGAGAGTTGTCAAACCTGCCGTAGCTGTCACTTAACTGTGGCTATGATGTTGTCAGATTTGACGCCCAGCTGTAGAAATTCTTTTTTTCGTATTTTACAACTAAACCGTTGTAGTCGGTCACTTTATACAACTTATTTTTCAATTTAAGACTATGCTATTGGCAAACATGACGTAACTGTCAACCAACTGGAAACTTTCCAGTAGGTTACTTTTGACAGCTTATTTTTCCAATTAAGATTGTGCAACTATCAAACACAGTCAGCTCCACAAAATGTCTTTCTGACTTTTACAAATAGACCATTTGAGCAGGTTATTTTGGACAAATTATTTTTAGAGAGTTGTCAATCCTGCCGTAGCTGTCAAACAAGAGTTGACAAACTTGCCGTAGGTGTCACTTATCTGTGGCTATGACGTTGTCAGATTTCACGCCCAGCTGTAGAAATTCATTTTTCGTGTTTTAAAATTAAACCGTTACAGTCAGTTACTTTTGACAACATATTTTTCGATTTAAGGCCATGCTATTGTTAAATTTGACGTAGCTGTCAACCAACTAGAACTTTCCAGTAGGTTACTTTTGACAGCTTATTTTTCCAATTACGATTATACCACAGTCAAACACAGTCAGCTCCACGAAATGTCTTTCTGACTTTTACTACTAGATCGTTTGAGCAGGTTATTTTGAACAAATTATCTTTAGACAGTTGTCAAACTTGCCGTAGCCGTCAAACGACGAGAATTGTCAAACTTGCCGTAGCTGTCACTTAACTGTGGCTATGAGGTTGTCAGATTTGACGCCCAGCTGTAGAAATTCATTTTTCGTGTTTTAAAACTAAACCGTTACAGTCAGTTACTTTTGACAACATATTTTTCGATTTAAGGCCATGCTATTATTAAATTTGACGTAGCTGTCAACCAACTAGATCTTTCCAGTAGGTTACTTTTGACAGCTTATTTTTCCAATTACGATTTTACCACAGTCAAACACAGTCAGCTCCACGAAATGTCTTTCTGACTTTTACTACTAGATCGTTTGAGCAGGTTATTTTGAACAAATTATCTTTAGACAGTTGTCAAACTTGCCGTAGCCGTCAAACGACGATAATTGTCAAACTTGCCGTAGCTGTCACTTAACTGTGGCTATGACGTTGTCAGATTTGATGCCCAGCTGTAGAAATTCTTTTTTCATATTTTACAACTAAACCGTTGTAGTCGGTTACATTTTACAACTTATTTTTCGATTTAAGACTATGCTATTGGCAAACTTGACATAACTGTTAACCAACTGGAGACTTTCCGGTAGGTTACTTTTGACAGCTTATTTTTCCAATTAAGATTATGCCACTATCAAACACAGTCAGCTCCACAAAATGTCTTTCTCACCTTTACAACCAGCCCCTTTGAGCAGGTTATTTTGGACAAGTTATTTCTAGAGAGTTGTGAAAATTGCCGTAGCTGTCAAACGAGAATTGTCAAACTTGCCGTAGCTGTCACTTAACTGTGGCTATGACGTTGTCAGATTTCACGCCCAGCTGTAGAAATTCTTTTTTTGTATTTTACAACTAAACCGTTGTAGTCGGTTACTTTTGACAACTTATTTTTCGATTTAAGACTATGTTATTGTCAAACTTGACGTAACTGTTAACCAACTAGAACCTTTCCAGTAGGTTACTTTTGACAGCTCATTTTTTGCCAGATTGGCAGACGCCACTGTCAAACACTGTCAGAAACACAAAATGTCTATCTGATTTTTACAGCTAGACCGTTTGAGCAGGTTATTTTGAACAAATTATCTTTAGAGAGTTGTCAAACTTGCCGTAGCTGTCAAACGGCGGGAATTGTCAAACTTGCCGTAGCTGTCACTTAACTGTGGCTATGACGTTGTCAGATTTGACGCCCAACTGTAGAAATTCATTTTTCGTATTTTACAACTAAACCGTTACAATCAGTTACTTTTGACAACTTATTTTTTGATTTAAGGCCATGTTATTGTCAAACTTGACGTAACTGTCAACCAACTAGAACCTTTCCAGTAGGTTACTTTTGACAGCTTATTTTTCCTATTACGATTATGCCACTGTCAAACACATTCAGCTCCACAAAATGTCTTTCTGACTTTAACTATTAGACCGTTTGACAAGGTTATTTTGGACCAATTATTTTTAGAGAGTTGTCAGACTTGCCGTAGCTGTCAAACTTACCGTAGCTGTCACTTATCTGTGGCTATGACGTTGTCAGATTTCACGCCCAGCTGTAGAAATTCTTTTTTCGTTTTTATAACTAAACCGTTACAATCGGTAACTTTTGACAACTTATTTTTCGATTTAAGACCATGCTATTGTCAAACTTAACGTAACTGTCAACCAGCTAGGATGTTTCCAGTAGCTTACTGTTAACACCTCATTTTTTGCCGGATTACGCTACTGTCAAACACAGTCAGGTATCCAAAATGTCTTTCTGACTTTTACAACCAGACCGTTTGAGCAGGTTATTTTGAACATATTATTTTTAGAGAGTTGTCAAACTTGCCGTAGCTGTCAAACGACGAGAATTGTCAAACTTGCCGTAGCTGTCACTTAACTGTGGCTATGACGTTGTCATAGCCACAGTTAAGTTGACGCCCAGCAGTAGAAATTCTTTTTTCGAATTTTACAACTAAACCGTTGTTGTCGGTTACTTTTGACAACTTATTTTTCGATTTAAAACTATGCAGCTTGACGTAACTGTCAACTACCTAGAACCTTTCCAGTAGGTTACTTTTGACAGCTTATTTCCCAATTAAGATTATGCCACTGTCAAACTCAGTCAGCTTCACAAAATGTCTTTCTGACTTTTATAACTAGACTATTTGACCAGGTTATTGTGGACAAATTATTTTTAGAGAGTTTTCAAATTTACCGTAGCTGTCAAAAGAGAAATGTCAAACTTGCCGTAGCTGTCACTTAACTGTGGCTATGACGTTGTCAGATTTGATACTTGGCTCCAGACAATTCTGTTTAGAATTTTACAACTAGACAATTTCAATTTTTTTCAAAATTTGTTTTTCACCGCTTAGTTTTCTGGCTAAACTTATGCAGTTGTCTAAATTGTCGAGACACCTACATTTCAGCAATGCAGCTGTGACGTTGCTAGATTTGACACCCAATTTAAAAAATATCTCTAAACTTGACAACTATAAGTTCAAAGAAGTTAGTTTTGGCAGATTAGGTTTTCACATAGGATCATGCTATTGTCAAACCTGACGTAATTGTCACACAACTGTAACTATGACTTTTACAGATTTGAAACTCACCTTCAGAAAGTTATTTCCTGAATAATACAAGTAGAACTTTTCAGTAGGTTACTTTTGACTTTGTCAGCCTATTTTATCAGGTACGATTTTGGTGTTGTCAAACTCGACCAAGCTGTCAACCAACTGTAGCTATGACGTTGTCAGATTTGACAGCAATTTTGACAAAACTTTTTTGGTTGACTTTCTCTTATAACACCAAAGGCTCATGTAGACCTCATTGATTCACTTTCAGCATATATTCGGTCGGTATTAAGCATTAGTTTTACTTTGCTTTTGGTTAAGTTGGTTTAGGTTAGTTCAGTTCTGTTTTTTCTTTGGTTAAGTTAGTTCAGTTATATTTTTCCTTTGCTTTAGTCAGTCCAGTTGTACTTGTCTTTTAAGGCGGATCGTTAGGGCCGCACCTGCACCTTGCTGAGCGTGTTGATTGCTGCACATAAGTTGGTCGGGTCAGTTCAGTTTTACTTTGTCTTTAGTTTGATTATTTCAGGTTAATTCAGTTCTGTCTTTCCTTATGTGAGGTTAAGTTTAGTTAAGTTTTTTCTTTGGTTTGGTTAGTTGAGGTTAGTTGAGTTTTACTTTTCTTTTGGGTTAGGTTAGTTAACGTTAGTACAGGTTATTTCTTTATTTTCTCATTTCTTTAAATTTCATCATTTCATATTTAGTTTCTTGGAGGTTGGAAGACAAAACTTTGTCGAGAATAAGAATTTCATTTCAGTTCAGTTTTTGAGCCCCCCCGTAACAATTATTTTGTACTGCAAGCTATTGTTTTGTCGTCTTGGTAGGGGAACTTATTATATATACATTAATAATATTAATTTTTTTAATAATTAATTTTTTTAATAATTTTTGGTACAAATATGAATATTTCTTCTAATTTTTCCGCTTTAAGCTACTTAATTTGATGTCCTCTTCCTTGTAAATTTCAAAACACGTCGAAAGAAAGCAATGCTTAATACGGACCAGACCCTTCACTTCGCCTCAAAAACCATTTTTGTTGTTGACGATAGGGGTAACTCCATTCATACCATCACAAGTATGTATAATTACTTATTTCTTCACTTTCAACAATGAGTTTCAGTTTTGTTGACATTTCAAGCCAAAAGCATACAAATTACCGCCCTAAAGTTCCTTATTGCTCCACATTTAACGCTATACCCCGAAGCCCTTTCGGTTAGAATTTATTGCAGTGTATGTATAGGTAATTTCCTTTAAGAACGAAAAGAACTAACACAGCCAACATTCACACATTCGCCTACGTGATTCCCATGGGCAATAGCCCACTTTCTTAGCACCTCAATAGCCATCAGCGGCCATACAATATTTTTATGTCTGGTATAATCAGCAGGAAAGAGGAAGTAAGAGTTAGCGGCAATAACCTCCCAGTCTAGACAAATAATGGTCTGCTGGGCGGAAGGAAACGGTTGTTTCACTCGAATTTACGTAAAATTAAATCGACCGAACATATGTTATATTATGGTGACCTCAGGTAAACTTACCTGATTTACGACGTGCCCCCCAAAGTACGGGAGGCGAAGCGCTGCCCAACGGAAGAGCCAGTTTGCTGCTCACGTTTTCGGGCTCTGGAAAAAAAAATCAGTCTTAGAAAACCTAATTAAAAAAAAAAGATCGAGTTTAAGTTGAGAAACCTTATAGAAATCGAGTAGGCGCAGTGTCATCAAATAAATTATAGGCCTCAGTTCTGTGACTAATTAAAATTAATTAGCAATTAATCAACGCGTTGGAAAGCAAAGTGTAACCGAAGAAGGATCTAAGACAAAACAGCAAATTATACAGCCTACAAGGCCGCAATCCCCCGTGGTAACCGATTCAGGAATACTTAGAAGCAACTCGGCAAAAAAATGCTAGAAAAGTGAGCACTGAAACCGTGTTCATTGTTCATTTCTCTCGGGACGTTAAAAAATAATGAATAGCCGTTTCACGCTTTGCTTCAAAAGCTCGAGTTTTTATCCATCTCTTTCGTTATCCTGACAAGGCCACTTAACAAAAATACCATTTTCTTTTGCGTCATTTGCTGGGCAAGATTAATTGATATTTGGATTAAGGATGGCCGCAGAAAAAGTTAGATATATAGGGGGAAAGGAGATGGTTTTTGTGCGCAAAGTTTCTTTTTTATTCTCTCGAGAACAGACCTTCGCCAATATCCGTGTCACTCAAGAAGTTTCAATTTGACGCTGAAGTATTTGCAATTTTAGGCTCTTATCGACTTTCTCTGGAAATCCTGCAGCCATATACAAGAGTCTTCATGCTTTCACATCGTTTCTATTCAAGACACAAACCTAGATATATGGATTAATTTAGCCCGCAAATAGTCGTTACTACCGGATAGGATCAAGGAAAATAAACAGAACTATGGCGATTCAAGTTTAAATAAATATCTCATTTTGACCTAATTTGCTCCCAAAAACCTGAACTTCAAACTTCGCAGTATTCACTGGCCAGCTGCCAATCAGTTTATGAAATTGGTATGCGGCTATAAAACGACTTTTGTTCGGTTTTTGCTGTTTGATTGTGGATCGATGCCTTATGTGTAATCGACAGATAGATGCTGATAAAGAAGTTTTGTTTGATGGGTTTTCATCAGAACAGGGATGCTGATAGTGATACTAATGACTAGGAATGAGGACCGGATGTCCGAAAATGTTCTAAAAAATAATAATTTATATAAAAGAAAAAGTCAAGCTTCTGTTGGGAATCGAACCCAGACCTATGACTGGCTAGAACATCTGCCCGGTAAGTTCAAGGTTAGGTTCGATTCCTAGCAAAAGCTTGACTATTAGTTTAATATAAATAATAATATATATATATATATATATATATAACATCTTTATTTCCAGGGAAATAGGCTATCGACCATTTGGTCTTTCTGCCTAAATAATAATATTTATACTATAATAATACTTCCGAAACGGCACTAAAAATATCAATTTAAAAAAAAATGTTTTTTAATTTTTTTTGAGTTAAGTTAGGTTAGATCACGTTCAGTTATTCAGTTCAAGTATGAAGACTAAAAAAGTACAAATTTGTTTCCCAAGATTTTTTATTATTCAATATTTTGCTTTATTTAGTATTATTTCCAGACACTTTGCCTGTATCTACAAGGCAGACCGTCTTCAGAAGTTGAAATTATAACAACCGGGAGTCCGTTTTTTTGCTGAATGGCACATAGAGAGATGCAACTTATTATAGGCATAATATGTCTCATCTCCCATATAGATATATTATATTATAGACAATTCCGCCCACAAGGCCGCTCTAAACTCTAGACCTCTCTGAGAGTATTCCCATCCTTACATTCTTATTGGGAAGAAAAAAGGGGTCAATCATCGTTTCGTCTCTGAGATCCCAAGTTTCATTCCCAAGTTTTAGTAGGTATTTTAATGTTATACAACAACGTAACTATAGGGACACAGAGCTGATGGAGATAAAAAAATATAACACATTTGGCATTAACTTGGCCTGGATCAAATATTGCTAGTAAGAAAAATACAAGGTGTGCAAAACTACTATAAAATTGTAAACAAATAGATTGAGACTTTTATGCCTTCAAAGTCTGAATGTAAACCACGCTTCACAGATTTCTTCCAGCTATTTTGAATGATTTTCTCCAAAATCAAGTGTTTACAAAAAGGCATCCCTGAGAAAGCAAAATTTTTCAGGGGTATCTAAAGCAACTTCGTTTGTTATTAATTTGTTTAATTTTGACGAATAGTCTTCCTGCCATTTTTGTTTAAATTTGTTCTGTTGTTCATTCGTTGTTCAAATTTTTTTATTCTTACACTTTCTCACATTTCCTGCAATTTCTTGTTAGTTTTTTATTGATCTAATTTAGACTTTTTATTGTGATTTCATTATCTCAAGGTTATTTTGACCAAAAATTTAATTTATAAATTGATTTCTATTGAGATAATATCGGCCTAAAACTGCGTTTTTTTTTTTAATTTAATGATTCTAGACTTTTTAATTTCAATTTTTAATTTTTTTTTCAAAAACAATGTTTTTTTTTTGTTGTTCTTTCGTAGTTCAAAATTTTCTATTCTTACTCTTCGTCATAATTCTTGCAATTTTTTGCCATTTCATTTTTTTTATTGACCTAATTTAGACTTTTTATTGAGTGTTCATTCTCTCAAGGTTATTTTGACCTGAAATTGAATTTTTCTAACTCGGGAACAATTGTAACGTAAATTTAATTCTGAGACAATATTGGCCTAAAACTACGTGTTTTTTTTTATTTAATGATTCCAGACTTTTTAATTTCAATTTTTAATTGTTTTTTTTAAAAACAAGTTTTTTTTTGCCGCAATCTACTTTTCTGTCATTTTTTGTTTTAATGTTTTTTTTGTTGTTCTTTTGTAGTTCAAAATTTTCTATTCTTACTCTTCGTCATATTTCTTGCAATTTTTTTCCATTTCATTTTTTTTATTGACCTAATTTAGACTTTTTATTGAGTGTTCATTCTCTCAAGGTTATTTTGACCTGAAATTTAATTTTTCTAACGCGGGAACAATTGTAACGTAAATTGATTTGTAATGAGACAATATTGGCCTAAAACCGTGGTTTTTTTTAATTTAATGATTCCAAACTTTTTAATTTGAATTTGTATTTTTTTTAAAAAAAACAAGTATTTTTGAAACAAATTATTTTTTAAACAGCTGAAAATACACCTTTTCAAGGGTTTCTTCGCCCACGGCAGTCATTTTCAGGTTTTCATGCAAACTTAATGGAGCGGAGGAAGGACCAGGCACAGCACAGCACCATCATCTGGTACTGATTTGTTTAATTTTGACGAATAGCTTTCCTGCCATTTTTTGTTTGCATTTTATTTGTTGTTCATTCGTTGTTAAAAATTTTTTTATTTTTACTCTTTGTCACATTTCTTGCAATTTTCTGCTTTTTTATTTTTTTTATCTAATTTAGACTTTTTATTATGTTTTAATTTTCTCAAGGTTATTTTGATTTAAAATCGAACTTTTCCAACAAGTAAACAATTATTAACGTAAATTGTTGTACATAGAGGCAATTTTAGTCTAAAACGGTGTTTTAGGAAACAATGATTCCAGACCTTTCAAATTAAATTTTTCATTTTTTTTTTCAAAAGAAAGTGGTTTTTTGTTAAAACTTAGTGCTAAATTGTTGTACATAGAGGCAATTTTAGTCTAAAACGGTGTTTTAGGAAACAATGATTCCAGACCTTTCAAATTAAATTTTTCATTTTTTTTTCAAAAGAAAGTGGTTTTTTGTTAAAACTTAGTTATTGATGTATTCTCTTTAAGTAGACAAGAGGAGGGATCATCCACAGCAACATCTTCTATTATTGATGTTTAATTTTGATGAATGGACGATGGACGAGGACGAGCCGCAATCTAACTTCCTATAATTTTTGGTTTCAATGTTTTTTTTGTTGTTCTTACGTAGCTCAAAATTTTTCTATTCTTACTCTTTGTCTTATTTCTTGCCTTCGTTTTTTTTTTTTTTAATTTAATGATTCCAGACTTTTTAATTTCGATTTTTATTTTTTTTTCAAAAATAAGTGTTTTTTCAAGAAACCGCTGAAAAACACCTTTACAAGGGTTTCTTCTCCCATTGCCGCCATTTTCGAGTTTTCATGCAGACTTGATGGAGCGGATGAAGGACAAGGCACCTGTTATTGACGTGTTCCCTTTGGATAAACAAGGGTGAACGGACCATCCTCAGCAACATCTTCTGTTATTGATGTGTTTAATTTTGATGAATAGGACGATGAACGTTATTCCAACTTCATGTCATTTTGTTTACTTTTTTTTGTTGTTTTTTCGTTGTTCATAATTTTCTATTCTTACTCTTTGTCACGTTACCTGCAATTTTTTGCCCTTTTATTTCTTTTTTATTGATCTAAATTAGACTTTTTTATTGTGTTTTCAATCTGTCAAGGTTATTTTGACATCAAATTTTTCAAACGAGTGAATTGCCACGTATAATGATTTATATTGAGACAGAAATTTTTAAATTTCAATTTTTCAATTTTTTTTAAAAGAATATGTTTTTTTGAGGAATACGCTGAAAAACACTTTTCAATGGGTTTCTTCATCCATTGCATAAAAGTTATTTCAGGGTTTTCTTGCAGATTGTTGGAGCATAGAATTAACCAGGCATTCCAACTTCCTGTCTTTTTCTTGTTTAATTTTTTTATCGATCTTTCGTTCTTCATAATTTTCTATTCTTATTCTTTGTCACGTTACCTGTAATGTTTTGCTTTCTTATTCATTCTTTATTTATCTAAATGAGCTTTTTTATTGTGTTTTCATTCTTCTAGGATTATTTTGACCTAAAAAAGTTTTCGAACGAGTAAACAATTGTAACGGAAATTGAATATCATTGAGACAATTTTGGAGTAAAACAGTGTTTTTTAATTTACAATTTCTATTTTTTTTCAAAAGCAAGTGTTTTTGGAAGAAAAATCCTGGAAAAAGGGGTTTTTCTTCCGCATTGCACAAGAAGTTAATTTGTTTAAGTAGAACTATGGACGAGTCGCACTCCAACTTTGATGTAATGTTTTGTTTAAAATTTTTTGATGTTCCTTCGTTGTTCATTATTTTCTATTCTTACTCTTTGTCACGTTTCCTGCAATTTTTTATTCTTCTAATTTTTTTATTCATATATTTAAAAAAGTGAGGTTGATGATGCCCCAGAAAAGTCGAAACGTCGGACTGAAGATTAAATAACACCTTTTTGTAGAGCAGAAAAAGCGCTCATGAAGATGTGTAATTTATTTTTTAATGTTGCTTTAAACAAGTTCAGGAAAAAATAAAAACAATTTTCGTAAATTTCGTTTTTTTTTCGAATATCTTCGAAACTTTTCAAAATTTTGGAAATTTTAAAATGCCATCAGGATCTGCACCCCAGTGCGCAACTTTACCCCAATTTGAACGAATTTGTATCTCTTACGGATTACGAGATTCATTTCATTCATTTTCAAGGTTATTTTGTCCTAAGAACGAACTTTTCCAACGAGCAAACAAATGTAACCTAAATTAATTTCTATTGAGTCAATTCTGACCTAAAACTGTGTTTTTATTTTTCAGAGAACAGTCAAGAATTTTACTCACAAGAATCAGGAAGAAATGTCCTTACAAATGTCTATAAATTTCTCAAAGTCGAACATACGGCCGCTCAGCCTCCTCCTGTTCCGATTTACCATAATTATTTACCCAGAGGTTGAGATGGAAGAAGCAAGCAGAATTCTCCATCAATGAAGGGTTCTACAGGGTGTTCATTAGAAAAAGTCATCTATAAGACTACGGTTTTTAACAAAAAAAAATGACATAATCAAAGTAAATGGACTTTTGTTCGGTTCAGTTTCGAAATAATTGCGTTTTTGGTCCATATGTTATGATTCTTTGAAGTCATAGTCTCTATCTTCTCATGAAGTCTTGATCTTTCTAGTGTCGTCCCATGCATCTTTTACGAGGATTTTTCACTAGAGGTTATTAAATATAAAAATTTGTGTAATCTAGCAAGATGGGGATAAATCAACAGCTTCAGTCTGTTACCAAATCGCCAACTTTTCGATAGTATATTCCGGCCTTTTATAAAGAATACAAAACATAAAAAAATTGACATAAAAAGTTATACATGTGAGAATTTAAATTAATAATTATAGCTGAAAACAATAGTTAAAAAACATAAAAAAATGTTTTAAATAATTCTAAAACGTCGTGAACACGATACAGTTATTTGCTCAATACTATATCTATCAAGTTACTACCCGATATAGTTACTTCATTTTTCTCCATTAAATATATATTTTTCTGCATTAAATATATCATTTTGAACTTAAGTTTTATGTTTCTACAATACGTCATTAAAAAATTATGTAGGCATCTCAATCTAAATCTAAAAAAAAACAAAAAAAAATTATAAGTTAAAGTTAAAGCCATTGACTGCAAAAATGAAGAAATGCGAAGACAGAATTGAAGGACAACCCAGAAAAAATTTTGAGTGGTTAAAGCAAATTGTGTCACGCTTAGTGAGGGTTATCAGAAGATTATGATATTAAAGTGAGAAGAAATAAAAACTATCATATATTACTGTGACAGTTTCCCTCTTCGCTCTTGATGACGTAAACTTATTTTGGCCTTCACTATTACCTAATTGGTAATATAATAAATAAACTTTTAGATTTTAAAAAAGTTTTGTATATGGAATGGATGGGGGTCTATTGGAAGTACATTTTAAAATTATTGTCATTGTATACAGGTGGTCCCAAAAGTAAAAAATTGATTAAAGTTGTATTTTTTTAAATGAGACACCTAGTATAATAATGCATTTTCGGTACCTACGGACAAATGTAAAGGTAGTTTTATTAAGGTTTATGGCATCTAAACCGTACCGTTCTTCAGATATTCGTGATTTTGTGAAAATGCAGCATCAAATTAAATGTTTAAAATCTCAGCACAATAATTTTAAAATGTACTTCCAATAGACCGTCATCCATTCCATTTACAAAACTTTTTTTTAAATCTAAAAGTTTAGCCATAATTTTCCCTGTCTAATAACGTGAATCACCCTGTATATATAATCTAAACAGATTTTTTTTTGATACTTCAATGATTCAGTTAGGAACGATCTTAAACTAATGGACGCCCATGCAAATAGGTTTAGGCCGGATTATTAAAAAAAAAATGTAAGAAAAGGAAGTTGAAAATACGTGAAAATAAAAAAAACTAAACCTGAACAAAACTGACGCGGATAGAGTGAGGGACCAAATTCATAACTACATCCAAACACAGACACATCCCATCTCAATTGAAAAAACCCAACAGCAACTGACACTGGCAATAGAAAAATCTTCACCCCGGACAAGCAGATCCTTTTACCAACACACCTTACCGAAATTCATCCTGAGATTGATTAGGCACAAAAGGGAACTCTACAGACTCTACATACACATACAAGACAATGAACTAAAAAGAAAAATCAACCAACTGAACAGAAACATAAAGACGATGATCGACCAATATCAACAAGATAAATGGCTGAAGGCATGCCAAGAAATCGAAAAAGACCAAGGAAAAACGTATTGGCAAAAAATAAAGAAACTGTCACGCTATAAAAAAAACAACGCCACTGGTATGATTAACGAAAACGGAACAGAACGATGTACAGACAAAGACAAAGCGGACGCGTTTGCCAGACATTTCCAGGGGGCTTTCAGTGCGTCAACAAATCCTAAATTTGATGCAGACAACTGGAATCTTGTAAATAACTGGTACGACAACTACTTTACACAACAATCTGACCACCCATACACACTAATTACAGACACGGAATATGACGAGGCACTGACTAAAATCAAAGATACAGCGCCGGGAAAAGACAAAATAAAGGGTAAAATACTTAGAAACCTAACCCCAGAAACCCACGCGTACATACTTAACCAACTGAACGACTGTATTATAAATAACAATATTCCAAGGACATGGAAAAATGGAATAATAATACCCATTCCAAAAAACGGTTTAGATAACACACTAACACAAAACTATAGACCTATTACATTACTCCCAGTGTTAAGTAAATTATTTGAACACATAATTAAAAAAAGAATTCAAGAACTGATCGGCAAATATATTCCAATATACCAATTTGGATTTAAGACGAAACACTCGACTATCCACCCACTTTTTGTTCTGACTAACAACATACAAACAACACACCTAAACGGTGGAAAAACAGCAAGTCTATTTATGGATATTAACAAGGCCTTTGACAGCGTCTGGCACAGGGGTCTCCTGTACAAACTTCACCAACTTCAAACACCAAAATACTTACTTTATACTATTAAGAACCTACTTGAAAACAGACAACTAGAAGTGCGAATTGATAACACTCTTTCTTTCCCTTTTTCTCCTGAACAAGGACTCCCTCAGGGTTCGCCGCTTTCACCCTTGCTTTATAACGTGTATTGCCATGATATATACAACTATCATCTTCCCGATAGAGACCACCTAGACAAAACAGCTTATATACTACAATACGCAGACGACACAGCCCTCATTGTACACGACAAGACCACTAAAAAGGCAGTTGAAAGACTGCAGACACTAACGAACGACACAATGGCCTGGTTCTACAAATGGAGACTAACACCAAATGCCACAAAAAACCAACTCCTTCTTTCAAACCACCAAATTAAGGCAGACTCCCCAACAATAACAGCAGACGGTCACACAACCGAACCAAAAAACGACATAAAATACTTGGGAGTAACAATCGACAAAAAATTAAAATTTACTAAACACGTACGAAATACTATAGTGGAAATTATTAAAAGGACAAAACACTTTCGATCCCTGACATACAAAAACAAAGGAATTAGCACAAAAACGGCTATAAAAATATACAAATCCATTTGCAGACCACTGTTAGACTATGGACACGTGCTAAGAGCAAATGCGTCAGAGAAAACTAAACAATACACACAAACAACAGAACAAATCGCATTAAGAATGATAACCAAGATAAGACACCCCGAAAACCCGCTGCACAATCCTTCCAACCAACTACTCTACGAACGCACACACATGACAAAAATAAGTGAAAGACTGATACAACTTCAGACTAAATGGAAAAACAACCCACACAATATGACTCTACTGAACCCACTTTGCTTAACAAGACAAAATAGATAGTCCCGCTTCGTTTTCCCTACAACCACCCTAATGGAACATTTCCAAACGTAGAGAGGCCAAGCTCAGAAATGAGTCGCTTTTCTTCCTTTCCCTAAGTTTGTAATATTTGTATATGGAATTAATTTGTGTAATATTATAACATGGGCAGAAAGACCAAATGGTCGATAGCCTATTTCCCTGGAAATAAAGATGTTATATATATATATATACTATACTAACCTGCACTATTTTCTTTTGCTAGGTTATAGAGGTTAATCCTCTATAACAGCAATTTTTGGGCCTTTTTTTTTACACCAGACACAGACTAAGAAGTGCTGTGTCATTCTCTCATATATATATATATATATATATATATATATATGCGTGGAAGGTACCATGTCACGTCCAAAGCGGAGAAACTGTCGACGTTCTCACGTCATATATAACGTTCCCACGTCCGTTTTTGGAAGTGACAACGAAAACGCGTGGAACTCGTCGCTATCGATCAAAGATGCCTCTAGTAGTCACTTAACGAAAATTTCCCTGGAAGTGAGTTCGACCATTTTTTCTCCCCTGTAAACATTTTTAGTTCGACCGTATATGAATGGCGCTGCGATCGCTTTGGGCCTCTCTGTCTGTAGATACTGGGGGTACGAAGTCACGTCTGCTTAAAAGTAGGCGGGATGACTGTGGATGAGGGTTGCTTATTTTTACCTGCTTTCTTAAAAGGGTGTACTTTTGCATTTCTTTAAGGCAGTTTTGTCTATTTTTGGGGAATAATAATTCTGTGTGAAGTGCTTGGGATATATGATGCTCATATGCGATACATCGTTGGAATCAGAAAAATAATCCTGTTTATTGGAAAAACTAAACTCTTAGCTAAATTGTTGTAGAACAAAAAAATTAAAAATTTAATCAAAGTTTTAAATATATTATTTTTCGATATGGTGAAAAGTATCTACTACATACTTTAATTAAAAATTCAGTATTCGAAGATTGTATGACCATTATTTTTTTAAGTTCCTTAAAATCTACTGCTGTAACACGTAAACTATTTATAATTAAATATGTGGTACAAGACGTTTTTACTTTTACGAGGTTACATTTACACTACGTGCATTATGCAACTTATAAAAATTGGCCCAAAATCCTTTTTGGACTAAGTATTGTCAATTATTTTAAGGTGCAAAAGTCTATTATTATTCTTTTAAACTAGTAAATTTGTCCTCTCGTTAAAGTAAAAGAGACATAATAATATGGCGGCAAGTTTCACATATTTATGTTTTCTATTCAAGCCACTGCAAAATGTAGTATATTTTAAAAATGTTATGTTAATTGCAATGCTAATGAGTCTTTAGGTTAGCTCGGCCTGCGATAAATTAACCTTTTCACTTGACGCTGTAACTGAGGAACTCATATTTATTAGTGATTTTATTGCCCTTTTCTTTACAGACTGCTACTCAACAACCCAGAACGGTATTAAGGAGGTTGGGTCTACAGGTTTACCTGTGATCATAACTACTTCTTGGCCCTCGACAACAAAATTAACATTACGTCACTAGTGTCACATTTGCTATAAAAAAGTTTTCTCTATGCAGATTTGGCATCCTTTATGGCCATAGTAAAAAGCATATGCATAAACTTTTTTTGGCTGACTAAATTTCCCTGGAAGTTAAAAACTAAAAAATATAATTAAAAGCTTAAAATGATGTTCATGCACTGTAATATAATAAAATTATTATTGCTCAAAGGCTAAGTTCATTGATGTAGCCCTAGACCAAATTTATTTTTTCAATGAATTTCAATAAATTGAAAAAGAAGGTGCACACCGTTTCACTATATGCACTTCAACAGTTTAAGTTTGATAGGTTTTTAAATGATGAAAAATCCGATATTCAGACTGCGTTTTATCAAGAACAAATGAGTTTAGAAGAATGGTCTTTTTGACAAAAATGACTTTGACAGTAGAAATTCCTAATCAAAATTGGTAAACGAATAACATTAAAAAGCAAAATTTTAAAAACAAAGCTGGCGTTGCTATCCGGTACAACCGGAAGTACTAGAATATTTTAATATTGCTTATAAAAATGGTATCAAATGAATTTTAAATCTATTAGGAAATATTTCTTTACCTTGTACGTACGCCAAGGCGTTATAGTTTTGAGTAAAGTAAGCTCAAGCATTTTACTTACAATTAAAACTTTTTGTTAGGTCGAGCCTGTGTTGCCCAACATTACAAGGCAAGTAAACAACATATCTATAGCACAGGTGTTATACGGTTACTATAGACGAAAATTAAAAACACGATTGCGAATAACAGTGCGAAGTTGGATAACCTTGGCTTAAGTAAGTAATAAATTAGTTCGTTTTCATTAGTTTAAAATGTTTCGATAACTTTAGTTTCATAACACCCCAAACATAGAACGACACAACAATTGATTCAGTTAACTAATTCAATACATATTTTTTTCTTAAATATGCTACTCTCTTTTTGCCTTTTGCAGTTACCTATCGATTTTTTAAGACAGAGTTCTGAAACTCTTTCTTGTTCAGTTAAAGGGACGATATGCCGTAGTACCGTAGATATTTCCTGGTTTCACATCTGTTTCCTATTAGTACAAGTGAGAACCAAAAT
This sequence comes from Taphrorychus bicolor, assembly GCA_951812265.1. Lineage (NCBI taxonomy): Eukaryota > Metazoa > Arthropoda > Insecta > Coleoptera > Curculionidae > Taphrorychus > Taphrorychus bicolor. The sequence continues at coordinate 19,612,698 of OX638298.1, forward strand.
GCACATTCCAATTCCTAGGTTTTTAGGTAAAAGGTTTCGGAGGCAAAGAAGTGCTATTCTTCTTTTAGCTTTTCGTCCGGTTATCAGATTTAGTGAAACGTTATTTTCGGAGTCAATGGCTTTATTACCTAACTTTTCTTCTGGTTTATGTATGGTGTATGTACGGGGTGTTCATTATAAAACTTCATCTAGCAGGCTATGAAATTTTTACAGAAAAGGATGACCAATATAAATGGACTTTTGTTTCTTCATCCTTTTCTTTTGACATTTCACAGCCAACTAGATGAAATTTTATAATGAACACCCCGTATGAATCTGCAATGTTTTGTCGCTCAGAGTTCGATTAAACTAAAGAAAAAAAATTTTAACTTTCTAATTTTATAAAAATGTTTTGTTTAATTATAATAAAATACCACTTTTTTTTACTAGATTCCAGACTTTTTCTACTTCCAGACTTTTTCTACCAGGCTTCAAGTTTGAAAATAATGAACTCTAAGCCAACCGTTTCCAACTTATTGTAGTTTTTCCGGCTAGGTGTCTTGCCTGTTTTTAAGAGAAAAATTAGACATTTTCTAAGATTTTTACTAATTATTAAAGAACACCAATATTCTTAAGTAAATCATGTAAGATTTAGTTATGTGGCAGAAAGGTGTATTCTGGCATGTAATGAATTTCTTTTATTCTGAGGTTTAGAAAAACAACATTATTTTATGTATGGTTGGTTGTTATCTTGGGTTCTGGTCCTTTTGTCTGATTAAAATAAGTTACAGCGGGTGCTTCTAACTTCTTTGTTTAATGACGTTTCGACACAAATTGGTGCCTTCATCAGATTACTACAACACATGGAATACTTAGTTTAAAGATACAATTTTTACAAGAGCAGGAAGGAATGATATAAAGGAATACATGGAAAAAAAAATTATATAAAGATTACTACAAGTACGAAATAAAATGTTGAAACATAAACGTATTGAGGGATGATTAAATTAAAGAATAAAATCGGTAACTCAAAGCAAAAGAGCGTCAAAAGTGAATTTATTTATTATTTTATGTTTGTATGTTGAACATCGTGCGAGTAAATAACTTCACTGCAGATACTGACGAAAGTACTGAAAAAGAAGAACAAGCCAAAAATACTAGAAAAAAAGGGGCTACAAAAAGGGTAATAATATATTCTCTTAATTTTTGAAATTTATCATAAAATTGATTATATCTTGGGTTGGAGTGACAAGGAAGTAGCGGAATTAAAAAATGCGTTTGAAAAGGAGATAAAAAAAGGCTGCTGCCCATAATCAGAAAAAATTAGAGAGTTTATAGGCAAAACAGGCAACAAACGAAGCGACGCTGTTATAAAATCCAAGATCGAGTGCATACTAAAATTGTTCATGAAATGATACCACAACGTAATGATTAATGAATTGACTGAATAAATATTCTGTATCGTATAACTCTCCTTAATATTTTAGTAAACACTAGTGGCAAAGTAGGTCCATTATTTTTCCTATAATATAAAAACCTACTACTCTGGAATAATCTCCAAAAAAAGAGAACATTTTCAGAATGTTTCTAACAATTTACATTTTTTTATTTGAGTATGTTTTAGAGAAGAAGACGTATTCTTAGAGTCAAAAATAAAACGTTTTCTTTTTATAAACATGTGTGCCAAAATGCATACCTTTCGCGTTGTAGCCATCGTCATTGTATTTTGGGCTAGAAAAACCGACTAAGCGTGTCAATGTGTGCCTTTAGTTACGAATCAATTTTTCTGTTTGTAGTCTTTTAATTTTTTAGATGCTCTATTCACTTTTAATTTCAAAAATATTAGAAATCAAGTTTTACGGGGGTGGAGGGAAACGACAGTTTTCGTTTTATTAGACACCAGTTTATGTTTGTATCAAGAATCTTTAAATTTAGAGAGAGAACACAAAAGTAAATTTTATCTCGTATTACATACATTTATCTAAAAATTACATCAAATAATACGTTACATTTTATTACCTATTAATACGTATAGTCCACGACCTGACAGTTAAAATCACACTGACAAGGATGTTTTGAATCTTTGGTTGAGTGGTGGTAGTTGCTATTAGCAGCAAGCAAAAAAATCTTTTTTCGCCGATTGTCAGTTTTAGTGACTAATAACAGGCAGTAGACTACAACTTTTAATGTCTTTGTAAGGTAGTAAAAATTTTAGGGTCGGGTAACATGTAAATCCTTTACATAATGTATGTTCTACAAAGTGATTCTAGTTGACATTAATAAATACAATAATACATTACTGCTTCAACTTCCTTCATAGCCTCGTCTTCGACTCGGCTGTGAATACAGCTGTGGCAGCAAATCTGCAGGCACTGTAAGGCGAAAAGCTACGCCTTGCAAAACAAGTTAAACAATTTTAAAAAATAAAAAAAAAAAACTCAAAAATTGAATGAATTTGAAACTTGTTACCTGTGCTAGATAATCGGAAGTAACAAATGTTTACTGCCTAGACCTTAAAAGTAGTTTACTGCCTGTTATTAGTAATTTTTATTTTACTGGTGCTAGGTAAACGGCAGTAAGAAATTTTTACTGCATAGACATTAAAAGTTGTTGTTTACTGCCTGTTATTAGTCACTAAAATGTAACTTTTTCTGACAATCGGCGAAAAATAACTATTTTCTACAAACACATTAAAAACTCAACATTTAACGCGAATATGAACAATTAAAACAATTTTCCTACAAACGTCCAATAATGACATTTTAAGCTTTTATTAGACAAACGAAAACCTTTTTTGAGGATCAGACTGTGATGAGTTTACTTTACGCGCGTTACCCAGGGCAGCAAGCAAAATTTTTTTTTCTTCACTTTGACTTGAATTTTCAGGTTGTGAAGTAGGTACGTATTATGAGAAAATAAAATGCATCGTATTATTTAATATTGTTTGTAGCAAAAATGTTGTATGTTTTACGAGCAAAAACTAATATTTTTGCTCTCGAGTGCTTGCCGCTCGACGCGAAGCGGATAAACTTCCCTCTCCGAGCAAAAAAGTCGTACTTTTCGCTCTTAATACATAAATAACTAGTATGTATTCGTGTTAAAAGTGTTTTACGGAACTCATGCAAATTGCAGAGCTCGCTAGGCTCGTCCTGCAAATTTTCGCATTTGCTGCCCTGGTAAAAGTAAACCCTTCAAAAACCGTCAAGTTTTCATTTGTCTAATCAAAGCATAAAATGTATCACCACTGGACATGCATAGATAGAGTAAATTGACCAACATTTTTAAGGGGACTTTTACAAGTTCAAGTAAAACTTCAGATTGAAGATAAAACACCAGACTTGACGTACATTCCATTATTTACTTGACAGATAAACAATACAATGTAGGTCATAGCTGGAGTTTCATCTTCAATCTGAAGTTTTACTTGCACTTGTAAAAGTCGCCCTTAGTGGTATAAGGAAAAACCATTTTCAAGAAAATCGTGGCCAACAAAAAGGAAATATTATCCAAATATTAGATTAAAAAAAAACTTACTAGACTGCAATTTCATTTTTTGTTTTGGTTTATTTTCTTTTTAGATTTTTTTTATTTATTTTTACATTTATTTATTAATGCGCCTCACTTTAGTGGCGCATATTGGTTCTAAATTACAGTTACCTTCTCAAATGAAATAATTTTTACCTTTAACATACAAAGCTACGAAACTCAGAATTTGTTTCGGTTACAAAGTATTTATTTGCATACCCATGGTGATATGAGATATCTTTTGCACCGCCCACTCCTATCGGTTACATTCTGTCCAAAATTTAAATCGATAGAAGAACTTAAACAAAAATTAATCATCTCAATACTTATCTAATGCCTCCGAATAAAAAACGAGAAACTGACCAATTAGCCTAACCCAAATCCATACCGCGTGCTTCTTTGATGGTTTCGAAAAATCCTAATGCCATGTTATTTGTCAACGTCGGATGATCCAATAGGTAGGTACTTATAATATTCTTAACTGAAATCTTCACCAAATGCATCAATAATCGCTCTTCCCATGCCTTTTAAAATTTAAAGGGACCAGATGTAGAAATTTGGGGCGAACCCTAAAAGCTAAGAAATTTCCGTTAGGAGACAAAAGAGCCAATTCAGCTACTTGTTTGTGTTACAAGTGCATCAGGTAGAAAAAACCGAAATAAACCCTCCATAAAAATTTAAAAGCTGTTTGGCGAATTTCGTCTTTAACGACGGAAGTTATCTAATCGAATAAACCTTAAAATTAAATATGTCAAAATTTGGTTAATCAATATTCATATAGGTACAATTTCGAATTTGTACTTAATATATTATTCTTATTTTGACAGATGAACACAATTTGTTGTCATGGCTTATAAAAATCTTACAACACTGAACAAAACCATCTATTCTTTTAAAAAATTGGTTGACAAAAATTATCTTAATACTTATTTAAAATATGTATGGTGAATGAAGAAAGAGAAATATGAATTTTATAACTCCATAAACTAGTCTTTCGTCTTCGTAGCCAACTAAATATCGAAATACTTTATTCTGTTATATAGCCCCTTATATTAAATTAACTCACTTTTCAGTTGACTAGAGAACAATTAATAAGTTGTAACCAGTGACTTTGAATTAGTATAGGCAAAGGCAGGGCGATACCACTCGTTGTAAATGTAGCAAGGACGTTTGCCCTATCTCTTTCATCTTCACAAACTCCCATATATATTTGTCATTGTGACACCGGGCCAATCAACGACATCAACGATGGCATAAGAAAGCATTATAAGCCAAGTGTATGTCCGTGCTTGGCTCGTTGTTTTAATTGCACGAAAGGGTGTCACAAGAGAGATAAACCTTATCGGATACCCTAATGTAGAAAGATGATCAGAAAAAAGAATGTTGGAGATCTTGGAAACATCGTGTATTTCGGCGACGTATCGCTATGTTAAAGAAAAGTAGATTCAAAAGAGAGAATTAAAAGGTCTCATGTATCATTTGTCACTCTGTTATCAGTGTCTTAAATTAAATGGGTAATTATGAAAACAAACTAAAAAAGATGATGAAATTTTATTCTTGCTACTTTTTAAGCTAATCGTTTCCAGCGTTTCCAGGTATACTATTGATCTTTTAACTCCAATAAAACTCTATAGTACCCTTGGCAATAAAAACCTGAAAATTTGCTAGGCATAGGCAAATCAGATTCGGACTAGAAACGTATTGAATTGAATAAAAATAGTTGCATTGCCATCATATACTATTCTCGACACCATAAACAACTAAGGGTTCTTAGAGAATACATTATGGATTTATTAGGGACAAATAATCTGTGGCCAGAGGAATCACAGAGCATTTGTGGTGTATCCCGAGAAATACTATAACGTTTTTTCTTTAGAAATATTAAATAGGACTTAATAAAAATATTTTATTTGTTGAAAATACAATTTACAATACAATTTTATAAGAATATTTCATACTGTTTAGAATAAATCAGTAAATTTGTCTTGTTTTAACTTTTTGAACTGTCAAACTAGAAATCTTCTGTACTTCCGTAACGGTGCTTCCAAAAACATTCGTTTATTAGAACTTTCTATTTTACAATAATGCCAGCAATCACCTCCTGAAGTTCAGATTATTTAAGAATCCCCCTGTGTAAGTACATACATAATAACAACATATTAACTTTTTAGTGCGCTAAAGTCATCTGCGTCTACTTAAGTTAAACCTTTTTTTTAATATCTGCCGTTAAAATGTAAATCAAAGCGAACATCTTGCGTACCTGGCTTATATAAACCGTCCCTTAAAGGTTCGTTCCGGGTACGATGTGACTTCCAGAAATTTGGAAGTGATAGCGCCCTACGGGTTTCTAGGACAACATCATATATGACGGATGTGCCTTCGTACCCACCACGTATCATATATGAAAATTTAAAAATTCAAAAATTGTTTCCCCTCTTTTGAGTTTCGGTTTCTTTAGATCCCCCTCAACAGGAATCTGCTCTTATATATGCAATATATAACTTAGAAACACTGGACGTGAGGTCGCCTCTTGAACGTATCGGACGTGACAACTTAACAGGCATCAATATATATATATATATATATATATATATATATATATATATATATAAAAAAAACACAACAATCGAAATTATAAATTATACATTTGCCATTCTAGCTTCGGAAGAAGTAAAAAAAAGCTGTTTAAAAAGCAGGTTATTTCAAAACAAAAAGGCGACGTTTAAAACGTACAAAATTTACTACCATCGAGGAAGAAGAAAAAGCACTAGACACTTCGGTACCTATAGAAGAAACACAAAAAGTCATTCCTGTGTACAAGATGGAAGAACTTTCTAGGCAAATTAAAGAGACGCTGATAATTGAAAAGAGTATTCTAAAAAAGAAAGTTACCAAAACTCGCAAGAAATTCAAAAAAAGATGGCGACAAGCAACCGACAACTAAAAGTGTAACTAAAGAAAAAGACGGTCAAAAACCTGTGGCTACTGTAACTCCAGAAGAAGTAGTTGCCCCTTTACAATTCAAGCCCTATTATGGAGGTTCTACTGTTGAAGAATTTAGTGTAGAATTAAAAAAAAACAATCACAATTGAACAAGAGATAGCTAAGAAAACGGTGGTTAAAAAAATCAAGACTAAGAAATAAAAAGGAGACAAACAGGAAAGCACAGAAATCACAACAATGAAAGAAGATGGTGAGAAACCTAAAGCAGAGACTCCGGAAGAACTTGCAGCCAAGATTGTTGAAGAACTCTCTGAAGAAGCGGAGCACACCACTGTGATAGAAGAATGTAAGCCCGAAAAGAAGGACGATAAGGAAATATGTATGAAAAAGAAGAAGGGAAAAAAAAGAAGAAACAAACGGAAGCTGTAACTCTTGAGGAAGAAGGTCAACAGTCCAAAATTACTATGTCTCTTATTGTCGAAACAGTTACTGAAGTAGAAGGTACAATTATCTTGAAGGTGAGCGAAGAGAAACCGAAGAAACGCAAGATTAAGACAAAAGTTATTGGCTAAGAAAAAATGAAACATCTGCCCAACTGCCAGAGAAACCACAAAAAAGCAGAAGATCAAGAATTTGCACTTTAACTTAAAGAATTTGCAAACTCCGCCTAGAGGGAATACGAGACCCGACTGCACCGCACAAATGCACCGGGCCAATGACTCCTTTCTAGCTGGTCATAATCCCAGTAAAGGAGAAGTGAAAATACGCATTCTTTGAGGGAAACCGTCGTCCGTCTTTTTGAAAAGCGAAGGTCATTAAGGCAGGGACCCGGATTGACGGGGTCAGTTAGTACCGACGTAACAAGCTCAAATAGGATCCGTGTAAGGGGCTGCCCTTTCAACCCGCGTAAAATCTCGACAAAGGTGCCAGTTGGCGACTGGTTAGAACCCTGCTGCGTCTGACGGGGGGATACAAGCGCGGCTGCTGACCCGTCAAGAAAGAGACAATCTCGGCCATTCTGTTACTTGCTCGGAGGGGGGCGGAGGTCGGGGAACTGCCCAGAGACTCACACACACGTGACACAGCGGTAGAATTTAAGGTGATTCAACAAAATGTTAATCTTCTATACGACATCGAGCAACTTCCTCCAACGGAGAAAATGGCTGAAAAGGTAAAAAATTGGAGAGGGTATGAGGACATTTCGATGTCCGACCACTAGATGATAAGATTTGAAAGCGAGTCAGACTGGACAGATACACCGCCGAAAAGGAATCCGAGAACCACAGACTGGGTAAAGTTCAAAGAGCTTTTAACTCAGGCCATGAATTGCAACAAGCAGCAGGTGCTCTCTACAGAGGAAATAGAGAGGTAGAAAGACTCAACAGGTCAATTGGCCACTCCTACGAAGAGTCGTGCCCACGTGCGAAACAGGGTACTCGTAGAGGTCCGTGGTGGAATGGCATGCTGGAGCGTCTTAAGCTAGAAGCCAGAAGGGCCTGCCACCGAGCTTCCCAAAGAGGTGCGCAAGAGTGGGATGAATACAGCGAAGTCCGCAGAGAGTTCGAAAACTAGTTAAGGTGAAGTAAAAAAAAGCGAGCTGGCGGAAATTCTGCGGAGAGATGGAGTTCCTCCCGGAATCGGCCAAGCTTGCCAAATTGCTGAGCGCAGTAAGAGGAAATCAACTAGATACATTAAAGAAACAGGACGGTGCTTGGACAGGAGACCAGGAAGAAGCCCTAGAGATTCTCTTGGATACCTACTTCTCCTGAGAAAATGGCGAGCCGCTCCTCAGGAGAGAGGTCCAGTTCAGGAAGATTGGACACTTGCAAAGAAAGTAGTGACCAACGAAGCCATTAGATGGGCGATGGGCGAATTCAGTCAATTTAAGGAAGCGGGACTAGGCGGTGTAATCTCAGCAATGCTGCAAGAGAGACTGGAAAATGTGCTTCCGTCACTGAGCCAGAGTGTTCACGGCGAGTGTGGCTCTGGGATATGTCCATCAGGCGTGGAGAAACACGAAAGCGGCCTTCATACCAAAAGCTGGGAAAGGTGACTCCAAAGTCTCCAAATCGTTCAGACTCATAGGTTTGACTCCCTTTCTAATGAAAACATTAGAAAAGATAATCGATAGGTACATCACTATGGAAATTTTGGGAAGACAACCCATAAACAAAGATCAACGCGCCACAGCAAGGGGAAGTCGACCGACACGGCCCTCCACTGTGTAGTGCATAAAATAGAGAATGTATACTCGAATAAGGAAGTACTGTTGGTGCTCTTTTTTGACATTGAGGGAGCATTCAGACAAAGCCAGAACAAATAATATAGGCAAGGGTCCGGGGAACCCCAACATAGTTGGTAAGCTGGGTCAGATCGGCACTCCGCAACCGTAGGGTTACGACTTCTCTGGGAGATCACCGGAGAGAAATCGAGGTCGAGGGCGGATGTCCACAAGGCAACTGCTTATCACCTCGTCTATGGTGTCGCTTAATGGATAGTCTTTTGGAGAAGCTACAAGCCGAGGATTCAGTGCGCAAGCGTATGCGGACGACGGACTGGTGATGATACCAGGAAAGTTCTTTAGCGGCGTTTGTGACGGAATGCACAGGACATGTAGAATAATAGAACAATGTTGAACAGAGACGGGACTGTCAGCAATACAGAGATTGTGCTCTACACCAAAAAAGGAAAACTACAGAAATCCGCTCACAGACGCTTTACGGTGAACTTCTGCTACTATAGCCTGAGGCTAAGTAGCTGGGGATGAGCATCGATAGCGGGCTGACCTTGAAAAGTCACGTGGAAGAGGCATACAATAAGGCAACAGCACTGACATGGCAACTACGTAGGGCAGTGGGCGGGAAGTGAGGCCTAAAGCCACGCGTTCTGCACTGGCACTACACTGCGGCAATCAGACCGAGGATAACCTAAGGGGCCGTGGTTTGGTGGCCAGCGGTGGACAAGGCATTTGCTGAGGTTGGCCAGACTGCAGATAACAGTCTGCCTCGCCATAACGGGTGTATTCAGAACAGCACCGGGAGCAGCCTTCAATGCCGCCTTATTGGGTCTGCTAGAGCTTTCAATCTGGGTCAAGAGGGAGGCGATGGCGTCCTGCAAAAGGATGGATTGCTGCGGCCAGTGGAAGAATACAGCTCTAGGAAGTGGTCACACGCAGATCGCCAGCCTAATTCAGCGGGACATCCCGATTGACCTGTCGCAGGAGTGGCGCCCGCGCCATCTACTGAGACTGAAACAGCCATTTGGGATAAACATCCCAACAAGGGACGAATTCAAGAAAGAGCTGTTTCAGCAACATTCTGAGAATAATCAGGTATGGTATACAGACGGATCAAGAATGGCTAATGCACAGTCGTCAGGAGCCAGAATATACAAAGCTGGCCATGTTGAGGGTGAGGGCTTCGCCCTGAGAAGCCACACGACGGTTTTCCAGGCGGAGGTGCTTGCAATACTCGAGGTGGCCACACGAACAGAAGTCAGACAATGGCAAAAACAAAAAGGGTAACTCTGGGATGGGTTCCTGAACATATCGGCATCAAGGGGAACGAGCGTGCCGACGAATCGGCCAAGCGTGATTCCCAGACATGCTTATTGAACCAGAGCCATGTCTAGGAGTAAGTAAAAGGTACGTCTGTCACACTCTGAATGAGTGGGCATGGGAAAGTCCAAGGACAAACTGGACACAGTCAGATTAGTAGACCGCCGAATGAAGTCAACAAACACAGAAAGGAATATGTAGGCAGAACAAGGAAATTTACCTTAACCCGGATAGATCCAAGGCCTCGGGGCTTCTTGGGAGAAGCCGCCAGTACCTGAGAGACCTTATAGGAATCCTTACTCGACACTGCAGACTAAACAGGCACATGAACCCCCTGAATGGCAGCGGAGGAATCGTCATACCACATTCTTGGAGTGTGCCATAGGTAGGCGCGACTGCGCCATAGGACACTTGGAGCCGCTTTTCTTCATCGAGGGGACCTTCCCACTCTGATACTCTCCTTCATTAGAGGGACGACTCGACTCGTGGAGGGAATGAGGGCCCTGGTGGAGTAGGGATGAGTTAACCGGGAGACTATGAAAAGGGTCTCTAAGACCTAGTCGCAAGGCATCGCCCCCCCCCCCCACCATTATTTATTACTACTAGTAAAGAATTTGCATTGCCAGAGATAATTACCGCCTCAAACCGATTACTAGAGTAGAAAAACCGTAAGAGAATGAAAACCTTTAGAAAGTACTGCTCAAGCTGGTGGACTAGCTCACTTAACAAGAAAAAGGTGGTTGAAAAGAAAGAGAAATTGCAGAAAAGGAGGTATGAAGAAATAGACTTACTAGAAATCTTTGATGCTAAAAAATACGATTTTAAAGCAAAACCTAAAGAAAAGGAATGAGTTCAAGAGATGCCAGATATGCTAACCTGAGATTAGTTCTTGAAAACAAATTTATTTACATCCTTGACTTTCTATTGATAAACCAGCTAATTTTAAAGAAAAAGAAATGGCCGCCCGTGTTTCTTGCACTCCTTTGCCTATAAGTAGGTTCACCCCTGGATTCCGTCCAGTTTTATTTCAACGTGACAACTGTGTATCATTTTGGAGTGTTTTTTTCAATAAGGTGACATTTATTTGACACACGAGTCTGCAGATCTGCATAAATTGCTACTTCTTTGGGCAGCTCATAAAGGAAATTAACAACAAACTGTTAAATCAGTTATTACCATAATAAGTAATGTCCGAGTTCGAAGATGGTCATACCCTCAAGGCAAACAGAGATTTAGAAGTGCTGATAAAAAAAATTTGTTGTACAAAAATATTTTTATTAATAGCAACAATTAATTCAAAACTACCGAAAAGCACTTCATAAAGAACCATATTTTGTAATAATTTAGCTCATGGTTCATTACCATTATCGATGATTTTTTTTCCAGCAGTAACGCGATGGAAAAGTACCAGCCATCTAAAAACAATTAAATACTAAAACTTGTTTTGTTATTAGAACTACATAAGCACATAATGCGAAGTGGTAGGTAATTATAATATAAGTGTGAGGTAGTCAGATATGGAAAAATATATGACTTAAATATACAGAGTTGGTGGATTAATAAGTCACAAACACTACTTAACAGATAGATAATGATTATTTTTCGACATATTATGTAGGTACCTATCTATAGGTTTAATATTGTGCAGTGAAGCAAGGGTACCTATTATTCACTAATAATAATTGTTTTTAGAAGACAATGCAAAAAGATACTACCACCTAGAAAATGTACCAGTTAATACCAAAATAATTTTTTTCTATTTTTGAATATTATAAGCCCTTCATATATGTATGAAAGCTTTCAATTCAGTGCCACTGAATTCCAATTCAGACAACTTAACTAGAACTTAGAACTTAAGAAAGCGAGACCAACACCAACACATACACTCATAATAATACAAAAGGTTAACAAACTGCATATAAATCGAGCAAAACCTAACCTTAAAATTCCATGTTTCGCAGTGTCAACATCAGGCACGAAACGACAAAAGTACTCAGAATTCCGCCGTACTAGAACCACCTATACACGCCGAAAGCACTCGGTCTATATTGGTTGATTGTTGTTGTTCTACGAAGAAGACTGGGCAAAATTAAAGAAGAAAAAGAAAGCGAGGGCCACGCGATTAGTAAACTAGATATCCCAAATAAATGAAATGTGGAACGCTAAGGTAGTACCGAATTCCATTTTGGTACTAAAGTATTTTTATTGCTTCGAGTGGTTTGCGCATGTCGCCACCGATGGCTGGAAATTAAAAATAGATAGTTTTTTAATAGTTTAGGCTGTTGTTTGTTGCTTTATTAGGTATAAGAAAAACTTATTTACCCAATTTAATTTATTCTGACACACTCACACACTAAGGAAGATTTGATGGTGTTACCGATACCGGTTCTCGTGGCTGTGTAGGTATGTATAATCGACAAATACTGCGGATAAACTAACTAATGAAGCATAATATGCGATGGTTTAAATATTTAACCAAGCATTTACCGAAGCTCAGCAGTTAGTTGTTGTTACTAGTTTTAGCGCCTATCTGTTTCCGCTTAATTGGATATTTCATCTAAAAATAGGAAAAATTAGAACCTGAGCTGATTAAGCTGCGATTTTGTAGCAATTTCAAGCTCACTCTGCCATCTGTTTGTCAACGACTAAAATTCAAGCCGCAGGCCTGCAGGAATATTGCAGAAGCCTGCTCGAGGAGAGGATAGACGTCAAAGAATCAATGAGCAGGAGCAGAAACGTACACAATGTTGCCAGATTAGTTGATTTCGCTTCACCACAAGAAAAAAATTATTATTCTTTTTTGTTTATTTGAAAGATAATTCGATAAACGAAACTTACCCAATTAGTTGGGTTATTTTCCTTGAAAACAAAAAGTATATTGGATCAGGGACAACCTGTAGACACCAAATTTGCTTCTTTCCTCTTTCGAATTCAAAAAAAGATTAGTTGCGCTTTCCACTACGGCCACGAGAGGACGCTAAAACTGTTTGAAGAAGAATGGAAAACATGGAATGATATACAGGGTGTCCCGTAATTAGGTTGCATAATTTTACGTCTAAAAATAAGGCAAAAAGTTCATATAAATAAGCATAAGCCCGCAAATGGTTCGTTTGGGTTTGGATGGATTATGGATTCAAATCATTGGATTTAACGCACGATTTAAATCAGATAACTTTTAATTAAATTTTATTAGATTAAAATTAACATTTTTAGACTTGGTAGACTGAATACTGACTATTTGTATAAATAAAATATAATCAAAAAAATAAAAAATATAATAATAAATGATTTTATCTCTACGAGCATTTGTGAGGTACATATTACACTTTAACAACACTTACACAAAAACGTTTTTTTTATAATAAAACTACAATGAAAGCCTTTTTCAAAGAAATCGTAAATACCGAGTTAGGTACCTATTTGAACTACATATATTTGCTTCTTTTCATGTTGAAAATCTGTGAAAAATGACTCAAAGCGTGAAACAACGCCAATTTAGAGTATTTAGAAAGGCGTAGGTAAGATTTAAGGTCAAAATCGGTTATAAATGACTGAAAGCAATAAAAATTCTAGCGTTTTTTGAAAGATTCGAGGTAGGATTGCAGCCAAAATTGGTTACAAATGTCTTAAAACGACTGAAAGCGCAACTTGAAATTTTTGGAAAAATGCAGGTTAGGATTAGAGCCAAAATCGGTGAAAAATAACTCAAAGTGTGTTGGAGTTTTTGGAATAATTCAGATTATGGTTAATGACAAAGTAGTAAAAAAGTCCCTCACATTTTTAAAAAATGATTTTTTTAAGCTTTTGGAAAATTCAATTTTAGGTCAAAATCAGGCAAAACTGATTCAAACATTCTATTTTTTCTTTTAAATTAATTTTTAGACTAATAAGAACAATTTTACTAAAAACGCTTGAAAATCAAAAATTGCTATTGTTCAAGAGAATCAAGTCAGGATTAGAACCAAAATCCAGAGAAAAATTGCCCAAATAGACGATTTGGGAAGGAAAACTACAAATTTAGCAGAAAAAAATATGATGTCTAAACCCCGCTGCAATCATCTTAAAATTTTTAAAAATTTGCTGAAAAGAGATTCCTTTCGGATCATTCTGTTAATAAGCATCAATTCTTGTCTCTATATAAAAAAATATCGAAAAGTCAGGAATTTTTATTAATTAATTAATTAATCAGGTATTAATCGTGAAAACACACAGTTTTGTTAGTGGTCGAAATTTTTAGCTTTTTCGCAGGAAACTCTAGTTTAAAATATGCAAAAAGGCAATATTTACTAATTGGAATTTGAAAACTTATCTGCTTTCAATATTTCCAAAAATATTGCAGCTGTTAAGAAAAAAACAAACAGAAACAACTACAGCGAGGGCTAATACCCCTACATACCGGTATTGAATTACACTGTTTGTTTCAAAGCTCATTTTATAAAGCAAAAAATATTAAAATGTATTAATAAAGTAATAAAAAATCAATGCTAAAAAGCCAAAAAATATTAAGCTTTTTGCAAATAATATAGAACCACAGTTTAATTAAGATATGCGAAAAATGGACATGTATAATTACAATTTGGAAATTTGAAAACTTGATAAATAAATAATAATAAACTAACATATTTCGCAGAAAATAAATTTCTTTCAACTTTCACACAGTTTTGTGTCAAAATTGTTGTAGTGGTACTCAGTTTACATTGATATTGTTTACCCATTCAAAGCGTTAAATTTTAGGTAAAAAAAAACCTCGAAAGAGTAAAAACATGATTAAAAGTATAATTTAGATTTAGATTTAAAATAACAAAAAACTACATTAAAAATTTTAAAAAAACACCATAGTGTGATGAGTTAACAAACATAGAAGAAATTAAGAGTCCAGAAACGGTAGGTAAAAATAAAAACAAAATTAACAAAACATCTTTAATTAAAAATTATATCAAAACTAAGGGTTTACACTACAAAAGGTAAATAAATGTGAAAAATCTTAAAAATAATAAAAGATATGGCCCAATAAAAGGTCCAATTTAGATCGATAGAATAAAAAGATATATAAGAATAAAAACTGGAACAAAACATGACAAAGAATAAGCATATTAAGCCATGAACAATATAAGAACAATAAAAAATACAACTTTGAAATAAAAACAATGAAAGGAAAAAATATGGAATAGGCAGAAAATATAAACAAAAATATGTTCAAAAGAAAAAGATAGTTAGAAGCACAAATTTAAAATATTTCTATTATTCTATTTCTATTTCTTCAATAAAAGTCGACTTTTAATTCGTGTTTTAAAAAGTTTTTGGAAAAAAACCCTATAAAGAACTTAAAATGTAATGAAATATTCATCATTAAAAACCTCAGCCAAAATTGTCTCATTACCAAAAAAAAATAGAAATATTAAAAGTTGAACGAAACGTAACAAAGAATTATTGTAGAAAATGAAAAATTCAAAAACAATTTGAAGACAAGACGGAAATAATTACTGCGTAAGAGGAAGCCTAATGACCTCAAACAACAAATTTTAAAAAATTATAATTTTTAGCCAAAATCTAGTTGAAAATTTAAAACTTTGCTAAAAAATGTGCTTTTCGAAACAAAATTTTATCAATAAAAACCCATTTTTAGCTCGATGGAGAAGGTTTATTTCAAGCCAAAACTGAAAACTCTAAAAATTAGGTGTGATTAGTGAAAAGGAAATCACCGTTTTGGGCCAAAGTTGTCTCCTCAGTGCGAATCAATTTACATTACAATTTTTTCACTCGTTGGAAAAGCTCAATTGCGTGTCAGAATTAATTTGAAAGGATAAAAACCCAATAAAAAAGTCCAATTTATCGGCTGATCGAAAAGAAGATATAAAAAAAAATTTAACAACAAAACATTACGAAGAATAAGTATAAATAAATAAATAAATAAATATTAATATTAAAAAACATAAAAAAATAAGAACTTTAAATAAAAGCAATGAAAGAAAAACGAATAAGAGGTAGCTAGTTAGAAACACAAATTTAAAATATTTCCAGAGATCGTGTAAAAACTTTAAAAAAGTTTTCGCACCAAAACATTCTCAATAAAATTCGATTTTTCACTGGTGTTTAATTTTTTTTCGGGCCAAAACCGTAAGAAAAACTTAAAATATCAGAAATTATTAATCATTAAAGTTGAACGAAACGTGACAAAGAATAATTGTGACAAAGAAAATGAAAAATAAAAAAACAATGAGAAGAATCTTGAAAAAAAAGGAAACAATTGACAATGAAGCGAATACAGAAATAGTTACTGTATAAAGGGAAGCTCAACAAAAACCAAACAACAAATTTTTAAAATTTCTTATTTTGAGCCAAAATTGCCTACACAATTTAAAAACCCTGCGGACAAAAATCAATTTTTTTTCTTGCTGGAGAAGTTTTATTTCGGGCCAAAACTGGATAAAAACTTAAAACATTATGTATCATTAATTAAAAAAAACACAGTTTTTGGTCTAAAATTGTCTCAATGCAAATCAAGTTACATTACAATGGTTCACTCGTTGGAAAACCTTAATTTCGGGAGCAGAATTACCTTGAAAAGGATAAAAAACTTAATAAAAAGTCCAATTTAAATCCAGTCCAAGTAATAAGGAAAAAACTTGAAAAAAAAGAGGGCAAAAAAACGAATCTGGAAATAGCTACTGTAAAACCACAAACAAATTTTTAAAAAATTAAATTTTTGGCCACAATCGCCTAAAAGATTTAAAAACTTTGAAAGAAACTCTATTTTGACTTCGTTCAACTGGACGGTCGTGTTTATAGTCAGCTCTGCAATTTTCCGCAAGTTTTGAGACAAATACTACTCATAAATTCGCGATTTTCGCAATGTATGTAACTCTGAATGAGTGCTATCGAACTGGACACACGTTGAATGTTAAAAGTGAACCAATTAGTGACAAACTTGAAATTAGTTGCGAACAATAGTGAATAAACAACCTTATCTATATGATAATAAACAGTGTCTCGGGTTTTCGCATATAGAAGCTAAACGAGTTTGTAGGATGGGAGTTGACACGCCGGAAGGCGATACTGGTGGGACTGAAAAGGACTCTGCAGAGATCGTCAATAACTGCTTTAAATGTAAGTTAGTTTTTGAGGATATAAAAAGCGTAATCCAGTGCATGTTGTGCAAGGATTATTTCCATGGAAAATGTAGAATTTCGAATCGAAAGAACACATGGAAGTGCAAGCAATGCGGGGATACTAGTGGAGATAATAGGGTTGATGCTGGGTCTTCAAGGTCAAGGAAGAGGAGTCGAGTGGACGATTTCATTGACCAAAGTTTGCTTGAAGACATGAACCAGACTTTGGTATCATTACTGAAAACAACAAACGAGCTGAACCAGAAAGTAGATCATCTGTTGGAGGAAAACAAATCTCTTAAGATGGAAATAGCACAGCTGAAAGGAACGCAATTATCAAGCACTGCCGCTACCTCCTCAGGGCAGACGTATGCATCAATAACTGCAACAAAGACTAATAACAATAAGGTGTTAGTGGTAAAACAAAAGTGCCAAAAGAAGGATGTAAGACAAGTTAAAAGGGATTTACAAGAAAAGGTTAACCCAGAAGAACTCGGTATTGGAGTTTCAATGGGGCGCGCGACAAGAGATGGAGGACTCATACTTAGCTGTGGAAATGAAAAAGAAATAACAACTGTACAATCCGAAATTCAAAGTAAGCTTGGAGAAAATTATGAAGTTGGGCGACCTAAGATTCGGGACCATCGAATTAAAGCAGTGGGGGTAGATGGGAGCGAACATAAGATTCCAGATCAGGATATTGTTGACCGAGTGATCAGGCAGAATGACTTGGTAGTAAGTGACTCGGACTTTAAGCTGAAAATACTTAGAAGAACAAACATTGCAAATGGTAGATTCAGCATAATCTTCGAAACCGACTCTAACACTCATAACTTGTTTGTAAACAATCAAAGGATGAACCTGGGCTGGAGTAGGTGCAATGTTTATAGTGAGTACGGTATAGTAAGGTGCTATAATTGCAATAAATACGGTCATATTCAAACGGACTGCAAAGACAAAATTACATGCGCTAAATGTTCTGGTGATCACGATGCGAAAAACTGCAAAAATGACTCGACGAAATGTATCAATTGCGTTGTGGCAAATGAAAAATATAATATGAGCTTACGCACCGACCATACTATGTGGGATAAAGTAAATTGTGAGACATAAAAGCGTATTGAAAATATAAGAAGAAATAAATTTTTGCAATAGCAATTAAACTTACATTTAGAGTTGAGTTCGTGCTTTGTATATTTTAACTGTCAGGGTTTTTTGAATAATAAGGATCACATAATGGTATTGGTCAATGAATGGAGACCTAAATTAGTGTTTTTGTCAGAAACTCATGTGTCTGCCGATGTGGAGCCGTCCGAATTGAGCATTGACGGTTATAGACTGGAGCAGTGCTTTACTGACAATAAGAGAACTGGGGGGGTTTTGGCTCTGATTAGGAACGACATTAAGTATAGGGTGAGAACAGTCCAATGTGTTGAAAATTATGTATGGTTGTTGTCTATTGAACTGTCTGTATCTAAGTTAAAATATCTGTTTACAGTGTTGTATCACCCACCTCAGACCGAAAATGCTCGATTTGTTGAATTTTTTAAGGGATATCTTGATAGTGCAGGTGAGTTTGGGGGTGTTAATGTAATCATGGGGGATTTCAACTTCGACTTGTCTAAACCTTCATTTTATGGTGAAAAAATAGTATCTGACTCGCGAATGAATGGATTCTCCCAGGTGGTTGATACTCCCACGCGAATCACCGACAGGAGCGAAACACTAGAGATGGCTGCATCCAGCAGTATGCGCACGGGGCAGTATTTGCAACGTTGCCACATATAAAATGCAAAATTCGTTGAATCAAAAATTTCTGCGGCTCATAGGGTATATTCGTAATAATCGTATATAAATAATAAAGCTTCGTTAATTTATCAATTGTTTTAATTGATAAGTGATGTAAGAAAAAAAATAGCCATTACATTAATTTATATACTTTTATGTGATTTTGTCAATTTTCGAGAATTAACGTAGATATCTACTGAACCAGGTGTAACTTTGCTCCCCAACAAGCAAAACAAGTTATGTAGTTATGGATTGGTCGTTGTCTTAAGGCCCAACCCATTCCTAACGTCTATGTAAGGGAATTATTTGCTGCAAATGAAGTAATTACCTAAGTGATACCACACTTTAAAGAATATGTTATATTCCTTAAACTGTGGTAATACTCTACCCATGAATCTATGCTTCATCATTATAGACATTTTAGGATACCTATATAATCTATATTGCATTTTCATGTTTCCTTTCATGTGGTTAAAATCATCAGTTAGAAGTTCTAAATGCGTTTCTTCGGCCATAGAATTAATAATAGAATAAAATGAATAGAGGATAAATCGTTATAATTATTCTTTATCTACTTTGGTTTTTGTTATGCCCTTTGCGCGTGGTTGATTAAAGATAGAAATATCACATCGGCAACCTTGCACTGGAGGCGGTCCTTAAATTTACTATGATAGTAAAGATACGATGTTGACGAAATTTTAAGGTTAGTTTGTTTTTGTTATTATTTTTGCCAGATTTTGTACCATATTGTGTCTATTCTTTTATGAATATTGGAACAAAAAAGTAGAATTCTTTTCAACCAATTAAGAAAATAGACGCAGGTTTCCAGCTAGTATAGTGCCATGTCTATTTAGTTTAATTCTCGATCAGTCTTGCGGCTTGCCATTCTTCATCAGTCCTGATGATTTTGTTCATGCACACTTTACTTAGCTTACCCCTATTTGCACTAAACAAATTTAGGTAAACCTAAAGTTAAGGATCCCTAAGCCATAGCTATTAGCATGAGGAAGCATGGTAGTAAGGAAAGCCTTAACTAGGTGTACTTGAAAATTGAGTGGTGCAAGTGGCGGTTAATTTCATCATATATAAGTGAATTAAGTTAAGAGGCACTAGAATAGGTATATACCTACATATATTTGCTGATCTTAGACAATAAGATTTTAGTTACTCAAAAATGCAACACTTACGCATATTGGAGAATAACCCTACCGCTAAATATACACTCAGCAACTGGTAACACTTTAAATTGTTGAGAGCCCAATCTTTGCGCAAGAAGCCTTACAATTCATCATCATTCTTATGTATGTCTATCACTGCTGTGTGTAAAAGCCCTTTTTGGAAAACACAATTGAAATCACTGGATGAAGCTGGTATACTATCACCTTCAGCTTCAGCAGTGTTTGCTGATGAACACAGCAGATTTTCTTCGAATTAACTTGACTCTGCCCTAGGGGTGAATTTAGAGTCAGCTGTGTTTTCTCGATAAGTTCAATACTCGGGGCAGAGAGACTTAAGTATAAAACTGGGCCCTAGGAGAAACTGCATGGACCGTTTTAGAGTCAGTTGTAGAACTGTGGTTCAACTGAACTTGAGTGGTACCTGACCAAGGCAATTATTCTATAGAAATGGGTGGAATCGAAACTGAGAAGTTTTGAGCCTTTAGGATTGCTTAAAAATGGGTGAGAATCAATTTTGCTTAGTCCCTACCTACAAGGAAAAAGAAGGAATAAATCGCCATAATCATGTGCAAACACCTAAAAGTCAAACTGTAAACTATTAAATCAATAACAAAATTCACATCCTCATGTGTTCAAGTAAATAGACTTTTATTCTTTTGTCGTTTCTGCCACTACTTTATTATGTACTTATGTTGATTGCTAAGCTAAGATAAGGGAATAAATAAATACAACCACTATGCCCTAAACGGCTATCTGTGAAAATGCAATAGACAATCCTCTATTTATTCTTAATAAATTTTATATACATAACATAATTGTAAATATATTATTTATCTTGTAAGGTAGGTAGACACATAACTATTACTTAGTAACAATTTAAATATAAGATTTGTTGAAAGATGTAACAAATTTTTTCATGGAGAAACAGATTGTATCACTAACACATAAATAGCGAGTCACATCTTACCAATAAGCATATTATACTTAACTAGTTGAATAACATCTATGTTAAAACAAAACATGAATTATTATTATCTAAACATGTGACGCTATAGCAAAAGGTGTGTATTTCTTGCAAAGATAAAAATGATTCAAATTCAAAAACCCATGGGTAGGTAAAAATATGTGCCTAAAATAGGCTCTATGCAATTCGGAGGCCATCGGAACAATGCATTCCCCACAACTAGTTCTCAAGATATCTGACTGTCTCAAGTTAAAAAGTCCATTCTGTATACAATACCTATCTTTAATGTAATATAGTTAACTTTATTTAAAAATGTATTTAATAAATATCAATTTTGAGGTTCTTTATACCTACCTTTTTTTAATAGACCGTTTTACATTTGCATATTGAAGAACTGTGTGGGATCCTATCTTAGTCCCCTTGTCTTCTTCCCTTGTCTTCTTGTAGACAAAAAAACCTTTGCAACTATTGGTGATATTGATTTTAACTAACAAAAGCTTGCAAAATATGTTTGTCCCTTCTAACCTTTTATGCAGAAACTGAACAGGAACGTAGGTAGTAAAAAAAGTTCTTCTCACTATCGCGTTTAGTTCCTCGTCTTTCAGCTCTTCCAGGCCCTGTTATAAATCTTTTGATTCGGATAGTCCACTTTAGCCCAAGCCGTTTCTTTGTTTTCATTTCATAATAGGTATGTTTGATGATTTTTATTTCTCTGTTACCATGCACATCATAGAACTATTAACTATTTAACTTATTATAACTTTTTGAAATACATATTCAATAATATCCACTTTAAAAAAAATGCTTTTTAATAAATAATTATTTAAAAGCAGAAGTATTTTAAAATAACTATCAATGGAATAAAATAAATTGGATGAGCGATTGAGCGATCAGCTGATATTGTTTACATCCTGTCCCCTGTCCTGATTGGCCAGTAGTTATGAATGAAAACTACGTCGATTTTAGAATGAAGTATGCCCGATGCGCATACTGCCATGTGTGGTACTCCCGAAACACTTATCGATTATATAATAACCAACGACAGGAACCTCACATTCAGTGTACATCTGACGCCAAGGATCGGTGATCATTGCATACTTACTGTTTGCACTGGTCGAAGGCCGGTGGAAACGTCTGGGGTCACTGTCCATAGTAGATGTATGAAGAATTATAGTGTGAGTGAGCTGCATGATCGCTTATTGAATGTGAATTGGAATGGAAATAGTGGAGATGTGAACGTTTTGGCTGATAGTTTTGTAGACAACATTGAATGTGTTTTAAATGATATGTGTCCTAGGCAAGTAAGAGTGATTAAACAAAAGTATGTTAATAAGGCCTGGATAACTGATGACATTAGGGAAAACATGAGGATTAAGGACAATCTGTATGTTCGTGCAGTTCATGAGAGAAATGATGAAATCTGGAGGGAGTATAAAAGAATCCGTAATTATATTGTAGCACAGATTAAAATCGAAAAAGAGCGATACTATAAAGAAATTATTGACAACAACCGGAAAAACCCACGTGAAATGTGAAAAAAAATGAAGCCATTATTGCCTGGAGCAAATGGTCCATTACCACATGAAATTAAATTTGAAGACAAAATTATGTCGCAGGAATCTTTAATTGCCCAGGCATTCAATGAATATTTTATACGCAGCATAGACGATATTGTACTCAGCATTCCTGATTGTTCCGCCCCCTCTGAGAGGTCAATCGCATCCTCCAACATCTTCGATAAGTTCACAAAATTTGAAGCTTTATCAATGGCTGAAATTAAATGTAGATTAAAAGATATGAAAAATGTTGGGGGAGGTGTGAGTGGTATCTCTAGGAAGGTCCTGTGCGATGTGTGTGATGTGGCTTGTGATCGTTTGTTGAATGTGGTGAACACGTCTCTGTCGAGCGGAGAATTTCCGGAGAAATGGAAGATGTCTACCGTTGTTCCTGTTCCAAAGTTAACAAATACTACTCAGCATAATGAGTTTAGGCCGATTAACACCGTCGAAGTCTACGAAAAGGTACTGGAAATAGCCGTAAAAAAACAATTACAGGAACATTGTAACAGGAATAAGGTTATTGTTGATAGTCAGTCTGGTTTCCGTGAACGTCATTCATGTGAGTCTGTTGTAATAAATTTGTGTGATGTTTTCAAGAGGGAGTTGGATAGAGGTAGTTATGTGTTGGCCGTGTTCATTGATTTTAAAAGAGCTTTTGAAACAGTTGATAGGGGAATATTGTTGGCAAAGTTGGAGTCCGTGGGCGTTGGCGGAACTGGTTCAAAGCATATTTGACAAACCGACATCAAAGGGTTAAATTCAAGAATTCCATGTCTGACGCTTTATGTGTTCGTCATGGGGTACCACAGGGGACCCTCTTAGGGCCGTTATTGTTCTTGCTGTACCTTAATGACATAGCAAGTGTTGTGGGCGCATGTAGCATTGAACTGTTTGCGGATGACACAATGTTGTATTTGGCTGGGAGTGATCTGAATCTGATGCAACAAATTGTAAATAGTGATCTTGAGAGGTTGTTTAATTGGTTGTGTCATAACAAACTATGTGTGAACACCTTAAAATCCAAATTCTGTCTATTTGGGAAAAAGCACAGTTTGAAAAGCGTCAATTTGGAAAGTATAAATATAAATATTAACAATGACAGAATCCTGCATGAAACGGAAATCAAGTATCTGGGAGTTATTTTTGATTCCCAATTGAACTTCTACGCACATGCAGACTACGTAACAAGAAAGTTTGCAAAAAGAGTGGGTTTTATTTCCAGGGTGGGGAATCAATTGTCTCTCCATACCAAGCTTTTATTATATAACAGCATAGCTGCACCTCACCTCGAATATTGTTCCGCCCTCTTATACAATTTGCCAGCGTTCAAGATCGACCAGATTCAGGTGGTACAGAATCGTGCAATGAGATGTATATTGAAGTGCAATAGGTATACTCCTGTCGAAACAATGCTGAGTGTTTTGAGTATGTTGCCTGTGAGGAAAAAGATTGTTTATGCTGTTCATGTGTTCGTTTATAAGATAAGGCATGGACTGTTGCCACCCTATATATGTGATCGGATAAAGTCTTTTAGGGATATTCATCAGTACAGCACAAGAAATTGTTCCGATTTTATATTGAACCAGAAGTGTAGAACTAGTCACTTGCTTAATTCTGTGCTGTATAAAGGTTTATATGATTTTAATATGTTGCCCACTGATATTAAGAACTGTGATAATCTAAATTCATTTAGAAGGGCGCTGAGAAAATGTATCTTAGCTTAAGTTTTACATTTTTATTGAAGTGAGTTTGAAAAATATTAAATTTTTATTTTACAGTTTTAAATTATTAGTTTTAGATTTTAGTTTAGGTTACATTGTTTGTTTTTGGTCTCCATTTAGCATGTATTTATTCTTTGTATGAGTTTTTGTATATAGCTTTTTATGCTAAATAAATGCCATTATTATTATAAAAATAAAAAATTAATAATAAATTGGGCCAAAATGGTCTCACTACAAATCAATTTACATTACAATTTTTCAGTAAAGTCAATAAAAATAATAATAATAAATATACTAATTCAACAATTCCATTCGCATATTTTGTACCTTGGGCAGCGGATGTGTGTTTTGTCGAGCCTAAGATACCAGGGTCACCGAACAATCGAATGGAGTTTGCTACCGTAACTATCTTAAATCGTACTTTAACTGACTACCCTCTCTAAGTGAGAATAGCCCTGATGAAGACTAAATAAATAGTCGAAACGTCGGCCATTTTCGAATAAAGAAGAGGTGCATTATTTGTCCTAATCCCGCTAACTTCACCAACTAAATATAATAATAATAATAATAATAATAAAAATCAGTAAAAATAAAAACAAAATTAACAAAACATGACTAATTCAAAAATAAAGAAAAATTAAGGATAGACGATAAGGACAAAATACTTAAATACTACAAAAGATAAAAATGAAAAATCTTAAAAATAATACAAGATATGGCCCAATAAAAAGTCAATATTAGATCGATAGTACAAAAAGATATACAAGAATACAAATTTGAACAAAACATGACAAAGAATAAGTATATTAAGATATGAACAATAAAAAATACAACTTTGAAATAAAAACAATGAAAGGAAAAAATCTGGAAGAGGCAGAAAATATAGAAAAAAGAAATAAATTCAAAAGAAAAAGATAGTTAGAAGCACAAATTAAAAATATTTCCAATTTCAAGCCGATATCGTGTAAAAACTTTTTCAATAAAAGTCGACTTTTCACTCGTGTTTTAAAAGTTTTTGTTTTGGAAAAAAACCCTATAAAGAACCTAAAATGTCAGGAAATATTCATCATTAAAAAAAAACAGTTTTGGACCAAAATTGTCTCATTACCAAAAAAAATATATAGAAATATTAAAAGTTGAACGAAACGTAACAAAGAATTATTGTACAAAATGACAAATAAAAAACAATTTGAAAACAAACCCGGAAATAGTTACTGTGTAAGAGGAAGCCTAATAACCTCAAACAACAAATTAAAAGTTTTATAATTTTTGGCAAAAATCTAGTAAAAGATTTAAATCTTTGCTAAAAAATGTGCTTTTCGAACCAAAATTTTATCAATAAAAAGTGATTTTTGGGGAGAAGGTTTATTTCAAGCCAAAACTGAAAACTGAAAAAAAATAGGTGTGATTAATTAAAAGTAAAGCACCGTTTTGGGCCAAAGTTGTCTCCTCAGTGCGAATCAATTTACATTACAATTATTTACTCGTTGGAAAAGCTCAATTTAAAAGGATAAAAATAAAAACCCAATCAAAAAAGTCCCGTTTATCGATCGATTGATCGAAAAGAAGCTGTATAAATAAATAAATAAATAAACAAACAAACAACCAACAAATAAATACATAAATATGAACATTAAAGAATATTAGAAAATACTAATTTTAAATAAAAACAATGAAAGGAAAAAAACTGGAAGAGGCGGAAAATATAGAGAAAAGAAATAAGTTCAAAAGAAAAAGATAGTTAGAAGCACAAACTAAAAATATTTCTAATTTCAAGCCGATATCGTGTTAACTTTTTCAATAAAAGTCGACTTTTTACTCGTGTTTTAAAAGTTTTTGTTTTGGGAAAAAACCCTATAAAGAACTTGAATAGTCAGGAAATATTCATCATTAAAAAAACCAGTTTTGGACCAAAATTGTCTCATTACCAAAAAAAATATAGAAATATTAAAAGTTGAACGAAACGTAACAAAGAATTATTGTAGAAAATGACAAATAAAAAAAACAAAGACGGAAATAGTTACTGTGTAAGAGGAAGCCTAATAACCTCAAACAACAAATTGAAAGTTTTATAATTTTTGGCCAAAATCTAGTAGAAAATTTAAATCTTTGCTAAAAAAATTTGCTTTTTGAACCAAAATTTTATCAATAAAAAGTGATCTTTGGGGAGAAGGTTTAATTCAAGCCAAAACTGAAAACTTTAAAAAAATAGGTGTGATTAATTAAAAGTAAAGCACCGTTTTGGGCCAAAGTTGTCTCCTCAGTGCGAATCAATTTACATTACAATTTTTCACTCGTTGGAAAAGCTCAATTTAAAAAGATAATAAAAGAAAAGAAAGAAAACCCAATAAAAAAAGTCCCGTTTATCGATCGATCGATCGTAGAGAGCATATATAAATAAATAAACAAACAAACAAACAAACAAATAAATACATAAATAAATAAATAATTATGAACATTAAAGAATATTAAAAAATACTAATTAAAAAAAAAAGCAATGAAAGAAAAAAATCTGAAATATCCAGAAATTATAGAACAAAATATGTTCAAAAGAGGTAGATAGTTAGAAACACAAATTTAAAATATTTCCAGAGAGTATCGTGTAATAACTTTGAAAATTTTTCGAACCAAAATATTCTTAATAAATATCGACTTCTCACTATTATTAATCATTAAAGTTGACGAAACGTGACAAAGAATGACTGAGACAAATAAAATGAATGATAAGAAAAAATTAGAAAAAAGAATTGAAAAAAGAAAAAGAGGAGCAATGAAACGAATACGGAAATAGTTACTATATAAAGCAACTCAACAAACTCAAACAACTAATTTAAAAAATGTCTAATTTTGGGCCAAAATTGCCTACAAAATTTAAAAACGCTGTGAATAAAAATCCATTTTTTTCTTGCTGGAGAAATATTATTTCGGGCCAAAATTGGATAAAACTTACAAATTATGTATCGTAAGTTAAAAAAACACTGTTTTGGTCTAAAATTTTCCTCCTTTCCGTAAAAAAACCTTAATTTAGGGTCAGAATTACCTTCAAAGGATAAAAGCCTAATAAAAAGTCCAATTTAGATCCAGTCCAAGTAATAAGGGAAAAAACCTTGAAAAGAAAAGGGCAAAAAAACCAATCTGAAAATAGCTGCTATAAAACCCCAAACAACAAATTTAAAAAAACAAAATTTTGGCCACAATCGTTTCAAAGTTTAAAAAATTTGAAAGAAAAAAAAAATTAGTAAGTTGGACCAAAATGGTCTCACTACAAATCAATTTACATTACAATTTTTTACTTGTTGGAAACGCCCAATTTAGGGTCAGAATTACCTTGAAAAGATAAAAACCCAATAAAAAAGTTTATTGAAAAATTTAAAGAACAATAAATAATGTAAATTTAAAATAAAAACAATGAAAGAAAAGAATCTGGAGTAAGCAGAAATTATGGAAAAAATACGTTTAAAAGGCGTAGATGGTTAGAAGCAGAAACTTAAAATATTTCTAATTTTAAATTCTCTTGGGAAAAATTTCAAAAAATTACAAAAAAGATTCTTTTCCGCAACATTTTCGATAAAAATCGAGTTTTGACTTGTCTTTTAAAAGTTTTTTTTGAAGCCAAAATCGTAAAAAAAACTGAATTAATGTAATTATTAAAAAAAAAACGGTTTTGGTCTAAAATTGTTTTGTTAGAAAGGTTGAATGAAACGTGACAAAGAATGATGAATAAAATAAAAAATAAAAAAAAGTAAAGAATGTAAAAGAGGACTATGAAAAGAACGCGGAAAGCAAAAGAATGAGAAAAAAACTTGAAAGAAGGAAAACAGGAACAATAAAACGAATACGGAAATATATACCGTATAAAAGGAAGCTCCACAACTAATTTAATTGTATATATATCCTATTTAATTGTAAATGTGTAATTTTCGGCCAAAATTGCCTACGAAATTTAAAAAACCTGTGAACAAAAATCCTTTTGTTTTCTTGCTGGAGAAGTATTATTTCGGGCCAAAACTGGATAAAAATTTACAAATTATGTCTCATACATTAAAAAAACACAGTTTTGGTCTAAAATTGTCTCAATGCAAATCAAGTTACATTACAATTGTTCACTCGTTGGAAAACCTTAATGTCGAGTCAGAATTACCTTGAAAGGCTGAGAACCTAATGAAAAGTCCAATTTAGATCCAGTCCAAGTAATAAGCAAAAAAACTTGAAAAAAAAAGAGGGCAAGAAAACGAATCTGGAAATAGCTACTGTGTAAGAGCCCCAAACAAAGCATTTTAAATAATTTAAATTTTTTGCCAAAATCGCCTAAAAAATTTAAAAATTTTGAAAGAAAAATAAAAAAATATTAACAAATTGGACCAAAAGGGTCTCATCAAAGATGAGTATGTAAAAAATATGAACAATAAAATAACAATTAATAATTTTTATTTGAAATAAAAACAACGAAAGAAAAGAATCTGGAATAAGCAGAAATTGTAGAAAAAATATGCTTGGAAGGTGTACCTAGATGGTTAGAAGCACAAATTTAAAATATTTCTAATTTTAAACTAACATCTTATAAAAATTTTCAAAAAATTGCAAAAAAGGTCCTTTCTCGCAACATTTTCAATAAAAATCGAGTTTTGACTTGTGTTTTAAAATTTTTTGTTCGAGCCAAAATCGTATAAAAAATGTATTTATGTACCTAATTATTAATCATTAAAAAACACAGTTTTGGGCTATATAAAATTGTTTTATTACAAAAGTCGAAATGTGACAAAGAATGATGTATAAAATAAAAAATAAAAAAAAATAAAGAATGAAAAAAAAAACTATGAAAAGAAGGCGGAAAACAAATAAATCCAAAACAACACTCATTGTTATTTTAGGTATTTTGTTGGTTATTAAGAAGATTAAAAAAAATCTCTAAATTGCCAGAATTTTTTGTTGAAAAACTGGCAGAGCAAATAGAAGATACAATAATTGTAATTGAAAAATAGTACCAAAGAACAAAGTTGTCATTAAAAAGGCGATAAAGCCGAAGAAACTGAGATTATTTTAGGCGTTCTTACGAAAGTAACTGTGACGGATTCTAAAGAAGAAAAAAGAAGTTAAGGAGAGATGAGCGCAAGTTGTTGAGGGTGAAAAAAGCTACTCACTATGGTTTTTGTTGAAGAAAAACCTGAATAACTGGAATAACAAACTCTAGAACTACCCAAGGATTCCATGAGTTCAAGAAATCATAGTTTTTTAGAATGTGCCTAAGATGTAAGTTGTGAAGAGAAAAATCATTATTAAAAAGAAGAAGGGTGGCAAAGGGGAGAAAGTCGAAATTATGACTGTAGATGAAGAAGATACAAAACGTCAAACCCAAAATTCACTGTGGTGTGGTGTCAACTTATATTATTGAAAAGTGTTCAAGTTATGCTATTAAAGGGCTACCAGAAGAAGTATAGGCGACCACAGTTCTAGAAGAAAAAACTGAAATTGTTGCTGTTCAGGAGTATTGTAAGTTGTCAGAAACTGCGCAATGTACACCTTACGCACGATATTTGCAATATGCGTTTTTCAACGGTAGTTAGTAGTGCGCATTTGTTGAATTTCGAGGCAGTCGTAGA
Source organism: Taphrorychus bicolor (assembly GCA_951812265.1). Taxonomy (NCBI): domain Eukaryota; kingdom Metazoa; phylum Arthropoda; class Insecta; order Coleoptera; family Curculionidae; genus Taphrorychus; species Taphrorychus bicolor. The sequence goes on from OX638298.1 coordinate 19,642,620, forward strand.
AAAAAAATGTTAAATCTGATGTTATTTATTATACCTGAAATGGCAAACATTGCTGCGATACCAAAAGCAGCTAAAAAAAAGAGTAATTGATTTGACATAGTTGCTTTAGGAGAAAAAGTGAAATTACTCCAAAGAACTTTCTTCTAGAATAGCCAACTAGTAGGTACTTTCAGAAGCCGCTCAGCAAGTATAATTCAGAATGCATCAACGGCAGCTCAGTGTTTTTAGACCAAATAATGTTGAGCAGGTCTAGGATAATCACTACATCTCCAAATTGCCTCAATTGGCGAAGTCTGTACCCACTACTTTTGGACAAGCACCATTTTCCCTACTTTCCCTAAAAAGTTTATATCCACTCGACCATTAATTAGTTTGGTAAAGTTAGTTGGTAAAGCAATCCCATTGGGATCTAAGCTATTTCCAACTCATATGAAATTAGTGTAATGGCTATAATTGTATCTAATTGGATCTAATCTCAAAATACAAATTAAAGTCTCGCCCAATTTGCTTCTTTCTTATTTCAAATTAAAAAAAATTTTATTTGCTCTTTCTACTGTTGCCACGAGAACGTTAAATACTTGACAACTGCTTGAAGAAGAAATTTTAATCATCATTTATTTAAATTGCATAATTTTGCATATTCTAAGACCAAAAAATAAGGCAAAAAGTTCATATATACATAGGCCCGCAAAATGTTCGTTTCTCCGAAACAGGGTGTTAAAATTAAATTTTTTTTCCTACAAACGTCAAATAATGACGCATTTTACGCTTTCATTAGACAAACGAAAACCTAACCTTTTTTGAGGATCAGAATGTGAGTTTACTTTTCTGCGCGTTGGTCAGGACAGCAAGCGAAAATGATTTTTTCGCTTGCTGTCAATAGCAACTACCACCACTCAATCAATTATTAAAAACGTCACTTTGATTTAAATTTTCGGATTGTGACTTCAGTTATGCTCAGTTGTGATTCACATTATTTGAAATTGATCGTTTGCAGAAAAAAAGTTACTTTTTGCTCGTAATGCATACATTACGAGCAAAAAGTAACTTTTTTGCTCTCGAGTGATTGCCGCTCGACGCGAACTTCACTCTCCGAGCAAGAAAGTTGTACTTTTCGCTCTTAATACATACATAACTATTACCTATATTTTACTTATTAAAACTGCTTTTCGTACCTGACACCTTTTTTAGGAAATTCGCATTTAATATACTACAATTGCAGTTAAAAAAATATGAAATAGTCAGAAACTTATAGAAAAAAGTGTCTAAAAGAAGCAGATAGTTAAGAGACAATTTTAAAACATAGCTTTTTTAGGGTGAGAACATGGTTATGTCAATAAAGTTTAGTGCACCAGTACACATAATGGAAAAAGGCACTTCAGAGACACCGCGAACAGAAGGAACTTCTGGTTGCTGAAGCCAAACAAACCCAAACAACTAATTAACAACATTTCTAATTTTGGGTCAATATGGACTAAAACTCAAAAATTTTTGTCAATAAATATCGATTTTTTGCTTGCTGGAGAAGTTTTATTTCAGACCAAAACTGGATAAAAACTTAAAAAATTACGTATCGTTAAAAAAAAACAGTTTTTAGGACAAAATTTTCTCAATGCATATCAAATCCATTGTTCACCCGTTGGAAAAACTCAGTTTCGGAAAAGATATGAATAAACAAAAGTTTGAAGAAAACAGGACAAAGTGTAGAACATATTATGAAAAATAAAAGAACAATAACAAATAAAAACTATGAAAGAAAAAAATCTGAAATAGACAGAATATATAGGAGAAAAATAGGTCTAAAAGGGTAAGCACAAATTAAAAATATTTTTAATGTTAAGCCAATCGCGTAAATACTTCCAAAAATTTACAAAAAAAGTCTGTTTTAGGTCAAAACCGTACAAAAAAACCAACTTCTGACACCTGACACAATTTTATCCGATTTTCAGAAGAAATTAATTTTTGAAATGAAAAACAAGTCAAAAAAATAATCGATTCCTTTAATAGGATTTTACTCGAATTTGTTTTCAAAATTATACTTCTTAAATTTCCTACCTTAAGAAATTACATTTTTGAGGAATTTTTTTTTTAATTTAAACTTAATTACATCGATTTACCATTAGAAGGGATTTTAATTTAGAAGAGGTCACTTTTCGGATCATTCTGTTAATAAACATCAATTTTTGCTTTTTTGTATAGTCTGCGTCAAAATTGTTTTGATGGAACTCAGTTTATATTGAAACTGTTTACTCATTTAAGTTTTAAGTTAAACTGTAGGTAAAAGCAACATTGAAAGAGATAAAAAAAAAAGATTAAAAGTAAAAAAGGAAAGAACAAAAACAAATATATTAGAAATTAACAAAACACCAAGTTAACAAACATAGAAGAAATCAAGAGTCCAAAAAACGGTAGCTAAAGGTATACGTTTTTCAAGTTGGTTAGTTTATTAGCCATTTAAAAATTTTGCTAAAAGAGCTTCTTTTCACACCAAAAAAAAAATCTTTTTTTGGCTCGTTGGAAAAGTTGTATTTCGAGCCAAAACCATAAATATTTGAAAAATTAGGTATCATTAATTAAAAACATAGTTTCAGGTTAAAATTGTCTCAATCAAAATCAATTTACGCTACAATTGTTTACTCTCAGAAAAGCTCAATTTTGGATCAAAATTATTTGGAAAGAATGTGCAAAGTGCAGTCAAAACAACGCAAAGTACAATGGATAAAAAAAAGAACAAAAATTTTAACGAAATATGATAGATTTAAAAATAAAGAAATATGAATGATAAACGAGCAATAAGGAAACAAGACTGGAAAACTTCAAAAGCGTAGGTTAAATAATAGAAAAGCTAAAGAAAGTGGAAAACCTTAGAAATCATAAAAAATCATAAAAAATCATAGGGGGTCCAATTTAGATCGATAGAAAAAAATATATAAATAAAAGAATAAACATTTGAACATATTATGACAAAGAATAAGTACGGGGTGTTCATTATAAAACTTCATCTAGTTGGCTGTGAGCTGTCAAAAAAAAAGGATGGAGAAACAAAAGTCCATTTATTTTGATTATATCATCCTTTTCTGTCAAAATTTCATAGCCTGCTAGGTGAAATTTTATAATGAAGACCCCGTATATTAAGATAAGAACGATAAAAAATACATATTTTAAATAAAAACAATGAAAGGAAAAAATCTGGAATAGGGAGAAAATATAGAAAAAAATATGCTCAAAAGGGGTAGATAGTGAAAGGCACAACTTTAAAATATTTCTAACTTCAAGGAAATAAAAAATGAAAAATAAAAAACAGTGAGAACAAAACTTGAAAAAAAATAAAAAAGGACGTATACGGAAATAATTACTGTATAAACGGAAGCCAAGCAAACCCAAATAACAAAATAAAAAAATTTCTAATTTTGGCCCAAAATGGTCTAAAAAATGTAAAATTGTTGGTCAATAAAAATCGATTTTTTTTTGCTTGCTGGATAAATTTTATTTCAGGCCAAAACTGGATAAAAACTTAAAAAATTATGTATCATTAAATAAAGCACAGTTTTTACGCTAAAATTTTCACAAATGCAAATCAAATCCATTGTTCACTCGTTGGAAAAACGGATTTCGGTTCAGAATTACAGAAATTGAAAGGATAAAAACTTAATAAAAAGTCCAGTTTAGATCAATAAAAAATAGACTTAAAGGAACAAAAGTTTGAAGAAAACATGTCAAAGTGTAGAAAAAATATGAACAATAAATGAACAATAAAAAATAAACTATGAAAGAAAAAAACCTGAAAGAGGCAGAAATTGTAGGAAAAAAATAGGTCCAAAAGATAAGCACAATTTAAAAATATTTCTAATTTTAAGCCAATCGCGTAAAGACGTCAAAAAATTTACAAACAACGTCTTGTTTTTTGGCCAAAATCGTATTTTATCCGATTTTCAGAAGAAATTAAATTTTGAAATGAAAAACAAGTGAACAAAATGTCTTTAATAGCATTTTGCTCGTATTTGTTTTAAAAACTATACTTCTTCATATTCCTCCTTTAAGAAATTACATTTTTGAGAAATTTTTGAATAATTTAAACTTAATTACATCGAATTTCCCTTAGAAGAGATTTTAATTTAGAGAAGGTCCCTTTTCGGATCATTTTGTTAATAAACATCGATTTTTGCCTTTATGTATAGTATGTGTCAAAATTGTCTTGATGGAACTCAATTTATATTGAAATTATTTATTAATTTAAGTGTTAAGGAAAGAGTTAAAAACACGATTACGAAATACGATTATACGAAAGTAAAAAAGGAAAGTACAAAAAAACATATTAGAAATTAAAAAAATACCAAGTTAACAAACATAGAAGAAATCAAGAGTCCAGAAACTGTAGATAAAGGTATACATTTTCCAAAATAATAAGCACAAATTAAAAATATTTCTAATTTCCAATCGCGTAAAGACTTCCAAAAAAGGTCTTTTTAGGCCAAAACCCTACAAAAAAAACAACTTTTGACACCTGACACGATTTTATCCGATTTTCAGAAGAAATTAACAAAATAATGGACGTCTTTATTAGGATTTCGCTCGTATTCGTTTTAAAAATTATACTTCTGCAATTTCTTACCGTAAGAAATTAAATTTTTGAGGAATTTTTGAATAAATTAAACTTAATTACATCGATTCTCCCTTAGAAGAGATTTTAATTTAGAAGAGGTCCCTTTTCGGATCATTCTGTTAATAAACATTGATTTTTGCCTTTTCCTATAGTCTGTGTCAAAATTGTCTTTATGGAAGTTAATTTACATTGAAATTGTTTGCTCATTTAAACTTTAAGTTAAATTTTATGTAAAAGTAATCTTGAAAGGGTTAAAAACACGATTAAAAGTAAAAAAGAAAAGAACAAACAAATATATTAGAAATTAAAAAAACATTAAGTTAACAAACATATAAGAAATCAAAGAGTCCAGAAACTGTAGGTAAAGGTATAGGTACATTTTTTAAGTTTAGCGGTGGCATTTAAAAATTTTGCTAAAAGAGCTTACTTTTCTGACCAAAAAAAATCATTTTTGGTTCAGGTCACGGAAAAGTTCTATTTCGGGCCAAAACAATAAATATTTGAAAAATTAGGTATCATTAATTAAAAAAACATAGTTTTGGGTTAAAATTGTCTTAACGCAAATCAATTAACGCTACAATTGTTTACTCGGGTCAAAATTCTCTCGAAAGAATGTACACAGAGCAATGAAAACAATGCAAAGTACAAATGATGAAAAAAAAAGAACAAAAGATTTAATAAAATATGACAAATTTAAAAAATAAAGAAATTTGAAGGATAAACAAGCAATAACGAAACAAAACTTCAAAAGCGCAAGTGAAAAGAAAAACTTTAAATTTAAAATATTTCTAACTTCAAGAAGATAAAGGATGAAAAATAAAAAGTAATGAGAACCAAACTTGAAAAAAATTAAAAAAGGACGTATACGGAAATAATTACTGTATAAAATGAAACCAAACAAACCTAAATAACAAATTAAAAACATTTCTAATTTTGAGCCGAAATGGTCCAAAAATTAAAAATTTTTGTCAATAAAAATCGATATTTTTTGCTTGCTGGAGAAATTTTATTTCAGGCCAAAACTGGATAAAAACTTAAAAAATTATGTATCATTAAAAAAAAACAGCTTTTGGGCAAAAATTTTCTCAATGCAAATCAAATCCATTTTTCAAATGGGGATTGCTTTGCCGATGAAGGGAAAACTCAGTTTCGGTTCAGAATTACCTTGAGAGGATGAAAACTTAATAAAAAGTCCAGTTTAGATCAATAAAAAAATATAAAGGAACAAAAGTTTGAAAACAACATGAAAAAGTGTAGAAAAATATGAGCAATAAAAGAACAATAAAAAATAAAAGTTATGAAAGAATAAAAATTGAACAGGCAGAAATTATAGGAAAAAAATAGGTCCAAAATGATAAGCACAAATTAAAAATATTTCTAATTTTAAGCCAATCGCGTAAAGACTTAAAAAAATGTACAAAAAACCTCTTTGTTTAGGCCAAAACAGTACAAAAAACCAACTTCTGATACCTGACACGATTTTCAGATGAAATTAATTTTTGAAATGAAAAACAAGTGAACAAAATGTCTTTAATCGGATTTTGCTCGTATTTGTTTTAAAAATTATACTTCTTCAATTTCTTCCTTTAAGAAATTACATTTTTGAGGAATTTTTAAATAATTTAAACTTAATTACATTGATTTTCTCTTAGAAGAGATTTAAACTATTTTAATCAAGAAATGTTTTGTTTTTTTAAATATATTCCCAACAGAAACCTGACTCGATTTTATCTTATTTTGAGAAGAAATTATTTTTTAAACGCAAAACATTTGTATTTTACAGTATTTTCCTCAATTTTGACCGAAAAGAGAAGAAAAATTGATTTTCTTGAATTTTCTACTTTACGAAATTACACGTATGAACAATTTTTCAATAATTTTTTATAATTCTATTAAAGAAATGCTTTCCTTTCTCAATTATTTCAGACTTCGGGAACGTGACTCAATTTTATCCCATTTTGAAAATAAATGAATTCTTAAACAAAAAACAAGTGAAAACCTGCGACCTTTTCTTTGTTTTACAGGATTTTGCTCGATTTTCGGGAGACGATTCGGTTCGGGTGGAACGGACGTTTGTTTTGGTTTGCTCGTGATATTTTTGTGATTTATGGTAGCTGTACTAAAGTGATAATATACTAATTATAGTCAAATTAATCGTTAGGAAACGAGAAATACGATAGTCATAATCGGGATATCAACAAGTAAACGGTGTGCTCATAATATTGAAAATTGTGTGAGACAATGAGATTCCATTGTCAGTGATAAGGAGATACGGAGTTCGACGATATAAACAAACCCATACAAACAGATTGAAGAAATTTTATACGATGGCGGCGGGGACGCCGTCCAAGGATTCTAATATGGACAATACTGGTGGTACTAATATGGAAAATTGTTATCGGTGCAACATGACGTTTGATGATATTAAATCGATAATAGTTTGCACTTTGTGTAAAAAGTATTACCACGGCAAATGTGAAAATGTGGACCTACGAGGTTTCCACATGAAAAAATCGGTATGGAAGTGCAGGACTTGTTTTGAAAGTTCAACTGATGGAAATAAGCCTGAAAGATCACGAAAAAGGAGTCGCGTTGATTAAATTTGTCTCGAACAGGGAGCTATTGATGCAATAAGTTCAACTCTCGATTTATTATTAACCAGCCAACGAGATTTGAGTGAAAAAATGGATTTGCTCATTGAGGCAATAGGTTAAAGCAAGGGATTGCTACCCTTAAAGGACTACAACCACGGGCACTACCAATGACCAATGATTTGCAGTTATCGTACTCAGCTGCGGCCAAAAAAGCAAACAAGGTGCTGGTTATAAAGCCGAAGGGACCCCAGAAGGAGATTAAAGAGGTAAAAGAAGATTTCAGAAATCGAGTAAATCCAACAGAGATGGGGTTGGGGGTTACAATGGAGAGAGTGACCAAGAAGGGAGACCTCATCATAAACTGTAATACTGATAAGGAAATAGAAGGTGTACAAACTGAAATACAGAACAAGCTTGGGGAAAACTACGGAGTGGAGAGACCTAAAACATTGCAGCATCGAGTCAAGATTGTTGGAGTGGAGGAGAATGATCATCAAAGTGATGACAATGAAATAATCGAGAAGGTAATTCAACAGAACGATATATCAATTAATAACAATAGTTTTAAATTTAAAATAATTCGCAGAACCAAAGTTATAGGGAAAAAATTTAGTTTAATTGTAGAATTAGATAATGACACATATAATGCTTTGATAGTGAAAGAAAAAATTAATATTGGATGGAATCGCTGTCCAGTATATAATGAATATGGCATTGTCAGGTGCTTTAATTGTTGCAAGTATGGTCATTTTAGTAGAGAATGTAAGGATAAAAAGGTTTGTCCAAAGTGTAGCGGTGAACATAGTTTGGAAGATTGTCATAGTGATGTTAGTAAGTGTTGTAATTGTCTTTTGTCAAACAAAAAGTTCGAAATGTCACTTAATGTGGAGCACACAACTTGGGACAGAAGTAAATGCGATACATTAAAGCGAATAGAAAAGATTCAAATGAACAAATTTCATAAATAGCAATTAGAATCGGACGTAGCGTTTACTTCTGGCCTAGTGTATTTTAATTGCCAAGAATATTTAAATAACAAGGACAACATTCATTTGTATGTAAACCAGTGGCAACCAAAAATAATTTTTCTATCTGAGACACATGATTGTTCTGAAATAACTTCAAAAGAGTTGTACATAGAGGGATATAAGATTGAATCGTGCATATCTGATAACAGGAGAACTGGTGGTGTCATGGCACTAATTAGAAAGGACGTGAAATATAGTTTGACTTCGGTGGAATGTGTTCAAGACTTTGTGTGGCTTTTGTCTGTTGAGTTCTCTGAATCCGGTTTGAAATATCTTTGTACAGTGTTGTACCATCCACCCCATAAGGAGGATGTTAAATTTGTTGAATATTTTGAGAATTACCTTGACCGGGTGAGTACTTTTGGGGGAGTAAACTTGATTTTTGGGGATTTTAATTTTGATTTGTCAAGACGATCATTTGATGGTGAAAAAATTCTCAACAGTATTTACTCAAATGGCTTTTCTCAAATTGTCAGTTCTCCAACAAGAATTACGGATAGAAGTCAAACGCTAATTGACTACATAGTAACAAATAATAAATATATAAAACATAGAGTGCATCTAACACCAAGGATTGGCGATCATTGTATGTTGTCTGTACATCTCGAAAGCAGGTCGTTGGAGAGTTCCCGAGTGACAACTTATCGTAGGTCTATGAGAATGTATGATGAAGACAAATTGCAGGAATGTGTCTATGATACCCCATGGGATAACACTATCAGTGATGTAAGTCTCTTGGCCGATATTTTTATAAATGATATAAAAAATATTCTAAATAAAATGTGTCCAGTACTGAAAGTGACTTATGAGCAAAAGTATGCGGACAAGGGATGGATCACTGATGATTTGAAACGGATGATGCGTGAGCGGGATGGTCTTTATGTGAGGGCGGTAAGAGAGGGTAGCGACGAAATCTGGAGAGAATACAAGAGAATGCGAAACACAATTGTAACCAAAATAAGGTTTGAAAAGGATAGATTTTATAAGGAAATTTTAGATGGTAACAAGAATAATTCCCGGGAGTTATGGAGGAGTTTAAAATCATTATTGCCTGAAAAAAATAATTCTCTTCCTGATGAGGTCAACTTTGGAAATACTATATTATCGGACAAACTAAAAATTGCTAATGAATTTAACAAATATTTTATTGATAGTGTTTCGGATTTTGTGGCTAGTATTCCTGTGTATGACCTCCATGATGAGGATGAAATGCCGCATTCAATTAACTGGTTTGAGTTCTCCCATTTCGAACAAATAACAATAGTCGAATTGAGGAAAGTGTTAAAGAATCTGAAGAATGTCGGTGGGGGTGTGAATGGCATTTCGAAAAGGGTCCTGTGTGACGTGTGTGATGTCGCTGGCAATCGCTTGCTAGACATCATAAATACCTCTTTATCGACTGGTACGTTCCCGGAGGCATGACACAGTCAACAGTAGTGCCTGTTCCAAAGGTCCAAAATACTACGCTGAGCAACGAGTTCTGGCCTATAAACACTGTTGAAGTATATAAAAAAGCTTTGGAAGTAGTAGTAAAATTGCAACTACAGCGACACTGTGATGTTAATAATATTTTGATGTCAAATCAGTCCGGATTCAGGGAGGGTCATTCATGTGAAACTGTGGTTGTCAATGTGTGTGATATGATTTTGTCAGTAGTATGGATGGTGGTGATATGATTCTTGCCATATTCTTGGACCTAAGACGAGCATTTGAGACAGTGTCGAGAGAGATTTTGATAAGTAAATTTTGATGAGCAGGATGGGAATTGGACATTGCGTTTTAGAGTGGTTTAAGTCGTACCTGACTGGAAGACGGCAGAGGGTTAAATTTGGAGATCAGCTTTCTGAGTCGCTACCGGTTGAATTTGGGGTACCACAGGGCACGGTGCTGGGCCGTTTGCTGTTCTTCTTACTATATATAAACGATATTACCAGAGTAGTGGAGCGGTGTGGAGTTGAATTGTTCCCTGATACATAACCAGAAAAGACATGGTGCATATGCAGGGTGATGCAAATCGAGACTTAGAAAATATATTTCAATGGCTATGTAAAAATAGTATGAGTATTAACACTAATAAAACTAAATTTTGTGTCTTTGGACGAAAACAAAAACTAAATGACATTAACAATGAACTTATAAATCTGATAATAAATGGCAATCGATTAACATACGAAAAAAACATAAAATATCTCGGGGTAGTCTTTGATCCCCATTTAAGTTTTGTTGCACACGCTGATTACATCAAACGAAAATATTCTCAGAAAGTACATTTTATTGCAAGAGTGGGACAACATCTCTCCATGCATACAAAATTAATGTTGTATAATAGAATTGCGGTGCCACATTTGCAGTTTTGCTCCACACTTCTTTACTCTCTGCCAGATTATAAGATCGGTGAATTTCAGGTCGTACAAAACAGGGCGATGAGAACCATTTTGAAGTGCAATAGGTATACACCGATAAGCACAATGCATGGGGTATTAAATATGCTTTCTGTGGAACAGAAAATAGTTTTTGATGTTCATATGTTTCTCTTCAAACTAAAAAATAAACTATTGCCTGACTATATTTGCAACAAGGTAAGATTTTTCTCTGAGGTGCACACTTATAATACTAGACACGGTAGAGACTTCATTGTTAAAAGGAAATTTAAAACAAAAAAATTTTGAAATTCAATATGTTGCCACAAAGTGTAAAGGCCTGCAAAGATCTAAAACATTTTAAAGTGATATTGCGAAAACATATTTTAAACATGTAGTGCAATGAGTTTGATAATTTTTTGTTTCAATGTTAAACATTTTAAATTGGATATTGGGTCTTATTAATATAAGTATATTTTATGATTATTTTCAATTTTATTTACATGAATAATTACTTTTAATGTGTTGGTAGGTTTGTAAGTTTTTATATTTATAGATTTTGAATTTTGTATTTTTTAATAGTGGTGAGTTTTGTTTTTAATTATGACTATTTTTATGTTTTGTCTTCTTTTTATAGCATTATGCTAAATAAATCAACATTTATTTTTATTATTATTTTGTTCGAAAAATTAAATTTCCTCAATTTTCCGTTTTAAGACATCACTTACTTTTGAATAATTTTTAAAGCGACTCTCATCAAGAAATGTTTTCGGAAATTTCGGAATGTTTTCGTTGGTACGATTTCATCCTATTTTGAGAGGAATTTAATTTTTTAACGAAAATTCAGAGAAAAAATGGCGTTATTCTTATTATTTTAGAGGACATTGATTAACTTTGATCGAAAATTTAAATCGAAAATTATTATTATTATTATTATTACTATTATTATTATTATTATTACTATTATCATTATTATTATTATTATAATATTAATTCAATTACATATTTTGATTTTCTCTTAGAGAAGATTTTAATCAATTCTCATCAACAAAAGTTTTAATTTTCCAATAAATACTTTAATTTTCCGGACGTGCCACGATTTTGTGCCATTTTGAGATAAAATTCATTTGTTAAGCAAAAACAAAAGAAAAACATGCCAAATCTTTTTTTAATTTTCAATGTAACTTTGCTCGAATTTGTTCGAAAATTTAATTTTTTTAAATTTTCTTCTTTCAGAATTTTTGCCCAATTTTGTTTGCGGAATCAAATTTTCTCATTTTTTACTTTCAGAAATTTCACTTTTTGAGGAACTACACTTTTTGGGGCATTTCTGAATGTTTTCAACTGAATTATATAATTTTGTTTGTTTCATAAAGAAGATTTTAATTAATTCTGTTCAAGAAATATTTTTGTTTCCCAATGATTATTCTCATATCCAGGGACCACCAACAATATTGTCCCATTTTGGTAAGAAATTAATTTATTTAAAAAACGCGAAATGAAAAATTGCAAGTTTTTCTTTATTTTACAATATTTTGTTCAATATTTTGAACTTATTCAATTTTCTGCATTTAGAAGTTACATTTTTGAAAGGACTTTCTAATAAACTTGACCCTTTTAAATGAAAGTGTTTTCGGGTTTTCATCCTTTCTTTTCTCATTAAGAATGTAAATATTACAGTCGGAAATGTGACGTCATTATAATGGCAACTTTTGGTGACCATTCGTTATTCGACGTCACCTGACGAAAAAATGACAAATAAACGACGATTTTTAGACGTGATAAAGACGACTCATAGTGACGTCATAATGACGATATGTTTAGTCTAATAATGCTTTTGTGTATTTAGGCCAGATTGTACAAGTCACCCTCAAAGTCCGGTTCAGCTAAACTCGACTGGTACTTGAACCCGCCCATAAGAATCGCATTGCTGTCAAATTAATTTCACTTGTGACACTTACTGACAGCAATGCTTTTCTTAGGGGCGAGTTCAAGCACCAGTCGAGTTTAGCTGAACCCGACTTTGTGCCTAATTGTAAAGTGTAATAGTATATTGTTTAACGAGTGACGAAAATAGCATTTTCTCTCGCAAGAGAAGAGTTTACCAACCGACTTTGGTAATGTTCTCGAGAACCTAGAATTTTTATTTCATATTTCGAAAGCGCTTGTCATTCCTGAAAGAACAATGTATTATTTGAAAAGATTCATGGTCGCCTTTACCTAGAGAATCAATCATTATAAGAACTGTTAAGGCTTTCGCGGCCGGTCAAAATACTAAAACTAAGAAATAAAGTATTTTTCGGGCTTTGAGGCCGTGGTCTAATGGAATTTCTTCCTGACATTTCGTCTACAGCTGCGCTAGACATTATCAAAGGCGATAAGGCAATGGGCAAAGTGATCTCCCGTGCTTCCCGATGTTGACTGATTCAACTGTGGTGAGCTCCGTGGTATGTATTCCCCCGCTGTCGCGCTGCAGTGGAGGGACTGGGGTGGGGGTAGCGGGGGCGCAGGGTTTCGGCGCACTGGAAGTATGTCGTAGAACTCGCTTCCAGTTTGCATTTAAAAAGGTAATTTCCTCCTTTTTGTTGAAATTGTTGTGGTGTGTATAGATCTGAATGGCCTCAGAGAGAAACGCTGCGATTGATATAAGGTATCCACTTCGTTGATAAGCATGATGTGACCTTTGGAAAGAGCGTTCTTTGGTACTGCTGAGTTTTATGTTTGTCCCAGCCCGCAACTCCTCTTGTGTTCCGTAATCCTCGTGTTAACACTGCGTTTTGTGGGGCCAATGTATACGTAACGGATCAAGTCATAATCCCACAAAGAAAAAGGGAGTCATAAAGACTCTGTCCATCAGAGCCAAACGAATTTGTGAGTCGGCTACATTGGAACAGGAATTGAAGCATCTGAAAAAAGCTTTTGGTTGGAATGGATACAACAAGCACGAGTTCGATAGGGCCGTCCGTCCAACGAATGTAAAGCGCCAGGAAGGAACAACGGGAGAAGGTGAAGAAAAGTCTACAATACATCTACAGAGTAACTGACAGGATCGGCAGGCTACTGGAAAAGCACAATGTAGAAACTGTCTTTAAACCCACTCGTACAATATAACAAAGCTTGAGATCGGCCAAGGACAGCAGAGATACCCTATTGACACTCGGGGTTTACCGACTTCCATGCAGCTGTGGCTCGGTATACAATGGCACCACAAAACTCAATGTCAACACGAGGATTAAGGAACACAAGGGGGGTTGCAGGCTGAGACAAACACAAAAGTCAGCAGTAGCAGAGCACGCTTTCTCCGAAGGTCACGACATCCTCTTCAACGAGGTGGATATGTTATATCAATCGCAGCGTTTGTATCCGAGACTAACGAGAAAGGCCATTGAGATCTTTAAACAATTTCTACAAGAAGAAAGAAATTACGTTTCTAAATGCAGACTGGAAGCGTGTTCTACGCATACTTCAAGTGCGCCGAAACTCCGCGCCACCACTACCCCCACCCCAGTCCCTCCACTGCAGCGCGACGGCGCGGCTGGGAAATAAACACCACGGGACACAATGTCGGAAAGCACGGGAGACCACTTAGCCCATTGCCTCATCGCCTTTAAAAATCTCTGCCGCAGCTGTAGACGAAACGTCAGGAAGAAATTCCATTGGACCACGGCTCTAAAGCGCGGAAAACACCAGAATGTAAAGTTTTCAAAGTTTTAAATGATTTTGGCCTACGATTTGAAATAACTTTAATATGTGCCTTTAATTATCTGCAACGTTTTTTCTATACGTTTCTGATTATTCCAGGTTTTTTTAACTTTTGGATCTTTTTGTCGGTTTTTATTTAATTTACTTATTTCTTATTGTTCTCATTTATTATTATTCACATGTTTTATTATTTATTTAAGAACTTTTTATTTAATTAAGTTAAATTACTTATTACTATAAAAAAGTTTTCGGAAAAAACCCATTTTTTTATTCTGAAGCATATGTGGTCATATATCACTCATTCGGGTCTATAAAGTTACCAAAAGCAACCAACTAGAAGATTTGGATCAGTTCTGTGTGCTTTTGTGTTAAAGATAATTTTCTCCAAAAACAAAAAAATTTGCATTTTAAAAAAAAGGGTCCTAAGCAATTTTAGCCAAAATTCTAACATACATTTTTAAACATTTGAATTTTTTAGATGCCTTGTGTACATTTTTTAAGCGTCTTAAGCATTTTGGCTGATAAATATGTTTTTGTAAATAATGATTCCTGATTGTTCAAGTTTTCAAAAGAACTTATTTTAGAAGAGTTTCTTAAATTTGATACAATTTTGGCAAAAAATTGAAAATAGCCATTATTTACTTACTCTTACATTATTCTTAACTTTTTCTAATTACAAATTTTTAACTTGTTTTTTTTTTCTTTTTCTTATTGTTCTTTTACTAATCAAATCTGATTCCTATTCTGATTATTTGTCACGTTTCGTTAAACAATTTTTTTTCAATAATTTTCTTAGGGTAATTTTTCACAACACTTGAACTTTTCCAATGAGTGAACCCTTGTAATCTAAACTATTTCTTGAGAAAAATTTGGCCCAAGACTGTGTTTTTTTACGATTAATGAGTCCCGATTTTAATTTTTTTATATCTGCCTCTATATTTCTTTCTATAATTTCCCAATTGCTCCAAATGTTTTGCTCAAGTTTTTATATAGTTTTGGTCCGAAATAGCTCTACGAGCCAAAGATTCCAAGACTTCCACGGCCTAAAGTGTTTTCAGGGCTTGGTCGGCTGAAAGCCGTGGTCGGATGGAATTTCTTCCTGATGTGTCGTCTACAGCTGCGGCAGACTTTCTCAAAGGCGATGAGGCAATGGGCGAAGTGACCTCCCGTGCTTTCCGACGTTGACTGATTTGACTGTGGTGAGCTCCGTGGTATTTATTCCCCCGCTGTCTCGCTGCGGTGGACGGACTGGGGTGGGGGCAGTGGTAGCGCGGGGTTTCGACGTACTTAAGGTATGTCGTAGAACTCGCTTCCAGTCTGCATTTAGGAACGTAATTTCCTCCTTTCTTAACCGCTGCAATATTTTTGGAAATATTAAAAGCAGATAAGTTTTCAATTTCCAATTAGTAAATATTGCCTTTTTGCATATTTTAAACTAGAGTTTCCTGCAAAAAAGCAAAAAATTTCGATCACTAACATATTTCGCAGAAAATAAATTCCTTTCAACTTTCATATTGCTCCTTTCTGTTGAAATTGTTGTCGTGTTTAAAGATCTCAATGGCCTCTCCAGTTAGTCTCAGATAAAAATGCTGCGATTGATATAAGATATCCACCTCGTTGAAAAGGAGATTGTGACCTTGAGAGCTTGCTCTGCTACTGCTGACTTTTATGTTTGTTCCAGCCTGCAACTCCTCTTGTGTTCTGTAATCCTCGTGTTGACAATGCGTTTTGACACATCACTTAAAAGTTATCAAAAGCAACCAACTAGAAGATTTATGTCAGTTTTGTCGGCTTTTGTCTTAAAGATAAAATTCCCTAAAAACATAAAAATTTCCATTTTGAGAAAAAACGGTGCAATTTTAGCCAAAATTCTAACATTAATTTTTCCACATTTGAATTTTTTAAATCCCTTGTGTACATTTTTTCAGAGACGTTTTACCCCCACTACTAATTTTAGCTGAAAAATATGTTTTTGTAAATAATGATTCCTGATTTTTCAGGTATTCTAAAAGAACTTCTTTTAGAAGACTTTCCTAAATTTGAGACGATTTTGCCCAAAAATTGGAAATAGCTTATGTCGGATACCCAACTAAAATATCAACAGTGGCAACACCGCGCTGCTAGCTAGGAGCGAGCGAGAAAAATACAAAAACCGGCAACATTCATTCATCATCGAATCGTCATCTTACTAACATCATTGTAAATCGTTGATCAATAAAAACAACAGTTTTTTTGTTGTAAATTAGTAGAAATCTAATTTCTAATCATAAACCATCGAAACCCAACATGATCCTTCGAGCCAGATCGCTAATTAACCTGTGGATGAAACAACGTACAGCCGCAGAATCGAGAGTTGAAATCGGTACGAATCGACGACCGGCTCAACACACGGCCGACGCCATTTTCACGTTTGCGTACAACTAGGGCTGAGCAATCTATCGTAAGTCTGTTCCTTTTGTACCGCTTCCTAGCTATCGCTTGACTATTTCATGCTTTGCTTGAGCAGTATAGCATTGTAGACAACAATTCAATCGTTCTATATCGCATCACAATCGTTTTATTAACAAATAATAGCATTATCGTTGGTTTGGTCGATCGATTTTATCGAACATGCCTAGCAGCGGGAAACCAGCTGATCAAGACGAACGAAATAAATGTTTAGCGAAATTACGTATAGAAAGAACGAGAGCAAAGTTTCGTTGCAACGACTTGCATGTTTTATTGACAAATTCTCAGAAGAAAAGATCGAAAGCTTAGAATTACGCTTAAAAAACGCTGAAAGCTCACTTTTGAGAGACTTCAACGCCACTCAAAACGAGATCGAGTTTCTGGACGCCCAGGAATCCCAATCAAGTGAACGGGACGAATTTGAAGAGCTATACTTTGCGTATACCGGTAGAGCAGTAAAAATAATTAGGCAATTTTACGACAATAAATCAAATTTCCCTTCAGGCATTCAAGGTGTAGCAAATTAAACGTCTAAAGTTTCTACAAGCTCTCATTCATCAAAGGGTAATAGAATTAAAAACATTTTATGGCGAACACTAATAGGCTCAGTTTCGAGATTTATTTAAAACATTAGTTTACGAAGATCAGTCTATTGACAAAGTAAGGAA
The DNA here is from genome assembly GCA_951812265.1 of Taphrorychus bicolor. NCBI lineage: Eukaryota > Metazoa > Arthropoda > Insecta > Coleoptera > Curculionidae > Taphrorychus > Taphrorychus bicolor. Next base: position 19,660,023 of record OX638298.1, read on the forward strand.
GTTTTATTATCTATTAAGTTCTCTCAAGGGTGAAGCTGCTAAAACAATCGAATCTATAGAAATCACAGAACAAAACTACGATCTAGCTTGGAATTTACTTAATGATCGATTCGAAAACAAATCGTTAACCAAAAAAATCATGTTGCGGCTCTCTTTGAATTGCCAACTGTCTCTGCCAAATACAGCCTTAGAAACATTGTTGACGACTTTCAGAAAATATTTAGAGCTTTAAAATTGCTAGGTGAACCAGTAGATTCATGGTCAACCATTCTAATTCATTTACTGTCAATAAAATTAGACCATCGAACTGTTTCTCAGTGGGAAGAATATTTAATCAGTCCAAAAATCAATAGTCCAACAATAACAATTTTTTTTGACTTCCTTTCTGATAGATGCAGGTTTTTAGAAACCACGGAGTCAATAAAAGCTGTCAAAAAAGACTCTAAGTTTCAAACTCGTGAGTATTCCAAGCATTTTATAAACGACAAAAGCAAGCAAGCTTATGCCTTTCAGCAAGGTAACAAAAATAACAGAGAGTGTGTCTTCTGCAAAGGAAAACACCACATATATCGATGTGAAGCATTTTTAATGTCGAGCATTACTTGATAGTGGCTCGCAGTCAAATTTCATAACTAAAAATTTAGCGGAAAAGCTTAATTTACCTATGTTTAAGACAAACAATCCAGTTGTAGGAATCAGAGACTCTTCTAGGAATATCACAAATCAAGTATTTAGTGAACTTAAGTCTTTACATGATAATTACAATTTATCAAAGGTACAATTCTTAGTTTTGGATCGAATAACTGAAAAATTGCCTTCGCGTTCATTTAACCGATCAATGTTAAATTTACCTGATAACATAGAACTAGCAGATTGTACTTTTAATACGTCTCAAAACGTACATTTGCTATTAGGAGTAACTATCTTTTATCAAACTTATGTAGCGAACAAAAACAACTAGGTATAGCCAATTTTACAAAATACAAAGATTGGTTGGGTCTTATCTGGGCCACTTGATATTCACAAAAAACACAAGAAAATCATTTGTAATTTGAGTACTTCTAATTTAGAAAATCAGTTAGAGCAATTTTGGCGAACAGAAGAATATCCTGTTCAAAAATTCTTTTCTCAAGAAGAAAGCGAATGTGAAAAACTTTTTAACGAAACTTTACAACGCGACATTGATGGTAAATTCATAGTAACCTTGCCGATCAAACAAGATGAACAGACTTTGGGCAACCCTTTGGATTCTGCTCTTAAGCGTCTTTATTCAATTGAAAGAAAATTCAAAAAAAACAACCAGAATTTCAACGTCAATACACTGAATTTATAAATGAATATGAACAATTGGGGCACATGCAGAGAGTTGATCCTGGAGATGTAAATATTGAAAATACTGGCAAGAACTTGTGTTACCTACCTCATCACGGAGTAATTAAAGAAACGAGCGCTACAACTGCTCTACGTGTAGTTTTTGACGGATCTTGTCCCACAAGCACAGGTGTATCATTAGATGATATTTTAATGATAGGGCCAACAATTCAAGATGACTTAGTGTCAATTTTAATTAGGTTTAGGCAACACACAATTGTTGTCACAGCCGACGTAGCCAAAATGTATCGACAAGTTAAAATAAAAGACGACCAAAGAAACTTACAACGAATCCTTTGGCGAGATGAGCCTCAAAGCGAAATAAAACATTATCAATTGTCAACAGTAACTTACGGTACAGCATCAGCGTTTTTGGCTACTCGAGCTCTTCAACAGACTGCCATCGAACATAGAGACAAATACCCAAATGCAGCTAATGTTAATCTTTTAGACTTTTATGTAGATGACTTAATAACTGGTGGTGACGATGTACAAAGCGTGATCAATTTACAATCAGAAATTGATGAAATCTTAAGCAAATATGGATTTTACCTCAGAAAATGGGTTACTAATAAACCACAAGTTGTTGAGCAGCATAAAGGTAGCAACACTAACGACAAATACTTCATAAATGAAAATGATTTTACTCGAAGTTTAGGCCTTGTATGGCACACTAAATCTGACACTTCGACTTTTTCTGTAAAGAGTATCGATATCAACACCTTAAAGATAATAAAAAGAACTATTCTTTCAACAATATCTAGCATTTTCGACCCTTTAGGATTAATTTCTCCTATAATTGTGGGTTCTAAGATGCTAATGCAAAAATTATGGCAATGTAAGGAAGGTTGGGATTCTCCTATTTCGCCTGAGATTAGTAGCGAATGGATGAAGCTCCTTCGCGAATTTCCTATACTTAACGACATAAATATAACGCGATATACATTAATTGCAAAAGCCAAACACATAGAACTTCATATTTTTTGTGACGCTTCACAATCAGCTTTTGGCGCTTGCATTTATCTAAGGTCAATGGATGCTAATAATTCTTGATTTACACAACTAGTCTGTGCGAAATCGCGAGTAGCACCTATTAAAACCCTTTCCATTCCTCGCCTAGAATTATGTAGCGCTGTTTTGGCAGTCAAATTGTTTGAAAAGGTTAAAAATTCACTTAAATTAAAAATCGAAGTTCATTTTTGGACTGATAGCATGATTGTTTTGGGTTGAATTTCTCTATCGCCTAATAATCTTAAGGTATTCGTGGCAAATCGAGTTTCTGACATTCAAAGCCTTAGCAACGTATCAGATTGGAAACATGTACCAACATTTGACAACCCTGCAGACTTGATTTCACGCGGCGCTACCGTCAATGCCTTGAAAAACTGTAGTTTGTGGTGGTCAGGTCCAGAGGGGCTAAGTAAGAGTGATCCAGATTGCTGGCCCAGAAGTCATGATATTCCAGAATTGATTCCTGAGTTTAAGACTAATAAACTTTTACTTTCCAGAACTCATGAAAGCCTAGATATTTTTAATCGTTTTTCTAGCCCATTTCGTTTACTGCGAGTTGTAGGTTATTGTCAACGGTTTTATCATAATTGTAAAAATAAACACAACAAGATACGCGGTTCGCTGAGCGTTGATGAAATTCAAAACTCAATGAACTCTGTTCTGAAACTTGCCCAACTTGAAATGTTTCCTTGTGAATTAAAATCAATTCAAGATTCTGCTGTTATTAGCAATAAATCAAAGCTCCTTCCTTTGAGTCCTATTTTAGGCCCAGATGGTTTGTTGCGTGTCGGCGAACGTTTAAGCAAATCGAACCTTCCATTTGACTCCAAACATAAAATAATCTTATTACCAGGCCATCCTCTAACTAAACTCATAATTCTCAACGAACACAATAAAAACTTGCATTCCGGCATAGTGTCTATTCTTTTTTCGTTACGAGAAAAATTTTGGATTCTTCAAGGCCGCCGGACAATTCGTAGCGTATTAAAACAGTGCACAGTATGCTTTCGAGTAAACCCAAAACGGATAATTAAAAAAAATGGGTGACTTGCCTTTTGATCGAGTAATTCAATATCGTCCTTTTTATGTCACAGGGGTTGATTTTGCAGGTCCATTTTTAATTAAGGATGGAAAATTGCGGAACCGTTCGATTGTCAAGGCATATCTTTGCATTTTTATATGTTTCACAACTAAGACAGTACACTTAGAGGTAGTTGGTGATCTAGGAACAGATTCTTTCTTGGACGCTCTAAAACGATTTGTATCTCGCCGTGGTCTTTGCAAATCGATTTATAGCGATAACGGTACAAATTTCACTGGAGCTGATAATGAATTAAAATCGATCATTAATTATATCCCCGAATTTGTCAAAGCAACTTGCGTTTCAGATTTTCTTTTAAAACATGGCATAACTTGGAACTTTATTCCACCCCGAGAACCCCATCATGGAGGTCTCTGGGAAGCCGCAGTTAAACGCGCGAAATTGTTCACTCAAGTAGAAGCAGCAATAAATTCAGCTCCCATCACACCTTTATCTGATGATCCTTCCGACCTTTCCTGCTTGACCCCCGGTCATTTCTTGATCGGTGAACCTTTATTAGCCATACCTGATAAAGACTTGATCGACTCACTCACTTCCAAGCTCTACAGCAGATGTTTCAAGTATTTTGGAAGAGATGGTCAAAGGACTACTTGTTGAACCTGCAGCAACCCTCGAAGTGGAATCAAGCATTTGCGGAAGATTGGATCACTGATTGTAATAGTCGACGACAACCTACCTCCCCTCTTTTGGCACCTAGGAAGAGTTCTTCAAATTCATGCTGGAGCCGCTGGATTGCCACGTGTAGTGACACTTAAAACAGCCAATGGGGTAGTAAAGCGTGCAGTGCAAAAACTTTGCTTAATGCCAATGAACGATTAGTGCTTTTTTGCTGTACTTTCTTTAAACTATAAATTTTGACTATTTATTTGCTTGAAAGACTATAGTTTTCGAGGGCCGCCGGTATGTCGGATACCCAACTAAAATATGAATAGTGGCAACACTCATTCATCATCGAATCGTCATCTTACTAACATCATTGCAAATGGTTGATCAATAAAAACATATTTTTAACTTGTTTTATTTTATTTTCTTATTGGTCTTTTACTAATCACATCTGGTTACTATTCTGATTAGTCACGTTTCGTTAAATTATTTTTTTCGATAATTTTTTTAAATGATCTAAATTGCAGTTTGCATTATTTTCATTCTCTTCAGGTAATTTTTCACAAACTTGGACTTTTCCAACGAGTGAACCCTTGTAATCTAAATTATTTCTATCGAGACAATCTTGTCCCAAAACTGTGTTTTTTTACAATTAATAAGTCCCGATTTTAATTTTTTTTATACGGGATTGGTCTGAAACAGAAGATCTAAAACAAGTTCCCAATATATTTCTTTTAATTAAAAATTATTTCCAGGAGAAAGGTAGCGGGAGAAGGACTCAAAATAAAACTTCTACGCTTCCGCAGAAATTTCCGACGTTTCGACGTTAATTTACGTCTTTTTCAAGGCGATTCCACTCAAATTGCAGAAGTTTTTCGTCAGTTCCTGAAGGACAATAAACATCGTTACTATCTGGCGAAAAACTGCACTTTGAGTGGAATAGCCTTGAAAAAGACGTAAAATAAACGTCCAAACGTCGGCAATTTCTGCGGAAGCGTAGACGTTTTATTTTGGGTCCCTCTCCCGCTATCTTTCTCCTGGAAATTAAAATTTTGAGGACGCTACACCTAAGCCACTATTAAAAATTATGGGCTCAAAGAATCATTATTAGCAACTTTTTAAAGCTTCTAAACAATCCTGATTTTATATTTTTTTCTCAAATTTCTCAATTGTTCCAAATGTTTAACTTTCGATGCTTTACGTAGATTTTAATTTAATTTTTTTATTTCTTGCTTTTCTTTTTTGTTCATATTTTTCTAATCTCATTCTTTAACATGACTCGTTTTAATTTGTATTTTTTTTGTATTGATCTAAATTGGACCTTTTATTTACTTTTTATTTTTTCGAGATAATTTTAACATAACAAGTGAGTTTTTGGTACGTTTAACCAATTGTAATGTAAGATGAAACAATGTTGGCCCAAAACTAAGTATGTTTAAATAATAATACGTAATTTTCAAGTTTTTATATTTAGTTTTGGTCCGAAATAGCTCTACGAACCAAAAATCGATTTTTATTAGAAAATTTTGGTCCGAAAACAAAACTCGTTTTACAAAGTTTTTCAGTTTTAGATGATTTTTGCCTACAATTAGAAATAATTTAAATCTGTGCCTTTAACTATCTACTACTTTTTTCTATACATTTTTGATTATTTCAGATTTTTTTTTAACTTTTGGATCTTTTCGTCGATTTTTATTTAATTTATTTATTTCTTATTGTTGTCATTTATTATTATACTCATGTTTTATGCTTTAGAAATATCAAAATAATTAAAATGTTATTTTTTAAGGTGTACTCAGATTAAAATAACCTAAACTGGTTTTTTTTTGATAAATCTGGCAACGTTTTCAACAAGTTTTGGGCCCAAACGAGATTCAATAGTCCCTTTTCATATAATTTAAAATTTTTTTTTATTTCTGAATTTTCGCGATTTTCTATTTTTATTCTTTGTCACGTTTTTCGCTGTCTTTTTGTTTTTTTCTCGTATATTTGTTTTCATTGATCTAAATTCGACTTTTTATTGGGTTTAATTCTTTCAAGGCAATGTTGACCCAAAATTGAACTTTTCCAAAGAAAAAACTATGATAGTATTGTAAATTGATTTTCATTTAGGCAATTTTGGCTGGCATTTTTACAATAAATAATTTTTTAATTTTGAATTTTTTTACTCGGAATTGACTCGAAATATCTCCAACAATTCATAAATCAATTTTTATTGCAAAAACTATGGTCTGAAAAAGGATCTTTTTTTAGCAAATTTTTTAAAGCTTTTAAACTACTTTGGCTTTAAATTACAACTTGAAATTAAAGCCCTAGAGAATTTAAAGTAAAACGCGTTTGTTTATAATTTATGGATTAAAATTAGCTTCGGTTAGTTCAGGTTAGGTGATTTTGACGTCACAAAATAACGTCATTTTGACGTTACAAAGTAACGTTATATTGCAACGTCAAAATAACGTTACTTTGTGAAGTCAAAATCGACCGGTGACTTACGCCCGTCATTATGACGTTGTTTCAAAGTCATCCCATCACGTCTTCGGTGACCCTTACCAGCAAATTACGTTAAGATGACGTCACCTTCCCACCTGGGAGGGCTTTGAGAGCGTTCTAGAGCGACCTCCCGAAAACGCTATGAGAGTCCACAATATTTCTACAACAGAACAGTTGAAGTTTCCGGAAATGGTGATCCTGGATCCCTACAGCTGATTTTCAGGCAACAGGATTAGTGACCAATGACAGTGCAGTCAGTCTGATTGGCTGAAAATCAGCTGATAGTAATCAATCTCGCCCGGAGCGCGGCATCCAAAAACTGCCTGAATTACATTACAATTGAATCTTCTGAGTAACAAAAGCTTAAGTACTGTTTGAATACTATTGGAAAATGTGCAGTTTTAGAACTTCTTTATTACTACAATTCCCTTTCTATATTAAACTCACTCGACTACGCTACTTCCTCGATTCACACGTATATAAATTTTATCACCTATCATTTTGAATAATCCCTCTACCCACGCTTCCGAGTTATACGCCTATAAATTGAGAATTTAGAAGCTAATGTCTTGCCATTAACTGATGGAAAATCGATTTTAGCACTCGGTAATAAAAATAATGGTATTTTTATTCCCTAGTTTAAACAACGCCGCCACGAGTCCGCGCTTATATTGGCTAATAATAGTTAAACGTACTGCAAAAATGGAAAACCAACACTTCCGCGAACTGCGTTCAAGTGATAAAATGGAATGTTAGTTTTCCATTTCGTTTCACTAAAATCACACCGAGGTCGAGTTTTCTACTGTTTTCTTAATTTTGAGGAGACGTGCCCGAAGGAAAATATAATTTTTTTTATAATAAGAGTCTCCCATCTTTATCTCAAAAAAGGTTCGAGGAGAAATAAGCTGCCAAAGTGAAGTAGCTCCTAAAAGCTTAGCGTGGTAATGGAAAAAGTATTAAATAAAGCTTTTCAGCTGTCACGTTATAAAAGGTCTCCTAAGATTTAACAGATTAGGCGGAAACATTAAAGCTGTCCCTTCTTCAAGGGAAAGACGTTTTTTTTATGATTTAATGGAAAATTATCATTCTAATAAAAGGCCTGTCAGATCCTATGAGATTGTGAAGAGAACTACCATTTTAACTAGACTAAATAATTATAACCAAGTTTAGTAGAGTCAACAGGTCTAAACACAAACAAAACAACCCGATTCGTCTTACCTTCTCTTGACGTTTCTTCCTCCATCCTCTTCTCGCCCCGTCACCAATTCCAAATTATAAACAAAAGGACGGAAATAGCCCGTCCTTGAGTGTTAATGGAAAAACGGAATACGCGGCCCAGTTTACGTTACATCGTTCAATGCGTGTTTCCACGTTCATCCAAATGGAGTTGCACGAAAATCATCCGGTTTACAACTAACCTACACGACGAAAACGCGTCTGGCTTTCACCCCGGTTGCCAGGCGACGCACGAGACTCTGGATAAACAGTGGCGTTCTTTGGTTAGTCAGTTTTGTATATTTTTGAAATTTTATAGTGGAAGCAACCAGCTTAAAAAAAATCTTGTTTTTAACAAATGGCAATCCAAGCTTTTTTTTCTAAAAATAACAGTTAAAATAGTCTTTTGTTTTTTGTTCATTTTATGACTATTGATTTCAGTCTTTATTATCTCAAAAATATGCGAAATATCTACTTCAAAATTTGCCACATCTAACTACCTTTTATACATTCTAATGTTATTATAACATGGAAATATTCAGATTTTTTTATGTTATTTTTTTTTCAGTTATTATTCATTTACGTTGTAAATTTGACGCAAAGTAATATTAGCAACATAACCGCATTCTAATGTTGCTAAAGAAGCGATGCAAAATTGAACAAAATGTTGGAGATTTTGAACGGTCTTAAGTTGCTGAAATGCTTTAATTTTCCTAAATTTATTTAATAAATTTCAAACCTACATGGTGCTAACAGTCAACATTTTCTAAAAAAAAAATACTATAATCGAGTTGGATAAATACTAAAAGTAAAAAATAAAGATTTGATTCGTGTTACCTAGTTACGTTATTTCGTTTAACATCAGTGTAATGTTTTTTTGGAGTCGGGCGTAAAATTCATGAACTGTGTGATTTTTTACATCTTCAAACGTTGTGGATTTGTTAAGACAACAAATGTTAATATAAAGTGGTAAAATTACACATAATTTATTAATAAAAGGTAACTAAAAATTTACATTAGATTGGTTTTTGGCCGATAAATTAACAAGCTTTATTTTTAATATTAATAGAACGTGGTGATTTAGTTTGTTTTATTGTCAGTTCGCAAAATATAAGACATACTCAGAGGAGACCATTAAATATTTTTGGCATCAAATTTACCCGAAATCTTGTAGAGATTGTCTTTCCTTAAGTTGCGGTCTATAGCAAAATTTAATTCATAGATAATTGCATTCGTTTTCTGTTTTTTCCTTTTTCTTGATTGGGATAAAAAATGGAATAAGTAAATTTTAAGTTTTGTAAAATTAAATACCAAATCTTTGTTTAAAAACATGCACAAAAATCCTTCGATTTCAAACTACTGCAGAGTGTAAAAAAATCTTAATTACTGTATTATTTTTATAAAACTCCCAGAAAAATTGCACTTATCAAACAAATCAACTATTTCCTAAAAAACAAGAATTTTTTGACAAATTACCGGTTACTTTTAATTAGTTTAAGATACAATCTAAAGTGTTTTCCGGGCTTTAAAGCCGTGGTGCAACGAATTTTTTTTCCTGACGTTTCGTCTCCATCTGCGGCAGACATTATCAAAGGCGATGAGGCAATAGGCGAATAGATCTCATGCTTCCCGATGTTGACTGATTCGACTATGGTGAGCTCTGGGGTATTATTTTGGGACTGGGGTGGGGGTAGTGGTGGCGTGGGGTTTCGGCGCACTTGAAGTATTTAATTTCCTCCTACCTGTTGAAACTGATGTCGTGCTTAAAGATCTTAATGGCCTCTCTCGTTAGTATCGGATAGAAACGCTGCGATTAATATAAGATATTCAGCCCGTTGAAAAGGATTTCGTGAACTTCGGAGAGAGCATGCTTTAGGCGAAACGTCAGGAAGAAATCCATTGGACCACGGCTCTAAAGCACGAAAAACACTTTAGATTGTATTTTGACCGGCCGTGGAAGCCATCACAGTCTTATAGTTTAAGAGAGTTCAATTTGATTAAAAATAGTTTTGTTTAAATCGAACTACATTTGCTAAAATCAGGTAACCTCTTGTTAATACAGATTACCTGTGAATAATTTAAGTTATATTTTTGTTTTCTCCATAGAAGGTAGGTACTTATTGTACTTTCTTACTATTGTAACTTGAAACATACAATTGTAACTTCAAATTAAATATGTAATTTTAATCTACATTTGTGTCTTGAAGTTACAATAATTGCAACTTGAACCTCATCTAGAAGTGTATCCTACAATTGTAACTTAAACCTACACTTGTAACTTGAACCTACAATTGTAACTTGAACCTACAATTGCAACGTAAACCTACAATTGTAACTTAAACCTATAACTGTAACTTGAATCTACACCTGACACTTGAACCTACAATTGCAACTTAAACCTACAATTGCAAGTTATACCTACATTTGCAAGTAAAATTGAGTTAACCTGGACTAACCTGCGAGAAAACTTAATGTGTTTCAAGAAATTATAAAAAAAATGGCGTTTGTAGGGAACAGTGGGTTCGTACGAAGGCTAGAAAGGCAACAAAAAATTTCAAACATTGGAACAATATATGACTTTGATTTCTACCATTTTTGCTATCAAATTTTAGGTTAAACATACAATACACCGTTCAAGTTACCATTGTATCTAAAAGCTTATTTATTGCACTTCGTTACAATAATAACTTGAAACCTACTGTTGTAACTTCAATTTGTAATTGTAATTTGAATCTACTATTCTAACTTCAACCTATAATTGTAACTTGAATCAACAATTATTGTAACTTGAACCTACAATTGTAACTTCAATCCACAATTGTAAGCTATATTGAATTAACCTGAACTAATCTGTGAGAAAGCTCAATGTGGATTTCAAGAATTTATAAAAAAAATGGCATCTGTAAAGAACAGTCGGTTTATACGAAGGCTAGAAAGGCAACGATAAATTTCAAACATTGGACCAAAATGCAATTGCAATTGCGACCTACAACTAACTTGCACCTAAAGTTGTAGGTCCAAGTTACAGTGCTTAATTTACAATAATTGGAGGATATCACCTGTGAATGTTTGAATAGCAGGTGTAGGACAATAAAGCTACTTCACTTTTTAGAAATCGCCAATGTTTCGACCATTAATTGAGGTATTCTAATTTCTAAAATTTGAAGTAGCTTTATTGTCCTACACCTGCTATTCAAACGTTCACAAGTGATGTCCTACAATTATTGTAAATTAATCATTGTAATTGAACCAATAACTTTAAGGTGCAAGTTAGTTGTAGATTGAAATTTCATTTGTAGGTTCAACTCACAATTATAGGTCCAAGTTACAATTACAAGTTAGAGTTACAATTGTAGGTTTTAGGTTACAATTAAAACTAAGTACAATAAGTCTTCCTCAGGGCGTTCTAAAAAGTGAAGTAGCTTTATTGTTCTACACCTGCTATTCAAACGTTTATACTAATAATTGTAGGCTCAAATTACAATTGTAACTTGAAGTGATAATTTTATATTCTGCCTACAATTGTAGGTTAAGGTTACTAATTATACCTTACTTTTGGGGGTTGAAACTACAATTGCAACATAAACATACAATTGTAAGTTAAATTGAATTAACCTGAACTAACATGTGAGAAAACTCAATTTGTATTTCTAAAATTTAACAAAAATTGGCGTTTGTAAGAAAGTCGGTTTATAGAAGACTACAAGAGCAACAACAAATCTCTAACTTTGGTACAAAATATGACTTTGATTTTTGCAATCTGTGGTGTAGGTTGAAGTTATAATTGTAACTTCAACTTACAGTTGTAGGTTTAAGTTACACTTGTAGGTTAAATTTTACTATTTGTATTTAGTAACAATTGTCACGCGAAACCTACAATTGTAACTTGAACCTACAATTGCAGTTTGGATCTACAATTGCAGCTTAAACCTACAATTGTAAGTTAAATTGAATTAACCTAAAGTAATCTGCAACAAAGCTTAGTGTAATTCAAGAATTTAACAAAAAAATTGATGTTTGTAAGAAATAGTGGGTTTATAACAAGGCTAGAAGGGCAACAACAATTTTTAAACTTTGGAACCAAATATGACTTTGATTTTTGCAAGTTCTGCTATCAAATGATAGGTTGAAGTTTTAGTTGTTACCTCAACTTACAATTGTAGGTTTAAATTGCAATTGTAACTTGAAGCCACAATTCTAAATTTCGCTTACACTTGTTGGTTAAAGTCATTATTATAACTTACATTTGTGGGTTGGATCTACAACTGCAACTGAAACCTACAATTGTAAGTTAAATTTAATTAATCTGAACTCACTTCCAGGAAAGCTCAATTTTCAACGCCATCTTTTTTTGTTATTGGTTTATACGAAGGCTAAAAGGACAACAACAAATTTTAGACTTTGGAATACAATATGACTTTAAATTTTGCAATTGCTGCTGACAAACTCTAGGATGAAGTTATAATTGTAACGTCAACCTACGATGGTCGATTCAAGTTACGAACGTAGTTTGAAGTTACAATTACACGTTCAACTTATAATTGTAGTTCAAATCTTGCTTATTTTACTTAGTTACAATTGTAAACCTACAATATAACACACAAACCTACAATTGTAACTTCAAACTACAAATATAAAATATAATAGAAACTTCAACTTTTCAAATTAATTGTAAATTGAATAAAAAATTATGCGTTTAATTTACAATTGTAACTTGCACCTACAATTGTAACTTTATCGTACAATTAATTTTAGTTGAACGTACTATTGCAAGTTGAACCTACAATTCCAAACAGGACTTACAACGGTAACTTCAACCTTGTAGGCTCAAGTTATAATTGTAGATTCAAGGTAAAATTGTAAGCAATAATTCTAGGTTTAAGTTACAATAATTGCAACTTGTTACAAGTTTATCTTCAGCTTACATTATTTGTAGTTTGACCTATAATTACAACTTCAAATTACAACTCTAATATCAACCTTGCAGGTTCAAGTTATATAAAAAATGTATACACAGTTGTAGTTTGAATTGTAGATTCAAAGTAAAATTGTAGGTTTAACTTGCAATAATTTTAAGTTCAACTTACAATATTTGTAACTTAAAGTTACAATTTTATGTTCTGCTCACACCTGTAGGTTGAAGTTAATATAACAAGTTCCATTTATTGAACCTACAATTCTAACTTGAACCTACAGTTACAACTTCAATTTACAACTGTAACATCAACCTTGTAGGTTCAAACTGCAATTATAAGTTCAATAAAAAATACTACTAGATTTAAATTACAATTGCAGGTTTAATCTAAAGCAGTAGCATCGAGGTAAAACTGTAGACTTAATTTGCAATAATTCGAAGTTCAAGTTTGTGTTCAGTTTACATTTGTAGGATGAAGTTAGTCTTTCAACTTCCATTTATTGAACCTATAATATTAACTTGAATCTACAATTGCCACTTAAATTTACAACTGTAACATCAACCTTGTAGTTTTAAGTTACAATGATATAAATTATAATTTCTTTCAAAAATACTACTAGATTTAAGTTACAATTGTAGGTTTAAGCTAAAATTGTAGATTCAAGGTAAAATTGTAAACTTAAGTTGCAATAATTTTAGATTCAAGTTGCAATAATTGTAACTTGCAGTTAAAAGTTTATGTTCAGCATACATTTGTAGGTTGATGTTACTATTAAAACTTCCGTTCATTGAACCTACAATTGTAACTTGAACCTACAATTACAACTTTAATTTACAACTGTAACTTCAATTTTGTAGATTTAAGTTACAAGTATAATTTCATTCAAAAATACTACTAGATTTACGTTACAATTGCAGGTTTAAGTTAAATTGTAGATTCACAGTAAAATTGTAGGCTTAACTTGCAATAATTCTAAGTTCAAGTTACAATAATTGTAACTTGAAGTTACGTTTATGTTCAGCTTACATTTGTAGGTTGAAGTTAATATTACCACTTCCTTTTATTGAACCTACAACTGTAGCTTGAACCTACAAATAGACCTTCAATTTACAACCGTAACATCAACCTTGCAGGTTCAAGTTATTAATATAAGTTCACTAAAAAATAATATCAGAATTAAGTTACAATTGTAGGTTTAAGCTAAAATTGTAGGCTTAACTTGCAGTAATCCTAAGTTCAATTTAAAATAATTATAAATTGGAGTACCAAGTTTATGTTCAGTTTGCATTTGTAGGTTGAAGTTTACCTCAAAACTTCCATTTACTGAACCTACAATTACCACTTCAGTTTACAACTGCATCATCAACCTTGTAGTTTTAAGTTAGAATTATCCGTTCAATAAGAAATACTATTAGATTTAAGTTACAATTGGAGGTTTAAGCTAAAATTGCAGATTCAAAGTAAAATTGTAAACTTAACTTGTAATAATTCTAGGTTCAATAGTTACAATAATTGTAACTTGAAGTTAGAAGTGTATGTTCAGCTTACATTTGTAGGTTGAAGTTACTATTACATCTCAAATATGTTGAACCTACAATTGTAACTTGAGCTTACAATTACAACCTCAATTTACATCTGTAACATCAACCTTGTAGGTTCAAGTTACAAATATAAGTTTAATAAAAAATATTATTAGATTTAAGTTACAATTGCAGGTTTAAGCTAAAATTGTAGATTCAAGGTAAAATTGTGGACTTAACTTGCAATAGTTCTAGGTGCAAGTTACAATAATTGTAACTTAAAGTAACCATTTTATGTTCAGCTTACATTTGTAGGTTGAAGTTACCATTTAAATTTCCATTTGATGGACCTACAATTGTAACTTGAACATACAATTGCAACTTCAATTTACAACTGTAGCATCAACCTTGTAGGTTCAAGTTACAATTATAAGTTCACTAAAAAATACTATTAATTTAAAATACAATTGCAGGTTTAAGCTAAAATTGTAGATTCAAGGTTAAATTTTAGGCTTAACTTGAAATAATTCTAAGTTCAAGTTACAATAATTGTAACTTGAAATTACAAGTTTATGTTCAGCTTACATTTGTAGGTTGATGTTACTCTTACAACTTCCATTTGTTGAACCTGTAATAGTAACTTGAAACTGCAATTACAACTTCAATTTAAAACTGTAACATCAACCTTGTAGTTTTAAGTTACAATTATACTTTGTAATTGTAGATTCAAGTTAAAATTGTAGGATTAGCTTGCAATAATTTTAGGTTCAAGTCATAATAATTGTAACTTGAAGTTAGAAGTATATGTTCAGCTTACATTTGTAGGTTGAAGTTACTATTACAACTTCCATTTGTTGGACCTACGATTGTAACTTGAACCTACAATTGCAACTTCAATTTACAACTGTAGCATCAACCTTGTAGGTTCAAGTTACAATTATAAGTTCACTAACAAATTCTATTAGATTTAAATTACAATTGCAGGTTTAAGCTAAAATTGTAGATTAAAGGTAAAATTGTACACTTAACTTGCAGTAATTCTAAGTTCAAGCTACAATAATTGTAACTGAACGTTACAAATTTATGTTCAGCCTACATTTGTAGGTTGAAGTTAATATTACAACTTCCATTTATTGAACCTACAATTGTAACTTGAACCTACAATTACAACTTCAATTTGCAACCTTAACTAGGTTCAAGTTACAATTATAAGTTCACTAAAAAATACTATTATATTTACGTTACAATTGCAGCTAAAATTGTAGATTCAAAGTAAAATTGTAGGCTTAACTTGCAATAATTGTAGGTTCAAGTTACAAGAATTGTAACTTGAAGTTACAAGTTCATGTTCAGCTTACATTTGTAGGTTGAAGTTACTATTAAAACTTCCATTTGTTGAACCTACAATTGTAACTTGAACCTCCAATTACAATTTCAATTTACAACTATAACAGCAAACTTGTAGGTTTAAGTTACAATTATAAGTTAAATAGAAAATACTATTAGAGTTAAATTATAATTGTAGGTTTAAGGTATAATTGTAGATTGAAGGTAAAATTTTAAGCTTAACTTGCAATAATTTTAAGTTCAAGTTGCAATAATTGTAACTTGAAATTACAAGTGTATGTTCAGTATACATTTGTAGGTTGATGTTACCATTACCACTTTTATTTGTCGAACCTACAATTGTAACTTGAACCTACAATTACAACTTAAATTTACAACTGTAATATCAACCTTGTAGTTTTAAGTTACAAATATATGTTCATTCAAAAATACTATTAGATTTAGGTTACAACTGTCACTAAAAGTTCATCACACACAAAAGGTAAATAAGTCACTTTAGAAAAAAAAAATTAATGTTCTAACTTCTTAAGTTTTACTAGAAAAACTGACTAGATTTAATGTGGAAGAGTTTTCGGAAAAATACCAGCAAAACATTACTGTAAAATCGAAAACAAAATATATAGAATAAAAGTGGACTTGCTCATAAATTTTACATCTACGACGCTGAACTTTATGTGTCGAAAACCGTCGTGGTTCTTCCGATGGATGATCGCGTCGCGATGCTGCAACTTGCGTCTTCCTGCGGCTGGATGGATGGAAAAAGAAATGATGGAGTGAAAGATACGAAAAAAAGACCGAAAGAGAATTTACTTTTTTACGCAGCTATGCCCACATTGTGCCAGAGTGTGTTTGATAAACGGCCTGAGTAATGTGAGGGGAGTGAAAAATACTTGCAGATTAAACTGTGCGCATAAAATCACTCTTGAATATGTAGGGATTTTTTTTATGTTGACTGAAATAGCTTAAAATTTCACAATTTATAATCTGCGTCTAAAGAATTACTTACGTTAGTTAGAGATTTTTTTTAATTTTAAGCTTAAAAACTATTAATTATTTTTATTTAATTCACGATAACCACACCAAAAACTCCCTAATACTAATCCTTTTAATCACGTAGTCCTGTAAATAAGCTCGTAATCCCGGACCCGAAAACATGGCAATGCTTTATGATAAAATTAAAGTTCGAAAATGTAGCCTCGTTGGGAAAGTTTTAAAACTCTGTACTGCTCAAAAGCCCAATTTAAATTTTGTTTTGCCTAAACTTTTTAGAATTACGTTCACGTATTTGTAGATAGATACTCGTACATAATATTAGAATGGGAGCATCCTAGACAAACTTGGAATTCAGTATATCATACGACAAAAGGAAGGAAGATAATGTTGCAGTTATGGTTAATTATACTCGCTATTTTGTGAAAAGATTTAATCAAGCTCAAATTTATTAGCAGACAACAAAAAAGATGATTATTTGGGATTAGTATATCGATTTCCAAAGGTATAGCGGGGTGAGGACAGTGAATAAAAACTTCTACTTTACGCAGAAATTGCCGACGTTTCGACGTTTATTGACGTCTTTTTCAAGGCTTTTTTGAGCGGCACTGGAGCAAAAAGATCCTTCTATTTCTTAACGATGCTAATTTTGTGGTGGTGTTGGTCCAAGTCTTAAGCAACGTCAACACGCCTTCCCTGTAGTCACTATTGACGGATTTTTATTTAAAAAATATCTTTATGTACCTAATAAGGCTTTTTTCCTCAATCAGAAACACACTCAGAAAGTATTTTTAACTTATGAATTCCTGCTACTTGCTACTGGAAAATTTAAAACTTGCTTGCAAATCTAAGAAATATTAGGAAAAAAAAATTTTATAATGTATTGTTTTTTATGTAAGTGGTTTTTAAAAATTCATCTGGCTCTCACTGATATTTATATATAGTACATAAATATATAATATAAAAATTACTAAAAGCCAATTCATTAACGAAACTCGATTTTAATATTATCGGAAGGGGCTACAGGCCCACATTTATTTTTTTTATAGTAAAAATTATTTCAATTTTTATGATTTTCCAATTCAGTTTTTGTATGCTCTCATTCAATTTTCAGTCTACAATTTTTGTTTTCTTATTAATATATGTTATCTTAAATATCTTTATAAACAACTTTTTTTTTATTTAAAAACACGAGGTTCGTGATACGCTCTCAAATAAAGGTAAGAAGTTTAATTTAAAAAAACGGGTGTGTGTTTAGGAAGAAATATCTAAAAAACCGGTCAAAAAGCTTGAAATCCAAGAAATTGTCCCTGGAAATTCTTACACTAAAATAAAACTTTGAGTCATATTCTGAAGAAAAATTTAATTTTCGTTGTTAAACGCAAAATTTAATTTTTTCTGTTTTTAGATTTACGTGGGACAATTGTCCATTCATTTTGCATTACCTTAAACTCAGAAATTCATCAATGAAGGTAAAATTTATGTAGTCGCAAAAATGTGTCAAAAACAGTTTAAATTCAAGATAATTTAAAAAAAAATTGGTTAAAAACAATTTTATAAAGGTGGGTCCTTAAGGGGCCGCCTTTTGCACTTAAGCATAAAACAATTCTGTATATTTCTTTTAAACGCTCTCTTCTCCATAAGTCTTTCTCTATCTCACTCATTATTATTTAAAAACGGTTTCGAAATTTTTTTTTCTTGCGAGATATTTCACTGTAATTTTTGGCATTTTCAAAAGAGCTCAAGCAACTAACCTGAACTAACCTAAATTAACTAGATATAACTTGTTCTAACAATTATGTAAAGATGGGCTTTTACGGGCCCGCCTTTCGCACTAATGCGAAAAAAAAAGCATCTCTCTTTTAAGCGCTGTCTTCTCCATAAATCTTTTTCTATCCCACTCATTACTTCAAAATGGTCTCAAAAATTTTTTTTCTTGCGAGATATTTCACTGTAATTTTTGGCTTTATCAAAAAAACTGAAAGCAACTAACCTGAACTAACCTAAATAAACCAAAATTACATTTTGACATTTTGACATTAAAGTGCTTTGATTTAAAAAGAAAGTTAAGCAACTAGCATAAAGCTTACACACTTTTGTGGGTTATGGGGGCATTTTTCAGCATTTCTCCTAAGTTTGTCATTATGTTCACTCAACCAAGAGTATGAGAAATTTGATAATAAAACGAAAAAACTATCTTTCAGTGGAAGATGAGCAACTGGTCCAAAATTCTCTTAAACTAACGAAAATAACTCTATTTTCTCGAATGCAAAATTGGTCATAATTCCTTTTGCTGCTCTAAATTTATTAACAACTTTCATTATTTTTAAGATATGTTCAAGTAACCTTTTTAGATTCACTGCCATTTAGTAGAAGCAAAATATATCAGTATCTTCTCAGCTGGCAAAACTACAAAAAAAAATAAATTAAATCTCAAACATAAGAAAAAAGCGATTTTCTCAGATATTTTCGTTACATAACTGTTGATCCAAATATTCCCTTGAGTTAAAAATAACAGTAATTTGTGTTATTAAAAAGTTCAAATTCTCTTCAAAATTAGTTTAATCGCATTAGCTGTTTTTAGAGAGAGTGTTTTTAGAGTTTTAGTTTAGTATTGGTCATAATTGGTTTTCCTGCTCTGGATTTCTTAAAAACTTTCACAATTTTTTAGATATGTTTAAGTAAGTTTTTAGGTTTACTATCATTTTTAGAAGGCAAAAAATAGCAATATCTTCTCAGAGAGCTAAACTACAAAAAGATTTTAAAATTCAAACAATTTTAGTGAGATGAAACTTAAGAAAACGACCATTTTTACAGATATTTTCGTTGCAGAATTTTTCGAAAATTCACTTGAGTTAATAACAACAGTAAATTTGTGTTACTAAAAAGTTTAGTTTCTCTTCAAATTCACCTTAATCGCATTAGCTATTTTTAGAGTTTCAGTTTAAACTTCTAGAATTTTTTAGAGTTTTAGAGAAGTATGATAGAAATTTTTAAAAAATAATCAATGTTCGTAATAAGTGTTTAAAAAAAAAATCGTCTCAAGGCTATAGGAAAGTAACTAGGCACTATTGGAAATATTCGTTTTTAGACACAATATTCATTAAAAAATTATTTTCAATGAATAAAAAGTTGATTTTTGTCTATTTTCGCGTAAAAGCAGGTAAAATCGGCTGCCCTGATTAAAAAGACTTATTAAACACTTCATTTTTTATGTAAAATTTTTCACCAATAATGATTTTTTTCCTTGAAGAAAGTCATTTTGTGTAACTAAGAAAATCAGTTTCTCTTGAAAATCAGCTGAATTCCATAATCTGAGGTTGAGAAAAAACAGTTTTTTTTTGAAGAAATTTAATTGTTATAACCACAATAAACTCAATAATAAAACAATTTTTACGATTGAAAAGGTACCATTTTTATTAAAAGCGATTAGAATCGTTTCAAGCCTTCACAATAATTACTATTTGAAAAATCTCATTTCCTTTTGCTTCAAGATACATCAAAACTTTCCTTAAATGAATAAAGAAGCTGATTTTCAACTATTTTTAAGTAAAAATAAGGTAGTAAAAATAGCCGAACTTAGATAAATATCCCTTTTTTATCTTTTTTTATTTTTTAAGTAATTAATTAAGTAATTATTAAGTCAAATTTGTCCAACAATTGATGTAGGTTTTTGTCCAAATCCAAATTCTCATCGAAACCAGCTAAATCCCATTATCTGAAGTTCAAGGAAAAATAAACTTTTCTTAAAGAAGTTCAATTTTTGGAACACAATGCTCTCAACGAATAAAACAAATTTTGTGTGCAAAAAGTGTCCTTTTTCCTTTAAATTCAAAATAATTTAAAATCAAGATCTAAGAAATTGTCCCTCAAATAAATAAAAAAAATATGATTTTTGTCTATTTTCGGATAGATTTCAAGGAAAATTGTGATTTACTCAAACTTCAGATAATGGGATTTAACCGATTTTAAAGAAGAATTGAAGTTTTTTGTAAAAGTCTTGGAAAAAAAGTCTCTCAAAAGTTGTCAAAATCTTACTTAAAAAATTGAACTATCTTATAAAAGCTCTCTTTTATAAGAGTTCAACCGTTATTACCTGATTTTCACATGAAAATAGGGTAAAATCAGCCTTTTTATTCATTTGAGGAACAATTTCTTAGATCTCAAACTACAATTTTTTATTTTTTATTTTTTTTTCTTTGGACTCAAGATCTAAGAAGTTGTCCAGTAAATGATTAAAAAAGCTAATTTTCTTGAACAAAAAATTTTCACAACTATTGAGAGACATTTTTTCCAAGATTGTTACTAAAAAGTTCAATTTGTCATTGAAAATACCGATTTCCTCAAACTTCGGATAATGGGATTTAACTGATTGTGATGACAAATTGAACTTTTTAGTAACAGTCTTGGAAAAAAACGTCTCTGAATAGTTGTGAAAATTTTTGTACTCCCTAATAAAAACTCTCTTTTTTATAAGAGTTCAACCGTTTTTTTATCTGAACGTAACCTAACCTGAACCTAACCTAACCTGAACTAACCTGATTTTTACTTCAAAATAGACGAAGAACAGCTTCTTTAATCATTTGAGGGGACAATTTCTTAGATCTTGAGCCCAAACAATAAAATTTTTTATTTTTCATTTTATTCATTTTTTTTTGGCGCAAGATCGCAAGTTGTAGCTCAAATAATTATAAAAGCTACTTTGCGTCTATTTTCTAATAAATTTAAAAGAAAATTCTGATTTCTTCAAACTTCAGATAATGAGAATTAAATGATTTTGATGACAAATTGAACTTTTTTGTAACAGTCTTGAAAAAAAAGTCTATAAACAGTTCTGAAAATTTTACTTAAAAAATTGAACTATCTAATAAAAACTCCTTTTTTTTAAGAGTTCAACAGTTTTATCTGATTTTTTACTTGAAAATAGACGAAAATCAGCTTTTTTAATCAATTGAGGGACAATTTCTTAGATCTTGAGCCCAAAAAATATTTTTTTTTATTTTTTTCATTTTTTTTTTCGGCTCAAGGTCTAAGAAGTTATACCACATATAATTAAAAAAGCTGATTTTCCTTTATTTTCCGATACATTTCAAGGAAAATTCCGATTTCCTCAAACATCAGATAATGGGATGTAACTGACTTGGATGACAAATTGAGCTTTTTAGTAACATTTTTGGAAAAAAAGTCTTTGAATAGTTTTGAAAAGTTCACTTACAAAATTGAACTATCTAACACAAACTCCTTTTTTTATAAGAGTTCAACTGTTTTTACTTGATTTTACTTGAAAATGGACGAAAATCAGTTTTTTTAATCATTTGAGGGACAATTTCTTAGATCTTGAGCCCAAAAAATAAAAATTTTCATTACAATTCAAGGAATAAAGGGATTTATGAGTGTGAAAAGGTGCCAGTTTTATTAAAATTTTAAAATCGTTTTAAACCTGTGGAATAACTAATTATTATACAGAGTGAGCACAACTCAATGGATATAGGACAGGTGCGTGTAAAGGAAATCAAAAGAAGTTGGTATATCATACAATTTTTTTGTGAAAAAAAAATGTTTTATAATTTTAAAAATTCTACCTGTTCTACGTCCATTGAGTTGTGAGTCACCTTGTATAATATTTTTTTTTTATTTTTGGACCCAAGATTCCAATCCCAATTTCATCTAAAGCATTCAGGTAAAATCGTTTCAAGTCCATGGAAAAAGTAATTAATATAAGTAAAATTCATTTTTGAATCAAAATATTCCGGAATTTGTTTATTACTTTTTTGAGCAAACATCAAATAAATTCGTGAACTTTCTTTTAAAAGAAAATATTTTTTTGTTATAAAATCTCGATGCAATTTCCCTAAAATTGACATAAACTTTTTTCCTACATGAAAAATATTTTTTTTTTTATAAAATTATCTCAGATCTGTGAGAAATCTAATTCAGTGGCTAAACTAAAAGCAAATTTCGTGTCTACAAAACCCTATTTTTGGGTAAAAGTCGGGTAAAATAATTTCACTTCTGAGAGACAAGAAATGTTCATTGGTCAGTTCAAGATTTCAATAAAAATCTTTAGAATTAATAAGAAGCCAACCTTATAATCTAAAAATTTATTTATTTAAAAAAATTAGTAAAATACATTTTAGATATTCGAAAGGACCGATTTTTGTTACACATATTAAAATTCAATAGTTTTATCTGTAATATTTATTATATTTTATCTTCTATACCATATTAATGGAAGGGTCAGATTGTGGTGCCATTGTATGCTAATCTGTTGCAATGACATATACCAACATTAACTTTTCAAGGCAGAGAGGTTCTCTATTTGCTCCCTTTCCCTTTAAAACAAAACGACTATAAAAGAAATACAAAACTAAATGCTCCATCAAAACTAAAGTGTTGCCTGCATTATACACATTTTATAAATGTATGGATTTTTCCTGTGAATATAACTTCGTGGCAAGACCATCAGCTGTGCCCTTTCGCATTGCAAATAGAGTTGTACGGGAGTGAAATTCAAGTCGAGAGTCTCTCATACATGTCATAAAACATCGTATCCCGAGGGACCTATATTTTGCAGGAACGATTCCGCTCAAAGTGCTTGCCATTGTTTCGCGAATGACTCGATCTCAAATATCATCAAGTGTGTAGTATAGAACGAAATTTCTCTGTCTTTTAAATTCGACTAAATCAGGTAATCTACAGAATCACGTTTTGGATTATGGAAATGAGATTTATGATAACCTGCATGGTCAACAAATTTACTCATTTGAGGTTACCTATGATTGACAGATATGTCCTACTCGACCAATGTAAATTGATCATTTTCAAAGTCTATTAGACCAATAGTATTCTGGTCACCTTTGTGCCGAAAGTGTTGCTAATTAGAAACAGATACCGGTAAAATATATACATAAAATATATATACGGAGACAAAAACCCCAAACTTTCTAAGCCTCAGTTTACCGGGATGACGTCAGACATACTCGAGACTTAGCGTTTGTTAAGCCCCACTTATATTGCCGTAGCCGATGAGGTTGAAAACTGCAAGTTAAGTATTCACGGAAAGCAATAGTCTTCTTTTGCCTTGACACTTAGAGATATCGAAGATAATATACGATCATTTGATGGCTTTCCTGGATATCCAATACGGAAAAGGATTGAAGAGTTTGAGGAAATTGCTGACGCAACTGGCTGGAATAGCTTACAGAGGTCGATTTTTGCCAAAAAATACTTAAAGGGATTGGTAAAACTGTTTGTTCAATCCTAGACTGGAATTACATGTTTGCAAAATTTGAAAAAGAAACTTATAAAGGAATTTGACATAAGAATTGGTACAGCCCAGGTACATAAACTTTTAGTAACAAGAATAAAAAAAAGGGAAGAATCTGTGCAAGAATATGTACTATTGATGAGGAAACAGGAAGCCGAGCTAATGTAGAAATTGAAGACAAGATGAACCTTCAAACAAATTAATTTTTGTATGGCGCCACAAATTTTTCAGAGTTAAAGGCCAAAATCACTATTTATGAGCAAATGAAAGCTGGAATGATGTCTCAAAGAGAGAAACCTTCTAATCAATGCCATACAGGGGACAGGAATAAGGGAAATCGAGAGGTAAACAGAAACAACAAAGGGGGCGTTAGAAAGGAGTATAAACCAGCCCGAATGGGTCAGAGGCCAGAAGCTTGTTTTAATTGTGGAATTAAAGGTCACCAATCGCATAATTGTCCTGATAAAGAAAAGGCACAAAATGCTTTAAGTGCGACAATTTTGGTCACTTTTCCACCTGATGTTTCAATCGAAAAACGGAGGACAAAAAAGAGGTGGCCATAATTGAGGCTATGCCTAGGAATTGTGTGACACTACCTTTCGGCAAAATAGATGACAATATTAGATACAGGTTAGTACGTTTTACGTGAATACGTATTTTCTAAGTATTTTAAGGAAGCGACGCTACTCTAGAGGAATTGGTCAAAACAAAGTCAGAAATTTAGGATCTTTTGAAAGGAAATTATTGGTAAGTGATAAGGAGACTTCGTTGAATTTTCATGTAGTGTCTAAAGAATTTTTAAGTTTTACAGCAATAGTAGGAAACGATTTCCTAGAACAATTCAGTGCGACTAAAAGAAGTGAGCTTATCTAAAAAAAGTTAAAGACAATTTTTTAATGAATATAATGGTAGAAACACAAGAAGAAGTTGATTTTCGGCACATTGTGAACAAAAATCTATGTTCTGAGCTAAAAGAAATCATCGACGACTCTAGACCTGCAAAAACTAAAACTACCAGAATAAATATGAATATTATTCTGACAAGTGAAAAACCAATATACCAGAGTCTTAGAGGATTAGCTGTACCGGAAAAAAAAATGTTGTAGAATCGCAAGGAAAACAGTGGCTAGAAGAAAAAATTATAAGGCCAAGCACTTGTGATTTTGCTAGACCAATTGTTTTTGCTAGAAAGAGAAATGCAGAGACAAGGATCTGTTGTGATTACCGGAAGTTAAAGAAAGTGATAGTGAAAGATAGGTTTCCATTACCTTTAATCGAAGATGTCTTGGACATGTTAGAAGGTGTGCGATCTTTCAGCACAAGCGCCTTAAGAAATATATCGTTATTCGTTATACATAACGGGTAAATATTCGTTACACATAACGGGCAATATGAGTTTTTGCGACGTCCATTTGGACTTTGCAATAGCCCTCCAGTATTTCAGCAATTTATTACGAACATCTTTAGAGACTTAACTTCCCAAACTCTAATGCTGTATTATATGGACGATTTAATAATCCTGAGCAAGGACGAACAGGAAGGAGTAGATCGGCTGAAGTTGATGCTACAAACAGCGAAAGAATATGATCTAGAAATCAGGAAAAAGAAATTTCAAATTCTAAAAAAGGGAGTCGGATTTTTGGGATTTATTGTGGAGGATGGTAAGGAATGGATGATAACTTTAATCATAAAAAAGTATCCACAAGCGATGACATGTGATGACAGTAAAACAGCTCCATTCGTTCTTTGGACTTACTGGATACTGGATATTTCCGAAAGTTTATATCAGGTTACGCTCTGATAGCCAAACCACTGCGTGACATGCTCAGGAAGAACTCTACTTCTTAATTTCACCAAAAAGAAGTTGACTCGTTCTTAAAGCTCAAGACCTTGCTAAGTAGGGAACCAGTCTTAGTAATTTACAGACAGGAAGCTGAAACAGAATTACATACAGACGCCAGCATGCATGGATATGATGCGTGTTTACTTCAGAGACCTGAAGAGGATAATTAATTGCATCCAATATATTTTATGAACAAGAAGACCGCATCTGCAGAAGAGAAGTATAGCAGTTATGAATTGGAGGTACTCGCCGTGATTCAAGCAGTGAAAAAATTTCGAGTTTACTTATTGGGACTTAATTTTCGGATAATTATAGATATTTCAGCGAACAATGGAAAAACGTTGATTTATGTATAAGAGATCATTCACAGACAAGGGCGATTGTTACCTCATGTAGATGCGCTTAGTCGTAACATTTTAAGTATCACTGATGGTGCTGAACATGGTTTGATTGAGCGCATACAGTTGTTACAAGCTGTAGATGACTATCTGGTGACAATATGAAAGATACTGGAAAAAGAGGAATCCGATGATGACTATTTTTTGAAAAACGATGTTCTGTACAGATACATTTCAAGAAGAGAATTGTTAGTGGTTTCCAAAGCACTTCTGTCTTAGCACATTTCTCTGTGCTAAGGCAGAAGAAGTAATTAAAAGAGAATTTTATGTTCCAAAGTTGTGACAAGAACAAAAGATACATAGATTTCCCTTGTTTACATTGTAGGAAGTAAAAGGGACGGGAAGAAAGAAGGATTTTTACAGTCAATTCAGAAAAATTAAGGGCTTTTGATAACTTATCATATAGAAGTAGTTGATTGCCTCCTTAAGCAGCATACTGTGTTTGGAAATCCCCATCGTATCATCAGTGATTGTGATACAGCATTCACATCTGAAGAATTGAGAGTTATTGTAAAGATGAAGGCACCAAGCAGGTCTTAATTACGACCGGATTATCGAGGAGTAATGGACAGGTTGAACGAGTCAATAGAATTCTTATCCAAGGCTTGACAAAGCTCAGCCTTGAAAATTCTCCCAAATGATATAAGCATTTGAGTAGAGTGCAAAGAGCTCTGAATAGCACCTGTGAGAGGAGTATAAACTGCACCCCATTTGAAGTACTCGTAGGATGCAGGATGATGAGCAAAGAGGATCTACAGATTCAAGAATTGTTCGAAGAAAGAATTTCAATGAGAAGCGGGACATTTTAAGAGTAGAAACCAAGAAGCAAATACTGAAAGTCCAAGAACAAAATCGTCGTCACTATAATCTGAAACGAAAGAAAGGAAGTCGCTATAGAATAGGATGTTTGGTTGCGATAAAGCGAACACAGTTTGGTCCGGGTCTTAAACTTAATAGAAAATATATTGGTCCCTACTAAGTTACTAAAATTAGAGTTGTTGGCAGTTATGAAGTTATTAAAGTTGGTAGTCATGAGGGATTTTTGAGAACAACTACATGTTCGGAATTTATGAAGCCATCGATAGATAATGACAGTGAATCCGAGGCGGATGCAAGGTCGGATGGCTGAATGTAGGATAATTTTACGTAGTTAATATTTTCTGGTTTAAGATGTGGTTTTGATTTTTGGGTCGTGGGATCAGGGGTGTTATTCAAAATCAGTTATGAACTTGTCGACGTTTCGCCATATATTACAGCAGATCTTCAGGACACAGCAAATCGGCACAGAGTACGTCTCCTCCGCTGACAAACTGACACTCTCTTTTTTTTCGTTATACCAGTGATTGGTGGCCATGGACAGACCCACCCCTAATCGTCATACAAGTGGTGGTCGTCCCGTCTTATTCTCAATTACCTCGGCTACGGCGCTATCGTCTTTGTTATTGAATGAACCTTGAAACCAACTGAAAGACGTTATTGATTTTTGATCCAATTTGTAAAGATGTGGTTTTGATTTTTGGGTTGTGGGATGAGGGGTGTTATTCACAATCAGTTATGAACTTGTCAACGTTTTGCCATATATTACAGCGTCTTCAGGACGCTAAAAGTTGTTATAAAATCCTTTAAAATCATATAAATATAGAACAATACAGTTAAAAAGAGGGGATGAAACAAAGGCCACTTTAAAATATATACAGCTAAATACTCACAATTCAGATAGTTTTTGAGAGTCATCGGCTTTTCTAAACATTAAGTACAGTGATCGACAAGAGACGAATGACTATTGGCGTCGACAGCAACATTAGCACGAGCCATTTAGCGTATGTGGTCAGAGTCATGGAACCAACTGAAAGAGGTATGCTAATATCGCTCAAGCATGCTGTACCCGAAAGTATAGGGCCGGCGGGCAGATCAAATTATGTGTCTGGATAAGAGTGAAATTAGAGCAATATCAGGCAAAATCTCAAGCACTTTTGAATGACACAACAACGTATGTAAAATGTAATAAAGATCCAACTACTACTATTCAAAATAAAGCCAATAAGGTAGTAGATCTGTGGGTTAATTAGGGGTATGTTGATAAGGAGACTGGGAAGAAAGTTAAAAGTAACTCATCAGTTCCTCCTAAGATCTACTTTCTTCCCAAGATCCACAAAGAGGAAATTGCACTAAGACCCATAGTTTCCTTTGTTGGGTCTCCCCTTTACCAGATCACTAGTTTTTTGGCCGATGTAATGAAAAACATGTTCATCAGGGATGATAGGTTTGTGCGAGATTCGTTCGAGTTTGTCAGGGACTTGAGAGGTTTAACAATTCCGGACGGCTATGATCCGGGCAGATCGAATTATGTCTGTGGATAAGAGTGAAAGTACTTATGCGTGCTTAACCCTGTCCCGAATTTCAAAGTAAGCGGTGCTCAAATTTTCGATATCTGTTCGTTTATTAACACTCTCCCTTTCCGTTCTTATCGATATCATTTCGCTAATGAGCTTGTTTCTATAGTTGGGTTGGATGTCCAAAATGGCTACATCATCAAAGTTAAAATTATGGCCAGTATTTATCTTATGTTCCACCAGAGCTGTAGGGTTTGTTGTTTTATGGACATTTTTCTGGTCATTTTGATGTTCTTTCATTCAAACCTTGACGTACCTGCCAGTCTGTCCCACGTATACCTTACTGCAAGTTGAGCAGGGTGTCCTATACACAACGTTCGAACCAAGATCTTTTTTTGTTTTTTATTTAAGTTTGGAGTAAAAGTGCTTTTTGATAGTGTTTTCACTTTTAAATGATGGTAAAATTTGTTCGTTATTTTGTGTGGTGTATTGATCAAAAACTCTCTTGAGACCTTCCGAGAGACCCTCAATAGAAGGCAACTTGCAGTATATTTTGGGTTTGCTGTCCATTAAATTAGGTTCTATGTGCGTTTTATCTATATCATCAATCCCCTTTAGTGGACTCGTGAGTATTTTATCCACTAAGGATGTAGGATAGTTATTTATTTTTAAAATATTGGGAATGTAGTTAAGGCATATTTGAATGGTATTTTTCCGATGAGAGCATCAATGCCCTGAATTTGAGGTTGTTAATGATATTGATTTTTTGACGCAGAGAGTGTTCTGAGGAAAATCTTTCTGAGAAAGTTGGTTTGTGGTACCAGTTAAAATCCACATTTTCCACATTCTTGTCTTATAGCCAACGTGTCCAAAAATGAGACAGAAATATTTTTTTCTCTTTCAATTGTGAACTTTAATTTGTTGTGATAGTCACTAAATACATTAAGTGCCTCTTCAGTTCGGTCAGATGCTACAGCTGTTATTATGTCGTCAACATAGCGCTTAAAGAAGGGAATGTCAAAAGACGTCTGTTGAATGCATATATCCTGTAAATCCTGCATTATCAAGTCCGCACACACAGGGGATAAGCAGTTTCCCATTCCCAAACCAAAAATCTGTTGTAGAAAAAGTTGAACGTAGTTGTTTTCAAAGACGAGGGTTAGCATTTCCATAAACTTTTCAAATGAAATCTTATTTGTGTCTGCCACCAAATCCCACTTTTCCTGAACAATTCTAATGCTTATATCTGTTAGGATATTAGTGAACAAAGATATTAGGACTTATCCAAGGACACAATCTCATCTCATAGCCGTCAGGAATTGTTAAACCTCTGAAGTCCCTGACATACTCGAACGAATCTCGCACAAACCTATCATCCCTGATGAACATGTTTTTCATTATATCGGCCAAAAAACTAGTATCTGGTAAAGGAGAGACCCAACAAAGGAAACTATGAGTCTTAGTGGAATTTCCTCTTTGTGGATCTTGGGAAGAAAGTAGATCTTAGGAGGAACTGATGAGTTAGTTTTAATTTTCTTTCCAATCTGTTTGGTAACATACCTCTCCTTAACCCACAGATCTACTTTACTTGGCTACACTACCTTATTGGCTTTATTTTGAATAGTAGTAGTTGGATCTTTATTAAGTTTTACATACGTTGTTGTGTCATTCAAAAGTGCTTGAAATATTGCCTGATATTGCTCTAATTTCACTCTTATCCAGAGACATAATTCGATCTGCCCACCGGCCCTATACTTCGGGTACAGCATGCTTGAGCGATATTAGCATACCTCTTTCAGTTGGTCCCATGAATGACTCCGACCACATAGCTGAATTGCTCGTGCTACTGTTGTTGTCGATGCCAATAGTCATTCGTCTCTTGTCGACCTTTGTACTTAATGTTTAGAAAGCCAACAACTCTCAAAATCTACCTGAATTGTGAGTATTTAGCTGTGTATATTTTTAGGTGGCCTTTATTTCGTCCCCCCTTTTTAACTGTTTTGTTCTATATTTATATGATTTTAAAGGATTGTATAACAACTTTTAGTGTCCTGAAGCTGCTGTAATATATGGCAAAACGTCGACAAGTTCATAACTGATTTTGAATAACACCCCTCATCCCACAACCCAAAAATCAAAACCACATCTTTACAAATTGGATCAAAAATCAATAACGTCTTTCAGTTGGTTTTCAAGGTTCATTCAATAACAAAGACGATAGCGCCGTAGCCGAGGAAATTGAGAATAAGACGGGACGACCACCACTTGTATGACGATTAGGGGTGAGTCTGTCCATAAGACAGGACGGCCACCATTCACTGGTATAACGAAAAAAAAGAGAGTGTCAGTATGTCAGCGGAGGAGACGTACTCTGTGCCGATTTCTTTTTAAAACAAGACGAATATATTTAATTTGCTAGACGAGTAGATTTACAAGTTGTCTCAAGAAGCCCTTAGCATATACGTCTTAGTATTGTCAATGTTTTATTGTATAGTAACTGTATAACTGTAACATTGTTATATCTGTTTACTTCATACTGTATCATTTAGAACACTTTTACGTACTTGATTTTAATCCGGTAAATAGCTTTTTACAGGATTGGATATCGTAAAGAAATTTTACAGTATTGAGTACTGGTACATCTTCTATAAATCCATTGTATCCATAGTAACCTGTACCGGTACTTGCACCGGTACCGGTACAGGATACCGTAATGAAACTGTTTGTCATATTGGCGGATTTGTCAAAAATATATTCGCCGCGCATAAAATTAATTTTTTCCTGTTTTTAATAAGTATCAAGTGAAATGTTGTACATCATACGTCCGGTAACGTGTTACAGTAGCCATTTCAAAATTCCAGACTCGGCTAGCGCCTCGTCCGGAAACATCTTACTCCTACTGTAAAACTATATTTACCGGACTTATAACGTAAATAACTATTACCGCCGTTTACCGTTTATCAGTTAAAAAATCCATCATCCCTACAATAGTGAGGAAGTCAAGACAGAATTGCACGCTTGTAGTCCGTTAAGTACGTAACAAATATAATTGAATGAAACTATCTCAAAAGTGAATTTAAAAAAAAAATGGCAAAAGAGACGATTTTCAAAGTGCCTAAAAATGGACTACCGAAGGGGTTGTTTAATTCCGAAAATATTACACTTAAGGCTCTTCTGTTGGCGAGAAGTGAAAGAAAATATCAAGCAGAGCAAAAAACAGTTGCATTCACTCCAATCGGCCCACTCGTTCTAAAGTTATAGGTGGTCAAAGTTAAAAATTGAAAAAAAAGACGTAATACTAAAATTTTGGACAATTTAAAAAAAAAGTCGTAATTTTTTTTGCGGTTTTTGATCGAAATAGCACGATTGCAATCCCGTAAGAACGTAACAGTTTTAATTCGAATAAAATTAACCTCATTCTAAAGTACCTGTAGCTTTATAATGAGGTCAAAATTGAGAATTGAAAAAACAACGTAATAACCCTCTCTTTGAGATATTGTACAGAGCAGAAGCAGGCGACATCCACCAGCGGGTTTTAGATCCAACACTGCATGGCAGATGGCTCTCGGCTCGGGACTGATGACTACCTACGCTCTTTCCAGCCCTCTCTTTGGTCAATTTGAAACAAAAAAGCACAGATTTTTTTTCCTTTTTTTCATAGGAATTTCAATCTCCCCTAATAACTAAACAAATTTTGCATACACAAACATAAAACTCGAGTGCTCAAGTACATCAAAATAGACCATCAGAGGAGTTTGTCTCCGAAAATACTGCACCTATAAAACTTTCATTGGTGAGATGTGAAGTACGACATTAAAAAAAAACAAAAAACAGTTGGATTCACTCTAATTGGTCCACTTGTTCTAAAGCGACAGATGGCCAAAGTTGAAAATATGATACACCTCTCCTTTGGTCAAATTCAAGAAAATACCGGAAATTTCTTTTTTTGCTGTTTTTGATCGGAATGGCACGTTTGCAATCCCCTAAGAAAGTAACAAGTTTAATTCCAATGAAATTGGTAGAGTTATAAGAAGACATCAACAGGAATAAAATACAGTTGGAGTTATTCAATCGGTCTAGTTGATCTAAAGTTACAGATGGACAAAGCTGAAAATTGAGAAAAAAAAACGTAGTAACCCCTCGGTTAATTGGTTAATTTCAAAAAAAGCCCAGATTTTTTTTTGTTGCTTTTGAAATGCCACGTTTACAATCCCCGAAGAACGTAACAAATTCAATTTCTGTTTTAAAAGTGCCTAAAAATCGACCACTGAAAGAGTCTATCTCTGAAAATGCTCCAACTATGGAACTTCCGTTGGTGGGAAGTGAAAGAGGACATCAACAGAAAACAAAAAAGCAGTTCAATTCACTCTAATCTGTCCACTAGCTCTAAAACTACAGGTGGTCAAAATTGAAAATTTAGAAAAAAGAAGTGGTGCTTTGTAGTCTTTGGTCTAAGAATGTTACAAGTTTAATTCGAAGGAAATTGATCCCCACAGTGCTTTTTTTTTTAAATGGCAAAAAACCCGATTCTAAAAGTGTCTAAAAATCGTCCAGCGAAAGAGTCGATCTCCGACAATACTCCGTCTACGCTGGTGGGAGTGAAAGTGGATATTAACAGAAGCAAAAGTTGGATTCACTCCAATCACTTTAGATGTGATTCCTCAACACCACTGAAATAAAAATTAAAATTTCTTAAATAACTCAAAAGACCAAATCTCTATTAAATGAAATTCTGAAGCAATTATAGTTTAATACCTTAAATTGAAAAATTGTTTAAATAAATATTTCTCAAGAATTAGAGAATCTGAAACCACAATCGAATTTTCTAAATAGAAACCATGGATCAGAACAAAAAGCTCAGAAGCTTATTTCTGAGACTTTAATATCCAAACTGTAACCTCCAACCTTTTTCTTATACTTCTTGTCTTATGTAAAAATATATAATAATAAATTATGATCTTTATGTCCTTAAGAGTACTTATATAAATCTTCATTATTATGCCCACTTTATTGACCAATATCCTACAACCAGAACCTTTTCTGCCAATTAAAGATTCAAAAACACTTCTGAGGATTCGCGGGACGAACAGTAATTTTCTAATTTGTGATGTATTTTAAAAAAGGTAAAAGTTAGCAAAGTCACATACTATGCGAACGGCAGCTTTGGGTAGGTGGAGAGCTAGGTCGTGGTTCAAAATGGCATAAAAAGAGTTGAAGCCTAGTATAGATATATAAGCTAGACCTGTTAATTGGGCGCCACTCAATTTAAGTTACAGGTTATAGCCATAATATTTAAATTGAGAAAATTATCATAGCAATTATTGATGTTCATATTGTTTAGGTGATCAAACCAAAGTAAAACCAACAGGAATTATTAAAATTAGGCACATTTATTTATTATGGTGTTAGTTCTTACCTAAGGTTAGTGCAGGTACACTTGGTTTTTAAATCTACTCCTACCGGTTGAAATACTTGGCCAGTTTGTAGGGCTTTCTTGCTAGTTGAGGTAGAGGATCAGTGCATCATGTGTGGTAATGCTGGACGGTTCAAAACCTAGGAGCCATCAGCGTCACTAACGGCTCCATTTTCGGTAAAGGGGCTCCAAAACCCAGACGGTTTAAAACCTAGGAGCCATCACCGTAACTAACGGCTCCATTATCGGCACACGTGCAGGATGAAACGTTGCATTTGTAGGATCCGAAAAAAAAGGAGGTATTGAGTTTTATTACTCAAACATTGGACTACTCATTGGACTACTCATTGGACCCCAAAATGCAAGAACTTTACAATAGCCACATGGCTAGGCTGTAGCCGTTTAGGGACAGGCTGACGTCCGATGTGCCCTGGACAGTGGTCAAGATGGAAAAGGGACTATCAAACGTTTTTACCTTTACCACCTGGGCTCTGAATTGGTCAAAAAAACGACAATTATAGTGTCAAAAGGGGGAAATAAAAAGAAGGAGAAAATGAACCGCGAAATATGAAAATCTTGCCATTGTTGCTAAATAAAAGATAAATTTAGGGAAAGTATTAGAAGAGCACATGAAGAAAATAAGGGAATTTAAGTAAAAATATTGGTGAAATTTGGCAATGCTGCACAGATAGCAAAATAATTAATCAACCCATTGACACATGTCAATGTCCAAAAGAAGTCAACTTTCAAAGGATTTCTAACCTTTGTAACTAAAAGTAGAAGGATCGCATAGAAACGATAATCAAGGTGAACAAACATGGCGGCCAAGCTAGTCATATTTCTTTGGAAATAAAATGTTATTTTGCAGTTATTTATGAAAGTCTGAAAGGGAAGCCGTTTTCTTTGTGAAAAAGAAAACGCTACAAATTCACTTGCGCTGGTTGGTTCTGGTTGGTGCTGGTTTTTATTGAAGAACGTTCAACTCTGCCCTGAGCTGTAGACAATGACAAATACCTCACAAATTGACGTAAAAAAGGTGTGAAAATGATGGGTTAAAAGTCACAGACCGTTTTCGTAATAATTGGACGTTTTAAAGACGTAACTAACGACATTAAAAGGACGTCGAGTCCTGACGTTAAAGTAATAATCGGGCTGAAATTAGAATATTTGTATAGTTGGAGTTTAACATTTTTTTGAAACGAACTCGTACTTACTTTGAATAATTTTCTTTTACCAAAACAAAAACCATCTTGAAAACACAATTCTATCTAAAAACGTTATATAAGAAAAATGGCGTCTCTTCTGAAAAAAAGTCATTTCTCATGTCTAAAAATGACGTCATAAAACACGCGTACTTTTAATCGAAAATCGTCGCAGATACAAAAGGAGAAAAAACCTACCTACATAATTTTTCTGAATATGTAGGTCTCTTAGGAGGTTACTTATTATCTATGATTAGTGGGTTAATAATGATTATTTAACAAGGTAGAGGATGATTTTCTGATTTTTCCTGAATCTCTGTTCTTGGTCATATTTTTAGAATCATCAGATATAAAAAAATAAGTATTGATGTGTGAGATTTCCACCCATTTCTTTATTTCGCAAAATATAAATACAGGGTAGGACAAAAAAATAAGTGCCTATTATTAGTTCTCAAAAACAATATGTACAGAAACTTTTCGTCGGAGAAAGTGTCGAGATGAAGACACTTCGTTCATAATCCAATAAGTTTCAAAACCACAAAACCAACAAAACCCTTTAAACGAATGCCGAAATAAAAACAACTATAACTCTACACTAACTGTCCGTGAATTCAAGAGCATTGCAGTGCGCTTGCTACAAGGGTTTAAGGAAGATATACTGCAGCATCTAGTAGTAGTAAACAGTGGGAGAGCCGAAGCCTTGCGACTTGGCCTTAGAGGCTCTTTTCACACTCCCCCGGTTCACCCATCCCTGCTCCACCAGGGCCCTCATTCCCTCCACGAGTCGACCAGTTCCTCTAATGAAGGAGAGTATTCCTTCCCATTTCAGAGTCGAAAGGTCCCCTCGAAAAAGAACAGCGGCTCCAAGTATCCTATGGCGCAGTCGCGCCCACCTATGGCATACTCCCAGAAAGTGGTATGACGAGTCTTCCTCTGCCCCGCAGTGGGTGCAGAGTGGACTGTCAGCCATTTCTAGAAGGGGCCTGTTTAGTCTGCAGTGTCTAGTAAGGGTAATTCCTATAAAAATCTCCCAGGTACTACCGGCTTCCCCCAAGATGCCACGAGGCCTTGGATCTACCCGGGTTAGGGTAGATTTCCTTGATTTCCTTGGTCTGTCTATATATTCCTGACTGTGTCCAGTTTGTTCTTGTACTATCCCAGGCCCACTCATTCAGAGTGTGCGAAACGTACTTTTTACTCCTAAACATGCCTCTGGTCCAGTGTCTGGGAACCACGCTTGGCCGATTCGTCGGCACGCTCGTTCCCCTCGATGCCCCTATATCTAGAAAACCCATCCCAGAGTTACCGTTTTGTTTTTGCCAGTAACTCTACAGCATCCCTGCAGTTCTAACGAGCTTGACTCACTTCCGTTCATGTGACCACCTCGAGTATTGCAAATACCTTCGCCTGGAAAACCGTCGTGTGGCTTCCCAAGGCGAAGCCCTCGCCCTCTACATGACCTGCTTTGTATATTCCGGCTCCTGACCTCTGCATTAGCCATTCTTGATCCGTCTGTATACCATACCTGATTATTCTCAGAAGGTTGCTGAAGCAGTTGGCGATCACCATGTAATCATTTCTCATAGTTCTATTCTTCCACTGGCCGTAGCAGTAAGGCATTGAGTGGTGCTCCCGGTGTTGTTCTGAATGCACCCGTTATGGCTAGACAGACAGTTCTCTGCAGTACGTCAGAACAGTACTTAGCTTCAGGCTTTAGTAGCAGAGGTTCACCGTACAGCGTGGGTGAGCGAAATCCTGTAGTTTTCCTTCTTTTACACCATTGTTCTATTATTCTACATGACTTTTGCGTTCGATCACAAACGCTGTTAATGAACTTTTCTGGTATCATGAGCCGTCCGTCCTCCGCATACGCTTGCGCACTGAACCCCTCAGCTTGTAGGCTCTCCAAAAGACTATCCATTAAGAAACAGCATAGTCGAGGTGATAGGCAGCTGCCTTGTTGACAGCCGCCCTCGATATCGATTTCCCCACGCTGATCTCCCAGAGAACCTTTCGGTTGCGGAGTACCGATCTGACCCAGCGTACCAATTGTGTGTAGGTTGTATGTTCTGGCTTTGTCGAATGCTCTCTCAATGTCAAAAAAGGAGTGCCAACAGCACTTCCCTTTTCGAGTATGCCTTCTCTATTTTAGGCATTACATAGTGGAGAGCCGTGTCGTTCTACGTTGACTGCAGCATTCAAGTCTATCCGCAAATAAACGCGAGATCGAGAAACCACATGTTCAATATGGTGAGACTTTCGAATATATACTAGTGATTGTATAGGAATCGAGATTGTACCACCAAGGGCCCTACCGAAGAGAGTCCAGGCTACATTACCACAATGACGGTGATCGTCACATCCTGGCAAGTGGGTTTCGCGCACATGACGTCATTGTCATGTGCACTGCCGTGGCTGTGTGATGTCAGAATTGTAGTAAATCTAACCTCACTTTAATAGTTAATTGTATAATGCTTGCAATAAAATTGATGTTTTTTGTGTCTAGAAGAAAACAAATACAATATATTTTTTGTTTTCAACCAATGTAGTCACGTGCCGCACGAAATCCATGAAAGAACTGTCCGGCATCCTTAATAGGGAGGACCCCAAGGGTCATAGGATCCGATGGACTCAGTCAACTCTGGTGCAATCCAGCGGATCCTAAAGACCCTTATGGAAATGAAAGGTCGGCCGAAATGGTATCTCCAAGGAGGTACTCAAACATCTGACCAGGAAGAGTACAGCTTAACTCTGCGCTACAACTTGGAACTTGTAAC
This sequence comes from Taphrorychus bicolor, assembly GCA_951812265.1. NCBI lineage: Eukaryota > Metazoa > Arthropoda > Insecta > Coleoptera > Curculionidae > Taphrorychus > Taphrorychus bicolor. Next base: position 19,697,821 of record OX638298.1, read on the forward strand.
GACTTTTAATTAGCGACGGGAAAAGGGCCTGTTGGTGTTGGCCGTTTGACGTCCCAGCTGGTAATGAAATTATTTCGGGCGTCACCCTCTAAGGGTTTTACGTGGTAGAGTGTACACAGTAATGCCTATCGGGGGCTTTTAAACAGTGGAGAAGGATGTCTAGGCGTTCTGTCATTAAGTAAAAGTTTATTTTCAAGATGCCATGTCAACAATGTTATAAAAGTATATAATTTTAGAGCTTTCATGGATTATAACGAGAGGTACTCTAACGGTCGATGATTTAATAGTTATTTACGTAATAAGTCCGGTAAATATAGTTTTACAGTAGGAGTAAGATGTTTCCGGACGAGGCGCCAGCCGAGTCTGGAATTTCGAAACGACTACTGTAACACGTTACCGGACGTATGATGTACAACATTTTACTTCATACTTTTTAAAAACAGGAAAAAATTAATTTTATGCGCGGCGAATATATTTTTGAGAAATCCGATATAGTTTCATTACGGTATCCTGTACCGATACCGGTACAGAATACCGCATAGGATACCGTGGATACAATGGATTTATTGAATACCGGCACAGGATGTGCCGGTACTCAATACTGTCAAATTTCTTTACGATATCCAGTCCTGTAAAAAGCTATTTACCGGACTAAAATCAAGTAAGTAAAAGTGTCCTAAATGATACAGTATGAAGTAAAGGAAAATATACGGTCGGCTTTTCTTGGATAGGAACGGGTACGGGAATTTAAATAATTCGGTAAGTTGAGAGTTAAGAGAAAGGAATATGTGTGGGGCCCAACAAACGCTTTGACCCGTGTGTCCCGTATGAGTGGGGCCCAACAATCGCTAAGACGGGTATATATGTGTAATTGGAAATGGGGATCAACAAACGCTATACCCCTGTTTATATAATGTGAGTGGGGTGGGGTCCAACGATCGCTAAGATCCGTAAAATGAGGCCCAACTATCGCTATGGCTTGTATGTGTGTGTGTAGATGGGGCTCAACAATCGCTGTAGCCCTGTTTATTTTGTGTGAGTGGGGGGTCCAACGATCGCTTTGACCCATGTATATGAGTGTATGAAAATGGGGCTTACAAGGATCGGGGCTTCGATCTGTTTATATACGGTTCTACTTCTAGGATTGGGAATGTTTACTGTTCAACGGCTGGCGATCGATTCCTCGAAACTTTGCTCCTCCAAGAGTATCCAAGTATCCAAGAATGTTTCTAACTAAAGATTGCCAGTCGTTCACCAGAATTTGAAGGAAATGCAAAAATTTTAAAAGCTGGAAAACATGACGGAAAGCAAGCTACATCCGTTAACTCTTTTTCCGGTTAATCCTAATTAATAAAACTTGACTTTTATAACTTTAGGACCGCGGTACCATTTCGCCAGAAATTTAGTATCTTTGTGACAAGCTACTACACTTTCCACTGAAGAGCGAACAAGGTATGATGATAATGGTGGCAACGACGATGGTTCTAATAGTCAGAGTTAAAATTTGAAAAAAAAAAGACGTAATTCCGCCTAGCGGGGACAACTCTTTGAATAAGATAACACTATAATTAAATTAAATAAGATAACACTATAATTAATTAAAAATAGAATAGGCTGCACTGCTAATATTTGTTATTTATTACAACAGAAAATAGTTGACACAAGTCAGGAAATCTAAAACTAAATGCATTTCTTAAAACTATGTTGTGATGCCGTCTATGCTACTAAATATATAAAGCACACAGCAGAGCGCCACATAAGGCACTACTAGCAGTAGGCACGGTTTAAACAGATTAATATATATACCAGGACCAATGGGTCCCGTTTATGCAGATATAGGCTCTAACGAAGAGTGCAACGCACTTCAATCATCACTACTCGATAATAGAATCCAAAAACACAACTTGCAAAGAGTTCTCAAGCTTATGAGATACAGGAGCTAACCAATTCTTCACTTTATTACTTATTGATTCAGTAAATTAGTAGCAAGATAGTAAATATCTGATTACGCATTTAAAACACTTGGATTAATTATTCTAAACTTTGATCAGGCCAGGACAGAGAATAGTGCAGTTATAACATCAACACGCTACTGGGACACACGGAGGAATGAGCACGAATAATGCAATCAAATTACGACAATTAACTGCATAACACGATGAAAGAGCTCTGCACGCATGCAACAGACTTATGGACGCAAAAAGAAACAAACTGATTTAGAAATGGGCGAGAATACGTCTTTTGCCATCAAAACACGTGCAAAACACGAAAAGAGAATCTACGTACCATCGAGAATCAACAGAATCTCGATGGTACTGAACTTTCAGCTAAATTGCTGACCGACTTTTCGATCAATATATTTCCAGTCCCGGTCAGACAATGTTCTTCCCACGAAAACTGAACTTAAACTCTCATTCAGCCCTGCAAACGAATACATTAATAAATAAAAACAAATAAATACCAGCCAATCATATAGAGCGATTCATACCATTAATCCGTCGCGATGCTGCACAGCCAATGGGGAAATCAGCAAATGCATACCTACCGACATCCTCGTTCACTAGGGTAATAAAACGGTGATCTGGACTATTTTTAGATTTTATTACGATGGTTTTCTTTGAATATAAACACATTAATCACGGTTTATTGCCTTTTTATCTGCATAGAAACAAAGGGTTTATTGGAAATGTTTACTGTTTAAAATCGTTTTAAAACGTATTTATTATTTCATTCTTATGTTGGTTTTTCCCAACACCCCCCCCCCCCCTTCCTTGGTAAACTTCAAAAAAATGTTGGAATTTTTTTTTGCTATTTTGATCGGAATAGCACGTAACAACTTTAATTCGAATGAAATTGACGTCTAAAACAAAAGTTGACAACCGAAGAGGTTTGTCACCTAACGGGACTTCTGTTGTGGAAGGTGACATCAAGAAGATCAAGGAACACTTGGACTCACTCCAATCGGTCCAATTCTTCCCAAGTTACAGGCGGTTAAAGTTGAATACTGATGAAAAGACGTAATAACCCTTTGGTCAATTGATGAAACAAAGTGCTTTATACCTATGCATAGATGCATCAAAACCAGTTTACCACTCAATCTAAAATCGATTAATTAATAGCACTGCTCAGACAGGGGGTGTATTTTCTCTTAATTTACCTTCCACTCCTGCATAACCAGTAAAATTACATTTCCTGAATGAGATGAAAAGAGAGGTGTTCGAAACACTTTCCGCGTAATACGAGTAGGTTTTCCAATATGTTTTCCTGCAAATTGAAGAACTCATTTATGTAGGCCGCTAATAGAACTCCTCGTGTCAATAAAGAAGTTCATCCACGGGCCGCCAATGACGTAATATATATTGTAATGAAAGCTGGTCCGATAAGAAGCGAAGCGGATGAGACATAACGAAGAGTGGATCATTGATATTGTGGAGGCTTTGTAATTAAGAACTCAAATTCCGTCATAATTTCAGCTAATATGACAGGCCGTTTGTAAAGGGTCTCCTCGGTTATCCCCCTAAAGAAATAATTACAAAGCTAATGCGGAGAAAGATACCAGGTTGTTACGGAGGGTCGACAATGTATTTTGGTCTTTTGGATGGAAATTTAAACACAAACCCTGGAATTTAATTTTTGTCAACAAAGAGCTTTTAATGTTCTTTGCTCTCTGCTGGCTGGCGTAACGTGAGACTGGGTTTCTGGTTTCCTTGTTGTTGTTTTGCGAGCGCTCGATGAAGGACATAACGAGCTTTCTTTTTGTCACGTGGTAGCGTTATTAGCTCGCAGTCGTTTGCGTAATAAACTCAATTGACGACAAAAAGGAAAGTGAATCAATAAAACCGAGCAATTAAAATCGCGTTCAAATGGCCAGAAGGGTCAGCAAGCGATTTCGAGCAGCACACGCTGTGCCTCTTTAGCAAAACGCCTAATCGAATCTGAAATCAGTTTTCCTATTGAAAGCCATAATACTCGCAACCGACATCGATTTGTAAACTTCAAATGAAACCTGAAAACTTCAGACAGTTAAACGATTACTTCTGTTCGAAAAGTTTCAGTTTGCTTATAGAGGGAAACTTTGCTCGCTCGAATTCCTAAAATGGCCGGTTTGAAATTCAACAAGCGTTCTCTCGCATTCAAGTTAGTTTCAAGTTGTTATTTAATGGTTATTGTTACTTTATAATCGATACCAGGATGCTTCTTAGCATTCGGTAACGTTACCTCGATGCCTGTTTGATTGAAATAAAAGCTCTTCTTTCCTTCCCATTAGTTACTCATTTTCAAGAATATCTTAGTAAATCTCATAGGCAATGCGTCAAAAGAGTTATTATTGATTCTTAAAAGAAAATTTTCAACGGTGTTTGCAACAATAGAATTTTGTTAGTAAATTTGAAAAAGTATATTTTAATTAAGACCATTTTCCATTATCTCTTTAGGCCTTATCTCACTTGCAATTTTTAGGATTTTCGATTAGAAATTCAAATGTAGTTGGAGAACTTTAATGAAAAAATAACGATTAAATAAAGGGTGTTTCTGGTAGGATTTAAATTTAAACTGAAAACAATTGTACTATTAATTAAAACAAAATTAACGAAATTTTGCGATAGAAAAGCGATTCGACATGTTATAAATCGACGTCGACATATAATAAATTTTAAATAGGATAAATTATAAAAGATTGAGGGACATTGGCAAACAATTTCATTCATAAATATTATTTATTGGACATGCACACACACAAAAACACATCCGAAATTTAATTATTAGGTAAATGCGGCATTTTGGTGGATGACAAAGTAGGCATTAAAAACTGATTTGTCTTTAAGAGGGTATGAAGGTAGTATGCTGAAACTTCTGTAAACAGAAACAACTATGAATTACTACACCATTTTCACATGTAGTTTAGAAAGTATATCTTGTATTTTAGAAAACGTCACTTGGATTTCAGATATATCACTTGTACTTCAGAAATCATCATTTGTATTTCAGAAATTTAGAAGCGTCACATGTATTTTAGAAACCATCAGTTGGAATTTAGATTAGTCATTTGTATTTCAGAAAAGTTCAGATGTTTTTCAGAATTCGTCATTTACATTTCAGAAAATGAATCAATTACATACTATCTTCAGAATCGGATTGAAAAAGCATGCGATGCAGCAACAACAAAGTTTTCTTTTTTTATACTGTATAAATTATACTTGATATACACATAAAATTTAACAATGACAATAATTTACTCTTGGCAAATATAAAATTTAGTCCAACTGGTATATCTTCCATTACTAAGACGGCAGCATTAAGAGCTAAGTTGTGCGAATAAAGTCTTATTTTTTAGAACAATATTGTGTTGAAATGGTTTTTGAGTCCTTCACTTTTGCACTGAACTTACCTTTTTGAAGAACTCCACACAAATGCAAATAACAAACTTTGATTTCAAAACAATTTTCTGAAATTCAAGTGATATCTTCTAAACTACAAGTGACGCCTTCTGAAATACAAGTGATATATTCTAAAATCTAAATGATTGTTCTGAAATTCAAGTGTAGTTTTCTGAAATACAAGTGACTATTCTGAAATACAACTGACGATTTCTAAAATCAAAATCACTATTCTGAAATACAAGTGATATATTCTGAAATCCAAGTGACTGTTCTAAAATACAAATGATACTTTCTAAACTACATGAGAAAATGGTGTAGAACAACAAAATATTATTCATTTCAGTTCTTGAGTTCTCTCTCAGTTTTTAAATATTTAAACCCCACCCTACATTTTTAGTGCCTATAAAAAATTATTTTTCTCTGTTTAAGAGACGAATTTTTGCTAATTTTTTTTTTCAGTTTTTATTTTTTTACTTTAGTATAATTTTGTCAATTTTTTGAAACTACCAAAGAGTGAGAAATCGCATCATTCCGAACAAATATAGCAAAATAAAAGTGCCAAATTTTTTTCTAAAATGACCAATGATTCTTATTGCTCAATTTCCAAATTTGACCGCCTGTAACTTTAGAACGAGTGGACCGATTGGAGTGAATCCAATGACTTTTTTTTCGATATCCTCTTTCACCTTCCACCAAAGAAGATCCTATAGGTTAGTTGCAGTAACTCTTGCCTGTGGCCACACTTGATGGACCTGTATGCCACATTTAATTATTCTTAAATGGTTGCTGAAGCAGTTCTTCCTTAAATTCTTCCCTTGTTTTAGTTTTAGTTGGTCGCTGGAACACCTCTCTTGCAACAAGGCAATCGGGATGTCTCGCTGAATGGCTGGTTATATGTATGTGACCATTTCCTATCGCTGTGTTCTTTGCCTTCTTCCACTGATCGCAGCAATCCATCCTTCTGTAGGAAGCCACGGCCTCTCTCTTTACCCAGATTGAAGATCCGGCAGACCCAATAAGGCATTGAGAGCTGTTCCCAGTGTTGTTCTGAATGCACCTTTATTTGGCCAACTTTAGTGCATAGCATGTTCTGACTACAGCTGGCCACCAGACCACATATCCATGGGATATCTGATTGCCGCAGTGTAGACCAATGCAGGACATGGGGCTTTAGACCCCATTTTCTGCCCACAGCTCGATGCATGCTTATGACGTGATTTTTCCAGGTCAGTAGTATTTAACTTAACTAACCGAGTACTTAACCTTAGGCATAACTGTACCGAAACTTTCTAGGACAGCGTGGGTGACCTGTGGTCTTTGTCCCTGTGTCGACCACCATCTCTGTCTTGCCAGAGTTGCCCAACAGTTCAAGGTTGCCAAGATCTAACTTATCCCAAAGTGTCCACCAGATTCCATTGTGGAATCCTGTCAAAATAGTTTATCATTTTCTGTGACACGACTAGTTGCAAAATTTTTCTCCGTTTAAGATATGAGTTTTTGTTGTTTTAGTTTTTATTTTTTTTTAATTTTTTTTTAAATTGTTTTAGTTTTTATTTTTTTATTTTAGTACAATTTAGTCAATTTTTTAATTGACCAAAAAGTGAGAAATCGCCTCACTCCGATCAAAAACAGCAAAACAAAATTAACAATTTTTTTTTCTAAAATGACCAAAAGCAAGTTCTTTTTTCTCACTTTCCAAACTTGACCGCGTGTAACTTAAGAACACGGTAGACCGATTGGAGTGAATCCTACGATTTCTTGTTTTTTTTTTACTTTTGATATTTCATATTCTCTTTCTCCTCCCACCAAAGAAGATCCCGTAAGTTCGATAGTTTGGGAGATAGACCTCCTGGGAGGCCGATTTTTAGGCACTAGAACGTGATTTGGAGGCATTTAGGAAAAGTCCACTTATGGGACTAATTTCATTCTAATTATGTTTGTGAAATTCATAGGAAAATGAAGTCGCCTTATTCACATCAAAAACAGCAAAAAAAAATTCAAAATTTGCTTTAAAATTGACCAAACGGGAGGTATCTTTTTTTTCTCAATTTCCAAATTTGACCGCCTGCAATTTTAAAACGAGTGGACTGATAGGACTGTACCTAACGGTTTCTTGGTCTTGTCGATGTCCTATTTCAACTCCCACTGAAGAATGCCTGGTAAATCCAAAAGTTTGGGAGCTACCCCTCTTGGGAGGTCGACTTTTTGGCACTTTGAGAAAGTGTTTTGGAGACATTTAGAAAAAAAAGTCTAATTATGGGGCTAATTGCATTGTAATTATGTTTGAGAAATTCACAAGGAATTGAAATCGCCTTCTTCTTCTTCTTCTTCAAGTGCCTTCTTCATTACTGAAGGTTGGCGACAATACCAGCAAACTCCTCTCTATTTCTTGCTGCTCTCAATAGGGTGCATGTGTCTAATCCTGTCCACTCTCTTATATTTTTAAGCCATGAGCATTTTCGTCTTCCGAGTCCTCTTCGGCCTTCTATCTTTCCTTCCATAAGCAGTCTCAAAAGTTGATATTTTTCTCCTCTGTATACATGTCCCAGATAACCAGTTTTGCGCTGTTTCACATGTTGTAAAAGTTCCCTGTCTGTTCCCATCATTCTTATAACATTTTCATTTGTTATTCTTCGGGTCCATGGTATCTTCAAAAGTCTGCGGAAGATCCACATTTCAAATGCCTCCAATCGCTGCATCATCCTCTTTCCCATTGTCCAGGATTCCGTGCCATACAAGAGGACAGAATAAATATATGACTTCACGAAACGGTATCGAGCATCGAGCGACAGGGTGGTATTCGTTAGAAATGTCTTCATTCTCACGAACGTGGCTCTTGCGTTTTCAATTCGAGCTCGAATTTCGGTCTCTGGATCCAGGTTTTGGGTAACCCAGCAACCGAGATACCTGAATTTTCTCACTTCTTCTATTGGAGTACCATATATTCGTATATTGGCTTGTAGATTTTGATTTCTGCTGACGACCATCGTTTTGGTTTTTGCTGTATTTATTTTCAGGCCGTGTTGGTCACCTGATTTCGCAATCTTGTCTACCAGCTCCTGTAAGCCTTCTGAAGTGTCTGCGAAGATGACAGTGTCATCTGCGTAGCGTATGTTGTTAAGTATTTTACCGTTCACCTTTATGCCAATTTCACAGTCCTCCAACGCTTGCTGAAATATGCACTCGGAGTAAATGTTAAATAAAAGAGGCGAGAGAACACAGCTCTGTCGTACTCCCCTTCTTATCGGTATCTCTGACGATACGGTGTCACCAAACCGAACAAACCCCCTCTGTTCCCAATATAAATTTTTTATAAGCCTTATGTCTTCGTAGTCTAGACCCTGTTTTTGGAGCAGTTGTAACAGTGTTGGATGCTTGATGCGATCGAACGCCTTTTCGTAGTCAATGAAACACAAATACACGTCTTTTCTTTGGTCTCTACACTTTTCGAGTAAAACCGTTAATCCGAAAAGTGCTTCCCGTGTTCCCAGTCCTAATCTAAACCCAAATTGTTCGGGGCTTATATTTTGTTCGCATTTCAAGTAGATACGTCGATGTAATATTTTTAACATAATTTTCAAAGTATTGCTCATTAAGCTAATTAATCTGAAATCGGAGCACTTTCTTGATGTGTTTTTCTTGGGAATCGGTATGAACACTGACTTGAGCCAATCACGGGGGTACATTCCTGAACTGTAGATTTTATTAAAGAGGTCGGTGAGTCGTTGGAGATTTTCTTGGTCCAGCAATTTTAGCATTTCTGTGTATACATTGTCTGGTCCTGCAGCTTTTCCACTTTTAGCTGTTTTTATTGCTGCGTTTACTTCGGATGGTAAGATATTTAATGTCAAATCATTGTCGCATTCTGGTTCCGGTTCTATCCTTTCATCATCAAACATTTCTCGAATATATCCTGACCACTCTTCTTTTATTTCTTCCTGGTCTGTAATTATTTCACTGTTTTCTGTTTTAAGGAAGTTGGTTTGTTGGGCTTTCCTTCTTATTCCTGTGATTTCTTTAACTTTTTTGTATATATTAAACTGGTCGTGTTTCTTTTGTAGTTCTTCTAATTCTTGACATCGATCGTTCATCCACTTCTCCTTTGCGTGTCTGATTAATTTTTGAATGTTGGTTTGGGTTTCGCCTTATTCCGATGAAATACAAATAAGTCAAAATTTGTTTTAAAATTGACCAAATCCTTTTTTTTCTCAATTGCCAACTTTGACCTCCTGTAACTTTAAAACGGGTGGATCGATTGGAGTGAATCTAAGGATTTCTTGGTCTTTTTGATATTATCTTTCACCTTCCAATAAAAAAAGTCTCTTAGGTTCAACAGTTTGGGAGATAGAACCCTTTGAAAGTCGATTTTTAGGCACAACACTTTTAAAACGTAGTTTGGAGGCATTTAGAAAATAGTTTACTTATGGGACTTATTTCATTTATATGATGTTTGTTCCATTCAGAAAGGATTGAAATCGCCTTATTCCGATCAATAGCAGCAAAAAAAAGTCCAAAACTTTTTCGAAATTGAATGAGGGAATATTTCCCTCTTTTTTCTCAATTTCCTAATTTTTTGAGAGCCTGTCATTGTAGAATAGGTGTTTCTTTTTATCTTTTATGTATTCTTTTACTTCCAATAGAAAACTAACCAAAGAAAGTCCCGCATATTCCATAGTTTGGAAGTTACACCCTTTGAAGTGAGGTTTGACATCACTTATTTTGACCCAAAAATTAGTTTTAGCAAAAACAACAAATTAGAAAGTTTGAATCGCTTTTGCCTGATTTTTTTCCTGAAACCTGTTTTCTTCAAAAACATCGAAATTTGCATTTTTAGACAATGTGGGTCATTTTTAACCGATTTTAGCCTTATTCTTCACCTGAATTTCTCCAAAAACTCCAAATTCGCAACAGCTTTTTCAAATTCGCCTTTTTCTGCACAAATAAGTATGTAGAATCGGAATATAAGCAAAGGTGACGCTTAAAGATTTATTAAAGTTATCTCCCTTTAAGCAATTTTCCAATTAAATTTGAAAACTTTTTGAAATGATTAAAGACAATTAGATTACTTTTTGCACGTATTTAATTAAGCTCTCCGCCCTTTATTAATATTACACCCTTTATTAGTATTTTTATTAGCAATTGTGCAATTGTGCATTGTGCACTGGGCAATTGTGCAAAGAAAGGTATTCCGAATACTTAACTCTCTTATATCAAATATAAGTGAAATAAACCAATTCTAGAATACATTAAAACAGTCGCCTTTTTTTGGGCACCTTCTTCAAGAGCGAATACCATTGCGTAAAGTACTGTAGGTAATCGAAGTACTTGTCTGTTTTAAACTAAATATAATTGAAATAAAGCGGTTATATACTATATTAAAACAACCGCCCTTTTTTTTAATTAACCACAATTTTTTAAAGAGCCGCTCTACGTACGTAATGGTGATACGAAACAAGGCAAACGCAATATTTGGATATAAAACGGCTGATTAAGCCCTTTAACAAGCTTTTTATTACAACATAAAATAATCCACGTTCTGTTTTATTAATAGTAGCAACAAGTAGTTTCTATAATTGTCGGCATTAAACAGTCACTTCTCTGGGGGGTGAGGAACGTAATTGAAGCTGTCGCTTTGTAATTCAGCATTTAGGAGACTAATTAAAGCTGCCGCCCTTTAATCAAACAAATTTTCAAAACTGATCCACTCACACATATCAGTGTAATAAGCTCCAATTAAAAATCCACGTCGTCAGCGAAAAGCCTATTAGCAAAATATTTCTCTGTTTAAGACAGTAACTTTTACTAAAAGACTTTTTTAGTTTTTATTTTAGTCAATTTTTTAATTGACCAAAGAGTGAGAAATCGCCTCATTCTGATCAAAAACAGCAAAATAAAATGACCAAAGGGCAGGGGGACCAAAGTCCCCTTTTTTCTCAATTTCCAAATTTGACCGCCTGTAACATAAGGACGAGTGGACCGATTGGAGTGAATCCAACGATGTCTTGTTTTTTTTTGATATCCTCTTTCACCTCCCACCAAAGAAGATCCCCTAGGTTTAATAGTTTGGGAGATAGACCTCCTGGGAGGTCGATTTTTTGGCACTTTTAGAACGTGCTTTAGAGGCATTTAGAAAAATGTCCACTTAATGGGGCAATTTCATTCTAATTATGTTTGTGAAATTCAAAAGGAAATGAAGTCGCCTTATTCCGATCAAAAACAGCAAAACAAAATGTAAAAATTTGTTTTAAAATTGACCAAAGGTATTCCCTTTTTTTTTCTTAATTTCCAAATTTGACCGAGTGTAACTTTAAAACGAGTGGATCGATTGGAGAGAATCTAATGATTTCTTGGACTTTTTGACGTCCTATTTTACCTTCCACTAAAGAAAGACTCGTAGGTTCAACAGTTTTGGAGATAGACCTCTTGGAAGGTTGACTTTTAGGCACTTTTAGAAGGTGCTTTGGAGGCATTCAGAAAAAAATACACTTATGGGGCTAATTTCATATGGAATTGAAATCGCCTTATTCCGATCAAAAACAGCAAACAAAAATCCAAAATGTCTTTTGAAATTGACCAAAGGGGGTATTCCTTTTTTTCAACTTCAATTCCTCTTTTTCAACAACGACCGCCTATAACTTTAGAAAGAGTGGACCGATTGGAATGAATCCAACGGTTTATTGTTTATTTTATGTTCCCTTTCACCTCCCATCAAAGAAAGGGTTAACAGTTTGGGGGTTACACCCTTTCGGAGGTTTTTACACACTTTTAGAATAAGCTTTGAAGGCCCTTAGGAAAAAGTCATGTTATAGGACCAATTTCACTCCTATTAAGCTTGTTACCTCGCAAAGGATTAAAATCGCCTCATTCTGATCAAAACATCAAAAAAAAATCTTAAACTTTTTCGAAATTGAAAAAAAGGGGGTATTTCTTCTTTTCTCTCAATTTCCAACTTTGACCACCTACTTTAGAACTAGTAGACCGATTGGAGTGAATCCAACGGTTGTTTCTCTTTTTTTATGTCCTCTTTCACTTCCCACGAAAGAAAAAGTCTCATAGGTTTAATAGTGTGAGAAATACACCCTTCGAAGGTCGATTTTTAGGCACTTTTATAAGTGCTTTAGAGGCATTTAGAAAAAAATCCACTTATGGCGACCAATTTAATTCATATTATGTTTGATACGTTGACAGGGGATTTACATCGCTTTATTTCGATTAAAAATAGCAAAAAACCACTTCCAATTTTTTTTCGAATTTGACCAAATGGGATTATTCTTTTTTGTCAATTTCCAACTCTGATCGCTTGTACTTTAGAACGAGTGGATCGACTAATCTTAACCTGACAATTTTCAAAAACCAAAACTTGCGTTTTTATATTCATTGAGGCACATCACAAACCTATTTTGGCTCTAATCCTAACCTGATTTCTCCAAAAACTCTAAATTTGCATTACAGATGCTTTAAGTAATGTTTAAGCAATTTTGGCATCAACAGTAACCTACATTTTTCCATGTTTTTCAAATTTCCATTTTTAGAGTGTTTAAGTCATTTTTGTATCAGTTTCGGCCCTAATACTAACCTGAAACTTTTGAAAAAAAAAATTTTCATGCTTTCACTTTCAGAAATTTTTGAACAATTTTTGGCTCAAGTTATAACCTGACTTTTTGGAGAAAACTCAAAATAAAACCAAATTTTCATTTTGAGCGTTTTTAATCAAACTTTACTTTTGCCCAAACATTTTAGCAAAAACAACAAATTAGAAAGTTGCACCCTCAGGTTAGTTCAGGTTAGTGTGGGTCAATTTTAACCGATTTTAGCCTTAATTTTAACTTAAATTTCACCAAAATTGCAATTTTAGAGAGCTTTTACATGATTGAATCATATAGAAGCAACATGTTTTGAAATATTTTTGATCCTAATCCTAACCTGACTCTATAAAAACAAAATTTTGTGGCGTATTTAGTGAAATTTTACTCATGTTAATTCAAAAAATAATTTATCCAAATGGAACAAGTTAAAAGATTTAAATCAAATTTGCCTGTGCCTGGAATTTATTTTTTCACAATGTGGGTCATTTTTAACCGATTATAGCTCTAATTGTAACCTAATTTTCTCCAAAGGCTTCAACTTGCTTTTTTAAACGAGTTGAGTCGTTTCAACTGATTTCGGCCTTAATTCTAACTTTAATGCTTCCAAAACCTCAAATTTCAATATTTTCAAGCTTTTTGTCATTTTTCAACAATTTTATTATCCAATCTAGGACTTTTTTGAAGAAAATATAAATGAAATTTAGAGGCGTTTCTAATAAATTGAAATGAGTATTTATAAGAGTTTAATTAAAAGCGAACGATGATATACAGGGTGATACAGGACGAAATGTACATACTAATATGGGAGATAGGTTTCGACCATGCCAACACATATTCAGTATTAAAAAAGTTCGGAACTCATTTCTTACTGATATACAGAGTTTTGTATACATTTAGCCCTAAATAAAAATCAATCATATTACTCAGAATTTTTGCAGAAATGAATTCAAATTGCATGTGCGTGAGCCGTTGGAGGATAAGAACCCAGGAAGGTAACAAAAAGTTCTAAATTTCCGGAGTCGGACTAATAAAGTTGTTCTTTTCATGATGTTGCAAAACAAACACTCAGTATACGATTATTAAAATTTTTGCAATATATGTGAAGTTTACAGCTACAGACAATAAGAAGTCGCAAGAATTTAAGTTGTAGCACTTTTGGTTTTTTTTTTACAATTTTTTAATGTTTTAATCAACTGCGTTTTGTGTTACAAATGACTTATTAGGTTTAAACTTGCATAATCCTTATTATTTATTGCACCATTTCTTGATATTTATGACAAAAAAATTACAGAAAACAAATAACAGAGATGAGAGAATAATAACAAACAAGCATACAATAGATGAATAATTTCAAATACAAATAAATGTTAATATTTTGTTTATTTATTGGTAAGCATTACCCCAAAAATATTACACATTTATCTAATTGACTGATGTAGTAGTTGTCATTCCCAGAAATATGATTGATTTTATTTTGGGCAAAATTTATACAAAACCCTGTATATCAGTAAGAAATGAGTTCCGAACTTTTGTAATACTGAATATGTGTTGGCGTGGTCAAAACCTATCTCCCATATTAGTATGTACGTTTCGTCCCGTAACACCCTGTATAGTGTATCTTTTTTTTTTAAGTGCTTGCAGTGTGCAGTGACCATCACGAAAAGGCTGTAGTTACGAGGTCGGTTAAATTAGCAAAAAGTTGTCTTTTATGGAGACTTTTTAGAAAAACTTTACAGTGTTACCACATTTTAAGTAGTTTTTGAAATATTTGGAAAAATGTAAAAAATGCATAACTTGCAAAAATTTTAAATATCTTCTATTTCAAAAAATATTGATGATACAAAAAAAAACTTTAAATTACAAAGTTTCACTACACTCTAAACCCTCCCATATGTGCTTCGTGTGACGCCTATCAATCGAGTTATTATAAAGTCATTATTTTTAATTTTTGGTATTTTTCACATTTTTTAAAATATTTTCGCAACCACTCAAGATATGGCAACATTGTAAAGGTTTTCTAAACAGGCTCTACGAAGGGCAACTTTTTGCTAATTTAACCGCCTTCGTAACTACAGCCGTATGGGAGATAGTAATGCTGCACGCACTTAAAAAAAACCCTGTATAGAGCGTTTGGTTTCTTGACAGGATTTAAATTTAAATTGAATAAAATTTGTTTTATTACCAGCAAATCAGATACCATAAACTACGACAAAATTCTGCGGACGGGCGGCAAAAAATCTATTTGACATTGTGCGACTATAATTAACATACATTTTTAAAAAGAATAAATTATGAAAGAGGAAATTATTGGCAAAAAACGTCCTCAATAAATAATTAACAAATAAAATTATTGGACAAGCGCACACACCCGAAGTATATATACTAGTTAAATGAGGCATTTTGGTGGAGGAAAAGTAGGTATTAAGAAGTGTTTTGCCCCTAATAGTGTAGGAAGGTGGTGTGTTGAAACTTTTGTAAACAGAAAGAACTGTGAAATGTTGCCAAGTCCTACATTTTAAGAACAAACATAAAAAAAAACAAATTTCTTAAGGCTCAGTTTAGGACATGAATTTTTACCGAAAAACGTTTTTTTAGTTTTCATTTTTTTGTTTTAGTACAGCTTGCAATTTGTTTTTGACCAAAGAGTGTGAGTTATGCCTTTTTTTCAGTTTTGACTGCCTGTAACTTTAAAACGGCTGGATCGACTGGGGTGAATCCAACGTTTTTGGTACTTTTTGATGCCTCCCACTTTTGCCTCCCACCAAAGAAAGTCCCATAGGTTTAATAGTAGGATATAGACACTTTTGGAGGTCGATTTTTAGGCACTTTTAGAACATGCTTTGGAGGCATATAAGTCAACTTATGAGACAAACAAGTGGACCACATGTAGTAAATCCAACGGTTTCTTGTTTTTTTTTATGTCCTCTTTCACCTCCCACCAAAGAAGGTCCCGTAGGTTCATAGTTTGGGAAAAAATAAAAAGAATCACTGGGAATTGAAATCGCTTCATTTCGATCAAAAATAGCAAAAAAACAATTTCCATTTTTTTTAATTGACTAAAAGGGGATTATTCCTTATTTTTCCTCAATTTCCAACTTAGATCGCCTGTAACTTATGAACAACTGGACCGACCAATCTTAACTTGACAATTTCCTAACCTGCAATTTTATACGCATTGAGGCATTATCAATCTATTTTTGCTCCAATCCTAACCTGAATTTTTCCAAAGACTCTAAATTTGCATTATAAATGCTTTAAGAATTTATTAAACAATTTAGGCATTAATACTAACCCATATTTTCCATGTCCTTTGAATCAATTTTGGCCCTGTTTCTAACCTGAAATTTTTGAAATAAAACCTCGAATGACTCCAAATTTTTGGTTATACATACTTCGACTTTGAGAAATGTCCAACAAATTTTGGCTCAATTTCTAACCTGACTTGGAAAAACACCAAATTTTCATTTTGAGCGCTTTTAGTAAAACTTTACTTATTTTGGCCCAACAAATAATTTTAGCAAAAACAACAAATTAGAAGATTTAAATCAATTTGCCTTATTTTGTCGTGAAACTTAATTTCTTCAAAAATCTCAAATTTTGCACTTTCAGGTTAGTTCAGGTTAGTGTAGGTCATTTTTAACCGATTTTAGCCTTAATCTTAATCTAAATTTCCTCAAATACTTCAAACTTTTTATTTTTGGAGAGACTTTACATGATTCAAAAATGCTCTAATCCTAACCTGTCTCTAGAAAAACAAAATTCTGATGCGTATTTAGTCAAATTTGACATATTTTGATTCGAAAATTAATTTTAAGAAATGGAGCAAGTTAGAAGATTTGAATCAATTTTGACTGACTATGTTAAACTTGAATTTATCCGAAACCCTCGAATGCATTTTCATACAATGCCGGTCATTTTTAAGCGATTATAGCCCTAATTGTAACATCATTTTCTCCAACTTGCTTTTTTAAACGAGTTGAATCATTTTAACTGATATCGGCCCTACTCCTAACCTCAATGTTTTCAAATACTCAAAATTTTTATATATCCATGCTTTGTGTCATTTTTCAATCATTCTAATATCCAACTTAGGACTTTTTATAAAAAAAAATATATAAATGATATATTTAAAAGATTTTAATAAAATTTTACTTGTTTTGGTTATAAAATAAATTTTACAAATTAGAATATTTTAACCAGTTTTCAAATACATCAAAGTTTTCATCTTTAGACAGTGTCGGTTATTTTTTCTCGAACAGATTTTAGTCCTATTTTTAATTAAAATTTCTGCAAAAACTCCAACTTTGCAATTTTTGAGACCTTAAGTCATTTCAACCTACTTTGATACCTATGAATCATAACTTGGGGTGAATCCAACGTTTTTTTGTTCTTTTTTGATGTTCTTTTTCTCTTCTCACCAAAGAAAGTCCCCTAGGTTCAATGGTTTGGGAGACAGACCTCTTTGGATGTTTATTTTTAAGCGCTTTTAGAATCGTCTCTTTGGTATTTTTTTAAAAATTTATTTTTATAGTAATTTTATTAGAATTAAGTGTGTTGCGTACTTAAAGAACTATAAAACATTCTGAACAAAAGAGAAAAAGTTTTAAGTGACTAAGGATGGAGTTATTGATCCTAAAGTTCCATTTTTTTTTGACCACCTGTAACTTTAGAAGAATTGGATCTTTGGGGTGAGTCCAACTGTTTTCTTATCTCCATGATGTCCTAGTTCGCCTTCTACCAACAGAAAACTCAAAGATGCAATATTTTTTGAGATATACCCCTTCAATTGTCGATTTTTAGGGACATTAGCATCACCTTTTTTACCATTTTCTTAAAATTCAATTTTGAGCTAATTACATTCGAATTAAGTTTGTTACGATCTTAAGGATTTGCAAACGTTCCATTCTGATCAAAAACAAAAAAAAAATGTATATTTTTTATGTTATTCATGTTCCTTCACGTTCCTCCATGTATAACGTTTTTCCATCATGTAACATTCATGTTCACGTCTATGTCGTCACGAGTTGTTCACATGACAAGCATTTTGGTAAATTCATTCCACGGGAATTATAAACGAGTATTATAAAATGAATAAAAAAGAGTAAGTATATAAACAAGAAAAAAATAAAAAAAAAATAAAAAAATTCACTTGATATTTTGCTTCATACTGTATCATTTAGGACGCTTTTACACACTTGATTTTAATCCGGTAAATAGCTTTTTACAGGATTGGATATCGTAAAGAAATTTTACAGTATTGAGTACCGGCACATCTTCAATAAATCCATTGTATCAATGGTAACCTGGAAACCGGTACCGGTACAGGATACCGTAATTAAACCATTTGTCAAATTTGCGGATTTGTCAAAAATATATTCGCCGCGCATAAAATTATTTTTTCCTGTTTTTAATAAGTATGAAGTAAAATGTTGTACATCATACGTCCGGTAACGTGTAACGGTAGTCGTTTCGAAAAAACATCTTATAACTATATTATATAATAAATATATCGTAAAACTATATTTACCGGACTTATAACGTAAATAACTATGACCTTCCATATAATAATTATCATATTTTAAAAACCTATTTATGGTTTTGTTTAATGTTCTTCATTTTTTGTTGTTATGAGCCGAATAAAACGCTGTATCATGCTATCAAACCCTCACTTTTGAAAGAGCTCTAACAAAGTCCTGAATAAACTCGAAATCTTGGCAAACAAAAGCAAAATAATCTTTACCTAACACACGTTCCAGTTTCGTACCTAGAAAGCATCGCCTCACTATATGGCTACTTTCAAGTTTTACAATTGCCAACGTTTCGACGTTGGTTGCAACCTCTTCTTCAGGACAGGACTTTCGCTTTTTAGGTACAAAAACTAGTAAATATTGCTCGACAGTGTATGTGCTACAAAAACTTGTTGATAAAAGTAGGGTGGGCAGATTGCTACTAAAGGTAAATGCAGAGAGGGAAAGTGGTCTTCTTGGCAATTATTAAGAAGTCATGAGGAAGTTCTATAGCACTTTTTGTAGAGCAGAATGAGAAGAAGCCAATTAGTTTTTGAAATATATCTTCAGATAAATTCAGTACAAAATACGAATTGATATTTTTTTACCATGCAAATTTTGACCACTAATAGAGGCAAAACCCAACACTTTTTATTAATAAAAATTGGGTAAAATCCAGTTTTTTTTTAAGCCAAAGAAAGTCGCATGTGCCTCCGAAACACGCCGTATAAATCGTAAAAAATAAATTCAATTAAAAGCCCTAAAGCCAACACTAATCCATTTGGGCCGGGACCGTTTCAAAATTGCCTTATTTAATCCCAGCTAGTGTTCGTGTAAACAAGATATTATTTCCGAGGAATTAGTCTTCCATCCCAGCAACATTCCATTAAAGGCATTAATGGAGGATTAAGCTGGGTTTACACTCCAACAAGCAAAATATTTGAAACGACTTTTAGGCTCGAAAATAAAAAAAATACGCACCGTCGTTTGCAGTTTTAATATACGCCAGTTTGGATTATGAATTAGCATGTTGAATTAATAAGTAAATCATTATCGATTTAGTTGTCATTTGTATATGTAGGAATTATCGCTTTTATCGTAAATTTGCCGCTGATAAACAAATCAGCCCCCGTGACCGATCCTCGTGATCCTCTGTTTTCGTGATAATTTGCCTCACACAAAACGTTACTATGTTTGCGTGCTCGCACTTTGCCAGAGTAAATAGACAATAAAATGTGTTAATGTTTCGGCTTGATTTAAATATTTACTATTAATTGTGGATTAGTTACTAATACTGACTGTCAACTATGTAATCGTTCTGGGGCTTTTCCATTGTTATTTCAGTGATTAAAATAAGTAAAATGTTTCTTTCCTTCCAGTAGATAATAAGAAAATGTACCTGTTTTTAAAATCGTTATTCAAGAATCTTTGTTTAATGCATCTACAAAAAGTGATATAGATTGTTAAAACTCATAGAATCTATGAAGTTTTGACTAGAAGTCAGATGATTCAGCTCATCCAACTAACAATGTTATGATCCTTTTAATTAAACATCTGTACAATTAGTAAAATAAAGTGAATGACGAATACTTATGTAATTTTCTAACGACTGATTAGAATTAATCAATGAACTGTTTGATAACATATCAGTTAAGCATCTGATCGTCTATTGGTTCAGTACTTCAAGTAATTAAAAGCATATGTAATTTTTGAAACTGCTATTTTGGACTGTGTCTGGACTTTGAGGTGAATTATTTCCCACAGTACTTTTCTTTTAATATACAAGATGTTTCTGAAAATAGTACCATAAATGTAACCAACTAGGCTCCAAAATAAGAAAAAACTTCATGTAAACATGAAAAATGCTTTGTTTATGATTTACAAGGTATGAAAGGTTAGGTCTTGAGGATGGTTTGTAATTAATATCTCCGGAACGTGAGAGAGATTAATTAATAAAATTAGATATGTTACCACAAATTTTGTATGTCTTACAAACTAAATAGATGTGAGGACGTTTGTCCAGGGGTGGGTGATACAAGGAGGTAATGTGTAAAAAAATACTTTTTGTATAAACGTATTGACAATTTATTACAAAAATTGGCAAACCCGAAGGTTTGTACATAAAAAAGGTACTCTTGAAAGTCGATATCTTCAGTACTTCTCCAGAAAAATGATTTTTATTGTGAAGAGTAACACCATTTTAGCAAATATGTTATAATGGAATATATGAATTCATGTTTATGTAATTGTCTTTGCCTTATTTTGATCGCTAGAATAAGTGGCTACTTTTAGGTACCTCTATACGCATACATAAGTTATTCACTTATTATTGTCGTCAAGTAGGCGTTGGAAAATTGACTTTGACATTTTTACCGCATCCTCTCAACAAATCCTGAAAGGAGATGGGTATAAAAAAAAGAAGGTTTCAAAGGTAACTAGATGACAAAAATAAGCGAATGGGTAAAAAATGTAGTAACTTTCAACAAGAGTACCTTTTTGATGTAGGATTTGCCAATTTTTCTAATAAATTGTCAATATATTTACACACAAAAAAGTTTAGGTATTTTTTACATACTTCCCCCTTGTATCACCCACCCCTGGACAAATGTGTTCATATCTATTTAGTTAGCAGAAAGAGCATACAAAATTTGTTTTCCAATACTAAAATATCCAATAACAAATTTCATTAGTTAATCTCTACACGTTTAGGAAATACTAATTAAAAACCATCCACAAGATTTAACTTTTCATACCCTATATACCGTATACTACCTATAAACTTCAGTATAAAGCATTTTTTGATATATGTTTGTATAAAGTTTTTTCTTATTTTAGAGTCTAGAATAAGTGGTACTATTTTCTGAAACACTTTGTGGAATACATTAACAATACAAGATACATTAACAATTCAACATACAAATGGAATATCTTCTAAAATAAAAAATGGTACAGTAAAGTTTATTTCTTTGGCAAAAAGCTATGAGCTTCTTGAGAAAAAAAATACCATGTCACCAGAAGGCTATTTTTTGGCCATTTGGCAATGATAGAGCAAAAGAGAACAACCAAAAGTTCAGTTTCCTTTTCAAAGTGTGTCAAAAGATCACATGATAATATTTTGAGCAAAAGCTGTCTATGTGGCTGCTTAATTCATAAATAAGACAGGCGGAATCACTATATCTATATAGAACTGAACTAGCCTGGCAACAGATGCTTGAAGAAGAGTGACGTGATAATAACGTCAACTTTTAGTGATCATTCGTTCGACGTCACCTGATGAAAAAATGACAAATAAATGACATAGATATTTTTAAGTAATAATGACTCATAGTGACGTCATAATAACGTTATGTTAAGTCGAATATATATGCAATTAAAATAGCTTCTATGGCAAAAAAATCTAATTTAAGATATACAAACTATTGATAAAATTGTTCTTGTTGCATATTTTAAATTGAGGTGTAACTGGTTCGTGTCATTAAGTCAAAAATTTTTAATTATCATGTTATTTTTAGACCAAATTTTCTTGTTACTAAGTCAAAATTTAAAAACTTCGTGTTACGCTTTAGAATAAATTTTCGTGTTACTAAAACAGAACTTAAAATTTCATGTTACTTTCGGATCAAATTTTCTTGTTACTACGTAAACATTTTGTAACTTTATGTCACGTTTAGAGTTACGTTTGGGCTTAAAATTTCTGTTACCAAAGTCGAACTTTTTAAATTTTGTGTTACTTTTACACCAATGTTTCTTGTTACCAAGCCAAAATTAAAAAAAAAATGTGTTACGTTTAGACTAACATTTTCAGTCAATATTTCAAGATTTTGTGTTACTTCCAGACCAAAATATCCTGTTACATTTAAGCAAAAATGTTCTGTTACCAAAGTCGAAACTTAGATATGTAACAAAATTTCTTATTGCCAAACAAATGTTTTTTTTGTTTTTATGATACGTTTAGACTACAATTTCATGTTACTAAAGTCAAAATTAAAAAATTTTGTGATACTCACTCTCAGATCAAAATTTCGTGTTAAGTCAAACTTTAAAAAAACTTTGTGTTTCGTTTAGACTAAAATTTCCTTTTACTAATGTCAAATTTTTTTTATTTAGTGTAACTAAATTTATTAGAACAAAATATTTCGTTGCCAGGACAAAATTTAAAAAATTAGTTATACGTTTAAGTTAACATTCTAAGTAAAAATTTTGACATTTTAGTTACTTTTAGACCAAAATTTCTCGTTGCTAAGCAAACAGTTTTAAATGTCGTGTTATGCTTTAAACTAAATTTTCGTCTTACTAAAGTCAAAACTTAAAATGTTGATGCTACTTTTGGATCAAAATTTCTTATTACTAAGTAAACAATTTTTTATTTTGTGTTACGTTTAGACTACAATTGCGTATTTCTACAGTCAAAAGTATTGTGTTAGGTTTAGACTAAAATTTCCTGTTACTAAAGTGAAAATTTTTAAGCTTTCTGCTACTTTTAGACGAAAATGTCTTGTTACGAGATAATTAAAAAAAGTTCGTGGTACGTTTAGACTAACAATTCAAGTCAAAATTTTGAAGTTATTTTGTGTTCCTTTCAGACAAAAATTTCTCATTGCTAAGTAAAAATTTTTAAATATCGTTTTACCCTTTCGACTGAATTTTCGTGTTACTAAAGTAAAAACTTTAAAATTTGATGTTACTTTTGGATCAAAATTTCCTTTCAGTAAGTAAAATTATTTATTTTTTTGCTACGTTTAGACTAAAATTTCCTGTTACTACACTCAAAGTTAAAAAAAAATTGTTTTACTTTCAGACCAAAATTGTGTGTTATTACGTCAAAATTTAAACATTTTGTTTAAATTCCTGTTACTAAAGTATTTTTTTTCAAACTTTGTGCTACTTTTAGAGCTTATAATTGTTGTTACCAAGTCAAAGTCAAAAAAAGTAGTAAGAAAATTTGGATTCTAAAAACTTTTTTACTCTTTGACGTAGCCAAAAATATATACCTCAGAAAAGAAACCGTTCCTAGCAAATAACGTAAAATAATGTAACTCTCACGTCGCAAAGTGACGTGATTTTGACGTCACAAAGTAATATCATTTGACGTTGCAAAATGACGTTATCGGTCTGTGACTTACCCGTCATTATGACGTTGTTTCTACGCTTTTGGTGACCAATGCCAAAAATTACCGCAAAATGTCGTCACCTTCCCGACTGGGGTATTTTTTATGTAGAAAAGAGCAGACCGATTTCGACCCTTATGACATCCTCAGTGCCAAATGCGTCATGTTGAGACTTTTAACGTAGAAGAGCAACAAAGAATCGCGTCGTGGCGCTTATGGTCAGCTTTATTCAGATAGATTCTAACACTCTTTTTTAATTTAAAATATAAGATTAACAGCAATAACTTATTTTTTTTACCAACCATAAAAGTGCCAAAATTGAGAAACCAACCACATTTTTTAAGCAGAAAAAGAGCAGATCCATTTCGACCTTTAGGTCATCCTCAGTGCCAAATGCGTCATGTTGGGACTTTTAACGGGGAAGAGCGACAAAGCGACGCGTCGTGGCGTTCATGGTCAGCCTTATTCAGATAGTTTGTCATATTTTTTTACTTAAAAGTATACGATTAGCAGCAATAAATTGATTTTCTTTCACCAACCTCAAAGGTTTAAGGCCCAAATTCATACCACACTTTTCAAGCGGAAAGGAGCAGACCCATTTCGACCTTCAGGTCATCCTCAGCGCCAAATGCGTCATGTCGTCATGACAAAGAGTCGTGTCGTGGTGTTCATGGTTAGCCTTATTCAGATAGGTTGTCACATTTTGTTTTGAATTAATAAAATACGATCAGAAACAATAGCTTATTTTTTTTTCACAAACCACAAAGCTTTAAGGCCCAAATTCAGAAACAAATTAACTTTTTCAAGCAGAAAAGAGCAGACCCATTTCGGCTTTCAGGTCATCCTCATTGCCAAATGCGTCATGTTGGAACTTTCAGCGGGGAAGAGCGACAAAGAGTCGTGTTGTGGCGTTCATGGTCAGCTTTATTCAGATAAGTTGTCACATTTTTTTTTACTTAATAAAATACGATCACCAGCAAAAACTTATTTTTCTTTCACAAACCACAAAGGTTCAAGGCCCAAATTCAGAAACCAGTTAACATTTTTCAAGCAGAAAAGAGCAAACCCATTTTGACCTTCAGGTCATCCTCAGTGCCAAATGCGTCATGTTGGGACTTTTAACGGGAAAAGTAACAAAGAGTAGCGTTGTGGCGTTAGGTCAATTTTATTCAGATAAATTGTCACATTTACTTAAAAATATACGATTAGCAGCAGTAACCTTATTCAAGGCCCAAATTCCAAATAATGCAAGTGGCAAAATTTGATTATTATAAAAAAATAAGTCCAAATGAGATAGGTAGAGTCACAAATTTAAAATATGCAAATTCTGGGTCAAAATAGCCCAAACAAAAATTTTCAAAAGAAGCTCTGTTTCTAGCTAAAACTCTCAATGTAAATCAATTTTGACTCGTTGGAAAAGTTTTATTTCGAGCCAAAACTGCATAAAAAAAACTGGAAAAATCACGAACCATTAATTTAGAAAACACAATTTTGGCCCAAATTCTCTCAATGTAAATCAGCTGACATTACAATTATGATATAGTCTTTGGATAAGTTTAATTCTTAATCCACAAGTTAAAATCTACAAAGTTAAGGAAAGTGAATAAATCTGCAAATTATAAAAAAAATAAGTAAATATTAGGTGGGTGGAGAAACAAATTTAAACTATTTTTAATTTTGGGCCAAAATCGTCTAAAAATGTGTCAAAAGAATTTCCTTTTCGAGCCAAAACCCTCAATAAAAAAAATTGACTCGTTGAATTTTCGGGCCAAACCCTATAAAAAAAAATGAAAAATCATGAGTCATTAGTTAAAAAATAAAGTTTTTGGCCAAAATTGTCTCAATGCAAATCAATTTACTTATGTGAAAACTTGTCAACTTACGTGAAAACATGAAAAATTTAGTATTAACAATTTAAAAACAGAGTTTTAGGTCAAATTTGTGTCAATGAAAATCGATGTATGATATAATGTGATTCAAGAATCATGTGTTTTTGTTTTTTTTTATATTTAGATGACAGATAAACACTTTTAAAAAATTACACTTGAAGGGGAGTGCTGCTTTAGCCTATTTCTGGTTTAATTTTTTGTATTCACAGCTGTTTTAAATACCTTGAACATCTGTCAAAATTATAGCTTGAGTGTGCGTTCAAACTTAATGTTTGCTTCTTTCAAAAATTCTTTTTGCTTTCTAATTTATGTGTATGACAGGTTATTTATGTGTGACGAACCGTTCGAAGTAATGACAATAATTCATATCAAATGAAATTTTTATGGCAAAAGTAAAATAATTTTTCAGAAATTTCGATTATTATCCATTACCCTGAACTCAAGATCAATTTAATAGGTAACATTTTAAATTCATAATTTTTAAAGATTCTTTTTTTTTGTTTAAAAAACCCAATAATTTACGTATTAGAAAAACTACGCTCATGAAAATTTCAGATTAGACGTAGGAGTATATGGTGATTCCGAAAAATCGGCCAAAAGTCGTCTAGGCCTAATATGTTGTGCGCGGCCCTTGTCAACTTTCGTTTTTCTTATAGAGGCCATATTGAATTTGTTGCACTTTTAAAATCCCCGTAAAAAATGTTCTTAAACCATGTGTAACATCTTTATGTTCGGCCAAGAAAAATACTTAAAAATAACGAAATTAAGATTTCATCGTAAGTGGCTTGGATATTCCTATTAAAATTTTATCATAGTGTCTTTATTGACAGCACTAAGTGTCCGGAACCGCAAAAATTGGGAATTTTAAAATGAATAACTTTTCAAATAATGAGAAATATGACATATTGCAGTGTTTTATTCTGTCGCAGAAATGAAATGCGAATACTGAAGGAATATATTCTAATAAATACCCAGAAAGACGACAACCTGGCAGAGCTACGTTTAGAGGTCTCCAAGACAATCTGATTAATTACGGGAATTTTATTAAGATAAAGAAGAAACCTCCAGACAAAGATAAGGAAAATTTGGTGTTGCTAAGACGTTGAGATGAAAGAGGTATGAGGACGAAACACCTCATACCTCTTTGCGTGAAATTGAAGAAACAACAAGCGTTGCTCGGTCAACGCCCATTTTAAAGCCGCATCCCCATCGTGAGCATCCCAACCAGGGGCTCCAGAATGGTGATCATATTAGAATAATGGAATTATGTCAAGTGTTTATTCAAATACCTAATTTTACCTTGAAAGTCCTCTGGTCTGATGCGAGCCAATTTACCAACTGTGGACTATTTAATCGTAAGAATACTGTTTAATGGTCCGATGCAAATCTACGGCAAGTTCAGGTTAGGCACCAAGTTAGAACGGGTATTTAATGTGTGGCTAGGAGTTGTAGACACACATGTGATCGGGTCGTACTTTCTTAATGAGAACTTAAGAGAGATATTTGAACCTCCTGCAATCTAACGTAGCAAAAGAAATAATGGGACTTCTACTAGCCACCATACAGAACATGTTTTTTTCAGCATGACAGTGCTCCACCTCAAGATGGGCGGATTATTACAAACTATCCGAATGCTGAATTTGGCGATAAGTGGATAGGCAACCTGGGACCAATTGGATGGCCTGCGAGGTCCCCTGATTTAACACCGCTCGATTTTTTTGTATGGGGTAATCTGAAAAATAAAGTATATCGTAGGTCTTACAAAACCGTAGAAGAACTTAGGTTAGCTGTTACAGAAGCTGTTAACGGACTTACTCCGGAAATAGTACGAAACACTTGCGAAGCGGTCCTGAGACGAGCTATGTTGTGCGCGCGAGAGATGGGTGGTTTATTTGAACACTTAATTAAAATCTAAAAGAGGTTATTTCGTTTATTTGTTTTAATTGTTCGTCGTATGAATAAGGCGTTTAGTTCAGGTTTGTACAGCATTTTGAATAATTTTACTAGCAAGCTTTGCAAAATCCCAACTTAATGAATCTACACATAACTTCTCCTAATTAACCTGAAGTTGCCGTTCATTTACAGGAGGTACATTTTAATAAGAATATCCAAGACACCAGCGATAAAATATTAATATTATTAAGTATTTTCCTTGGAGGAACATAAAGATGTTATAAATGGTTTAAATCATTTTTTACGGGGATTTTAAAATTGCAAAAATTCGATATGACGTCAATAGCAAAAACGAAAGTTGACAACGGCCGCGCACAACTTAGTAAGACCAGACGATCTTTGACGGAATTTTTGGAATCACCATATCCTCTTACTCCTAATCTGAAATTTTCATGACCGTAGCTTTTTTAGTACGTAAACTATTGGGAGTTTTTCGAAAATGCACTTTTTTGTTTTCACTCTGTATCATCGGAACGATATCGATTTAAATATTATTGACTCGGATTATTTTTAAGCAGACCGATACGCAATTTTTTTGTTGCATTTAAGCGTTCTTTCTTCAGAACGTTGGCTTCTTCAGAACTAATACTTAAAACAAAAAGCTTTAAAAATGATGAATTTAAAATGTTACCTATTAAATTGATCTTGACTTGATATTCGAAATTTCTGAAAAATTACTTTACTTTTGATATGAAAATATCATTATTCCGAAAGGTACGTTTAAAATACTTGGGTAATGTATTGTTTAGATCCTAATAGAACCTATTCTATTTGCGTGAATAAAAAGTTAATATAAATGTTACTTTTTAATTTATGTGTAAGTTACCAATTTGAACATTTTCTTTAATTTTACGTTTCTTTGATAATGGTTCTTTGGATACGATACTAGCATTTTCCATTTTATTCTCTAACTATTATCAAAAGCGTGTTGGCATGTATAACTAACATTTGTGGATGCTTTCAGTTTTTTTATATGGTAACCGGATTTTATAAGAAATTTATAATGATTAATTAGCTTTATAGATAGCTCTGCAAGTTTTATATGTAAACTTTAGGTGCTTATTGTTTTTTAAAAGTTTCTACAAATACCAGTACATTTTTGGTTTTAAAAGAAAGTAACAAGAATGTTTTGGTTGCAATACCTATACAACTTTAGGTGCAAAAACTAACAGGTTTATAAAAAATTTTATAAAAGTTTTCCAGACCTTCTTTATAAATACTTTGGTCCACAATTTTTATGAAAGTTTTTGTAAGCCCGTTATAAATTTGGAGAACTTTTAGTCAGTTTTTGGTAACTTAGGTTACCTAAAGAAAAAGTATATTATGGTAACTAGAGAAGACGTTTTATTCTACAATAAAGAATTATGTCGGATTGTGCTAAAACACACGAAGTCAGCCATGTTGGCTTTTATAGTTCATAATGATGTAAAACCTCAAATTAATCTTTTTCTATAATATTTTATTTATTCTCGTACATATAGTATACGTTAAACTTACGGGGAGTTCATTATAAAACTTCATCTAGCAGGCTATGAAATTTTGACAGAAAAGGATGACATAATCAAAGTAAATGGACTTTTGTTTATCCATCCCTTTCTTTTAATATTTCCCAGCCAACTAGATGAAGTTTTATAATGAACACCTCGTGTTTATCTGTTCTATTGCTATCAGTGACTCAATTGAATTTTCATTAAAATGACTGGAATAAATGAACGTTCAAGGTTATGCATTTTTCTTTATATTTTTTATTTTTGAGAGGCTCTTTTGTGAGGGGTAGCGTGTTCACTTTCACAGTAAATTTAATTTGGCAACCACTTTAGCACTCTAATCCATCTGCACTACGTTCATTTGTGACAAACTTTTTTTCAAAACATTTTATGCATAGGGTGTGCTCCTTATACTAATATGCTCTTATAAGACTTTATAACAACTAAATTAAATTTATAATAGGCACTGAAACAATTCCATTACTCTTATGAAACATTTAGTTTTAAAAGACGGTTTGTTTATGGTTTCAGAGATATTTTTATTACCACTTATCTTATACTTATATAAATAATAATGAACTTATAAATAGTCATCATTACTTATAAGATTCTCTATTTCAGTCCTATAAGAGGTTAATGAAGTCGTTACGTTTCCAGGTATCCAGATTCCAGGTATCCAGAAAGTAACAGTTACCTTTATAAATACCAAAATGTTAGTTGGGTAGTACTTATTCGCGACAACTCTCATTTAAAAATTTGCCGAAGTTTCGATTGTATATTACAGTCTTACGAGAATATGGTTATGTTAGGAAAGTTTAGTGCACTAACACATGATGGACAGTATTATATGTATTACACATTATATGCGAAAATATATTTTTCTTAATTTTCACGAAATTGGCTTATAATGTGTAATATAGTCTAGAGATTCAAGGGTTTGAAAAAAAAACGAAAAAAATAAAAAACTTCAGTCTCAGAAAGAAAGCCTCAGAAAAATAAGACGAATGTGAAAAACTGGAAAAAGTGCAAATTGAAAACAAAACAAAAAGATAAACGTCGGTCCATTACATGTGCTGGTACACTAAATTTAACCATGTTCTCAATCTAAAAAAGCCCTGAGGAAGATCGCAATATACAATCGAAACGTTAGTAAATTTTTAGACGAATGCTACTTTAAATATTTTGGAACGTTTGGAAAAAAGAACGCAAAAATTAAAAAGAAATCTGAAGGCCGACTCCGTAACCAATGGAAAAGAAATTTCCTTTCTATTATAGAGAATTTACGGTATGTCACAAGATATGGAATTCTCTACGGTTTCATCGGCCGTGATGGGTTTCCGAAGAATAGGTTCGGGTTGATAGAAATAGAAACACCAAAATAGGTCTTGTTATGCCTTTATCTCTCTTGGAACGACACTATAATATATACATCTTTCTTTATTTAAAAAGTTGTATGATTTTAAATTTTTGGCAGAAAGTTTGGATAAGTTTTTGGTAACGTTTTTTATAGATTTTTATTTGATAAACCCTTATTTAATTGATGAGTTATTGAAGTGGAGTGGTCTTTGAGTTTTAAAAAATGAGTAAGTATACATACATAATCTTAAGTTTTGTTTTCCAATTAATTTTATTCTTGTTTTGCCTTTACTCCTTTACTACTCCTTTATTCTTTGTAATAATTCAGAAGGGGAAAGAGAGACTAAAACAACTACAGAACATTAGAGATTCATTGTGGGACACCATTTATTGTGGGACCATGCAAAACAAAAGCAACTGTGAGAAAGTTTAGTTGTGGAACTGAACTTGATGGTGGTTGAAGTGGAGCACTAGCCAAATGGCAAGCGGTAGATACCTAAATTTAACATTTCTTTCTTGATCGGTTGAATTAAACAACCAGTATTAGGCCATTGAAAGGTGGAAATCCAAAACTAAAGCAAAGGCGAGTGCCCTTAGCCTAGAAGCTGAGTAGAGTGAATGAAGGGGGTCCAATGAATCCTGCTCCTCTGAATGCCATTGAGGAGCGATTGATGGCCCTTTTTGGGATATAGATCAATCAGTACTGATAACAATAAAGAATTCGGCATTGTAAGTATGACTAGGGTTATGAATCAAACAACTTAAATTTTTTTACTTTATCTAAATTTTAGCCAATGTTAGAAATGGTTAGAAACATTGGAAAATGTTAGAAATAATTAGCAGTTTCTGAAAGTGAGCAACCAATTCCGGGGCCCAGTCATAGAAGTTCTCCTCCCCCTTTAGCGCCACTCGCTTTTCCACCTTATAAACATGTATTAATTGATCCCCCCTGAGCCTGAGAGGAATGACGAACCACGTCAAGATGTAGAAGTCAAAAGTAGAATCAAAGAGTTAATACCGCCTAAAAAGAGGATACACACTACTGGTGAGAAGACTCGAAGAGTTGTCAACATGAATAAAATGCATGTGGAAATGATGG
Source organism: Taphrorychus bicolor (assembly GCA_951812265.1). Lineage (NCBI taxonomy): Eukaryota > Metazoa > Arthropoda > Insecta > Coleoptera > Curculionidae > Taphrorychus > Taphrorychus bicolor. The sequence continues at coordinate 19,729,184 of OX638298.1, forward strand.
AAAAATTGACAACCATTGAAACAAATTCCAGGAATATGGCAAAAGCTTTAATGGAAATCAGTGCAGATTTAAGAAATACATTGAGTATGTGATCCAAAATGATTCGGAAGATTAATCACCACTTAGTTTAAATTTATGACTGTTTGTTCCTAATACAGAATAAGTAAATGTTATTTAATATTAAGTGTATGTTTCTTAGTTTTAAAGATTGAGTTATATGTTGTTACTATGATTCTTGGTTTCCAAGACTGAATTATATGTTGTTCCTGTGTTTCTTAGTTCCCTAGACAAAATTTTAAATTGTTCACATGTTTCTTACTTTATAAAATTGACATATGTTGTTTCTATGTTTTCTATTAATTCTAAAGAAAAAATAGGAAAGTATTGTTCTGTACCAATATTAATTATTATTATGGTCATTCATCCCATGAGCTTGAAGCCAATTTGCAGGAGCATTACATGTTAGTAGCTAAGCTGTTGCCATCTCTGTTGGTCTCTTAGTAACTGAGCTCCAATTAAACCTTCGTGCAGTTGGTCTTCCAGTTCTCCAGCAGGAGGTACTTTGTCTTCCTCTTCCATAGGAATATTTCTTCAAATACACATGTTGTGTAATACAAACTGAGTTTATAATTTGTCCTGCCTTAGGTGGCTGATATTTTATAATTTTTCCTTTACTATACATCGATTGATATACACAGACGATATACATCTTTGTTTCTCTTCTTTTGTCATGGGAAACTTTATCCATCTCGGAGCAATAGCTTCCATTGCTTGGCAAACTTCTCCCAGGGCCCTACTCAGTGTTTGTTGGGCCATAGCAACTTTGACTTCATTTCCCACGCTTCTCTAACATGAATCTTGAGCAAAGAATTTTAGGGCTGCAAATATTCTTATTATACTGGAGATTTTGTTGCGCGCACCCCCATATCCAAATGAGGAGGCAACTCTTCAACTAGTTTTCTTGTCAGCTCTCTACTCAATCTATAACGTTTCCGAAACTCTCTCTCAGGTAATTCGAAAGGTTAGTAAGTCGAAAAGAAGAGCTTTACGTGAGTAGTCTACGCTCTAGACGTAATTCCTCCATTCGTTCTTCAGCCTCCAAATCTCCAATAAAATGTAAAAATATTGGGTACATAATTTTTTCAAGAGAAATATGGAAAAAAAATGCAAAAAAGACATCAACAAATCAATAAAACATTAAATTTATTTAATGATGGTGGTTCGCCTCCCTAAGTACTTACAGTTGCGGTGGTTAGCATGTATAGGACAAAATAAAACACCCTTGCGATTCGAAAAACGGCCAACGTTTCAACGTATAATTTACGTCTTCTTCAGAGCTATTTTCTGATAAAAAAGATGGTGTCATTATTTAGTTTTACATCCATGATGATAGGCGAAAGCATAAAACAAAAAGAACAACTTTCTCAACAGTCACAACAGTCACAACTCTCACAACAGCAAACAAAAAAAAATTATTTTTTTTTATATTTATATCTAGGTATGTATTTATAGGTTAAAATAAGGCTCAACCGGCTCAACTCTAAAAAACCACTAAATTACCTAAAATTGTCACTATAAAGCAGAAATGTTGGCACCGCCGATTTTTCTATATGCGATGTCAGCCGAACTCCATAGAGAAAGCCATAAGGAGTACCGATCACCAAAGGAAAAAAAATCTTTTCTTTTCTGTCTCATTCAGTTTTCTATTTCTATTACGTTACAGAATTCGCCTTCTGCCTTCGCCAAAAGCAAAACAAAAAGAATGGAAAAATTTAAAAATAAAATCTTTTTTTTTGTTTCCCAAGCCCTGATTTTCGTACGTGTTGCACACAATACTTTTTCTACGACTGCGATTTTGCTTCATAAATGATCATTATTATAAAATATATGCAAGGCGTGTGCAAAACAATCAGAGGCGTGTGCAAAAAAGGTGTGGAAAAAGTACAACTTAAAAGCAAAACAAAAAAATAAGCGTTTCTAAGTGCGTTCTAAGTATATTTTAAATGTTAAAAATGAATAAACATTAAATTCATTATTATTTTACAGCCCAACACGACACAACTAAATTAATTTTTTTAACATAATATTGAATTTAAAATAAAACATCTTCTGTAAAAAAATTAAAATATTAAGTCATACAGAAAAATTATGTTCTTAAAGGAACTCACAACCCGGAATTCGAAAAAGTGGCATTAGCTTACAAAACGTTTAACCATTCCTTACTAAAATCATTTATATTCAAACTTATTATTGACAATTTAATTCTAATACATCTTTCAAAATCTCTATTTTTATATAATTTTAATGTTCTTTTATTTTCTATAAAGATCTAAAAGTTTCGCCTATATAAAATTTCTCACATTCACAAGGAATTTTATATATGACATTGTTTGTGTTTTTGTTTTCATTGTGTGTTTTAAAAACTGTTCTAATATTGTATTTATTTCTAGATATTTAATTTTGTCTGATATACCTTTGACATGTGGTATAATAGTATATTATACAACAAGCATTTAATAAGGCTCATTAAATGCTAGTTGAATACTATACTTTATCCAAGACCAAGACTCCGGGTTTTCCTCAAATATCGTAGGTTATAGTTATCATAAAGATAATATACCATTAATTTTAAAACCAGTCCATTATTTGAATGGACAGTGGTACTACCCATTTCACGTATAGCGCGGTTTACTTTTTGGGTTGCCAGTTGGATACGACATGTTTCGTTTCCATGACAACTCATTATTCACTTGTGAATAATATTCATTATTATAATTATTAGTATTAATCTTGTGAATGCACAATAATAATGTGATTATTATAGTATGGTCGTTGGTAAAAAGGTTTTTAATATGCCTGTTTTGCCCTTGCCTCATGTTCGAATTGATTAAAGCATTTATTTATAAAATTATCAGGTAATTATTTTTTAGTAAAACATTTCAACTTCAGAATTTTGATTATTATAAGTGGCTTTTGCGCAATGAAATAAGCATTTTACAACTTTTTTTTATAAAAATAGGGTGATTTGAGTTGTAATTTAAGTATCTATCTGTACGTGTTGGTTTTCATTAACTAAGTTATAAAATCTAATTAAATCTTTTTTTATTAAAATATCTAAAAATGGAAGTTTTTGATTTTGTTATTTTTCAATTGTGAATTTTCTAGTAGGTTCTTGTGAATTTACATGGTTGAGAAAGGCGTTTAAGTGATCATTACCAAACTGATATATTGAAAAAATTCATAAATTATCTAGCAATATATCTCCACTAAATTAATCACAGGTTTAAAATCATAATTATAGACAATAATTGATCCACAATTTTCAAAAATAAATTACTAAGTACAGGAGACAATGAAGATCCCATTGCCATATCTGAATTTTGTTTGTAATAATATTGAGTAATATATTGTGCAACTAGTGTCGAAAATTGCACTTTCCACACTAGTGTGACGGTTTGGACACGAGCCGTAGGCGAGTGATAAACGTCACAAGAGTGTGAAGAGTGATTTTCGTACGTTTTGGACACTATACCTTTTCTACGACTGCAAATTTGCTTCATATTAGTGTATTGTGCAACTGGTGCAAAAAATTGCACTTGTCAAACGTGGGTGACGGTTTGGACACGAGCCGTAGGCGAGTGATATAACGACACAAGAGTGTGAAAAGTGATTTTCGTACGTGTTGCACACTGTTCTTTCTCTACGACTGCGATTTTGCTTCATAAATGATCATTATTATAAAAGATATGCAAGCAATGTGCAAAACAAGCAGAAGCGTGTGCAAAGTGGACTTTGCACACGCTTCTGTTATGGAGCGTGCGCAATGTGCACTTTGCGCACGCTGTATGCAATATGCGATTTTCAACGGTAGTTAGTAGTGTGCAATTGTTCATTTTCGAGGCAGTCGTAGAAAAAAAACTATTTTTGTATTGAAAATAAGTTGTGGTAACGCATAATGTTAGTAATTCCATGATTGTGTTGATGTTTAATTTTGTATGTTCTCCAAGCTTGATGACATTTTTATATTTATTTTTTACATAATTAAAGTGTACGTTAATGAATAAACCAGAAACATCAACACTTATTAACATGTGATTTGGATTAATATCTATATTCTTTAATTTTTCTAGAAAACACTGGGCACTTTTTAATCATGATTCTGTATTTCCTGCTGAAGGATTTAAAATTTCTAATGAGAATTTAGATAATGGATGTGTTGGCGAATTAATGATACTGACAATTAATAGGTCAGTAGCATTAAGTAAAAGTGAAGTGTTTTAGTGTTATGTAGTGTTAATTTAAATAGTTCTCCGTCTGTAAAATTATTTTTGTCTTTCTTTAGATTAGTATAAATTTGTCTTTCTATTATTTCAGCTGGATCTTTGTTAAATTTTATGTAATTTCCTTCGTTTAATAGGCTCTTAATTTTTTATACTGGGGCGAAGTACCATAAGTAATTAGTAAAAAAATTAACATCGCTTGTTATTAGACCAAATTTAACAATGATTATAAATTCTTATTAATACGGATCTGACTGCATATTCATGACTAATCGTGACTACGCACATGATGAGCATATTCAAATTAATTATTTTATTAAACTTAATTGATATTTTCAATAAAATTTGCTCTTAATACCGAGATAGCACACCATATCAGTGCAAGTACATATTTGAATTTTGTCGAGAATTTGTTGGATAATTTTCATAATCGCAAGTCGACTCCTACCTTGTCTGAGGATGAGCAGTGACGCAGATCGAGCTGCCAATCTTTTCTTCACTGTTTCCATAGTTCCAAAATTTCAATGATTAACAACAATAGTAAATTATCACTTGCTGCACAAACACCAATAACAATTTTTTAAGAACTTATCTGTACGTTTTACGCAAAATATAATCTGCAAATGGTTAGAACCACTTGAGAAATCACACCTCGTTGAATATTAACCAAGTGGTTTTGATTGGCTTTTTAAATGTCTGTAACTAGTTTGAAAACTTGGGGCTTTAGTAAAAGCAAATCACCGCAGACGACTGGTCGAAGTTGTTTGGCACACTCAAGTCGTATCGCATTATCAGTGTTAATACTTGTAAAAGGATTATGATAATTCTATAGTTCTGAGGATATCAGATAAATAAATTAATTTGCGCTACACAAAGACTGTTTTGAACAATGCCTAGGAGGAAACCGCAAAATGAGGACTTATCTATAGCCTCAGGAAAACATACCTGGTAAACAATTTGGTTGAATGTGGTAATTTGTTTTCATACATTTCACATTTTTTTAACTGAAATTTATACTTGTTTACGTAAAACGGGGGTTAAGCGTTACGATATGCAGAACAGGCTTCTGCAAGAATAAAAATTATTCCTAATAAGTTAATATTCCATCAGGGTCAGGTTAAGTAATAAGTTTCATAAAACATTATTTAGCATTATTAGTTGTTAAACCAAAAGTAGATTCGTTTAACAAAGAAGCTAAAAACATACAATTCCTTTAATAACTAACAAAATTAACAAAATAAACAATGAGAAATACAAAGTGACACTTGATAAAGACTGGATTGACAGTCGAAACATCGGCGCCACAACGCGATAGTGGGAAGGTTTGGAAATGTAAAAAAGTAGCCTTTAAGAAAAATTCGTTCAAACTCCAAAAACAACAAACAAAAAGTGCAAAAAACTTTTTAGCTGGATTTTAAAAGAAAAAAATGTTTTTGTTAAATTAGTTCCTTAAGAAGTTTTTTTTATGTAATTTTCTGCGTCATATATTGGTTTTCTATTAATAATTCCATCAAGATTATTTTCTCAAAACTATAATTCAAAAGGCATTTTCTCAAGGTTTTAGCCATATGTTCCTTAGAAATTTAGGTATTAAATTTTCGATTTCATCGTTAAATTCCTGAGCTCAAGGCAGCTAAAAATGAGTCACTTGCTATATCTAACGTAAAAAATTAAATAGCTTTTAGTTGGATTTTAGGATAAAAATAAGTGTTAAATAAGTTCTTGAGGAAGCTTTTTATGGAATTTTCTGCATCATATATTGGTTTTCTAATAATAATTCCATCAAAATTATCACATTTTATCAAGTCTTAACCCATATTTTCTTTAAGTTAAATAGTCAACCGGCTATATCTAACGTAAAAAAATAAAAAAGTGTTTTGATGAATTGTAGGGAAAAAATACACGTTTTGTTTTACTAGTCCTTTAAGAAACTTTTTAAGCAAATTTTCTGTGTCGCACATTGCTTTTCTAATAATATTCAATCAAAATTATCAGATTTTTTCGAGTTTTTAGCTACAGGTTTCTTAGGAATTGAGGTATTAAATTTTCAAATTTACCACTCTGAAGTTCTTAGCTCGAAGCAGCTAAAAATGATGTGTAATTTGTAATATCTAACGTAGTAATATCTAACCTAAAAAATAAAAAAGTGTTTTGATGTATTGTAGGGAAAAATACACGTTTCGTTAAACTAGTCCTTTAAGAAACTTTTTAAGCAAATTTTCTGTGTCACACATTGCTTTTCTAGTAATATTCCATCAAAATTATCAGATTTTTTCTAGTTTTTAGCTACAGGTTTCTTATGAATTTAGATATTAAATGTTCAAATTTACCATTCTGAATTTCTTAGCTCGAAGCAGCTAAACATGATGAGTAATTTGCTACACCTAAGATAAAAAATAACAAAGCTTTTTGTTGGATTTGAGAGAAAAAATAGACGTTTTTAGTAAACTAGTTCTTTAAGACAACTTTTAAGCTAATTTTCTGTATCACATATTTCTTTTCTAATAATATTCCATCAAAGATTTCAGATTTTTCCAAATTTTTAGCTACAGCTTTCTTAGGAATTTAGGTATTAAATTTTTAAATTCACCACACTGAAGTTCTTAGCTCAAGGCAGCTGAAAATGATGTGTAATTTGCTATACCAGATAAAAAATAAAAAAGCTTTTTGTTGGATTTTAGAAAAAAATTGATGTTTTTAGTAACTATTTCTTTAAGAAACTTTTTAAACAATTTTTTGAGTCACACATTTTTTTTCAAAAAAAAAAAATCAGATTTCTTTTCAAATTTTTAGCCAAATTTCTTATGAACTTAGGTATTAAATTTTCGACTTCACCACTCAATTTTTGAACTCAGCTAAAAATAAAATGTAACTTGCTACTAAATTACTGGAATTCGCTATAAAAATTAATTAAAACTAATAAAATCAGTTTTTTGATCAGTGATGGGAATGTTAGGAGTAAAAAGCATCCAATACGTAATTGTGTTAAGTTACTCCTTAAGAATCATTCTTTTTTAAACAATTTCATACTGTTCCTCTAATAACAATCTTTAAAAAATGCTAATTTTTTGGACACAGTTTCCTTAGGAATTTGAGTATAAAATATTTGCTTTTGCCGCTGAATTTCTGTGCTTAAGGCACCTGAAAATGAGATGCCACTTGCTATGTCATCCAGAAGGTTTTGGACTACAATTTAAAAATAATACTATTAAAAGGAGGAGACCATGTTTAAAAAATGATAGTCAAACATGTTTTTTTTTGGGAGACACACACACAAACTGTTAATATTTGGAAATTATAGGAACGGAGAAGAAATCCTAGATTTTTAAAGTAGAAAACATTATTAAAACAAAAACAATAAAAAAAAACAAAAATGTGGTAAATAAATTAAGACAAATTACTTGCTATAAAGTTGAATAACAAAGACATCACAGAAATAAAACAAAATTTAAAAGGAACAAAATGCTGAAAAATAATTATGTCTGAGACAAAGTATTGTAAAACGTATAGTGACATTTAGCGCCAACAAGTATAATGAGAGAAAACTTCAAGCAAGCAGTGGAAACTGGGACACCAAATTCAAGAATGACCAAAAAATGAAGAACAAATTCGTGTGTTTATTAAAAAATGTTACGTAGCAGGCTATTAATTTTTTACTGAAAAGGATGACATAAATAATGTAAATGGAGCTTTGTTCCTTCATCCTTTTTTTTTGACATTTCATAGCCGAAATGACGTTTTTAATTGAACGTCCCCTACTTAATCGTAGAAAAATGATAATTTAAGTGTTGAAAGAAAATAAGAGGCTAAAAAGTTAAAAAACAGACATATATCAAAGTACACAAGGATGAATGCTGGTAAACATCGAAAATGTAGAATAATGGTAAACATTGAAAATGTAGAAGAAAAAAGGGAGTTAACTCATAACTTTAAAAAAAAAAGAAAAAAATATGAACTACGTTTTAGAATGAAGGAAATATTTACGCAACTAAAAAAGAAAGTTAATAAGTTAAAAAAAACTCAAAAATTAGAAAAAAGCACATTTCGAGGATCAGTAGCAAGAGAAAATGCTAAAAAAAGAAAGCCGGAGAAAGTAATGGAACAAAAACTTTCAAAAACTAAAATAACAAACATTTTTTGAGACATAGGTTCTATAGGAATTTAGATATAAAATTTTCGGCTTTACCGCTGAAATCCTGAGGTCAAGGCATCTGAAAATGAGGCGTAACATGTTATATATAAACTGAAAAACAATAAAGTTTTTATTATGGTTTAGAGTGCCCAAACACGTGTTTCTGGAAAATTAGTGCTTTAACTTTTACTTTTTTATGCTATTTCTAGTGTCATACAATAGTTCTCAAATAATTATTCCTCGAAATGTTTTCTAAGATAATTTTTTTTTATTTAATTTTTTTTTATTTTATATTTTTCTTGTAAATTAAGGTGTTAAATTTTCGACTTTACAGCTGATTTCTTGAGCTCAAAGCAGTTACAAATTACTAACGTGAAAAATATAAAAGTTTTTGATGGACTTTTGGAAAAGATACTGGTTTTGTTAAACAAGTCCTTTAAGAAAGTTTGAAGGTTTTTAGGCAATTTTCTGCATCATACATGGTTTTCTCATAATAATTTCATCAAAATTATCAGATTTTTCACTGAGATTTCACCACTGAGCTTCTGAGCCCAAGGCAGATGATAATGAAGTGTCACTTTGTATATGTAACAAGAAAAATGTATAAAATCTATTGATAAGTAAAAGGTGGAAAAAAAATGTCTTTTTGGCAAATTAGTGCTTTAAGAAGATGTTTTTATGCAATTCTCAGTGTCATGCAATAGTTTTCTAATAATATTTCTTAAAAAAAAAGAAACATTTCAGATTTTTTTTGTATTCATATCTGCGTTAAGAACGTAGGTATTAAACTTTTGACTTCACCGCTGAATTCCCGAGATCAAGACAGCTGAGAATGACGTGTAACTTGCTATATCCAATGTGAAAAATAAAAAACATTTTTTGTTTGATTTTAAGGAAAAAATATGCGTTCTTGTTAAACTAGTTTCTAGTCTAGAGTCTTTTAAGAAACTTTTTATGCAATTTTCAGTGCTTTACAATAGTTTTCTAAATTCATCAAAAAAATGTCAGATTTTTTTCATTTATTTAAATTTTATATTTTCCTTCGAAATTTAGATATTTTAGTCTTCACCGCTAAATTCCTGAGCTCAGAGCATCTAAAATGAGCCGTCGCTTAATATATCCAACGTAAAAAATAAAAAAGCTTATTGATAGATTTTAGGGAGAAAATACATGTTTTTTAAAAACTACTATAAGAAACTTTTTAAGCAATTTTCTGCGTCAAATATTTTTTCTAATAAAAAATGTCATCAAGATTAATAGACTTTTTTCGGGCTTTTAGCCATATCTTCCTTCTTTCAATTTTTCGAATTCTCCGCTGAATTTCTGAGCTCGAGGCAGCTAAAAATTTTGTGTAACTTGCTATATCTAATGTGAACAAATAATAAAATAAAATAAAACTAAATTAAATAAGTTTTTTGATGATGAATTTGAAGTGTGTGATGATGAATGTTGGTAATCTTAGGAGTAAAAAATATCGTAATACGTAATTTTGTTAATCAGTTTGTTTATTAATCTTTCTTTTAAGCAATTTTAATACTGTTTTTCTAATAACAATTTTTAAAAAAATTGGTAGTTTTTTAAGTTTTTAGCTATAATTAAATTTTTTACTTATAATCTTCACTTCTTAGAAATTTAGGTATAAAATTTTCGATTTTGGCTTTGAATTTCTGAGCTTAACAAACCTGAAAATCAGGTTTTACTTGTTATGTCATTTCAGAATGTTTATACTACATTTGGAAAATAATGACTTTAAGGGTGTTTCAAAAAATGATAGTTAAACATATGTTTTTTGAGAAACATAACATAAAAATTTATTATCTCTAACAGTTTACAAGATATTTGAGTCAAAAAAGTTACATTTTTTCCTAATCAATACTATTTTTAAATTCAAAATTTTTGAAAACTTAATATTTTGAAATTATAGGAACGGAGAAGCCCTAGATTTTTAAAGTAGAAAACATTTTAAAAAACAATGAAAAAGAAACAAAACTATGGTAAATAATTCAAGCAAAATTACCAGCTACAAAGTGGAATAACAAAGACATAACATAACAGAAATAAAAAAAAACGTATTATAAGAGGAACAAAATGCAGGAAAATAATTATGTCTGAGACAAATTATTGTAAAACGTATAATGAGACAAAACTTGATGCAAGCTGTGGAAAATAGAATACCAAATTCGAGAATGGCTAAAGAATGAATAACAAAATCAAGTTAATCCAGGCAGGCCTAGTAAAGAAACAAATACTTAATCGTAGACAAATTGTAATTTTAGCTTTAAAACAGGAATCATCGAAAGACATAGAATAATGTATGCAAAACTTAACAAGAATGTGTAACAAAAAAGGGGAGTTCACTGACTATCAGAAAAACAAAAAATTATAAATACCGTTTTAGAATGAAGGAAACAATTACGTAACTAAAAAAGTAAAAAAATTCAAAGACAAACTCAAAAATTAGAAAAAAAGCGCGATGCGAAGATTAGTAACAAGAGAAAATCCTAAAAAAAGAATGCCGGAGAAAGTAATGGAACCAAAAGTCATAAAAGAACAAACATTTTTTGAGCCATATATTCTTTAGGAATTTAGATGTAAATTTTTCGACTTTACCGCTGAAATCTTGAGCTCAAGGCATCTGAAAATGAGGCTTAACTTGTTATATTCAAACTGAAAAACAAAATAGTTTTTTATCATTGTTTCGGGTGCTCAAATACGTGTTTTTGGAAAATTAGTGCTTTAAGAAGCTTTTTTTTATGCTATTTTCAGCGTCATACAATGGTTCTCAAATAATTACTCCTCAAAAAATTTTCTAAGCTTTTCTTTCTTTTTTTTATTTCATTTTTTTTCTTTGAAATGTGCTGAATTGCTATATCTAACACGCAAAATGAAAAAATGATAAAAAAAATAAAACTAATAAAATTAGTTTTTTAATCAATGTTACGAATATTAGGAGTAAAAGATATCCAATACGTAATTTTGTTAAATTACGCCTTTCATAATCTATTTTTAAGCATTTTTTATATTATTTTTTTAATACCAATTTTATGGTAGTTTTTAGCCATAATTTCCTTAGGATTTTAGGTATTAAATTTTCGACTTTGCAGCTGAATTTCTGAGCCTAAGGCACCTGAAAATTAAGTGTCATCTAGAAGGGTTTGGACTACATTTTAAAAATAATGACAATAAGAATGTTCCAAAAAATGATGGTCAAACATAAGTTGTTTTTGATACACATAAATAGTAGATTATGTCACTAGGAGTAAAAGTGGGTCTTTTCTGCTGAGCCCAGAGATTGACGGCCGAAGCGAAGCTGAGGCCTGCAACTGGGCGAAGCACAAAAAGACCTTTTACTCCGAGTAACATATACTATTTTTTTTTCAAGCATGCAAGAAATAAGAAATCTATTTAAAAGTGGTTCTGTTTTGCAATTTTCTCTCATCCTCTTTAAGCGGGTCTAGGTACTTACCCAATTGTGAATATTATAAGTAAAATAGATAGAATATGTTAGAATGGTGGTTTTCAATGTTCAATGGTTTTAATGTATTAAATAATAACCAATGATTATGGTAAACTAAGAATTTGTAGCATTATTTTCAATACTAAATGAATAAATGTCACATTGACAGATAAATATGATGACGCGCATGACATTTAACAGACGAATTCAGAATTCGAGAACCTATGCGATTTCGACTAATAACGGTTTCGGATGGTGACTGGTCGGTCTTGAGTGCTCTGAGAGTATTTCTGTCCTTTGTTTTTTCAACAAGAATGTAAAGATGGCAATACACTCAGATCGGTTTATCTGGTGTCATCTATTATTAAAATAATTTTGGTGAATGAAAATCGTTTATATATGCGCCACCATGACACTAGCGGTGACTTTTGACTTTACTTTTACTGCCTAGGACTTTTTGCTACTTTTTTGGTCTCAGGATTTGAAAGCCCACTTTAGGTGTGCGTATGGAGAAAACAAATGACGTACTTTTAGTCCGCTTGAAAAAAATAGTAGATTATGTCACTAGGAGTAAAAGTGGGTCTTTTTGTGCTGAGCCCAGAGATTGACGGCCGAAGCGAAGCTGAGGCCTGCAACTGGGCGAAGCACAAAAGGACCTTTTACTCCGCGTAACATATACTATTTTTTTTTCAAGCATGCAGGAAAGTCTATTTCAGAGTGATTCAGTGTTGCAATTTTCTTTCATCCTCTTTAAGCAGGTCTAGGTACTTACCCAATTAGTGGTGTATATAAATAGAATGGTTGGTTGCTATCTTGGGTTCTGGTCCTTTTGTCTGATTAAAATAAGTTACAGCGGGTGCTTCTAACTTCTTTGTTTAATGACGTTTCGACACAAATTGGTGCCTTCATCAGATTACTACAACATATGGAATACTTAGTTTAAAGACAAAATTTTTACAATAGCAGGAAGGAATGGTATAAAGGAATACATGGAAAAAAAATTATATAAAGATTACTACAAGTACGAAATAAAATGTTGAAACATAAACGTATTGAGGGATGATTAAATTAAAGAATAAAGTCGGTAACTCAAAGCAAAAGAGCGTCAAAAGTGAGACCTACGATGCAATATGGTGTTAGGTTAAGAAGAGGGGCCAAAAGGGTAAGAAACGTAAGAAAAGGAGGGAATCTGAGGGTGACAATGACTTACCACAAAACGATGTACAGTTTTGGTTCGAAGTTTGTTGCAGTTTTTTTTCTTTATGTACTGTTACTTGAAGAAAAGTAAATGAAAGTTGCATTATTGCTTTGTACATGCTGCTCGCCGTGTCGAAACTCTGCGGCTAACCGTCAGAGATATCGTACGGCACGCAGCATGTACTATGGGGAATTAAAGAAAATTAAAATAGAATGTGTTAGAACGGTGGTGTTCAATGTTCAATGGTTTTAATGGTATTAAATCATAACCAATGGTTTAGATGGTTGAGGTAAATTATGGTAAACTAAAAATGTATAGCATTATTATTAATACTAAATTAATAAAAATGACATTGACAGATAAATATGATGACAACTAACGACATTTAACAGAATTCGAGAACCTATGCGATTTCGACTAAAAACGGTTTCGGGTGGTGCTCTCGAGCGCTCTGAGAGTATTCCTATCCTTTGTTTTTTCAACAGGAATGTAAAGATGGCAATAAGATGGTTTATATATGCGCCACCATGACAATAGCGGTGACATTTGACTTTACTTTTACTGCCTAGGACTTTTTTGCTACTTTTTTTGGTCTCAGGATTAGAAAGCCCACTTTAGGTGTGCATATGGAGAGAACAAATGACGTACTTTTAGTCCGTTTGATAAAAAATATTATTATTTCTAATAGTTTACGAGATATTTGAGTCTCAAAATGTATATTTTTCCTTATAACTCTAATTCATGTAGAGATAGAGCAGAACGGATTCACGGTTTTCACCTTAATTTCGATAGGTCAATCAACACCATGATCTATTTACAAATTTTTAAGAATATATTAAAATTTTGAAAATATAGGAACGGAGAAGAATCTATAGATTTTCAAGAGAAAAAAATGAAAAAATCGTGAAAAATAAAAAACAAAAATATGGTAAATAAATCAAGAAAACTAACAATAACAAAATCAAATAACAAAGACATCGCAGAAATAAAAAAATATATATACTGTCAAACGTACAAAATGCAGGAAATAATTGTTTGAGACAAATTATTATAAAACGTGACATTTAGTGCCAACAAGGAAAATGAAGCAAACGTTCGACCAAGTGGTGGAGAATGGAAAAATTGATTCAAGAATGGCTAAATAATGAAGAACAAAATCATCAAATTAGTCTTAAAACAGGCCTAGTAAAATGAAGAAACAAATATTTAATCCTAGAAAAATATTAATTTTAGCTTTGAAAGACACTCAAATTGGACATACGTCAAAACGCACACAACTGAATACTGAAAGCATCAAAAAAATGTGAAATAATGAATGTAAAAGATAACAATGTCTAACAAAAAACGGGAGTTAACTCATGACTTTCAAAAAAACAAAAACCTAAAAAAACAGTTTTAGAATTAGGGACACAATTATGTAACTAAAAAGTTGAAACATTTCAAGAAGAAACTCAAAAATTAGAAACATGCGTGAAGGCAGAATCCATAACAAGAGAAATACCCACTTCTTATGGGAACCAAGAAAAACATATTAAATATAGTTTAAAAAGTTTAAAAAAAAATAAAAACGTTGATTAAGGAATGCAAAAAAAAAGAAGGCAACAATCTTTTAAAAAACTCAAGCAAAAATGAAAAATGGAGGAAAATGTTTTATAAAATTACTACAGGTAGTCTTTGGGTTTTTTTTTTTGGTTGAAAAAAATGCAATTTACTATGGTTTGTACTTTTAGTGTCAGCTTGAAATTGGCCAGTACACTATACGGGTGTTAATTTGAAAATGTCATCAAGTTGGCTATGAATTCTTGACAGAAAAGGATAAAGTAATCAAAGTAAGTGCACTTTTTTTTAGTTCAATTTTTAGGCCTTCAGGGAAGGTGAGATATTTATTTAACTCAAATTATGATTATTCACTACTTTTAGTATGGGCGCCTATACAAGATGGAGAGCAATTAAAACTTTTGGGGTGCTGTTTGGTTGACTAATTTGTTGTTTGGGGTTATTTTCAAACAGAAAAGTGCTTGCTTCTTTAAAGATTAAGACATTTCTTCTTTTTTTAAATATTTGATAAAAAGAGTATTTCTCTGATAATTAGTATTGCCCATAACATTAATTGCAATATTTTTTAGAACGCTAAGCGCATAACGTCGAGAAACTGTTAAAATATGTTCCTTTAGAGGAAATTAGTGACTTACCAATACCACTTGTAATCACAAGTGGTGACGGTATTCCCTTTCGACGTTTCATTTCCATTATTCACGATTCACATGGTATTTTACGACACCAACACTACACAGCACACAAAAGTCAACACTTTTATCTTTTACAAAACGTACCAATAACGATTTCCGATACCGCGGCAGGACCTAAGGCATTGAAATGCGGGACATTACCAAACTGCCAATAATTTTGTGAATTCGGTCGTTAAACACTATTCACATATTCCTGCATTATTTTGCGTAAATGAATTGCTAATTTAGGTTTTTGTCACATTGTTAGTAACGAAACCATGAAATTACAAGCGTGACGCCATTATCTAAAAGCGTGAAGCAGGGACTCAGGCCAGAATTATGGATATTACGACTTGTTGGGGAAAATAGTTCAAAGCCTGTTATACTACCCAAACAGATTGATTCAATTAGCAATGTCAATAACTGTATGGAAAGTAATTGAGATAAAATTACTCGGGTTATCCGAAAACGTAACTCTGATAAGTAATCGTGGGTTTACGCACGATAGGCTAATTATGTTTGTTTAGTTTAAGGAGGACTATTAGCATTTTCACATGCGTGCGGTTGCAAAAAACATCAGACACGTGTTACAAAAAAAATTATTGTTTATAAAGAAAAATTTGAGGATTAAATTTGAGCCGCACCGATGACCGAGACCGTGTCGAAATCGCACAAAACTAAACACAAAGTTTAGAATCGATTCGCGTTTTGTGTATAAACGGTGATTGTTTAATGTTTATTGGCCATTGTTTGGCATTAAGTCAAGATTTATTTCACTAAACACAAGTTTCTCTGACAAATCCCACAATTTTTCAAGGATACTATAGAGTCCGCGAAATGGTTATTGCTTGGAAGCACGTGTGGTAAATAGCCCGAAAGCATTTATGTTTAGCGCATTTCTTAAAATATTCGCCAAAAAGCTGCGATTTTCTCATTAATGTGCTTACCTTTAGTTGAAAACAAGTTTCGCCTCATCACAACCAAGACACTTTTCCTGTGGTTCCTAAACAATTTGAGACACTGAACTAAACTGCACTGAAAGTCCGCGATGTCAGGAAGGTACTATCTCGTGTTTACAAACCTTCAGGAATTAAAAAATATTATCTTGAACATCAGCAATTTTTAGAAGTTTTTTACCCATTCAAAATGTAAATGCGTCGCAAGTCTTTACGCACATGATATGACGCGCACTTGATGGGTACATTCGTGAAGAGTTTTTGCATATACAACCCACAGTATAGAGTGGTATCAAAGTTTACAGAATAAAATATAAGTTAGTTCACTCCGCTCCGTCGTCAAAATTCATCCCGCCGCTCCCCGCCTGGCCGGTAGACTGGTGCCAGTCTACATTCGTTACACCGCGCGCCAAGTGTATTATAACTTTGTTTACGGTCCGGCTTATAGGGTGTGAAAAAGAAATAGGTAGTGGTTTGTTTTTTAGAGTTCTGAGTAAAATGTCGAGTCGAAATATCTGTTCAGTGGATGGCTGTGAAAGTCGAATGACAGATAATATATCGTTTTTTAAGTGCCCAAAAGATGAAGGAAGGTATGTATATTACCTAGTCTATGGCGCGATATGACGCAATATGTTGTAATATATTATAATTATTATATAAATACTATAATGATAATACAATTCCCATATTTATTACTCTTTACGTAAAAGAAACAGGGTATAATATAATATTAATATTGATAGTATGCAACAATAGAGTCTGAAAACAATAAAAAATTGTAGGTGTGGAGCCTGGAAAACTGCCTTAGGATTTATAGGATGCCATAGATATGCGAATGATACACCAACGCAATGTCATAACCGTATTAGGATTTGTAGTTTGCATTTTAATGAAGACAGTTTTGCAAATTCTTCTAGAAGCCGTATACATTCATATGCTATTCCATCAATCGGGATACCATCTAAAAAAGGTAGGTAACTTTGAATTAGATTACTACCTTAGTACTGAGGATGACCTAAGGTCGAAGGCGCTCTATGACTCAAATTAAATTCAAGAATTTTGCACGAGATACAAATTCTTTCTACAAGCAAATATGATATGTTTTACAAATTCTAGATGATGAACAATGCTTTGAAGCTAGTCAGAAACGTAGTAATCAAAGTGTTGATGCCTTTGTTCAGACAGAATATGTTAAAATAGAAGAGTCGAAGCAGCCGGCACTAAAAGGTAAGATACAAATTATGCTTTTCCAATACTCTACGACGTTTCGTTTTGATTCTGTTTAAAGCTTGCTATTGCGTCATAAATTAGTGTAGTTTTTTATGCGCAAAGTTTTGAGTAATAATGCCTTAAAAAAAATTAGTTGCAGGGACTCAAACGTCAGTAAAACTTTCAGCAGAGACGCCGAGAAAAGTTTTACTCAAGGAAACAGTCAAAACATTACAAAAAACGATGACTCAACATAAGTGTAAAAGAAGACTTGAAACAGAAATCACCATGGACGACATTGTGAAATATTTGGAAACAAATTTTTCTGAAGCGTCATGCAATTTTTTAAAAACGCAAATGCTATTACTAAATAAGGAGTCAAGAGGACGTAGATATTCAAATGAATTTAAGCAGTTTGCTCTAAGTATCTTTTTTCTGGGCCCAAAAGCGTACAAAAAACTTTCAACCGTGTTTCCTTTACCATCAAAATCTACTTTGTACCGCTTTACACAACGTGGGTGATTGATCCAGGATTCAACGAATTTGTTTTTCGAGTCATCGAATGTAGAGTAAAGTTATTGAAAGAAAAACAGAGGGACTGTATCCTGTGCATGGACGAAATATCTTTAAAATCGCACCTGTATTATGATATTTCTAAAGATAAAATTGTAGGCACTAGTTCAGGATCTTCAGAAATTGCAGGAAGCGCATTGACAATAATGGCAAGAGGAATTGCAAGCAATTGGAAACAGCCTGTTGCTTATTTTTTCTATAAATCATCCGCACCTGTAAACGATCTTATGGATATTTTGTTTGAAAGTGTACGGAGGTTACGAAAAACAGGTTTAAATGTGTTTGGAGTTGTATCGGATCAGGGTTCTAATTTTCAAAAATTAGTTAAAAGCACTTTAAAAATAACAGAAGAAAATCCCACATTTTTTGTTGATGATGATAATTTAAAGCTTGTTTATTTATTCGATGTGCCTCACTTGCTTAAATCGACAAGAAACAATTTTTTTTCATATATGTTTTCTCTAAATGAAGGAGAAACAAAAAAGAAATACCTGGAAATGATGTTTGATATTGATAAAACTTAACAGTATAAACTTGCACATAGATTAACAAACGATCACATATATCCAAACAACTTTCAAAAAATGAAAGTAAAATTAGCGTCGCAAGTGTTTAGCCACTCAGTAGCGGTAGCTATGCATACATATATCGCATTTAGTGTATTGCCAAAAGACGCAACCACAACAGCAAATTTTATTTCAAAAATGAATGATTTATTTGATATATTAAACTCTAATAACCTACAAGATTTTCAAGCTTTTATGGCAACTGATAAACAAAAATCGTTATTACGGGAAATGGATAACCTTTTTCTAAGTTTAAAAGTGTTAAGTTTTGACCAAAAAAATGTGACAAATAAGTTAAAGTTCCTTTCTGGATGGCGGGTCACAATTAGATCAATTTTAATTCTTTGGGAAATATTGCAAGCGAAAGGTTATAAATATTTATTTACTCGAAACCTCAATCAGGACTGCATTGAAAACTTTTTCGGTCAAATAAGGAATTGTTGTGGCAATTCGAAAAACCCTACTCCTATACAATTCTGCCGATCATTTAAAAAGATCTTTGCTTTAGGATATCTTGACAATGCTGAGACCGCTAACTGTATAGATGATGGCACTAAAGCTTTATTAAATTTGACACCAGAATTTGTTAAAAGCTGTAATAACGTTTGCGTTGTTCCTACATATACACCGCTTAAAGTTTTCACTAACGATTATGTTAATTTAAAAAGCCCCGAAGGAAATGCGTTAGTGTACGTAACAGGATATCTCCTTAAAAAATGTTTAACACGTCACTCTTGCGATGTATGTGTTAATTTTGCAAATAATTCGGAGACACTTTTCAAATAAGAACTCTTTTTTTGTAAATTAAAAGCATATCAGAATAAAATTTCATTTGGTGGTCTAACCGTACCTTCTAGAGATATAGTTGAGTATGTATTAAAATTGGAAAGTATTTTTGTCACTCAGTTTAATAACTTGGCATTTAAAGAAGCAATTGGCACACAGCTTAGAAAATACTTTTCTAAAATTGTTTTTAAACATCCATGTAGCAACTTTCCATTTGACTATTTTCTAAGCTTATATACAAGAGTACGGATTTATTATACACTAAAATTTATAAATATCGATATTAAATCGGCGAAATCAGGTCAAAAAAATATTAAGCTTAATATCCTCAAAAATTTGTAAATAATTTCTGTTCAGACACCTACATAATATGTGTTATTTTGTTTAAGGGTTTAAATTTAAAAAGTACATTTAAGTTTAAGGAATGCATTAAAAACCAAATTCTCGCTGAAACAAAAAATGTAATAAGTATATATATTTTTATATCTTAATATTCCTTAGACTTAAATGTACTTTTTAAATTTAAACCCTTAAACAGAATAACACATATTATGTAGGTGTATGTATGTATAGAAATTATTACACATAAGTACTATAATTCACCAGGAACATTTATTATATCACAGAAACAATTTGTCTTTCTATACTTATAATAAAACCATTTTTTCAATTATCGGTTTTTATTACAACTATAAACAATCTATATCCCACATAGTTTTACTTCTGTAAATTTTGATATTAGGCGCTTATGAAATGCCCCACCTTCCCCTGCACGTTGGCCGAGCACGACCGTCGGTAAAATTGCGCGTGTTATTACCCCAGCCGCCACGGCCGTTCTTAAAAGGAAGCGGCTCGCTTATGATCTGCGAATTTCAAAGTGCCGACGCCTAGTGAACTAACTTATATTTTATTCTGTAAACTTTGGTGGTATCAATAATAATTCTGCCCCAGTATTAAACACCAATTTGCGGTCGCGATTTGTACGGTTACTTTAATGTATGTAATGATAGTTTCCGATGTCCATTAATATTGACTAATGATGGGGTATTCAAAAAAAAAGATGAAAAATAGCGGGACAATAATAAGAGGCGCGCAATTACAAAACATTTACCACACGTAGCACTAATAAATCACCAAAACAAAAGAATGACGAATGAGGAACGTTATGGGTAGAGTACAACCTCGGAAGGACTAGGCGCTAACTGGCACGTATTCACTTATTTTTGGCATCTCGTCAAGGGCGATCTTACCTATAGGCAAAGGGGTGCAAAAAACCTGGGCGTCTAAATTTAGGGGCGGCCAGAAATTTTAATTTTACGTGCACATATGAGAAGTTTTATTTGAAAAAATGTGACGATTAAGTATTACAAATACGTATAAGAGGTGAATAGTGGATGTAGGACATAAGAAACACCTCACGTTTGCGAAATTGCCAACGTTTCAACCTTCCTTAGGGCTAAAATATAAGTAGGTACCCCGTGTTCATTAAAAACCGTCGTCTAGAACGCTAGAATGAATTTTTGACAGAAAAGGATGACAATCCAAATAAATAGATATTTGTTCTTTCAATCTTTTCCTTTGACATTTCACAGCCAACTAGATGACGTTTTCAAATGAACACCCCTTATACTTACATACAGCAAAACTATAATCAGTGGCAAATCCTTAACACAACAAGGTGGGTTTTGCTTTGGTTCTGAGCTATGCAAAAAAGGATCTATGCATCTCTCTTTTTAAGGATGTGTACTATCCATAAGTCTTTCTCTGTCTCACTCATTACTACTTAAAAATTGTTTCAAAAACTTTGTTTTCTCGCGAGATATTTCGTATAGACTTTTTTTGGCTCTATCAAACGTCAGAGATATGTTGTTCTATAACAAACGACATATTCGTTAATTGTGTTTATTTCTTCCGAATTTATTATAAGAATGGCCATTGACAAAAAAAATTTTTTTTTCCAGGGAAATGACGTAAGTAGATTGAAGCTAGAAAGTTTCGAATTAACTTCACCATCCTCAGATTGACGAGCCCGCTTTTCTCACTAATGCAAAAATATCTATGCATCTCCCTTTTAAACGCTGTCTTCTCTATAAGGCTTCCTCTAACCCACTCATTATTACTTAAAAACGGTTCCAAAGACTTTTTTTTGCGAGATATTCCACTATAATTTTTGGCTTTATCAAAAGAGCGTTTCGCAGTAATGCAAAAAAAATCTATGCATCTCTCTTTTAAACGCTGTGTTCTCTAGAAGTCTTTATACCATTATTACTTAAAAACGGTTTCGAAAATTTTTTTTTCTTGTGAGATATTTCACGGTATTTTTTGGCCTTATCAGAAGAGCTGAAAGCAACTAACCTGAACTATCCTAAATTAACTAGATATAACTTGTTCTAATAATTATATTATATTATAATTAACTGATTTCTCACGGATCTGGTGCTGATCACGGAAATTCCTTTGTAGACGTTGTAGCTATTGTAGCTATTTTTGACATTAGGGGCGGCCGAAATCGATGTGCACATGGGCAGCCCCTAGTTTAGGATCGCCCTGCATCTCGTTACCTTTGAAATTTTCTTTTTTTATACTTATCTCTTTTCGGTTCATGTTGCAAAGATATGATAAAAATGTCAAAGTCAGATTTCCAACGTCTACTTGAGGACAATAAGTGAATGGTTTATATACTTAATATAAACATGCATGCAGCTATCATATCTTAATTTCTTTTAGGACATGTTCGAATGCTGTAGGCAAACTAAAAAAAACCTAATGATGCCTGAAATTATCAGACATTTCGAAACGTCCGAAACACGTAGCTTCATATTCGTAAGCCTAAAGACTGTAAGTCTGTAAAATAACCTGTTCCAACTCACAAGATTTGTAAAATGGTACCATCAGTACCCATGTCAGTATTCAGTTTTGTCACATATGATTTTAGCAAATTTTTCTGAAACTTAACTTCCAACCTAACAAAAATCAAAAACAGTCGACACAATCAATATCCGGTCCGGCTTTAAGTTGCTAGGACGCTTGTGTGACGTGCGCTAAGGACAACATTACGTCATGGAAACCTTAAGAGTGACAGACTTCCGGTCAAAAAAACGGGACCCATTTTTTAGGGAAATATTGGCATTTGTTGGTTCCATTGACCTAAAAGATGTGGACCAATGGCCTAGAAGATATGGACAGAGCCAACAAATGCCGATATTTTGACTTTTTTTGACGAGAAGTTCGGCACTCTAAGTGCACAATAAGTTCGATATTCGACTGGATTGGAAATAAAAAAATTACATAAATAATGATAGTGACAACATGTTTTGCAATATATTGATGTAAGGTAACATGATGTCACCGAGACATCACTTCCGGCGGATATCGACACCAGTTTAAAGGTTTCCACTGCCAGAAAAAGGAGACCAAAACTGTAAAACAGGAGGGAGTCTCCAGATTAGCTCGATGGGTACCCCGTACCTTCAAAGTTTGATACGTTGGGTACCACAAACTCTAAAAGTTTGATTTTCTGTCCTACGCCCGATGCCTTTTTCCTCCTTAAATCAATATTTTAGACGATTTGATAGATATTGTCCTCAAAATTGATTTTTTTTTTAGAATTAATATTTATATGTCTTTGAGAATATTGTTTTCTACTGGTATTGGCCAAATCCTCAATCTTTCAAAAACATAAGTTGCGCTCCTGTATGAGAAGCTTTTGACCTGTTTTGGTTCTGAAGTCGCAGTTTTTCAAAGTTTAATTTTTTAGAAATACGAGACAATTTTTACAAATTTTGAGCAAGAATTTATTTTTTCTGATTGAAAAATTGCTTTTTGCATCAATTTTAGATAATTTGTTAACTATTGGTACTAAAATTTATTTCTTTCAAAAGATTAGAATTTGTATGCCTTTGAAACGAATTTTTACTACTAAATTTTTCCGAGTTGTGAGTTATTTTTTTTTTCGTCAATTTTCGGACGATTTGTTCGATATTGACCCCAAAACTAACTTTTTTACAGAACTAAAATTTGTATATCTTTTAGAATTATTCTTGCTATTGATTTTGGCCCATACCTTAATTTTTTACTCATGAGAGGTACATTTATCTATTTGAGAATCCTTTGATTGGTTTTGGTCCTAAAATATCATATTTTCGAAGGTGTTTAATTTTTTTCTAAAATATTTTTTTTGACAGATTTTGGACAGGTTTAAAATTTTTCCAACTGTAAAGTTGCTTGTTTCATCAATTGAATGTTATTTGATCGACATTGGTCCTAAAATTTCAGCTTTTTACCTTTTTTCTAAGATAATAGTGTTACGAACTAGGGTTCGATAATTCCAGTGCAACGATTTAACACGAAAACACTATTTATTTATTCCACAAATACACTCAAGTACTATTCGACTAGTAAATAACTCACTACTTAACACTTTATAGCCTTCTATTATCGCTTCCTAACTTTAGCTTACTTATAGCTCGCTTAAAATAAGACTACTCCCTGCGCGCTCTATACGCTTTTTATATACAATCCTAAAATTACAGAAAAACCTAGAAAGTTCTTTATAAGAATTCTTGAATAATCTCACATAAAAAAACGGTTGTAAACAACTGCCTTCTAGATTAAGCCAGACGAGCAATAAATCACTCGTGTCAGCCATGACGCAGTGCGGATAGGTCGCGAAGCTCCACCAACCAACACGCTCCCATGCGTTGCCCCGCCTCCCATGCGGCGTTGCTGCGAATCGTAACAATAGGTACTGTTGTTAATCACATTGGTCATAGCGGCTATGTTGATTTGTACCATACATTTTTATATTCGAGTTGCAACTCTACATTGGAAATGGAAAAGGTCTTTGAGCTAAGTAAGTCGGAATTTTGGAACGTGCTTTTGACATGAATTCCGACAAAATTTTCTAATCGGCCAAACTTGGCGAAAAGCTCAAAAACCGTGTATTTTGCCATTATACTTCCTATAAAGCCGCGTTCAAGCGGACAACCGGTTATTACCAATAATTACCAAATAAGTCATTTTCGTTTCGCAGCGGTTCTGGTTCCGGTTGACAAAAATGACAGACCAGCTTATTTTCATCAAAGCTGATTGGTTGGAAACCTCGATGTCGAAAATCAGATGGTCTGTAACTTTTACGTCAACCAGAACCAGAACCGGTGCGAAGCGAAAATGACTATATATTCAAGCGAAATGGTTATAACCGGTTAGACAAACATGACGTCATGACTTGGCCCTTCGTCATATGATATTTACGACATCGTCTGACGTTTAGAGCCGTAAATTCAACCTACCTTTAAAGCAAGGTTGTAACTACGGTTATAAATATGCAGGCTACAGAAATTTAAAAAGACAAACAAAAAGCAACAAATTGCCTTAAATCTTTACTTTTTGATGGTGCTGTGAGTGGTGTAACTGGTGTAAGTATTTGTACCAACCAGAAACCAAACATATCAAATATAAACATAAAGAGGAAAAATTATTCCACTGAGATCCAAGATTTGGAAACTTGAACAGGTTTTATACTAAACGGTAAATATTCTAGATAAATAAAAATGCTAACACAATCATTCAGTTAATGCATTGCGCTTATGTTTTTTTCTACTGGTAGACGAATAAAACTGATATTGATGGCAAACAATTTATTACTGGAGTTGCGGATGAAGTTAAGCAAAGATTTTGTCAATAAAAAAAAACACCAACAGTACACCAAAATTGTTGAGAATTTTCGTCAAAAGATCACAATATTGGGGACGATGTCAAAGAAGGATATCGGCAAAAATTGGCAGCAACGTCATGTTAAAGGGTCATTTGTCACGCAAAGCCACAAACAACCAAGGGCTCAACCGAAACAATTACCGGTTCAGCGCTTGAACACGGTATAAATGTCCAAATTTTCACCTGCCATAGAGTTTTTCGGAGTTTACGGCCGATTTTCCTCAAGATCAGTTAACTTTACAAGTTACCTCATTTCTTAGAGAGAGAACCACTTGTATACGTCGGCCATAATATATATAAATAAAGCGTAATTTTCGGATCCATACCTGTTGAGTTTGGTAATTACATCCCGAGCGCTCCGGATATCCGTCTATTTCACTCTAGCTTGTTAAGATTTTGGGAGATGGTCTGTGTCCGGAGCGCTCGGATGGAATTACCGAACTGCCGAACTATCACATGTTATAACACTATTTTCTTAGCCGTTTTGTCAAGTTTATTTCCGATATTTAAGAAGTATTCCGAATGAAACTATTACTTTGCATGGTGTAAAATAAGTCTAAATAAACCCCAAATTTATAATAATTAAGTACACTTGCCAAACATTAACATTTAAAAGCTTAAATTTTCAACCAATAAGGCATCTCTGACAAATCACTCATTTAATCAATATAAAATTGTCAGCCCTGAATTCTCATGACGTCACAATAGCTCTTTCTTTATTTTTCTGGGAAATGAGGTAACCTATAAAGTTAACAGACCTTGGATTTTCCTCAGTCCAACAACGTTTTCGGGTAACAGCTTTAGAGCGATCTGAGAGAATTTCCATTCTTTGTTTTCTCAATGAGAATGTAAGGACGGGAATCCTCTCGGAGCGATCTACAGCGACCACCCGGAAACGCTGTAAGCCTTTAAAATTGATGATTATCAGTGTTTTCGAGTGACCACTGCTCTGAGAGTATTGCCCTCTATCCATAGCTTGATGTGAAACAAAGGAACTTACTCTAGAGCCGCCACCTGAGAAAGCTACATATGTTTCGGAAATTTCAGCTGTCAGTTGAAAAGATGGCGGGAAAAGTCAAAAAATTTCGAGCAGTTTCGATTACCATTATGTATCTTAAAAAATCGGAAAGACTCGGCTTTTCGAGCAACATTTGCATTTCCGCTTTGAAATCCACTTTGGGCTATGTAGCGATTTTCCAGCGAAAAACTGGTTCTCAGGTGCCAGGGTATCCGCTGGGATTGAAACCCGTTCGAGTGGATGTACGGTCTAAACACAAATCGCCCTCAAAGTGGCAATTTATAATTTAACGTTTAAAAATTTGTCCAAATTTAAAATTCAAATCTAGGACCTTAATTTTTGGCCAGATCGTGGGCCTATGTGAGCTACCTCCCTGAATTATTTCAGATTTTTTACTGCAAAAATGTGAAATCTACAGGGTGAAATGTGAGAAAAGTACACGCAAATTGGCAACAAATGTGACACATAAACTTTTATGGCTCACCTGGTATAAGAGGTAGACCAAAACTAACAACTGCGTTTTTACAACCGAAAATCAGCCGCGTTTTAGTATTCGTAAGAATGGCGAAAAATTACGTTAAATTTTGACACTTTTTCGTTATTGTTTTGAATTAAAAAAAGACACGAAATGAAATTTTTATCAACAATTCTTTAATCGAAATCATCGAACCATCGAATTACGGGTGGCTCTTATTTATCGAGAAACAAACATACACAATCATTTAGAAACGCATTTTATATTAACCAAACTCAAAATAAAAACACAAAAATAACTTATTTACAAATGCTGCAAGTAAAACAGTGGTAGAACGAAACTGAAGTTTTTAATACAGCGAGCTTATTATTACAAAAAAAAGATGCTTACAATGTAGGTAATTTGAACAAATATTACTAATAATTGTACCAACCACTGTTTTACATTGTTCAAAAATGTATCCAAAGAGTTGAGTACACAAAACCCTGTTGAAAAAAAAAGCGCTCGTAACTTAATAAACCATAAGAGAACCTCCAACAACAAAAACTATAAGAACCCAACTCTTGCCCTAAGATCACATATTATTGTGAAAGATTTATACATTAAACCCTCTTTCGTCTGTTCCGAAGAATAATAATAATCATAAAAGTACCTACTATTAAATTCTGTCGTATTAAGTCCATGTTTAAATTTAAAAAACAGTCATCTCATCAAACTCCACCACCTATCTCCTTTTAAAGAAGTTCGAAAATAAAACGTAAACATCTCTAAAGTAGTAATTTACACAACTATTTTCGTGAAAATAAACTTAAAACTGTACTATAAACATTTAAGTATGAGGAAACAACTGGTTATTTTACGAAGCCAATCCGAACCGAACCATTCACCTTTTGATCGACAAACCTTTAGAACGGCTGGTTCTGAGTGGATGGTCCGGCGTATCTGTAATTCCGACCATTGTTGGTGAAGTAATTGTCGGGATTTTGTCGGGAACCCATTCTTGAAGGACAGACATTGCTTCTGAAAAAAATACAAGATTGCTCAAAAAAATCCCTCATATCTACTATTTGTCATATCTACTACTGTCATATCTACTACTGATTCGATCAAATTAGCGCAACGCATTTAGGTGCAAATCGTAATGACATTTTTCCAAATGACATTTCCAAAATGTTGTGAAATTCAAATTTGTCGAATTAGATTAAATTGGAACAGATTACTTATTAGATTAACAGATTTTAGTACTCAACAAAATGTTGTTTTTAGTGGTACATGAACCTAACTAATTCGGGAAATAATCAAAATATCGACATTTGCTGTAGCCTGTTTTATTGTTTTCTGAACTTATTTGAAGAGATTATGAAAAATAAATTTCACTTTCTTGTTCGCACGTTTTCTTTTCTACAAGATGGTGTAACCAGGTAAAAAAAGTTCTAAAAAGATAAAAAGAGCTAAAAAAACTAAAGTTTCTTAAATTTCATTTTTTTTTTTATTTGGAATATCTTTGGAAGTATAAGACTGTGATGGCTTTAACGGCCGGTCAAAATACAATCTAAATGGTTTGCCGCTTAGAAGTCGTGGTTCAATGGATTTTCTTCCTGACGTTTCGTCTACAGCTGCGGCAGACATTATCAAAGGCGATGAGGCAATGAGCGATGTGACCCCCCGTGTTTCCCGACGTTGACTGATTCGACTGTGGTGAGCTCCGTGGTATTTATTCTCCCGCTGTCGCACTGCAGTCATATAATAGGAAATACTGACAGCTTTATAAAAAATTCCACTTATTTCGTCAAAAAACTGCATTCTTTGACCCTTTCACCAGTAGAAATTCTCGTTAGCTTCGATGTTGTTTCGCACTCCACGATGGTACCCATTAAGGAAGCCATGGAACATATAAACCAGGAATTTCCATGAGATATGCCAGGTTGGTGCCACACTGCCTAATCACTACATATTTTCAGCGGAAGAAAGATTTCTACGAACAACCTGATGGTGTAGCTATGGGCAGCCCCATTAGTCCAGTAACAGCCAACTATTTTATGGACATTTTCATTAGGCGTTGGCAACGGCAAATAAGAGGCCAAAGTGCTGGTTCCGATATATTGACATCTTTGTTATTTGGAGCCGTGGCGAGGGCGAACTTCAAAACTTCCTCTTACACCTCAACTCCATCAACCCAAAAATTCAATTCACTATGGAGTTAGAAGGAAGGACGCCTAATGTTTTTGGATGTTTTAGTATCAAGGAGGCCTAATGGGAAGCTTGCACACCGTTTATAGAAAACCAACACAGACTGACTGATACCTCAATAACGGATCAAATCATCATCCCAGACATAAAAGGCGAGTCATGCGACTCTGTCTGTGACATCCAAGAGAATTTGTGAGCTGGCTGAATTGGAACGGTAAATGAAGCACCTGGACAAAGCCTTTGGTTGGAATGGATACAGCAAACACGAGTTTGATAGGGCCGACCGTCCAACGAATGTAGGGCGCCAGGAAGGAAACAACGGGAAAAGATGAAGAAAGTCTACCATACATCCACAGAGTAACGAACAGAATCGGCAGGCTACTGGAAAAGCACAATGTTGAAACTGTCTTTAAACCCACTCGTACAATACAACAGAGCTTGAGATCGGCCAAAAACCGCAGAGATCCCCTATCGGCACCCGGAGTTTACCGAATTCCATGCAGCTGTAGCTCGGTACACATTGGCACTACAAAACGCAGTGTCAACACGAGGATTACGGAAAACAAGAGGAGTTGCAGGCTGGGATAAACACAAAGGTCAGCAGTAGCAGAGGACCCTCTCTCCGAAGGTCACGCCATCCTTTTCAACGAGGTGGACATCTTATATCAATCGAAGCGTTTCTATTCGAGACTAACGAGAGAAGCCATTGAAATCCTTAAACATGTCAACAATTTCAACAAAAAGGAGGAAATTGCGTTTCTAAATGCAGACTGGAAGCGAGTTCTTCGACATACTTCAAGTGCGCCGAAACCCCGCGCCTCTTCCATCGCAGTCCTTCCACTGTAGTGCCACGGCGGGGGAATAAATACTACGGAGCTCACTCAGTCGAATCAGTCAACGTCGGGAAGCAGGGAATATCACTTCGCCCATTGCCTCAGAGCCTTTGATAATGTCTGCCGCAGCTGTAGACGAAACGTCAGGAAGAAATTCCATTAGACCACGGCTTCAAAGCCCGGAAAACACTTTAGATTGTATCTTCGGAAGTAGTCGAGGCTTTGGAAACTTTAAAATGTCATTATGGTGTGCACGCAAATGCGCAATTTTGCTCCAATTGCACTGAATCTGTATGTCTTATAGTTTGCGGGATCTCGATGATAAGCGGCAGATTTGATAATAACTCTGGCTCTAGTTGTGGGCGTTAGCGGCGTTTACACAGTTTTGGAACGCATTCTAGCGTTACAAATTGTCGCGCTCATATGGAGTGTAGGCGCCAGCATAAGAAATAAAAAATTCTTGGAACTGCAGATATGTAGTCCAATTCTGCCAGTTTGGAGGGTGGAGGATAACAAAAAAATGAAAATGTAAGTGTAAATGCAACGATCAAGAGATTTGGGTTGGTGCATGAAATTTCCACTCCGTTGGAAAATTCAATACTACACGCTAGCTGATGCTATAGGTTGTTTAAAACCATGATTAAGTACGTATTTCACCAGAGCGAAACTCGGTTTCTACGTTAACCGGAGTTAAGATTTTTATTGTTGAGTTTATTATGAATTAACTTCTTTCGAACGAAATTGACCCACAAAGCTTTTTTTTTAAAGGGTAAAAAGCTCCATTTTAAAAGAAACTAAAAATCGACCACCGAAGGGGTATATCTCCGAATATATAGAACACTAAACGGCTGGGGGTAGATTAATTAGATAAATAAAAATTAGATAGGAAAGAACGAATAAATTACGACAAAAAATTAGAACAAAAAGTGAGAATTAGTATATCAGTTAGATGTGAAAGAGGCAAATACTGATCAACCTACATTTCAAACAAATGGAGTGACATGAGACATTTGTTTATATATAAACAAGGAAGAATAAATAAGAATAACAAGAAAATATAAAATATATCGAAAACCGCAAATAAGGCATCCGTTATCCACCTTTTTCAACTTGGTAAAAGGACGCAAAACATATCTGACTGTCTTTAAATTTTTATACCAAAAACAGATTTACAGAAGAAGAAAAATAGAAGTACATAATATTTGTAGAAAAAAAAAACTTGCAGCAATATAATTGGAAAAATAACCAATGTAAAGAAAATTAAACATAAACAGTGAGAAGCTGAAAATTTAAAATAAATAAAATCAATAAAAAAAAAGAAAAATTAAAAAAAATGTTAGATTTTCATTTATATTGAAACAGATGTACAGACAAAAAAACAGAAGTAAAAAATAGAAATAGAGTAAATAATGCGCCAAGGAGAAAACCTTACATACAATAAAGAAATGAAAATGAGTAAGAAAAACAAGAAAAAAAATATACAGGGTGATTCACGTTATTCGACACGGAAGATTAGGCTAAACTTTTAGATTTTAGAAAAGTTTTGTATATGGAATGGATGAGGGTCTATTGGAAGTACATTTTTAAATTATTGTCATTGTATACAGGTGGTCCCAAAAGTATAAAATTGATTAAAGTTTAATTTTTTTAAATGAAACACCTAGTATATTAATGTATTTTCGGTATCTACGGACAAAAGTGAAGGTAGTTTTATTAAGGTTTATGGCATCTAAACCGTACCGTTCTTCAGATATTCGTGATTTTGTGAAAATGCAGCATCAAATTTAATGTTTAAAATCTCAGCACTTGGTTTCTTTTCAACCACCGAAATTGGCTGGTGGGCTACTAGTACATTGAATTTTTTGCGGTATGTATTAAATATTAACTACTGTGTACCAAATGTAAAAAAATGAACACTAAATTATTGCAAACTTCAAACAGTAATAACTCGTTTAATTTAAATTAGACACCCTGTATTTTATAGTATCATTAGATGCAGAATTTAGTTTCTTATCAAAAACTATTAAACATTCCTATAGCTTGGTCGTTGCATTTTCTTGGAAAATTGATGTTTTCTGAATTTGCGCTGACATAAACGAATGTAGTAATCTAATTTACCTGTTCAGGTCTGTTCAGGTGTTACCAGATTTTGACAAAGCAAAACTTATTGTCATTTCTAGTTGTCACATATTAATTTAAAGTTAAATATTTTTTTACTGTTATAATCCGCATGTCCCCGTAATCCCCATGTGGGACAACGAGAAATTGCACAAAACTTAAATAGTAGCCAAGCAAGCGTATCAAGGATTCTTCAAGAACATAAATATCACGATTATAAGATACAACTACATCAAGAACTCTCCGATAACGATTTTGGCCAACGAGTGTACTTTTGTATGTGGGTGTTAGACAAAGTTGGAGAACAAGAAGTGTTTTTTGAATCAGTTGTATTTAGTGATTAGTGTACTTATCATAACGATGGTTCTTTTAACCGACACAATCTTCATTATTATTCTGATTTTAACCCCCATGAATGTAGAGTTATTAATAACTAATATAGGTGGTCAGTAAATGTACGGGAGGCATAATGGGACAGTATGTGATTGGACCTTATTTTTTTGACGAACATTTAAACGGAATGTCGTTTCTAAATTTTTTGAGAAATCAGCTTCCAATTTTACTGGAAGAAGTTCCTCTAGATATAAGAACAACCATGTGGCTGCAAATGGATGGGGCACCTGCTCATTATCATCGTAAAGTCCGGGAGTTTTTAAATGTTCGCTTCCAAAATCGATGGATTGGAAGGAATGGCGCACAACATTAGCCACCAAGGTCCCCTGACATAACGCCGCCCGATTTCTTTTTATGGGGATATGTGAAAGAAATCGTGTATAATACGCCACCAACCACAAAAGAAAATATGAAGGAACGAATCAGAGAGACCTTCAGAAGCATAACTCCCTATATGTTACGCAATGTGAGTGAAGGATTTAAAAACAGAATACGTTTGTCTTTAGAATCAGACGGTAGTCATTTTGAACAAATTTTATAACGGTTTGTTTTTGTTTGTTTTAGTCTTATGCTGACTTGTTATTTATTGTATTTCAAATTTCCACTATTAGTGCACTTAATTTTTTTATAATAGAGATGCTAAATTTTATAAGAACTCTTGTAATATAATGTTTTATTGTTTTATTTGATATTTTATGCTAAATAAAGACACTTTAACATTCAGATGACTGCTAAATAATCTTCATGATCATAATTTTGTAACTTATAAATTAATATCTGACAAATACGGGGTGTTCATTAGAAAAGTTCGCCTAGTTGGTTGTGAAATGTCAAAGGAAAAGAATGGAGAAACAAAAGTCCATTTGCTTTCATTATGTCATCCTTTTCTGTCAAAATTTTATAGCGTCCTAAATGAAGTTTTCTAGTGAACACCCAGTACTATTGAAAATAAATTTTGCTTTCTCAAAATCAAGTATTGCAACAGGTAAAGTAGATTACTTAATTCGTTTATGTAAGCTCAAATTCAGAAAAAAATCAATTTTCCAAGAAAACGCAAAGACCAAGCTATAGGAATGTTTAAGAGTTTTGATAGGAAACTAAATTCTGCATCTAATCATACTATAAAAATACAGGGTGTCTAATTTAAATTAAACGAGATATTACTGTTTGAAGTTTGCAATAATTTGGTGTTCGGTGCACAGTAGTTAATATTTAATACACACCGCAAAAAATCCAATGTACTCTTAGCCC